>CM038045.1:15417500-16617500 GCA_021397845.1 Areca catechu
TGGTAGGTTGGCTGACATCCCAAACTCTAAGAAAATGGTGGTTTGCAAGGCATGTTATTTAGCCTTGTGCTTCAAGTGCATTGCAAAGTCCCCACCCCTATACTTCTAAAACCACCCATCTCTCCTCTTCCCTCCCATCCACCCTGCCTCCACCATGAGCCCCAAGAGAGCTTCTTTCACCCTGCTATCTTCCATCATTATAGGTCTGCTCTCAACACGACTCATATTCAAATATCCACCATGTCTCAAATGCCTCCCCGACCTTGACCTCTCCAGTCCATCCTTCTTACCAGATCTTATTTCATGCTGCACCCAAAAATCACAACACCACCAGCACCATCACCCTGACAATGATCCAAAATCCAATTCAACCATATGCGAAGACTTCCCTCCAGACTTTCCCCCACCCGACACAAACACAACCTCGATTCTGTGTGTCGACCGCAATGGATGTTGCAACTTCACCACGGTACAATCTGCAGTAGATGCAGTTGGAAACTTCAGCCAGAAAAGGACTATTATTTGGATCAACAAGGGCATATACTAGTAAGCTAGAAACAGGTTTAATTTTCTCATCTCTTCCAGTATTTCTCGTACGTGTACATTATAGTAACAGTGTATTCTATTGATATTAGTGAGAAGGTAAATATTCCAAGGACCAAGTCCAACATCACATTTCAAGGGCAAGGATTGTATTCGACAGCGATAGCTTGGAATGACACTGCCAACTCTTCGCATGGCACATTTTATAGTGCTTCAGTCACCATTTTCGGCACCAACTTCATTGCCAACAACATAAGTTTCATGGTAATAATACTGAAACACATGCAGTTCGAATTGTTAAACAACTCTACATGCATTACAATTGTAACTAACTCCTCATCGTCTTTAAATTCTAGAATGTAGCTCCAATACCTAGCCCTGGTGACTATGGGGCCCAGGCAGTGGCAATTAGGGTTGGTGGTGATCAATCTGCCTTCTGGGGTTGTGGGTTCTTCGGAGCGCAGGACACCCTTCATGATGACAGGGGGAGGCATTACTTCAAGGAGTGCCACATCCAAGGTTCGATTGATTTCATCTTTGGAGATGGTAGGTCTTTGTATGAGGTGAGTTCCTTCTCCATCCAGGCTATTATAATTTGTTTACTGCTTGGTTCCATGACCATGCATGATGGATCGTCTCAAAAAACTGGCTACGAGTATAACATGATAAACGCTCGGTTCCGAAGATGGCCAAGTGGATATGACCAATAATCGCTGAACCGGTACCGGGATCGATCTGTACCAGTCAGCTACCGGTATGGTACGGTACGATCCATACTGTACCGTATCGATACATGTATCGAAATAATAAAAAATTTTCTTCCTCCTCCATTTCAAGTAAAGATTATTAAACCAAAAATCAGATCTAAACTGAGCCAAACTGAGCCCGAACCAGGCGGTACGGTACCGTATGCTACAGTGCCGTACTGTACGGAATTTATTTTTTAAATTTTTTTTTAACGGTCTACGATGCCTGACTGTTTTTTATATGTGAATCATACCGGCTCTTGGCCAGTACAATACGGTATGCCCCATACCAGGTGGTACGGGATGGTACCATAAATCCGGAATATGGCAGTTGAGTTGTCCATAAAGTATATAGGCTGGCCTAGCTTTAGGACTAGTACACTTGATCGTAAATTGGGATGCTATTCAAAAAGGCTTAATTCTTGATTTGTGTGATCACCATGGATTTACGTAAATGGTCATGCCAGATTGTTATATGAACCCATCATGGGCCTCATCCTAATCTACAGTTTTCGTAAAAGGTAAATTTAATATCGGAGTAACAATTCTTTACCGGTGAACCGAAGACTAAGCCCCAAAATATCGTTGTGACAAGTTTTATTATTGAAATGGAAATATTATGGCTAATGATAAAGATTAGGAATTAAGTCAAAATATAGTGGCAATAATTTGTCAAAAAGTGGATGTATAAGCTTGTTTAAGGAAATGTTAGGCAAAGCTAATCACTGCATTGGATAGGAAAATAATAAAGAAATGTTGGCAAATTCTCATAGAAGAAGAAAAGGAGAAAGCTGCCGTAATGTTGATCATGGTACGCATACATCGATGCCAAACTCTCGTAAAAAAGAATATTGTTGTTACTCAAGTTGTATGACTCACAGTCTCGGTTAGAATTTCAGGACTATGTGTCATTCAAACTCGTTAACATAGCTAGTGAGTTTGAGCCTTTTAGGTTTGGTTTAAGACCTGAATAAATTGCATCATCGAGGAAGCCTATTTAATTTCTTGTCATGATACTCTGGAAAATTATCTTCTGTACATGAAGGGTGCCATGGATATAAGATAATTCGTATATGGTGCATTTAAAATAAAGATGCAGCTGGATTCCCTTTCATCACTGGATGCAATAGCTTTGGAATCGGACACAGCTGACCATCCGGATCAATCCGGTTTCATGCTCTACCTGATGTACCATGGTTCTCCAAATACAGTGAGAAGAAAGTAACCTTGATTTTTTGATGTCATACTTTCTCCTTAGCTTAGCAATGTGGGCTCACAGATGTGGATTAAAGTAGCGTTCGGTTCTTTTATTCAGGATGGAATAAGGGTTTATTCCAGTTTATTCCCTCAAATAATTGAAAAAGTCATGATGGACCATCCTTGTTTAGCAATTCCAGTCAATGCTTAGTTATTCTAGAATTCATATTCCATAATGGATCATGGAATTGTTTATCCTAGGTTATTTTATTTCTAGTATGGTGGGCCATACCGTATTACATAAATTTGAAACAATAAGGATAAATAGCTATCCCTTGAGAATTCATATTTCTATTCCAGGAATAAAACTTGGGTATCCAAACACTACCTAAGAGGATATCTATCTAAGTTTCCTCTCTAGTCCATTCATAGAGTAAAGATATTGAGAGGAAGCCACTTTTTTTGCATGATAAAATAGTTTTTGAGAAAAAAACATGTCTATTCTTCTCATCAAAAAGAAATAATTAACATGGCCAACCTTCTGTTCTCGATGTGTTTCAGAATTGCGAAATAATCTCGATAGCCTCCCCGGTGCCTGCTGGATTGAAGGTAATAAATGGAGCAGTGACCGCGCATGCTCGAATATCAGGTGATGAGAACACTGGATTTTCCTTTGTGAACTGTACCATTGGTGGAACTGGAAGAATTTGGTTAGGCCGAGCTTGGAGACCCTACTCCCGTGTCGTCTTCATAAACACTTTCATGACTGACATCATTTCTCCAGAAGGCTGGAACGACTTCAATGACCCTGCTAGAGATCAGTAAGGATCAAAACTTAGTATATGTGATTTTTTGTTCTTTAAAAAAAAAAAAAAAAAATCAAGTACAGAAACTATATGGAGTTCCACTGAATGAGATCATGATTTTTTTTTGTTTTCTGATTTCATTCTGGCAACAGGACTTTATTTTATGGAGAATACAAGTGCAGCGGGCCTGGTGCAAATCAAAGCATGAGGGCATCATATGTTCAAAAGCTGAGTGATGCACAAGCTTTGGCCTTCCTCGATGCTTCTTACATTGATGGAGACCAATGGTTGCAACCTCTTAGCCAGATCTTTTCTTTCTGAATAAAACTATTGTTCCAAATTGTATCCAATCAAGTACCTATCCTTGATATACCTTCATATTGAGTTTACTTACATAAGCACGAATGCATAAGTAAATATATGTACGTATGTGTGCATATGTATAGACTTGGCAACTGTACTATATATAACTGGTGTACGAAGCATTTGAATTTTGAAGATGAAGAGTTTATTGCATGAGATAGGCCTGTAAACTCTCAAACTGTTTGACAATGGATAAGTTTGTGAGGAGCCACATGTTATTGGTCTCATTTCGCAAGATAATTAACGGGACATGTAAAGGTTGTTTAAACAAATATGCAGATGATCAACATATTATCACATAAGTAGAACTTAGATGGTGCTCAAGACAAGGTATTGATTGAAAGTTTTGGCTTGAAAATAACCCTTTGGTCTACATGATTGATTTGGGACCAAACTTATAAGTGACAATGCACATGATAACGTCAAGCGAATATTACTGTTTTAATGCTTTTCCTGGAGCAAGTTATTCATGCCTAGGAAGCCCTCCCCATTTTCAGGCTCTGCCACTGAAACCTGAGTTGCATGGAACGAGCTTGAGATCGAGCCTATTAGATTTGGTGGTATCAAATTCATGATCAATTAACTCATTAGACTTAATTTTGGATTTAGTTCAAAAACTCATTTAATGGATTAGTTGGGTTTGGGCTACGTGATATATTAGCTAGTTGGGCTAAAATGAGTTAATAAAGAGAGCTTCTAATATTGTATTAAGGAGATGAATTCATCTTGTATTCTCTCTTCTGTACTCTTTTCTTAGGGTAGGGAAGAGAGGTGAAGAGAGAGTTTTGGTGGTAGTTAGTTTTCTTGTTCTTCTTACTTATCCAAGATTCCAATATTAATTGAGGGAATTCCTAGAGCATTCCAAAGCAGTTTTCATGGGATTGAAAGGTTGCTTAGGAGGAATGGCAAGAAGATGGTTTTCTTGATTGAAAAGTAGTAAGTCTACTATTGTTGAGTGGTAATCTCTTTCCAAATCTTTATAATCTTTCATGTCGATAATAAATTTTGATCTTCTCCATGCCCGTAGATGTATCTCGATAGTAAGTAAACCATGTAATTTCGTGCTGTGTTGTTATGCTTGTAGTATTCTTTTTGGTTTTCTTATTTTTTTCATATCTTGCATATCTTGGTTGCGAGGATTTAGATCTAATTCATTGGTTTATTAATGAGTTGTGATCTTGTTGTTTGGGTTCTGCCATTGCCATCCCCTTCAAAGCCTAATACAGCTTCTCAAGTCATGCCCAAACAGTCTGAGAAGTATGCAATCCCACAACTTGTGACAGAACACCTACAGCAAGGCTTAAAATCAACTGGTCTTTGGCTCTCCCACAGAGAAAAGGCTGGATTGGCCTGACCACCTTCAAGTGTTTTGAAAAGGCTAGCATAAACTAGCTAGTCTTGACCATGGAGAAATGGCACTAGTAGCTAGAGAATGCCACAATAAATAGTAATAGCAATTAGGCTTCAAGAAGTTGATTCAAAACTGAAAATGGAGTAATGACACGATCAGTAGAAGAAACTCCAGCAGCCAAAATAGCACCGACCAGAGACAAGGGCCGGTAGCAGAGGATATGAGTTAACCATGTCTGGAAAACAGAACGACAGATTCAGATCGACTTGCTCCGATACCATGAAACGACTAAAGATACTTGAAAGACAAGCTCGGTTAGAATGACGTATTGGTGGTGAGTTGTGTGTGTATTTATAATTTGAGCTATAATATCGTTATCAACAACAACTGGTAAAACTTTAGCCCAGGCCTTTTAGTTTCTAGCTGAACTTCTTTGTGTGCCGTTAATGTGGAGTCGTCCATAGGCTGGACCAGAGTGAAGCAAGAAGAATGAAGGGTTCTCAAAATTGATTAAAAGAAAACTCATGAATAGACAACATGATCGATGAACCTGGCATGGCAAGCTAGAACTATCTTCATGCATGTCTGCAAACAAATTCCTCTTGCGAATTTATGTGCCAGGAGCATTCTTCCTTATTCTGAATTCACACGTCAAGCAAATAGATAAGTAAGGATAGGGACGGCTCAACACACATAGAGACCTAAAGCTAAATGCTAAAATGAATCATTTTTTTAATTAAAATTTATGTAAATTTTTTATTAAAATTTTATTTTTCTAGCTCTTTGAGATGCAAAATTTTTAATTAAACTTTTATAATCAAGTTCTTCTAACATTTCTTTTTCAATTGATAACATAGAAAATCCATTTAATCTTTCTTGAGACATTGTTGATCTTAAATAATTTTTTATTAATTTTAATTTTGAAAAACTTCTTTCTGCCGAAGCAACACTTATTGGAATTATTAACATTATTCTAAAAATAATATAAGCATTTGGAAAAGAATCAAGTCTTTTTATATGATTAAGTATATCGATCGAACTATTATCTTCCATTTGTACAATTTCTTTTAAAATTTTTAGCTCTGAAAATAAATCTAAATCATCAATATCAGAGTAATTATTATATTTTAAGGAACATTCAAGATTAAGGCAATGTTCTTTCAAATTATTATTATCTAACGACTTCAACTTTCTACTGCTAAATAGAAAACCAAAAATATTTTCATATATCTTAAATTGTTCAAATCTACTTTTGAGTAAAAAAATTGCTTGATCTACTATATATAAGAAATAATCAATTCTAAATGATTCTTCAAGAGATCTTATTATTTCATTATCAACATTCTCATCAAATTGCTTTCTTCTATGAATAATACGTTTATTATGAAATTTAGGTTCTATATCCATTTGAGATGCAATTTCTTTAGAAGAAATCATAGCAGATGTAAATCCATTTTCTCTATATTTTTTAAAAAAAGATAGAAGACCTTTTAATTGTTCTATAGCAATATCAATACACATATCTTTTGATTGTAACTTTTTGCTAACTGAGTTAATAGCAAATAATATATCATATCAAATAGTCATGCCCAATAAAAATTCAAAATTTTCAAGCTCATATGTTACTAAGCAATTAGCTTCACTTTAGTTTTAGGATCTTCACTAACTTCTGCTAATTTTAATAAAGCATCTCTTATTTGTGGAGCTTGAAATCTTATTGCTTTAATACTTTCAATACGGCTTTCCCAACGTGTTTGTGATAATGATTTAAGAGTTAGGCCAGGTATATTATCTTGTAAAATTTTTCATCGTTTAGTAGAAGAAGAAAATAGTGAATATATATGTTGTACCACTCCAAAAAATGATATAGCTTTAGTACAAGAATTAGCCATGTCACAGTACTAAATTTAGATTGTGACAACCACATGGTATATAAAAAGATATAGGATTTATATCTAAAAGTCTTTTTTGCACTCCTTGTTGCTTGCCCTTCATATTAGATCCGTTATCATATCCTTGCCCTCTTAAATTATTAATATCAAGTCCAATATTTTTTATTTCATTCACAATGGCATCAAAAAGACCTTTTCTAGTTGTATCATCTACTTTTAAGAATTCAACAAAATATTCTATAACTTTAATTGGACTTGATGAAATATCTACATATTGTAATATAAAAGACATTTGCTCTTGATGACTTACATCTGGAGTACAATCAAGTATTATTGAAAAATATTTTGCCTCTATAATTTTTTTAATAATTTTATTTCTAATTTCACTTGCTAACAAATTTATCAATTCATTTTGTACATTATGTCCAAGGTAATGAGTATGAATTTTATTATCTTTAATATGTCAAACATGTTATTGCATCACCGGATCAAATTCTGCAATCATTTCAATTAAACTTAAAAAATTTTCACTATTTTTTTGATAAATCTTTTCATTTTTTCCACGAAAAGCTAAATTATTTTTACCAAAAGTTTTTACTACAGCAAGAATTCTTGTTAATACTTTTTTCCAATGTTCTTCGTCTCTTTTTATTTGTTCTTGAATACTTTTATCAATTATTTTATTTTTCAATAATCTCAGTTCTAAATCAATCCATGAACTCATATTAATAATATGCTCATTACTCATCTCATGACTTTTAAGTTTAGCACTAAGGTTTCTCCAATCTCTAGTACCTACATTAGCTAGTTTACTTGTACTAAAAGCTGAATTAAATAATTTGCAACAAAAACAAAATACTTTATCCAAGTCTTTTGAATAAACTAGCCATTTTCTTTCATGCTTCTCTCCATTTGCCAATTTTTGAATATAATATGTAGTAGAAAAATGTCTTGAGAATTCATCTTTAGGAAACTCTATATTATTAATTCTAATTGGACCTTTTTCTACTAATAAATCTCTCAAATTTGTATCAATATTTATCCATTGACTTGGATCATAAATATTTTTAGGAATACAATCATTTAAATCAACAGTTTGGTTCTCTTCATCATGATTTTGAGTATCAATTTGAATCACTTCATTAACTTCTTCTTGTTCTAGTATTTCATTATCATCTAATTCTAAAAGATTATTAACTTGTTTATTTAAGGAACATTCACCAATATTTTCTGATGTATTATTTTTATTGTTGGTAAAAAATTTATCAAGAGCCCCTTTTTGAGATAGAGTTAAACTTTCAATTCTTCTTTTTTTTTGAAGTTTAGAATAACCAGATTCATATTTTCGAGTTGACATATTTAAATTCTTATTATAAAGTACCAAAAAAATTAGCTATTATAATTATCTTATATTTTTTAAATGACTAATACAAGATCAACAATCAAAATTTCTAACTCAATGAATTGACTATTATATAAAATAGAGATAATATAATAATATAATATAAATTTTAAATTAAAAATAAAAAGTTTGCAAAGTTTAGAATAATAGTACCTGATTGTTGAATGCTTATTGTAAATCAGATGAATAATCAAGCAAGCCTTATGTAGGAGTGCGGAGAATGTGAGTTGAGAGCCTTGAAAGTACTACTAAGGAAAAAAGTTAAGAGAATGAGAAAAGAAGAATTAAGAAGTAGATGTTATAAATTGAAAACAACTTGGTTTTATAGAAAAAAAAGTATCCGTTTGTACTTCATAAATTCAGTTTACCATTTGTTAATTGGAAATGAGAGAAAGAACTTCGTAGTTGAGAAAGAGAATTTGAAAATAATATAAATGCTGTTTGCTAATATCTAAGGGTGCCTTAAATGTTAATACAAATACCTATCATAAATGCTATAAATATTTTTTTTTACTAATGTTGCCTATTAAATGCTATAAATAATTTTTTGCTAATGGTGCCTATTAAATGCTATGTAATGGGGGCCTAAAGCAAGGGCTTTAGTGACTTTATCCTATAGCCGGCACTGAGTAAGGAGTAGGTGCTTAAAAGTTATGGACTCCAACCCTGTGAGGAGGATCCTTCACATATCTGGGGTGCTTGAGAGTTCTGGACTCTCAAAATCTCTGCATCTTTTGTCATCTTCGTATTTATTGATCCGTTCCTGGACACATCTGACTCATGGAGCTCCATGATTATCTATTAATTTCATGGGCCTAGGATTTATGACAAGGCCTAAAATATTCGGTTTTACGTGACACTATTTTAAATCCTTAAAAACGACATACACTTCTTGAGTAAATGTAGAAAGAATATTTATTTCATGCAAGCACACAAGTAGCTCAAGGAGGTCCATGTTTTCTTACCAGAAACTAGGAGTTCGCAAATACCTCTTTTAACAAAATCAACAGCAATCAAAAGCAACCTAGCATTCTTCAGGATCCTAAGAATGGGGTTTCAAGAAAATCTTGTCAGTGTTTTCTTCTTGGTAAAATGGAAATGCAAGAGATGGAAATTCCCGAAACAAAAATTATAGAGTTTTTTTTTTTTTTTTTTTTTTGAGAGAGAGAGAGAGAACAAGAACGATCGATACATCATAATATGAACCATCACTCAAAAAGGATTGAACAAAGAAATTAAGGAGTTGGAAGAAGAGAATGGCATTAAACTAGACTTGAGTCAAACTTATTTCTTGTTATTGTAAACAAGAAATCCATTCAAAGAAGATGTTTGAACTGGTGATCTCATGCTTTGAAAAGAAAAATACTGCACCTATTCGATAAAACAAAATTTTATGAATGTGGGCTAGACTTCGGAGACGAAAACACCCATACTTTTGACCACATGCTTTGGCCAATTTACCTCTCTGATCACCGGCCACTGGAAAGTTACTCATGCTCCTTTTCAGATAGCAAATTCTGCCACTCACCAGCAGGCAAAATCGCATTACCTGAAGTCAAAACCACGTGTTTGGACAAATATGACTCCAACTTTTGTCAAGCCAGTCGGAAAGCTGATGAACCAGTCCACCACAAGTACCGTGATAGCAAATTCTGTGCATGAGTTCAATCTTTACAGAAATTTCTGATTTTTTTTTCATAAATGGATGTATTATATTACATTAAACATGAATAAATATATCTCACAATATCAGAAAGTAAGGTAATAGAATCGATGATCACAAAAGAAATCAACCAATCAGCAGTATTATCGACCTCATGATAAATATCAAAAATAATCAAAAATCTTAACATTCTTCGATAGTCATGTAATAATGAAATAATAATAATAATAATAATAATCTTTTTACTGAAAGGAGAAAAAATTAAGGAAGAAAAAAAAAAGTCGGCTCATCAATATCCGACGACCTATTCAAACGAAGCCTAATCAGCATGAAGTTGACGCTAGAATAGGAAGTGCCACTCATGTGGATTCCACCATCCTCTGCATCCATTCATGTCCCCTTCTCCACTCCATCTCTCGGAGCACGTTTTAAAAGAGAAAAAGTTTGGCCACTCGAATTAACACATTCTAGAAAGATTCCATTTAGCACAAAACATAGACATAAATATATTGTATCACAATAATATTTACATGTGTCAATGCTCGCTTCCTCCTCTCTCTAGCAAAAGCAAAAGTTAAACCTCTCCCCGACCCTTTCTAACTTTTCCTCATGAAAAAAAACCATCAGTTCTGCTGTCAGTGGAGTCTGTCCTTGGCATCATTTGGCTGGCCATGGCTTCCAAGAAAAAGCCATCAGTCACCTCCAGGTTAGGCCTTTGGTTGCTAAAACCTTGAAGAAAAATATCACGGTTACCATCAAACATGGTACCATCATATGATTGCTGCTGCTGCTGATGCTGCTGCTGCTGCTGCTGAGGTTGGTAGTGATGTCCTTCATGTTGGTGAGGGAAAGATTGCCCTTGGTATTGTTGCCGCAGCTGCTGCTGGAGGTGTCCAAAAGGCACCACGGTGACTTGGCGACGAGGATCGTTAAAATTAAGCCCAAAGTTGATCATTGGCCCCGTGTTAGGTTGATAACTAGACGAATACGGCCCCGAGGGGATGCCGGTGAACTGCTGCACCATTGCACGAAAATTGGTGGTGTCGGTGTTGAGTAGCGTCGTCGGTGCCCTTCTGGAGGCCCTCGATCGTCGACGTGGCGACTTCCCCACGCGGCCCTCGATGGCCTGGTGCGAAGTTGGGCTGCCGCTCGATCCGGCGATCGTCGTGCTCGACGAGGTCGTGACCACCGTCGAGTCGGCGACGGCCGACATGTGGCCGAGCATGGCCGGCGTGGCGGCCGGGTGGGTTCCTAGGCCGTGCTGCCCGTAGAGCTGAGCCCAATCCGGCGGGCTTGAGCTGGCGTCGCTCATGGCCATGGCAGCTGGTTGGAGTGGTACGGTGGAGGCACCGAAGGGGAGGCCAAGCGGCTGTCCCGGTATACACTATATATATAGAGGAAGACCTCGCGGGGATTGTGTCAGAATGGATGACTCTAGATGAAATCCTGGCCGTCAAATTTTTCGGGAAAATGAGATGGTTGGTGGGGGCTGCACTGCAGCCGGGATGCGACGTGGAATTTCACGGTTCCTCGTGCTGGTTTGGGCTGAGGTTCGAGGAAGCATCGTCTGATCGATTCTTGCGACGTGGCGGATCCTGAGTGGTGATATCACCTCCTGGCTCGGTGACTTTGACTTTGTGTTAATTTGGGTGTTGTGTCGGCTTGGGTTAACTAACTAATTAACTAGCAGTCTTTTTAAGTCTGAACGACCCGATCTTCTTTCTCTCGAACATGTGGTCTAATGTTGTGCGTGGAATAGTTTTGTCGACCATTCTCTTTAATGGAACAAGGCTTTATTATATGCTGTGTTATATATACTTCAAAATATTGGAGTCCAAAGCATGCATGGTTGAGGGTAATGGAATGACTGAAAGCATGCAGCCCTCTTGTTTGACTTGGAATCAGCAATCAGAGCCGAACCCTTTTGGTGTTTCCTTTCATTTTACGGACTTGTATTCTGTTCTAATTAATGCACGAAAGAAAGACTACAATTATATAAAATTGTTAGTGAAACAATGAATTGAATTTTGATTTTTGTTTGCAAAGTCCCGATCGGTTGCCGCTAACCACGGGGGGATCGAACTAGAACTCGAGTTGCTCAAAAGTTTTGATCACAAGGGGAGAATGGAGTAATATAGGCCGGAGAGCTTGGATTTTGGAGAATAAGATAGTTAAATTTAGGTTTTAACCCAGAACGACATCCAACGAGATTTCAGGTCAATTAATCTTTTGTTCCATAATGGATCATGAATTAAGGATAGGGTAGGATTCGAGTTGGAATAAAAATGTGTATCAGGTTCGTGGAGGCCGGTGGATCGATCTTGAGTCCAGGTGCCCATAAGGTACCATGCAAATGTTGTATCTCACAAAGTTAATTAAGCTAATTAATACATGCTCCAAGAATTTTATTTATATCGCTAACAACTAGCAAATAATGTTTAACCGTTTAATGATGATGCACTATAAATTGAAAAGGGATACTTTACTTAAAGTTAAGTATAAATACTCGGACATATTCTAACATATCATTATTTTTGAAGTTTCCAAATTAAGGATAAACTAGGTAATTTTTGCATATTCATGAGGTACTGGTTTGCGAATTAGAGTAACGGACTGGATATAATGTAAAGCTTTCTATTTAGCTAAGATTAAAAGTACAAGAAGGAATTAATATAGGATGGGTTCATAAAACTTGAGATCACAATTTATCTTTCAAATATGAATTGTGAAATCCTAGAAGAAGAAAAAAAGTAGTTGAAAATTCCTATTAATTGCTATATTAATTGATCGAATTAAGCAATTCTTCGTTTGTTTCTTTTATCCATACACTAGATGTTGTCCACTATAATCAGATATCTAGGCATCCTTCTACTTTTGTAATATATAAGCACATTAAAAAGAGATTAGAAATCCATTGATAGTAAGATTTAAAGCAGAGCCCAATAGATTTCAAACATATCCCCCCTTTCATTAGAAAAGAGATTAGAATTGTCTAATAAAAAGTCTAAGAGACATCAGGGACATCCATCTCTTTCTATCACTATAAATAAAATAACAACATAGTTGATATAATCATTTATAACTAATGAGGTGATTAGGGGTGGCTCTAGTCTAAGATTACCAAAGGGGGCTGACATTGCATCATTAAGTCCTAGACTATGTATGTAGAATACAATTGTGATTTTTGTCCTTTTAATGTAATGATCACATTATATCTAAAGTTCGATCGAATTCATATTTAATTCCCCCACAATTAAAATAATATGTTTGATGAAAACATCTTATTTTAGCATCATGATGGTATTAGAACATTTAAATTTTATAATATTTTCAGCTTGCAACAAAAATATTAGCAAAACTATGCAATATATATATATATATATTTGTTAGACTAGTAATTTTATTTATAATATTATTGCTTTATTAAATTTATTGATTATAAAGTGAAATGTAGAACTTTTGATTATCCATCAACAAATTAAGTAATTATGCATAACTTATTTGGTATATTACTATTACATTATGATACTGATCAAAGCAAATACTATTTATAGGTCAAATAGATGTTATGAGAATACTTCATGATATTGAAATGAAAACAGAAATGCCTTATTTTCTTTACTCTTTAGATGTTTCCTATAATTCATCATTTTTCACGACTGAGAACATTTACTAGAATAGAAAGTGGCTTTCAAGAGAAGTGATTATTAGGAAATGAAGGGACAAGTGCAAAGAAAGCTTTTATAAAGAGAATTAAGGAAGTTTTCACAAAGACAACTATTAACTTTAATAAGAGTGTTTCATGGGTTAAATAAGGTTATTTAAATTTTAGTTTACATATTTAAGAGGTATTGTAGGTGATTTTAGGACTTTTATTCTATATCATGGTCCATTTTTCAAAGTGCTTTTCACTTGCAAAACCAAATACAACTAGCAAAATTACAAATCTTATATATTTTTTGTGATATCAATTTGCGCAAAATTTTTACCAGTCATGTTTCCGTTCTAATTATACATTCATGCCAAGTAGAAGTATCCATTAGTCAATAAAAGAAGAACCATGAACCTTCTATAGGAGCTACATAATATTACATTGCTACTAACCAAATAATGATAGTGGCATTCTCATAATCTCCTTTTAAATCAAGTAGTTTGTAACTATGATAGTTCTCACTTAATTGATATAAAAGGTACGTAGTCCGCATGAAGATACTTTTTTTTTTTTGATAGAATACATATATGAAGATACTTCACAATTTATCCTCTTATAAATTAGTTGGTGTTCACATAGCTAGCACTAGAAAATTACTCGATAAATCAATTACTGGCCATATTATATATACTATCAGTTGGTGTTCGCATAGCTAAGCTGTCTATGATACCTCCCAATAACCCTATGCTATTTTTGGTTTGAATATGAGGCATGAGTTTTTCTCTTGTACATTAATTATGTTAGGATACCATTTCCAACATTAGGCCATCCATGGCGGCAAAATGAAAAATCTTAAATATAATATTGAATTCTTGATCGATCCATCAGGCTAATAGCATATGGCTTTGGTGTAATCAATTTCAGTTGACTTAATTGGAATTTACCAATGAAGGTGTATCCTAGATAATGAAGTAAGTACTCATGGAGCCAGGAAGGTGAAATAAAATAAGGTTATAATCGATTTGATTAATATAAGTCATTTTCTGAATGGCAAGGAATCCTAAAAGGATTACTGAATATAGTTTTGGAGGTTGGCTTTGGATTGAAAATCTGGAAGTGGATTATCGTATGAGAGTCTTTTTTTCATCGAAAACATATGTAAATCCGAACCAGTCAATCTCTAGCTATATCCCTCTCTTATCCTTCTTCTTGTTTTTAATTAGACCACCTAGCTGAAATTTCTTCATCATACTTCCATGCTTCTATATTTATAAAGCAACTTGATAAAAAATAAATAATTAAAAGATGGACTCTTGCCTTTCTGATAGTTACCCTTAACCAAAACTGTCTTCTTTACTTGAGTTAGATGTTGTAACACCAATGCATGCTGCCATCATAAAACATCTTCATATGTATGATTTAACTTTAAAATGATAAGCTTACTCTTGGTAGACATCATAGTTCAATAAATCCATCAAGTGAATTCATCAATTATCAAAAAATATATATAAACCCAAACATTTGATGCAAAAAAAAAAAAAAAAAAAAAACTTTTTTTTTTTTTTTTTTCCCTGTTCAACATAATTTAGCACTGTGCAAGAATTAGAGAGTTCCTAGTATACTGTCTCTATTTGCCTCGATTATCGATCACCATATTGCTTAGCCACCATAATTGATGATTGCTTGTATTTTTCTGGATACTGTTTGTAATCATCCCAAATCCTCAAAAAATATCTCGCATCCAAATATGCCGACAAGCCAAAATTCACACACTGGACACAATCTAACATAAGGATCTTGAGATGCCGATCCTGGTGGGAAAGAAGAGTCCACGCCCCTCCCACCACCGGAAGGAATCGAACACCACCCCCCCCCCCCCCAAATCCATTGCTTTCCAAACCAACCCCCATTGCCTTTCCAACCCAAGGTCCGGTCAAAAGTCCGCCAACCTCATAACCAAGGTTCGGGACATCACGTAAACGTGCGCATCTTCTGAAAGTTCCAATCCCGGTGACGTCCACGATCACGCCACTATGGATTTGTGGCAGTCCTCGAGTCCTGTTATCCCTGCATCATGCTTCAATTTCCGCGCCTCGATGGATACCGGTGCAAAATCCCTCCCTCCAAAGTCCAAAAAAGTGATGTCGGGTGATTCGTCTTATCGAAGGGAGCAGGATAATTAAGCCGGTGCCCGAGGAGCGGGGAGAGGAGCGGCGGCTCGCGGGTTGGAGCGGGCCTGGCTTGAGTCTCCCGCACGGCGCCGACAGTGGGGCCCGCCGCACCGAGACGGGACAAGGGGATGACGTCGGGGATGATGGAAGGGATAAGGGTCAAAAACTATGACCCGGGGTTTATCATTTTATTGTAAATTATAAATGTTGGAGTCTTTTTTAATCTTTATTAGTGTTTTCTTTTTAATCTTTATTTAGTATCATGGTAGGAGGGTGAAGCTTTAATTAAGGTTAGGTCGGAGTGGGTCCCGCCCAGATCGTGCCGCTTCGACCCTTGTCCTTGATTAGCGGGCGGGAGGGGTAAGAATTATTCCTCCGTTAATTTTTAAAACGGTTGGAGATAATGGCACATGTAATTAGACCGTCTTTATCCTGGGATAGATCCGTGGTTCCTCGGGGTTCTCTAGAACTGGGGTTATTCTCGTATATTATCCCACTCGCATCCGTGAAATGAACAACACCCCCCACCTCCAATTTTTTTTTTTTTTTTAAAAAAACTTTTTATATCTTTTTGATGGAAAGATCCTATTGCCAAGGGATGGCCTCTTTGAAGTTTTTAAATACCCTTGATCCCGTGAATTCTGATAAAAGTGAACGGATACCAAGTCAATTGGTACGAATAGAAAGAATTTTATCAGCGTGATAAGCTTTAATTAACAAATGGTAATGACAAAGTTGAGAGTAATTTTATCTTTTCATCCAAATATATTCACCGAGCTGTAAGTTGTACCATGATACGGTATAATCCTTAGATGGGGATAAAATTGGTTTGCCTAAACAAGTTTAAATACTTATCCCACCTTACATGTCCCGTCTTGTCCTGAAAAATAAAATGACAGCCATGACTTATCCTTGTTTCCAGGCTAGTCGTTGGAATACCATTGATGGTTCGGTCAAATCAGGGATAAATGAGAAGTTGCATCCCGACGTGTTTTATCCTGATGCGGGTCATTCCCACCCAAAATAGGTGGCGGAGTCTTAGGT
The DNA here is from genome assembly GCA_021397845.1 of Areca catechu. Lineage (NCBI taxonomy): Eukaryota > Viridiplantae > Streptophyta > Magnoliopsida > Arecales > Arecaceae > Areca > Areca catechu. The sequence continues at coordinate 15,434,331 of CM038045.1, forward strand.
GTCCAACCACCGTAGCCATGTCTCTAAACAAATTAAGGTCACGGCAAAAAAACAAGGTTTGGAATTCCGTGACACACCTATCAGTTATATATTTTGGTCACCCCTATCGGTTATACATTTTTGTCAATCTAGGAAGGTGGGTGTCGATTGGATCAAGCAAGCATATTAGGTGTTGTCCAGTAACGGCGAAACTATCGTTGCATCTCAAGCCATCATGACATGAGATTTCATGCTCTTTCTTTTCTTTCTTTTATTTTTTTTTTTCCAGACAGAAAAAAATAAAAATTTTTTTTGACTCATAATCAACATAGAATCTACGTAATATCGATCACTACGGATGAGTTGGCTTGACTCGCAACTTCCGAAGTGGTTGTTACGCTTGGTTCCCCTTAAAATTATTTTGATTAATTTTTTAATAACTAACACAAGGGGTGCCCATTTTATGTAAAAGTTGGTGCGAGGGGATTGATATGATTTGTGGAATTAGTGAGATGCATGAAAGAGTGGTGGAGTAAGAAGCCACCAATGAGGAAACTTTTTTTATGCACTAACAATTGTCCCAAAAATATTTTCCTTTCTAAACGCATTGATAATAATGTAGGAGGAATGATTGATGTTATTTATGACACGATTCAAAGCATGATTACCGGAGTGGAATTTAGAGGTTGTGCAAGACATGTCGGTCCTCACCTAGAAGAAGCTAAAGATTTTGTTGTGCTGGGCTATCGAGTCATGTCACGCAATTCCTTGTCTTCCTCCGTAATCATGTTTAGCGAAAGGATGGATAATTTTTTTAAGAAGGATGGATGCGAAACAGCAATCCCCTATCTTACATCGAAGTTTAGAGGGGATCCTTCCCCACCAATCTGACCTATTAAGATATTTGAAGGCGGTTAGCTTGGACAAGCTGATCACCTTAAGGTTATATTTGATGCATTGCCAAATAATTTTAAAAAATAATATAAATTACTGTTAAATTGTTAGACATATTGATTGTAGGTAACGTGAATTACTGTATCAGGTACATGCAAATAATATTGTGTAATATAAAATCAAATTTTTTAAATATTTTTAAAACAAATCTATATTTTATTTATAATATATTTTTTTTTTATATTTTATTCATTTATTAAAAATATATTTTTATATATTTTATTAAATAATATAAAATATATTTTATATTTTTATATAAAAATAAGAAAATATTTTTATATCAAATAAATTTAATATAAAAATTTATATGTTAAATAGAAGATATATTTAATATATTACTTAAATATATTAAATTTACATATTATATTATTAAATATCATATAATACTATTAAATTAAATCTGTTGATGCTGAATCTCTGTCTCGACCGGTTGGAGTGATCTTTCCGTCGCTGGACCGCCGCGAACCAGGACCTGCAACACAGATCCCTGACCGGAGGTTTTTCGGCGGGGGACACTCCGATGCCAAAGTCAGAAGATATCCAAGCAACAGCAGAATGGAAAGCTTGTAGAGGCAAAAAATGAGGAAGAAAGGGGATCGAAATATCGTCTCCAAAAAACCCCAGTCCGGATCCCCGGAGCGTCCCATCTTACCAGTATTTATAGGCTCCAATGTAACTACTTACGGTTAGTGTGGTTGTTATGCGTAACCATTTCCTAATTACAAGTAGTGGCTGTCGGAAAAACCGTTAAACTCGGGATTTGTTTAATCTGAGGTTTCGGACCACGTGGGTGGTTGTAACAACCTAAATAGATTTCAACCGCTTATCCAAGAACCCCACGCATTTCTGAACCCTCATCTTAAAGCATAGATCCGAAGTGATCTTCACATTCTTTTCAGTAGCACTCCTGAAGGAAATGTCAGTTTTATACTTCGGATCTTTCATAGACGATGAAAAATAAACACTTACAATCTTTAGGTTGGAGAAGTAAAATCGAAGATATTTGCTGAAAGATCAAGTCTTCGGATCAAGATAGTTGTACGAAGCCGAAGATATTTCAACATCATCCTCGGACTGAGATAAAAAATACGAAGCCGAAGACCTAGTGTATAATCTCCTTTAGATAACAGGCCGAAGATAATAAGTACGATCTCCGGACAAGAATGATAATATGAATCTGTAGATAAAGGAAGCATCCTGGATCATAGATTCGGAGCCGTATTCTTTAGGCATAGTCTTCGGACTAATGTAGATACATGAAACCGAAGATAGTAATCAAGCATCGTCTTCAGACTGATGATGATACGAAGCCGAATACTCCTCTTGCCATTTGATACAACCTTATTAAATGATTAATTAATTAAAATAAAATAATCGTCGGAAAACCTCCGGTCAGGGATCTGTGTTGCAGGTCCTGGTTCGCGATAGCCCAGCGACGGAAAGATCACTCCAATCGGTCGAGACAGAGATTCAGCGTCAACAGATTGACGTGCCAGGAAGGGGGAGAGAAGTTATTTTTTCCCTGATCAAAGGAAAGCTTGGCTGGAAAAGCAAAAATGATGAAAGGGAAAGCTCGAAATGCTTCCACAAGTCAGGAGCAACCAGGAAATGACCTCCCAACAGGTAATTTCCTGGCAGATCAAGGAGGGCCTCCCATGATAATGGTGGGCCAGCAACAGTTCGAAGATCTCCAGAATAAGATAGAAGCTCTGATAGCCTTGGTCCAGCATCTACATGAGGCTGCAGCTCAAAGGCAACCACCATCTCCGGCAGTTTCACACTCTGGCCGACAATCTTTGAAAGAGGCTCAACATCAGGAAATTGCTCCCAGTTTTTCGCAAGTCCAGTCATCTCATGGTCGGCAAGCTTCTCCATCAGATCGTCAAGCCTGGGATCGTAATGAGAAGAAAAGAATCCGGTGATCTCCCTCTGTTTCTTCCAAAAATCTTGCTTTAAAGGACGAAAGGCAAAAGGAGATCAATTATGAATTTGAAGAGAGGTTCAAATCCATCCAAGCACAGATTGCAAAAGTCATGGATCAAAGAAGAAGCGATGAGGTCACATCTTTCAGCTCACAACTCCCTTTTTCTGATCATATAATGGCGGAAGTTATCCCGAGGCATTTTAAGGTTTCGCAGCTGGAAGCTTACGATAGGACCTCGGATCCTCTTGACCATTTGGGGAGCTATAAGGCTCATATGATGGTCCAAGGAGCTACGGATGCTCTTTATTGCCTTGCCTTTCCTGCCACTTTGAAGAGATATGCACGGATGTGGTACTCAAGCCTCCCACCGAAGACTATTCATTCTTTCTCAGAATTAGAGCGGCGATTCGTCTCACACTTCAGGACATGCCAGAAAATGCCGCAGAATACCGACAGCCTGTTTCTTCTACAGCAGCAAGAGGGAGAGAGTTTGAAATACTTTGTCCACCGCTTCAACTCAGCCACATTGGAGATTCCTAATCTGAATGAGCATGTGGCAATGTCTGCCTTGAAAAAAGGCTTGAAATCATCCAGGTTTACTTTTTTCCTGGATAAGAGGTTTCCACAGAGCTATGCCGAACTGTTGGCTAGAGCTCAGAAATATGCAACCACTGAAGAGCAGGAGGCGTGCCGAAGAATGGCAGAAGGAAGATTCCCTTCTAAGAAGAAGAATACTAAAGGATCTAACATGCCCAGTTCCTCTAATAACTCTTCGGCCTCTAGGCGTAGCCCTCAGTCCAGACAGTAGAACAATCGCTTTGACACCTATACTCCCCTTAACTTATCTAGGGAGAAGATTCTGTTGGAAATAGAAAAAGAAAAGTATTTCCAAAGGCCGCGTCCCCTGAATACACCAGCAAAAACAAGGGACAGAAGCAAATACTGCAGATTCCTCCGGGATCATGGCCATAACACCGAGGATTGCTTTTAGCTTCGGGACGCTATTGAAGATCTCATAAAGAGAGGCTATTTGGAAAAGTATGTCAACCACCCTGAGCCTCAAGCTGAAGCCATCACTGTTCCCAGAATATCCGATGAAGCTGACCTGCCGCACCAGAAGCCTACTGGTGGGGATGTTAGAATGCTACATCGGCCATCAACCTGGAGTGCCGAAGCCGAAGAGAATATTCCGAAGAGATTGAAGGGAAAGAATTCCATCACATTTTCTGATGAGGATATTCAGGGAGTTCAACTCCCCCATGATGACCCTGTAGTAGTCTCGGTAGTCATAGCCAACTTTGATGTAAAATGAATTTTGATTGATAATGAAAGTTCGGTTGATGTTTTGCTGTATGATGCGTTTGTTCGAATAGGATTATCTAGGCATAGATTGCGAAACTCACTTATTCCAATTACGGGCTTCGGCGGGAATCAAGTCGCGGTGGAAGGAGAAACAATTTTACCTGTGACCTTTGGGTCTGAACCATACCAAAGAACCCTTCCCATCAATTTTATTGTGGCTAGAACCTCTTCGGCCTATAATGCAATATTGGGGCGTCCAGCATTAAACAAATTCTGGGCTATTGTTTCCACATACCATCTCTTGGTACGATTTCCCACCAGAACGGGCATCGGGGAAGCAAGAGGGGACCAAAGGATTGCACATCAATGTTTGACTATTCAAGACAAGCAATTGGATAAATCGCTAACATTTGATCAGCTGGATCCTCGAGATGAATCCGAAGACGGCGGAGAACCAGTGGAAAAGACATTCTTCATACCTTTATCCGAAGATGATCCTACCAAGCAGCTACAAATCGGCAGTTTGCTCAATGAAGAATCTAAGGTAAAATTAATTACTTTTCTTCGGGATAATGCTGATATTTTTGCTTTGATAGCTTCGGATATGCTCGGAATCCTATCCAATATAATTACGCATTGCCTAGAAGTCTCTCCTAATTATAAACCTGTTCGGTAAAAGAAGAGAAATTTTGCTTCAGAAAGACAGAGGGTTATTGACGAAGAGGTTGACAAGTTATTAAATGCCAACTTTATAAGAGAAGTTCAGTACCCAACCTGGCTCTCTAATGTAGTCATGGTAAAGAAGTCAAATGGTAAGTGGAGAATTTGCATAGACTATACTGATCTTAACAAAGCATGCCCAAAGGACAGTTTTTCATTGCCAAAAATTGATCAGTTGGTTAACGCTACTGCCGGTCATCAATTGTTGAGTTTTATGGATGCTTTCTCAGGTTATAATCAGATCCAGATGAACCATGAAGATGAAGAGAAAATGGCTTTCATCACTGAAAAAGGACTTTACTGTTATAAGGTAATGCCATTCGGTTTGAAGAATACTGGGGCAACTTTTCAAAGGCTCATCAACAAAGTTTTCAAGAATCAGATTGGGAGAAATATGGAAGCTTATGTTGATGACATGATTGTAAAAAGTCTTCACGACTCCGATCATATCTCAGATCTAAAAGAGTCTTTTGATGCTCTAAAGGCCATCAGATGAGGCTAAATCCAATCAAATGTATCTTCGGTGTGACCTCAGGGAAGTTCCTCGGATATTTGGTTACCAAGCAAGGAATAGAGGCTAACCTAGAAAAGATACAAGCTCTTCGGACTATGAGGCATCCTACTTCCAAGAAAGAAGTTCAAAGGCTTACAGGAAGAATTACCTCTCTAAATTATTTTATTTTTCGCTTTGCAGAAAGATGTTTACCCTTCTTCAAAGTTCTACGCCAGACTCAGAATTTTGAATGGACAGAAGACAGCAGAGTCATCTTTGACAACTTAAAGGAATATTTGGAAAGCCCGCCATTGCTTTCTAAGCCTTATGAAGGAGAAACACTGTACTTATATTTATCCGCCATTGATGAGGCAGTCAGTTCAATTTTGGTGCGAAAAGACACTAATCATGTGCAGAAACCAATCTACTACATTAGTAAAGTGTTACATGAGGCAGAGGTCCGATACCCTAGAGTGCAAAAAATTATCTTTTTACTTGTGGTAGCAGCAAAACGTCTTCGGCCTTATTTTCAAGCTCATCCTATCGTGGTTTTGATGGATCAACCTTTGAAGGCCATTCTTCGTTGTCCTGATACTTCTGGAAGGATAGCCAAGTGGGCTGTTAAATTGGGAGAGTTTGATATTGATTATCAACCTAGATCGACAATGAAAGTACAAGTTTTGGCTGATTTTATAACCGAGTGCACATGGGGATCTGAAGTTCAACCAAAGGCCGAAGAGGAAAAAATCGAAGACGGTCCAGAGTTCATTTGGATGTTACATGTTGATGGTGCCTCAAATACTGATGGTTGTGGAGTAGGCTTAATTCTTGCTGGTCCGAACGGGCAGGTTATTGAGTATGCTTTTCGGTTTTCTTTCCAAGCATCAAATAATCAGGCAGAGTATGAAGCACTCATTGCCGGGCTTAGAATCTCTAAAAAACTGGAGATTAAAAGGATGAAAGTTTTTTTCGATTCACAGCTGGTGGTGAATCAAGTAAAAGATGATTTTGAAGCCCGAAATCCAAATATGATACAATACCTTGAAAATGTCCGAAGTCTGATATCTGAATTGGAGCACTTTGAAATTATTCATGTACTTAGAATGGAGAATTCTCGGGCAGATGCTCTTTCAAGACTTGCAACCACCACACCAGACTCTCTTGGGAGAACCTATGTGGAATATCTTGAAGATCCCAGTATATCAGAATCCCCGGTTGAGGTTTGTCAAGTTGAACATGAACCTTCATGGATGGATCCAATCCTCAAATTCTTAAAGGATGACGTCTTGCCTGAAGACAAATTAGAAGCTAAACGGCTTCGGTGGACAACCTCTCAATATATCATCATGAATGAAGCATTGTATAAAAGGTCTTTTACACAACCTTTACTAAAATGCTTAGGCCCATCTGATGCGGATTATGCACTCAGGGAAGTGCATGAAGGGATATGTGGAGACCATCTGGGAGGTAGGTCTCTGGCGTACAAAATAATCCGTCAAGGTTATTATTGGCCAACTATCCAGAAGGATTCTGCAGAATTTGTACGAAGATGTGATCATTGCCAGAGATATGCCAATGTACAAAGACGGCCTGCTAGTCAATTGACTCTCATGACAGCTCCATGGCCTTTTGCACAATGGGGAATGGACATCCTTGGACCATTTCCTCTAGCTTCTGGGTAGCGTATGTTTCTCATTGTGGCTATCGATTATTTCACAAAATGGGTCGAGGCCGAAGCATTAGCACAAATCACAGAGACAAAAGTTGAAAATTTTGTAAGGAACTTCATTATCTTCCGATTCGGAATTCCATATTCTATCATAACCGACAATGGAAGGCAGTTTGATAATCCGAAGTTCAAAGGTTTTTGCACTCAGTACTATATTCATCACAAACTTACTTCGGTGGGGCATCCTCAGTGCAACGGAGAGGCAGAAGTAACAAACAGGACTATCCTACATGGTCTGAAGACCAGATTAAATGATACTAAGGGATCCTGGGTTGATGAGTTGAACTCAGTTCTCTGGGCATACAGAACTACTCCTCGAACAGCCACCGGCGAATCTCCCTTTCACCTGTCCTATGGCACCGAAGCTGTTCTTCCCTTAGAAGTTTCTTTACACTCTCTTCGGATTGATCAGTTTAAAGAGCCCGAAAATTCTGAACGCCGAAGAATTGACCTGGATTTATTGCAAGGCACACGACTTCGGGTACAGTTGAAAATGGCTATGTATCAACAAAAAGTTGTCGGATATTACAATTCACGTGTAAAAGAATGGGTCTTTCTCCCAGAAGATTTAGTTCTACGAAGGTCCGAAGTGTCAAAGCCAACAGAACAGGGTAAACTTTCTCCTACTTAGGAAGGGCCATACCGAGTCAGAGAGGTTGTTAGACCTGGAACTTATCGGCTTGAAACCTTAGAAGGAACTTTATTACCCCGACCATGGAACATACAAAACCTCCGAAAGTATTATCAATAAAGGTTTCGATCAAGTTCATTTATGCAAATTCAATTTCTCTCTCCTCACTCTAGTTTTCTTAAAGGCATAAGGATGGTCTCCGGACCAACCTCACGAAGTGCCGAGTTGGACCCAAAATGGTCCATCTTAATCTTAAAGGCATAAGGATGGTCTCCGGACCAACCTCACGAAGTGCCGAGTTGGATCCAAAATGGTCCATCTTAATCTAAAAGACATTGAGATGATCTCCGGATCTACCTCATGAAGTACCGAGTTGGATCCAAAATGGTCCATCTTAATCTAAAAGGCATTGAGAGGATCTCCGGATCTACCTCACGAAATGCCGAGGTGGGCATGATCAGCCTGTCTTAACTATTAATACAAAATGGCATAAGGATGATCTCTGGATCTACCTTACAAATTGCCGGGTTAGGTCCGATCAACCTATCTTAACCTTCAACTAATTCGAGTCCAAGAGATTCGATTATTTTTTGGATTTCTTATATCCTAAATCCGAAGACTTAGTTTGAATTCGAGTCTAAGAGATTCGATTATTTTCTGGATTTCTTATATCCTAAGTCCGAAAACTTAGTTTGGATTCGAGTCCAAGAGATTCGATTATTTTTTGGATTTCTTATATCCTAAGTCCGAAGACTTAGTTTGAATTCGAGTCTAAGAGATTCGATTATTTTCTGGATTTCTTATATCCTAAGTCTGAGGATTTAGTTTGAATTCGAGTCCAAGAGATTCGATTATTTTCTGGATTTCTTATATCCTAAGTCCGAAGACTTAGTTTGAATTCAAGTCCGAGAGACTCGGTTATTCTTTGGATTTCTCTTATCTTAATACTGAAGACTTTGTACTTAAGAAAAATTTCTAATCTATTATATGTAAGAGAGAATTCCAAAAAAAAAAAAGTCTTCATTCATAATGATTTCCTTACATTCCTGAAAGATAAAAAAAAAAATGTTACAAATTTTCTGAAGGAGCTTCATCGGCCAAATCAATCAGACCCATGGTTTCTTCAGCCAATATTGGTGCTTCGGAGTCCGCCTGAAGTTCAGGAGCAGTTGGACTTTTAAGATCAAATAACTGGATGCTTGAAGTGTCCAAGTCGGGGTAGAGTTTTTGTACTTCCTCTACTCCGTCATTAAAGCCTCCTCGGTAGCCATGAGTACCGGCCTCAACCATTTCAGCTTCGAAGGCCGAAGATGCCTTGTAGTCTTCAACGGCCCTTTCTAAGCGATCCTTTAAGGATCGGCTTTCCTCAATGGTTTCTTCTCTTCTCTTGGAAGCTTCTTCAGAGCGTTTGTTTGCTTCCTTAAGAGAGGCCTCCAAAGACCGAATCTTGGCCTTCTTCTTCTTGGATCTCGTCTCTTGTTTGGCACGCTCCGATCAGAGTTTATCCACTTCAGCTTTCAGATTTTTGACCGAAGCTTCATTTTGGGCGAGTTTTTCCTCCATGGCTTGTCTTAGCTCCTCGGCTATGGTCTTTTCGGCTTTGGTCGATTTCATTTCCTCCTTCATCTTCCTATAGTGACTCGGAAGTCGAAGATGCTCTCCTCCATATGAGTAACGTCGTGCATCATCTGCCAGAACAAAGGAAAAGATCAGTAATTGAAAAACTAGGTATAATACAATATGAGTATTTACCTTCAAAGCAAAGGAGAACACTGAGTCCGAGATTTTTTCAATACATCGGGACTTGACGTTGTCCCAATCTTTCGGTAGAAGAGTGCGCTTCAGCAATTCCCTTGCCAGCTCGGGATTCTTTAAGCCTTCTCGATCCGAGAAGGTAGTAAAGTCCACGTTATACCCTCCCTCCAAAGTAGCGTTCCATCGGGGATCCTCTTCAGATCGGTATTTTGCCCTCTCTTGACTTCTGTCTTCGGGAAGGGCAATCACGGATTCCTTGTTGAAGTTTGTGTCCCGCTGGCTCGTGGATGGTGCGTGTTGAGGGCTCTTCAGAGGAGATGTCCTCGGAGGCGAGCTACTAGTAGGAACGGTTGGTGCCGGAGAAGCAGAGGGACTGTCCTCATCTGGTACTGGCCTCATCGGAGACGTACTGGAACCCTCTTCTGCCCTTCTTTTCTTTCGGGCTTCGGTTGTTGCGGAGGCGGCTACCCCCCTTTTTCTGGAAGCTTGCCTAACTTTGTCAAGTTGAGGCTTCATTTTCTTGCCTACAAGCGAAAACAAGAAAGTTATAATGCATATACAAATGAAGAAGAGAAGCAAGAAAAATCTGAAGACTACTTATTCTATACCTAATGTTGGGACTTCGCTAATATGAGCACGATGAAGATTCTCTTCCCTCAGCAGCTCCATAAGGGAAGGGATCTCCGGTTCTGACAGGGTTTCGAAGTCTTTGGCATCAGCCTTTAATACCTTTTTTTCGGCATTCGCATCCAAGCGCAGGGTCGAACACTCAGTATTGAAGCCCCAGTGAGTATAATACACAAAAAAGAAGCAAGGCTTCCATCCGTGTATTGCACTGGGGGTTCCCTTCAATAGTCTTCGGCCAGGCCGAGGATCTATGACCCACCATCCTTTGCCATGGAAGTCTCTTTTTAACATGAATAGGGAGGTGAACAGGGATGTCTTCGGCTCTACATTCCTAAGTTTACAGAGCACTAAGAACCCGCAGATGTTTCTAAAACTGTTGGGGGTCAACTGAGCTGGGACGATCTGATATAAGTTAAAGATTTTTACAAAAAAGGGATGAAGAGGAAGCCAAAGACCCGCTTTAAAATGGTCTTCGTATATAGCTATGGATCGGATAGGAGGTTTATCTACTCTTTCATCGGATTATGGAAGGATCATATTAAAGGTGTGTGGAATGTGGTAACATTGTTTTACTTCTTCTATTTTGGCAAGGGTAAAGGAACTCTGAACGGAATCCGGTGACCGTTCCGGACTCCGTTTCCTATGGGAAACTCTACCCCTACTGGATTCACCCTGAAGGTCCCTATCGACATCACCTCCCGATGGGATCCTAACGGTCTCTCACTCGGGTAGAACCCTACCCATCTCACTTTCCGATGAAACATTGCCGGAGGTAGAGGAAGAACCCCTAGAAGACCGAGACATTGAAAGGAGTAAAAAAAAAACAGAAAAGAAGAAGGACCTCTAACCTGTAAAAGGACAAGGATGGTGGACTGGACCACTGGGGAAGATGGACTACAGTAAAAATTGGAAATCCAAAGGCATGAATGCGAAAGAAAGCCTCTCTCTAATTCGCCCCTCTTTTTATAGATGGAGAATAGGGAGACCTTCGAGACGGTTCGGAAGACTAAACGGTTGTGCACCGTATTGACAGTTTCGATCCTTGATACGGTTCATTAATGAGATGAGTCATGGTGATCCGTGTGAAACAATGGCATTGGCTGAGATCGTGCCAACGAGATCTCCATGCTCAGGATGACCACCATGTGTCCAATACCTGCTAAATTTAAATCCCTTTTTTGGGAATTTTTTGAAATTTTTCAGAATCGAGGCGTTTTCTTTTAAGGCCGCTTATGATAGAATGACACGTGTCTTTGCCATGTTTTATTGCGCCACCAGACAGTTATGGTGAAAAGACGTATCAGAGATTTATCATCATTATTTGACAGTTATCTATAAAAGACAAAACTGAAATACTCCCATTTTTCGAAATATAATCATTTCGAAACTTGGAGTGGGGGACATCTGTTATGATATCCCTATTTTATTTCAATTAATTAATCATTTTATAAGGTTGTATCAAATGGCAAGAGGAGTATTCGGCTTCGTATCATCATCAATCCGAAGACGATGCTTGATTACTATCTTCGATTTCATGTATCTACATTAGTCCGAAGACTATGCCTAAAGAATACGGCTCCGCATCTATGATCCAGGACGCTTCCTCTATCTACAGATTCATATTATCATTCTTGTCCGGAGATCGTACTTATTATCTTCGGCCTGTTATCTAAAGGAGATTATACACTAGGTCTTCGGCTTCGTATTTTTTATCTCAGTCCGAGGATGACGTTAAAATATCTTCAGCTTCGTACAACTATCTTGATCCGAAGACTTGATCTTTCGGCAAATATCTTCGATTTTACTTCTCCAACCTAAAGATTGTAAGTATTTATTTTTCATCGTCTATGAAAGATCCGAAGTGTAAAACTGACATTCCCTTCAAGAGTGCTACTGAAAAGAATGTGAAGATCACTTCGGATCTATGCTTTAAGATGAGGGTTCGAGAACGCGTGGGGTTCTTGGATAAGCGGTTGAAATCTGTTTAGGTTGTTGCAACCACCCATGTGGTCCGAAACCTCAGATTAAACAAACCCCGGGTTTAACGGTTTTTCCGACAGCCACTACTTGCAGTTAGGAAATGGTTATGCATGACAACCACACTAATCGTAAGTAGTTACATTGGAGCCTATAAATACTGGTAAGAGGGTATAAATACTGGTAAGAGGGGACGCTCCGGGGATCCGGACTGGGGTTTTTTGGAGACGATATTTCGATCCCCTTTCTTCCTCATGTTTTGCCTCTACAAGCTTTCCATTCTGCTGTTGCTTGGGTCTCTTCTGACTTTGGCATCGGAGTGTCCCCCGCCGGAAAATCTCCGGTCAGGGATCTGTGTTGCAGGTCCTAGTTCGCGGCAGCCCAGCGACGGAAAGATCATTCCAACCGGTCGAGACAGAGATTCAGCATCAACAAAATCTATTATATATTTAATTTAATTTATTAAATAAATTAAATTTATATAATATGATAAATTTATATTATATTATATTATATCATAACTACTATATAATGTAATATATTTTATAATAATATAATTATATATAATTATATATTTATCATATTATATTATATGGAAGGGAAGAGGAAGGGAGAAGGGAGAAGGAGAAGGTAATTTAGTAATATGGATTACATGAAATGTGATAATCTGGATTACCATCTTTCATAGAGGTAATCTATATTATCGTTTAGAAGGCAATCCAGATTACGAGAGATGATAGATTACTATCCAAAAAAATATACCGGAGCTCTATTAAATTATCAGTAATCTAGATGGATTATTTGCTACTAAATCTAACCTAAAAATGTTGCCAGAAAGAGTTTTGTTTACAAAATAAGCTTGGATGACTAAAGGTTACAAAAGGAGTTACAAAGGGCGAGCAATTGGTTTAGTGTAGTTGTCATCCATTCCAACGTCTACTCCAACGTTTTCGCATCAAAGTGCAAGACAAATTCAACGCCCTGCTTCTCACTAAACAGTAGACAATCCACGATTGCTCACCTAGAGCAAGCTAAGATTTTGTTGGGCTGAGCTATAATTCAGTTTTGCAAAAAGGAAAACGAGTGCATATTTGTATCTAGTTTGACGTGTGGATGCCTGTCTACGTGGAATAAAGCCCACAAGAAATCAAGTCCAGAAGGACATAGACCATGTCCCATGCCAAACCAAGCCCGATCCATAAGCACGCACGACCAACAGGTGCACACGGCCCAGACCCACATTTATAGACATGCAGGCACGTACTTCATCCCCTGCTAACGCTATCCACTACAAACCATGAACCAAGCATGGTCCATAGGATCTTCATGCGATCCATAGAAGATTGATGCGATATATGGGGCATTTTATCGTAGTCTATGGCCTCAAATACGAGATCCAACAGCTCTGCACGATCCCAGACGTGATCCGATGGCCAGGGAGTATTTCAACTTCAATTTGGACTTGATCCATGTGATTTTAGGTGCATTCAACGGTGATCATGCAGCTAGGAGTCTTCTGTAGGTCAAACAAGAGTTAGATAAGGGATTTGAGTCATTTTTCGATGCAATTTGAATTATTGGACTCCTATCAAAGTGCTCTTCGACAGAGAAGCTATAAAAAGAGGGACATGGACCAGAGAGATCGGTGTGAGGATCCAGAGGCCTTCTTGGAGGTGCAACAATGATAAAAAAAGCTTGTAGATAAGGACTTGCGAGGCTCGGCTAGGAGTCGACTCATGCGCCCCGGGGTTGCTGCACTGCCTGCCTAAGAAAGATTAACCGCCACTTCTAAATAGGGATGTTCCTTTTGGATAGTTGGTTGGGGTGTCGATCCTACATTAACTCTCTAGAAAGTATAGAGGGTACTATCCACTTACCGAATGGATCGAGTTGTGCAATCAAAGAGGAAGGGATAGTTAGTTTAAAGCTTTTTGATGAAATATCGAAGAAATTAGATGATGACTGATACATACCCAGTTTCAGTAAGAATCTAATCTCACTAAATAAACTGGATTCAAACAGTTATAAGTAGAGAGCTGGTGATGAAATCTTGAAGGTTATCCATGGTAATAGAGTTGTCTTGAAAGAAAAAAAGTATGGAGGATACTACCTCCTAATAGAAAGTCTAATGTAAGGTGAAGTCCCTAACGCAGATGGAAGTCTTGTGTGATGTAGAGCTTTGAGACCAGGTGGATTGGGCACAAGATAAGAGACTCGAGAGGATGATAGGCGACGTCGCACGATAAAGTTTCTATTACCGTAGAAGACTTCCCCAAGTAAATCTTGGGTCAAGTTGAACACAGTACCTAATGGAGATGGAATTGAGATGTTTGGCTCGACTCTCATATTTGCTCATCCATGAGCAATATACGTTTGTTCCAGGGCATGGAGGACGAGATCTTTCAAGAGCTCTTAAAGTCAGATAGATGTGGAATGTCGAGTTAAGATGGAGATTGTTAAGAAAAAATACCTCAATTCAACCCAGAAGAGGCTTGCTGGAATGAAACCCATGGGAAACCAAGCCTAGGAAAACCCAGACCATGCCTCGCAGTAGGCTAGGCCCGGTCCATAGGTGCACTGGCCCAGGCCCACACGTGCGGAGCGCAGGTGAAGCCCAGCACTCCGATGCATGGGCATAGCATAGCATGCATGCATGCTGCTCAAGCACATGCTTCACCCCCTGCTGACACGGTTCACCATGGACCAAGCATGGTCCATGGGATATTTATGTGGTCCATAGGAGGTTGATGTGGTCTATGGAGCATTTTGTCGTAGTCTATGGCCTCAAGTGTGCGATCTAGTAGCTCCGTGCAATCTCAACATGATTCAATAGCTAGGGAGCATTCTGATTTTGATTTAGACTTGACCCATGTGATTTTAGATGTGTTCGATTATGATCGGGTGGTCAGGAATATTCTGTAGGTCAAATAGGAGTTGGATAAGAAATTAAATTCCTTTTCCAATGCTGTTTGAACTATTAGATTCTTGTCAAAGTGCTCTTTGATAGAGAGGTTATAAAAAGAGGGACAAGGATAAGAGAGGTCAATGTGGGGATCTAGAAGACTTCAGGAAATATGGCAATGGAAGAAAAAGCCCGTAGAGGCTAGAGGGCCTCCTTCAAAGTTGAAAACCTTGTAAGGAATTTGAAATTTTTTGTTGAGAAAAATTATACGAGATTGAAATACGAGTTCTTATCTTGTAAGTGATTATTTTTCTTATAGTGAAGTCATGCATGTCCTATTGATTATATTTTTTATTTTATTTTTTTTCTTCCTTCTCTTGAGATATTAACAATGATATCATAATTTTAAAAATAAAAATTAATATTCTATATATTTTTTTTAATAAATAATATTAATACAGGTGGTACCATAATACCTATATGATCTCTCTTTAGTAGGGGTGTGAATGGATCAGGTCGGAACGGGTCATGAGTGACCCCGATTCGACCTGATTCTTTGATCGGGTTCTAATAGTAGACTCAAGCCCAATCCACTAGAAAATCGGGTCGGGTCCACTATCAAAATTTTCAACCCAACGGGTCATTCGGGTTAGATCGGGTTCATAAATAATCCGGTTATAATCTACAAAGTTTGGATATAAATATGATCCGAATAAAATATAGACAACTATATTTTAATTATTACATAGCTAACTATTATTAACTATAAAATAGATAACAAATAATATTATTTTTAAAATAAATTAAGATATAAAAATAATTATAACTAGTTCCATATAAGTTTTAAATTATAATTTAAAGATTCAAATATATATAATTCTAACAGTATTAGTATGTTCGAATCGGGTCTGATCCAAATTCAATAAATCCAGACCCGATCTGGAAAATAGAATGGATCTAATTTTAGATTTCAATCCGAATTTATGGATTCATAAATATAGATTGGATCGGATCTAAATAAATCAGATCGGATCGAATTATGGACAAATCTGATCCATTTGCAGCCTTACACCATCTCACTCGTTGGCGGGTCACCAATGCTTTGTAAATGCAACAATGACGTATGATGGGAGACGTTGATATGTGTGGTCCAGGGTACGAAAAGCATGCACTGTATTCCATTTGGTTGATAATGTAGTGGCTAACTAAAAGCTAGCACTATGACATGTCTCAATCATTGGAGCAATATAAAGTATCTCCAATTTATTACTGGCTAATGGCATGATGTGTCTCTACTCAATCACAACTAACTTGCTTTTATATTGCTAAGAACTAACTTTGTGATCCGATATAACAGCAGGACGATAAAATTAATTTTGATGGTTATAAGTTGATGATGGAGGTGATACTTAAAAGGTAAACTTATTGTTAAAATAGTAGTCTAATTGGTAAAGACATTGCCTCACATCTAATCGGTCGCGGATTCAAGATATGATTCATGACTCGATTAAATTCAGAAACTATTTTCTGAAATCTATGATCAGAATTTTCTTTCTTTATATCCTCGTTCTACGAGTCGACGTCTTAGTAGTATCAGATTGATTTACTTATCTATAATGAAAAAAAACTAAGAAAATCTAAGCGCCTTGCATCGAACATTACCTGGCAGGACATGGGTCTACAGAAATAGCTACATCGGGTTTTAACCCCCCTATCCCTTATACTCACCAAAAAATAAAAATTATAAGGCAAATACTTACAAATTAATTTGAAATTGCAAGAGAAATATTTTTTGAAAGATTATCAGTCTATATAAATAGAATAAGATTTTCAAAAGAAAGGAAAATGGCCTGTAAAATCCATTAAGTCGTAATGGTACATCCATAGAAGTGCAACCAACCTTATGCCACAATGTTGGCTTGCAGAAAGACTTAGAACAACGTGGGGTTAAGGTCAATTCAGTATCCCTTGTTGAAGGTAGCCGTGCCCATCTTGAAAATATTGCCAAGTTAAAGCAAAAAAGATGAAATGGAGTTCTGTGCATTTTGTGACCAGAGTTTCTCTGCAATGGAATGTAACGGCGCGAATAAGTGTCAGTTTATATGGTCCTGGCTGCTTCAAATCTTAGACTACTTGCCTTCAATCTCTGCAACCTAAAGAATAGAGGTAAATTTGGACTATTGTTTGCTGTTTTGCTTTAATTTTATCTTGGTCGATGAACCAAAGTCTCATTATTTTTGGAACCAAATCATATCCCACCTTTAGAAACTTACCCAAATGTTATGGCTTAATAATCATATAGTTTAGAAAAACATGGGAAGAACCTATTACACACAATCATGATCATGTTTTTTATTATGGATGTACTCCGGTAGGAATTGGTGCTGGGCAGCCACAATCAAAGGGCATAACGTCTATTGTTTCGCTTTTCTTTCCTTTCTTTTTTTTTCTTTTCCCCCTTGTCAATATAAACTAATAGATAGACTACATAACAATAGTTCTAGCCTATTAATTTGTTTTTCCATCTTCTTGTGCCTTTGCCTGAACAACTGATTGCCAAGACAAATGATGATAGCAAGAGGAAAAGAATATATTAGTTCATATACTGATATCTTATTCTTATTGGCCACTCGCCAATATTGCTGACATCTCTGAGTTTAATTACCTTGATCTCTATCTGCAACTCCAGTAGTAAACGGGTGGAAGATATGAAACCAAATGTCTTCTCCAGTAGTAAAAGAGGTTCTGGCAACTTGAGAAGATGGAGAACCATGAGAGAATTATGTTTGTAGCCATTGTAGATGCATGCACTCTCTTACGTCTGGAATAAGCATTGTAAACGAGGATGCAAATTAAGATAAGATATCACAATATATAACTTCTCCAGAACATATTACAAAGATTGACAATTAATTATTATATTATGTAAAAGTGCTCCTCAAAACTTTCAAAAACTCCGTTGGGCAAAACCTTTAAACTTGTAATGTCCTTCTCTTCAGTTTGCACCACAAACCATTTTTAGTGTGAATGGTTGCTCCTGTGACCAGTTCAACTTCATCTGGAGATCCTTTCAACTCAATATTGTACTTCTGTAATAGCATAGACAATGCTATGGTTGATTCCAAGAGTGCAAACTGGTCACCGACACATTTGCGTGGCCCACCACCGAAGGGAAGAAAGGCAAAATCAGCAATTATCTGATGACACATAACACTAGGTATCAGTTAGAAGCCTTGAAGTAGATTAAGCGAGAGGAAAATCTTTAAGAAAGGCAAGGTGGTAGACCTCGTTCGGGTACATTGCTCCAGGACTTCGGTCAGGATCAAAGCCTGCCCATCCTTCAATGCCTTCGCTTTTCTTTGGAACTAGGAATCTCTCTGGTTCAAATTCATCTGGTCGGTCCCAAAAATATGGTGATCTATGGAGGTTATACACCTGGAGATACAAGAAGTCTGCATATAAATGCAAGTTACGCACGAAGACCACAAGTGAACCAAATAAAGACTCATCTGAATAAAGTAAATGCACTCTTAGAGATTACAGGCAATAAGCCTTAACCAAGAATGTGAAAATATTGATATTCCACGGTATGTTTTAGTTCTTTTTATATATGTTGCCTTGATGTAGTACTGAACTACTGATAACTCTTTAACGAATGGGAGCATATGCACCGGCTCTTAGAAAATACGGAAGGTAGATATAGAGGCTAGCGGTGCAAACAAAGAAACAAAAATGTTGCAAACCAAAGGCATCGAACAGGCTAAAACCCAACTGGCAGTGGTTGTACAGTGGTTCACCAGAAAGAATTTTGAGAAATATTCATGTGAAACAACTTGCATTGAAAATTTCCCAACAGACACACTATCATTTAAATTGGACTATACTTAGGCAAAGCATTGAAACTTATTTTCAGTTCAACACCTTCCACTTCCACCTAACCAAAGAATATTACACAAGAGTTTAATACAACGTTTTTGTATTAAGTTCCCTGTATCAATAAAAAATCAACTTACAGAAAGAAATATATCAGTCCCTGCTGGAATTTTATATCCATTTTCATCACCCCTGTATCCTCCTGAATAATACAAGTATATGTGCATGGTTAATTCGAAAGTGAAAAAAAAAACTAATAGAAAAATTGGAAAACAAAAATGCGTCATATGAATATTTAACATAAGCATGAACAAATATGACGTCAAATTCTCATTGACGAAACTATGCTAATCCTGGAACTTCATAATTTCAATTGGAAAAAAAATGACATAAATACTAAGAATAAGAAACATCATGCTGCATGAAAGAAAAAAGGGCTGCTTCATCATAATTTTAATACAATGCCTTCTTTCACCATACGTTAAGGCCATCAAAATTTTATTTAATGAGTGCATTGGCATTTGAGAATTGAGGTTCATTAAAGGATCCAATAGTCCATATAGTGTTCCCACCTCTAACAACAAATCTACTCTCCAAAACTAGATACACTTAATCACAATGCTCAACTAGTTTCAATTTTCTTAAATCAGTTATTTTCTTTATGCAAAGTTTCTCTAGCCACAGCGAAGCTTCAGAGTAATGACCTACCGATGATCTAATTTGACATATACTGCATCAGTTTTGTTATTTCACTTCCCAAAATCAATTTCTTTAATTTTTGTTTTCCTCTTCTCCTCATACGTCCACCTCATGCTTTTCGTCCTCTCCAACTTCAAGTTCCCCCAGCTGGTGTTTTAGATATATTTCATCTTCCAAATGTCCATGGCATGGCACCTTTGGGATTACCCTCCTTTTGAGTCCTTCCCCTATTGTGTTGCTATCAAATTGATACTTCTGTGAACTCCCCAAAGATAGCATGTTTTTTGCTTGTGCTAGTCACCATCCAAGTGTGGCATGAATATATGCTCGACTTATTGGTACATAAAAATGTATGCAGAGCCATCTTGATGGCTTTGATCCAGTTTGCGTTGTATTTTAACCCAAGGTGAAAAGCTTGATCACCACCTTGACTTCAGACCTTGTACCAGTACCCAACAAATACACCCTATACCACATGTCAATACAGTTCATACCTCAATACCGACACTACCAAGTCTCAGCATGATAAGGCATGCCCTGTACCATGGTAGCATGGTCCAGTGCAGCAACCAAAGGTGGAAGGAACCATATTTTTTCATCTCTTATTATCAAAGTTTTGATAGCATAGCAAATATGGACCAACCCCTTCATCCTCTTTGTGAGTTGAGTTGAGGTTGCAAGTACCAGTTTATACAGGACACTTTCCTTGGTCCACATATGAACTCATGCCAAGTTTTTGGCATGGAATTGTGATGAAACAATCACATGCTCCATCATTTCCAGCTGTTCATGCTTCAGGGTATGGGCAAGAGCTTCCTTGCTTGTTGATGTGTTAACTTGATTCAATATACTTAAGGGAAGCTGTTTCATTAAGATCCTATGTCTTGGTTGTCAATTTAGCATCTGAAGCCCTATAGTTGTAACATTTCATTAGGTTCCACCAAGCATTGGCTTAGAGGCTGTGATGCTGCTCTTCTTGGTAGTCTTCTCATGGGCTTCCTGCTCCTTAGAGTACCAGTGCTGTACTGTTGTAAAGAAAAACATATTTTACAAAGAGCATCAGAAGTGGCTTGATAAGTGGGCATGAACAGCAAGGCTCCTTACCACTATTCCAAATGCCCTCTATGCAAGTTTCCCTTTAATTTTTCTCCCTCTGGTGCATCTTAGCAGTCGCTCTAATCACCCACAAAATGATGGTTGGCTGCTTGACCCTGCACACTGTTATAAAATGGTCCCGACATTCTCTTGATCCTTTTTGTTCTTGCCCACAGAAATCAGACCTCTTCAATTTTATATGTTCCATGTAGTTATACAAGATAATTAACTGCTCCAGCCCCATTACAAGCAATATTTAGAGTGGATTTCTGTTACAAATGAGAAGCTTTGTGCTCATGGAAAAGTTCTCTTCCTGTGAAGTAAGGCCTTACTAGTCAAAAGTTGTTCAACAAAATCAAGTCCATTTTTACTGTCATATGAAATATAACAAGGTTCATTTAACAACTTGAGGATTGATAATATTAACCGAGGAGAGTGATTAACAATGGCAGCACCTTTGTACAATGGCAAAGGTGTGCACTATTGGCAGTTTGGCACCTTCCACTGTTATCATTGTCCGTCGTTGCCTCTTTATGATTTTAATATACTTATCGAAGATGCATTTGCATGGGGACCACTCCAAGAGGTTTACATGCAACCATCACCTAGCCTTCCAAACCCACTGAACATCCGTTGCCTCACCTAAGCTCTATACACAATCAATCACAAGCATTTCTGCAAATGCCATTCTTATTAGAAAAACACATCACTGTTCTATTTGCAGAAGCACTTTTCCGGCAATATCACACTCTTCAACTCCATATAGTCATTCTTTCTGGTTACAATGCTTTCAGCACATCATTTTAAGTAACATCTCTGACCTCAGTTTCAGAGAAAGAACCATGGTCCTCTTTGCTATGTATGAGTTGCCTTTTCTCCCCAAAAGTACAAGCTTTGTCTTCCAGCAAGAATCAGAAGAAGCAAGATATGTTTCTTGCTCAAATTCTTAAGGCAAGTAACATGAAATGGCTCATGATGCTAGAACTTCATGTTGGCTCAGTTCTGATCTCTTTAACATGAGCATCACACATGACACTACCCTATAGATATTTAGGTGGTATATACTGCCAGTAGGTTTTTTGCAAGTGCAACGAACATGTTCAAATTGTTAGTTACAGCCACAGTTTCTATTGAGCTAGTATCACTTATTCCCAACTGCTTGAGCAACTCATAGCATTCTTCCCAAAGGTGTGCTTTCAGAATTGTTAACTCTCAATGATGATCAGACATGAACTTAAGAGAAATGTTAGAGAAAATGCTATATGTGGTGGTAACATAATAATTATTTGTACATATATTTTACTCAAATGCTACAAGAGAGTGTTTGTACATATTAAACTGTTCCCTTATTGGATTCTATTTCCAGTTAGCTCTTCTAACATTTTCCAAGCATATGTATAAATGCAAAATAATCATGAAAACCAGACAATCAATTTTTGAAATTTTGAAGTACATGGATTAATCGAGCAAGCATATCAATATCATAGGTTTCTCAGTTTCATTTCAATATGCCAATCTACTAACACATATGCTCGAGCATTGTACAAGAAGCTGAAACATTCTCAAATTTTAAGAAGTACCGGGAAGTTTATCTGGTTTAAGTGCACGCCTGATAAGTAAAGGAGGCTGAGGGTATAGACGAAGAGCTTCAACAATGATGAGTCGTATGTAACTGAAAAAAGGGTAGACTATGAGAAATATTATATAGTTTTATAATATTTGTATTACACATCATTGCTGTTTTATCAGAACTCCATATACTATTGATTCGAAAGCCATAAACTTACATGGACCAATAAATTTAATGAGCATGAAACCATGCAAAGACTCTCAGATTCAAAATTCCTTTAAAATTAACAAATAAAAGATTGAACATAAATTATCAAGTGTTATATTGGTAGTTAACATATTATAAATTGGAACAAACAACAATATTCTAGTCATTTCTAACAGTTAAAAATCACAAGAGATTCATTGACCTACTCCAATCTTTTAAGGCATTCCAGAGACATTTTCTGTTGACCAAGTACAGAATCAACCTCTGCCTGAGCCTTTCTCATCTTGGAGGGGTTCTGCAACACAGAACAGATGCTAATATTTAAAAAAAGGAATTACATCAATTCTAAAAGAATGACATTTACATAAGTTCAAGCAATCTGGTGTCTTAAAATACTGTAACAAAAATGATAGTTATGCAAATTCA
Organism: Areca catechu; assembly: GCA_021397845.1. NCBI lineage: Eukaryota > Viridiplantae > Streptophyta > Magnoliopsida > Arecales > Arecaceae > Areca > Areca catechu. The sequence goes on from CM038045.1 coordinate 15,457,194, forward strand.
GTCACTTCAACATATGCACGTACCTGGGCAAGCAGAAAAGCAGCCCATGTAAGAACAGCAGCAGTTGTTTCATGTCCAGCAATAAGCATTGTCATGAGATCATCTCTAAGCTGTTGCAAGCAGAAAGGCTTTGTAAGATGAAAAATGAAATGGAAATCATGAGATATGATAAGTCTTCCTTCTTTAAGAAGGAAAAGGTGAAGACTTCCAGTACACTAAACGTAATATAATACAGAACCAAGAGCAGATTCTACCTGACGATCATCAACATCAGCACCCCGCATATCAACAAGGAACCGCAGCAAACTGACATCCTGCAAACTTAGCCATGAATATATCACCCAAAATTGACTAGATTATATGAGCTTCATGAGCCTTATACTGTTTTTTTTTTTTTTAATTCATAAAGTAACATAAGTAATTTCAAAATAAAACACCAAACAACCTTTAGAGATGAGTAATCTCTTTGTTGAAGATTCTCAACATCAGCTTCCTGCCATGGCACAATAAGATCAATTTTACCCCCCAAAAAAATGAGAGACATTGGCACACAAGTGATAAATAAAACGGGAACTCGAAAAAAAAAGGTTTGAGAATGACTAAACTTTTCTCATTGAGAGAAGGATATGTACATTGAGCAAAAACTACACCAGAAAAAAGTGCAACATATAACAAACAAGCTTCATACATATATAGATTGTAAAAAGAGAAAACAGGTTCGTATGCAAAATAACAGAGCACACGGGCTTATATAATGTGTCCAGCCCTTGACCCTCCTCAAACATATGATGAACCATAAAACAAGAGACTTGCTAGAAGAAAGACAATTCAGGGATGCAAACTAAAGATAGGTGCACCAGGAGAGAAGCAACATAATAGAACTAGAAAGCAAGCTACAGTATGGTTATATCTGATTAGGTGTGGCCAAGATGCTTCATATGATGAGGCTCAAGGACACACGATCAATGATAAGAGAATATATGCACAGGAAGACACCTATTTAGCTGATAAATCAAAGAGACATATGCATAGGAAGACACCTATTTGGCTGATAAACAAAGAGATGTAAGTGTAATGTTGGCAGGGCAAGTTCATAGATAGGTAAGACGGTCCGCTAAATCTATGCGGAGTCGAATTGTAAACAACAAAACAACATGCTATCACAAAAGGAAATCACACAGATGGTCAAATACGATGAGTTGGTATTCCTAATAAAGCAAAAAAAAAAAAAAAGCTTCATATTTGGATTTTCATAGGCTACGGAATACGGATATGACATGATATGGATAAGTCAATTTGATGAATCTTGAAGAAATAATACACATTAACATCCATAAAACTGCATTATTTAGTCATTATTCAAATCAATAGACCAAGTCCATACTCCACACAGTGACATCAAGGTTACAAACTCTAAAATTAACCATATATCATTAAAAGGTCAAAATTCATCAAAGGATCAGGAGGAGGAGAAGGAGATAGCAAGAAAGAAAGAGAGCAGAAAAAAAAAGCCTTCTTACTTATTCCTAAAGGTACTGCAGAAGTCTCTCGAGCTTATCTGAGAAGTATATGCAGCCTTTTCTGAATTTTCCAAATACTTAGAATATGTATCCATGTACATTTCAGACATACAGGAAAAGTACCAGTATTCAATACATATCGGATACAAACACAGCATTCAATTTATAGTATCCATGCTTCCTCGGTACTAGGATTCAGCTCAAATACACAGTCCATGCAATTTAAACATAGGGCCTTGTTGGGATTGCGTGGTGCTCCTAAGCTTTGGAGAGACCTGGGAGACCATGGCAAGGACGCTGAGGCGATCCCTGGGTACTTGGAGGCATGCCAAGCATTTCCCGAAGGTATTCCAGGGGGCTCGAGATCTGGGTTAGGAGATCTTGAGGTTGGAGTCGGCTTGGGCTATGGAGGAGTCAACCCCTGCAGGTCGACAGCAGGATTGAGTTCTGGTCGAGTCGGCTCGAGGTCTGTTCCAGTCGACTCTTCTGACGGGTTCAGATTTGTTGTGTTGGCCTGGGGGGAGAGAGAGTTTTGTTGGGCTACATATATATCTTGTATGAGTAGAGCCGTGGTGGACGAGAGGTCCAAGAGTTGTCCCGGAATAGAAATCTTATTCTTCCCAAGAAACAAGAAAGCCCTCCTCTCTCTGGTTCTCTCTTCTTGTTGCAGCTCCATGGGGGCACGCCTCCGTTGACGGGAGCGGATGGCGTGCCCCGATCCTTTCTGGTGATGGTTCCTTTTATGTCCATGGTAACATCAAGTCGATCACGGGCATTCCGCGGAGTCGAGCGAAGTGTCTCGTTCCTCGACATTTGGTATCAAAGCTTCTTAATGCGGTGGCATGAAGGAAGAAGGGAAGAAGCAGATTTCTGGTTGTGAGATATGGAGGAGGCTGCAGTGGTGCAGATTGGAAAAATTGATCTGCTGGAGATCTCGTCGGGGGATGAGATCGGAGGTGAGGGCCTGCTGCCCTCCCTGGGAAAGAATTCTGGATCGTGCTAAAGATGGAGATCTGGCGGATGGCCCCATGGCGACGGACGTGATCCAGATCACGTCCGCATGGCTGGAGTTTAGATTGATGGATCTGAAAGCCATGGAGGATCGTCGCCCTAAGGGGTCATGGAGTATGGATCTGTGGATCTCCGATGGAGATGGAGATGATTTCAGCATATCTGGATGGCTCGGCGGCGATGGATGAAAATCCAGATCGCGTTGGCATGGATCGGAGGGGAGATGGCAGTCTTCAGTCTTCCCTTATGCCGGAACGCGATGGCCACGGTGGTGGAGAGAATGCCCAATCAGGGGCATGACTACTAGGAATAAGACGCGTACACCAGCCACAAGGCATCTCAAAGTCGGCTCGGGCATCATCGAGCCAGCTCGGGCAGAGAACACAGGAAGCGGTGCAGGATGATGGAGTCGACTCGGGTATCACAGAGCCGGCTCGGGCATCGTAGAGCCAGCTCGACCGTCACGGAGTCGGCTCGGGTGAGGAGACGCGGGCGTTGGTTGCAGCGAGGAGACGGTGATGCTGGGCGCAGGCACGGAGCAGGGCGGCACGGCCGCACGGGGCGTCACAGCAAGCTCGCCGATCGCGGGCATGACGCAATGCAGAGCCGCCGGTCATGGGCATGGTGCTGGGCGCATCAAGGCTCGGTGGGTCCGATCGGGGCTGATCGGGCATAGCACGGCCATGCAGGTGGTTGCCAGAGACACGGGATAGTCGCCGGAGGCAAGGGCCGATGGCCAAGGAAGTCCGTGGTCCACGGTTTCTGCCGTGGACCAGCAGCAATGGCAGCAGTAGACCAGGGAAACCGTGCGTGAACCTATGGCTTGATTCATGCTAAACCAGTACGTTCAAATTAACTCTTCTCTGAAATGTGTGCTGACGGGTTTTTTGGCGATTTCAAGCTCAATCGAACTCCGATTTGAGTCCCGTCAGCACCGTTAGATTCCATGTTTCGAGCTCTTCGTGTTGAGCTAGGTGGATCCAGTGATGGAGTCAGATCACAGATGATATGGAGATCGTGATGCAGCGACCGTGTGTGCGAGCAGCATGAGCAGGTTGGTTCCATCTTCGGCTCTTCCAGGCGGACAGAGGTTCGTGGTATTGGGAGCGGTGTGGAGGTCTGCTGGTGGAGTGGATCTCGTCGAGGATGATGGATCCGATGGTGCAGGTGCTCGCGACGGTGGTGTAGAGCTGCAGGTCCTGTGCTATGGAGCATTGGCAGGTCGGGTGATCTGTGGTTTAGCACAGGTGGAGCGATACATACCAGAGATTTTTCAGAGCATAAGTGATAGCTCCATCGATAATGGACCAGGTTCTTGGTCACTGTAGTACTCCAGCTACCTTGATCGTGATGGAGATATACGTGGGTGTGGTATCTCGCGTGAATGGAGATGGGTCTTGGGAGTTGACTAGCTTAGGAAGATCGAGTATATCAGCAAAGGTTGATGGAGGCTGGCAACTCAGGAAGACCGGGAACAGGTCTCAGGGAGCACCAGGGAGGTACATCAGTAGAGGTTGATGGAGGCTGGTAGCTCAGGGAGCACCAGGGAGGTCTCAGAAGATCCAGGTACATCAGCAAAGACGATTCCAGAGGCAGCTCAGAGAGACAGGAGACAGTCTCAGGAAGTGCCAGAGATGTCATGTAGCCTAGAGACAGGCTGGGACATGGTCATGCAACCTATGGACATGCTGGGACGTGATGGTGCAGCCACTGGAGCTGATGGAGGCTGGCAGCTCAAGGAAACCAGGGACAGGTCTCAGGGAGTGCCAGGGATGTCATGTAGCCTAGAAACAGGCTGGGACATGAGGGACATCTGCAGCCTATGGACAGGCTGGGACATACATGATGGAGCAGCCACTGGCGATGGTTGCTATGTTTAGTTGCTGTATTTGAGGAGTTGGGATGAGCTCCTGAGTTTCGGAGGTTCCTGCGGGGTTGCAGAGTATCCGAGACGGTCTCGAAGAGGTCCACTATGGTGCGGAGGGTCCAAGGAGACAGCGACTGGATACGAGGTTCAGGTCATGCTCAGCAAGGCACCATTAAGAGACTGCCCTCGGGGTTTCTTTCTATGGCATCAGGGGGACTTCAGTCTCAGGTGGAGCACCGGTGACAGGTGACTTCACAGGTGGAGCAGGTTTTGACACGTTCAGAGCGGGAGGTGCATGGAGGACCATATCCTTGCACGGATGCCAAGGGTGCACTTAGCCAGGTGGAGCGGAGAGTGCGAGTATGGCATGGCTCTGTGGAGATTGTGTCAGGTAGAGCTCCAGTTACTGTGAGTGCCAGTTCAGGTTCGCTGGATTCTCCAGGGAAGTCCAAGAACATACTGATGCAGCTGCCAGACAGAAGGAAAGCAACAATCTGTGGTGCCAAGATACGAGCTAGGATCTTCAGCTATGGAGACGGTCATCCCAGAGGTCTCCAAGTGATATCAATAGATGGAGGATATCGGCAGAGGCATGAATATCCGTACAGTGCTATCAGGACACGCAGTTACAGCAAGGTGTGCGTTGAGGACATTGCCAGGTTTGCCAAAGCTTGGGGGCACCAAGGTGGAGATTGTTGGGATTTGCGTGGTGCTCCCAAGCTTTGGAGAGACTTGGAAGACCATGGCAGGGATGCTGGAGGCGATCCCTGGATGCTTGGAGGCATGCCAAGCATTTTCTGGAGGTGTTCCAAGAGGCTCGAGATCTGGGTTTGGAGATCTTGAGGTTGGAGTCGGCTTGGACTATAGAGGAGTCAACTCCTGCAGGTCGACAGCAAGATTGAGTTCTGGTCGAGTCGGCTCGAGGTCTGTTCCAGTCGACTCGTGGTATGGTCGAGTCGGCTCGAGGTTTGTTCCAGTCGACTCTTCTGACGGGTTCAGATTTGCTGTGTTGGCTTGGGGGGAGAGAGTTTTGTTGGGCTATATATATATATCTTGTATGAGTAGAGCCGTGGTGGACGAGAGGTCCAAGAGTTGTCCCGGAATAGAAATCTTCTTCTTCCCAAGAAACAAGAAAGCCCTCCTCTCTCTGGTTCTCTTTTCTTGTTGCAGCCCCATGGGGGCACGCCTCCGCTGACAGGAGCGGATGGCGTGCCCCGATCCTTCCCAGTGATATTTCCTTTCATGTCCATGGCAGCATCAAGTCGATCCCGAGCATTCCGCGGAGTCAAGCGAGGTGTCTCGTTCATCGACAGGCCTGATGTAAATCAGTACAGGAACATAATATATCTTAAAACTGGAAAAAACAAATTGGACAACCTGGATAAGAAATGCAGTAGGGGAATTGGATGCACAAGAAATGTTCTGTCTATGATCTACATGCAGATGTCTAGGTAGATAAACATAGTATTATTGTGGTGTCAGGCAATAAGAGCAAAGATGTCGGGACATCATTTGCAATATGTCTGCCACACAAACAAGGATCATGGTGTAAATAGACATATTAATAATTAGATATTATTTAAAATGTAGACAAGACAGATACTATTTCAGACAAAGGCAATATGATCAGAATTATAGGGTTAGAATCATTTTTATTAGGAATTTGCCCATATGTATATTAACAATCAGGAGCAAGTCACATATATATGCATGCGTGCATTGACGCAAGCACAGGTTTTTCATTTTTCATCTGATAGATAGTCAGTTTCGGAATCAGATTTGAATCCTTGGCTTTATTTATTTGATTTTAATTCACATCCATGTAATTTTCGACCCAAATCCAACATGCAGATTGGTCTACTAGCCATTTGCATTAGTATTTCAAATAAGTTCTGCATCATTGTTACAAAGTAATGAATTATTTTGCACATTTTAAGAGAACTGCTGCATTCTCCCTCTTTTTCAATACATTTTCACTCTTGTTCAGTCTTATCTTCCTCTTCTTTTCCATTTTTTTCCCCTGCTCTGGATATCCAACATCTTTGTGACTTAATTTCTTTCTCCTTCTGACATTGAATTTCTTCCTAGACAGACTGATGTTATACCTTGACCTCATAGTATATTTTTTTCCGTCTAAATCATTCCTTATGACATATCATGCCACCATATCTTTCTAGCGGAGATATGAGAATGAAAGAAAAAACTTCCTCTAAAATTCAAAATTTAAAATCCAAATGCATGAGAACCAACCAACTCCAATAGTTCTGCTGCAGTAAAACAAATTTAGCAGAACGACCACGTAGCATTTCTTTACTTTCTAATAGTAAACAAATTTATACTTAATTTAAAGAATTCCAATTAACGAACAGTTGAATAAAATGAAATCCTGTATGGGAATCTGATTCAGTTTAATGTTCTCTGATGAATGATCAAACCAAGCATTAGAGCTTTGGAGCAACTATGGTGGTCATCTTCTTAAATTGATGGGAGCCTAATTAATTAGAAAACATAAACAGATTATCTAGTTGCATACTTGTTCAAATGTGCTCACCTGTCTTGTCTCCTTTGCATTTTTGATAAGTCCATCAAGGCAGTCATTGATAACCTTCAGGTCATCATGGAACTTACGCTGCCTAGGAACTATCCATCTTGCAAAAGGGAGTTTCCAATATGGAATGTAAAACATCGATCGATGTTCAGCTTCAAAGAGGGTTCCATACACTGCCTGTTTTACAGTACAGAAAGAGAAAGTGAACTTCTGCAATACACAGTAGCACTCAAATTTTTAATGCGGTTATTTCCAAAGCAAGTTATAAGCATATGAACTCCATGAAACTTTCATAAATCTAGCAAAGTTGTTGTATATCATAAGTAGCAACTCTTTAGTTTTTTTATGATACAATTTTCGTTTCAAAAAGATATTTTGAATTGATAAAAGTCTATACTTGTACTTTGAAGACCGGTAGTTATCCACTGAATACCGCACCTCTTTGAGAAAACTTTGCTCAAATTTCACACTCATATTAATCAAAACTATGGTTCGCCGAACCATCCCAAACTAGGAAAATTCGGGGCATTTCGAACCATACCAGCCACAAACCGGTCTGGTTTGGCCTTCCAAATCGGAACACCAGACAAGGGAAAGAGAAAGAGGGGGAAAGAGAGAAAGAGATAAAGAGAGGAAAGAGAGAGGGGGAAAGAGAGGAGAGGAGGGAAGGAGGTTGAAGTGGCAGAAATGCAGGTGGTAGCCACTGAAGGGCCACTGAGGCCGTCGAAGGCCCCCTCTTTCACGCCCATGAAGCTACGGGTGGCGATTATGCCATCCGGTGGCCTCTCCGCTACTATCCCCTCCCTCCTTTTCTTTCCCTCCCCCTCTCTCTCTATCTATGTTTCTCTCGACCATAGTTTCCCGGAGGGGAGGAATCAAAGTCTTCGACGGCCATTCTTTCCCTCCCCCCCTTCTCTCTCTCAGCCGTGATTTCGTGAGTGATTTCGTGGAGGAATTGGAGGCCTTAAAGGCCCTCCAAGGCCCCTGACCCTCCAGTGGCCACCGCCAACATCTCCGCTGCCTCCACCACCTTCCCTCCCCTCCTCTCTCTTTCTTCCTCTCTTTCCTCTTTCTCCCTCTTTTCCTCCTCCCCAATTCATTCCTTCGTTTTTATGTCAGTTCATGCCGGTCCGATCTGATATGGGCCACACCTACTCATACCATCAGCCGGCTGGAATGCTATCTGGCTCCGGTTCCACATTCCTTGGTCAAAACAATGGTTCTATTAAATGCAAAAAGTATCATATTCTCAGAAATAGTCATACACTTGTCTCTTTTACAGCTTTTTTCTACCGAGTTAAGCAAATATTATTCTAATTTTATTGAATGTCATTGTTGTGGTCCTTAGCCACTGCAGGCATCTCTTCTCTTAGTCAATGCAAACATTTCTTCTCTTCTAGGGTAGCACTCTTAAGTTCTCTGACAAACCTAATCTACGTGCTTCAGTTCTCTGTGTCACATCCTGTCATCAATCATGCAAACAAGCTCTTTTTTGAGAATTGGATTGGGTCCTTATTGACTGCAGCCTGCAGGCATCTCTTCTCTTCCAAGGTAGCACTCCTCAATTCTCTGACAAACATAATTTACGCACTTCAATTCCTTGTGTCAAATGCTGTCATCAATAAAGCAAAGAAGTATTGCATACAATGAAGGCAATCTCTTTTTTCAGAATACTTTTGGCTGGAAGACTCTAAACTTCTTATCATCCAAATTGAAAAGAGAAACCATGGAAAACCTAATCTTGCCACGAGAACTGTGCAAGCACTCATGCCAAACCCCCCACCCCACTCCCTCACCCCAAAAATCTACACATATAAGCACATTATATGTCATCTACCAGTGAGTCTTAGAAGAATGAGGACACCCCAATTATTTTGTACATCCTTGCATTCACCAGCCATCAGTTGCTAGTGAGCATGTAGGTGGATTGGGGTGAGAAATCCAAATACGCATGACATACAGCCCCAAGTTATCAGCAAGATCAACCATGATAGGCATGCATCTCAGACTACTTCAAATAGTGCTATTTACAATTGTTGAGAGAAGACACCATAGCAATAATTGGTTCCATACTTGTAACACAGCCCAAACTTGTAAAAGTCTAATAATCATTCAAAACAAATCCAGAAAATGTATTAATTTAATCAATAAGAAGTCCAAAGATGTCCAAACAGAAGAAATGATTCAGTTTGGACATAATTAACTTTTCTTCTTGGAGATGAATTTAAGTAGTTGGTTCACTTTTAGAAAGATTATTTATGTATATACTGTCTTTTCTCACTTACAGATTGCTTAAAGCATGTACATTACAAGAAACTGTATCTATCATTCAATGTATGGAGTTATGGACAACTATCTACATTCTTAAACTGAGCAGCTAGCATTACATTCACGGAAGTTGTAAAGATACAGACACAGCACACAGCAAAGATAATTTGCTTTTCTTCCTTTTTTATTTTGACTGGTGGGTTCAAGTGCCCGTCTTCTAACTATTCTTTTATCCAAAGTTGAAGAAAAAGATAATATAGGCAATGCAGATAGCAACAGATACACGAGCAGGCATTATTCCACAACATGAGGAGAATAATCCTCAATTAAGCTCACTTTCATATTATTGTGAAAAAATTTTCATGGTACAAACTCCTTATCAATTTGATTGATATTGGTAAATGTCTTTAAATACGTCCCTACAAGAAACAAACAAGAATTATGAACAGATCATGAAGAGTAATAATAGAAGAAGATTACATTTCAAACCTTAATCACAGGAGATTCTTTAGTGACAGAACCAAAATCATAGTTGAATACACCTAACCCAATAATGTCGAGTGCCAAACTTGAGAATTCAGCTTCCAGATCCAACTCAATTGATTTTTCCGCATGGCCTTCTCTTTTGATGAATCTATCAAACTTTGATATAGTTCTCTCTGAACAGTTGGTGAAAATTTTGACCATAGCTTCCAGGAACAAAGAATGAAACCCAGGTGTAATAACTGTAACTCATGAAGATGAAACAGAATGGATCAGGATCAATTGGGATTGGCAAGAACTAAGAGCCAATAAAATTACAGCATTGAGAGCACAGTATCAACTTCCTTTTTTTAAGGCATTGGATGAGATTCTTATAGCCAAAGTAGCAAAACAAGAAAACAAATAAAAGATACAATTAAGTCATGATACATAAGAATGATTCTACATAAATTATGCACAGGTTCATTTTATAAGCTTGAAGATGTAAATGAAAGGCCCAGTGGAAGATGTAAATGCATAGGACCTTCTTGAAGATGGAAGTGCAAGATGCAAATGAAAGGTCTCAGTTCATGGGTTCCTTGCACTTACTCAGCCCTTTCAGAGAGATTGAGGTCAAAGTAGATTTAAGTACCATGCTGCACCAGTCTGTACGGGCTGTACCATACCATATTAGTGATGAACCAGAACTTGGTATGCCTCTTGCTAACCTACCATAGCATTACATGGTAATTGGTGTCACCTTTGTTGTGCTAGCATCACGTACCATACCGTGTATTGATAAAATACATACCACTACTGTACCACCAGAATCCAACCAGTACATGTATTGATACCAAATTTTTAATCCTTAGGTCAAATTTTCACTTCTTTCACCAGCTTGAGTGTAATATTTTGTAAGTGATGCAGCATTACATCCCCATGGCCTTGATACTTCAAAAACCAAAGTTCAGCAACATCAAAAATGAAATATGAAATACAAAGAGAAAAAATAGTGCAATTACATATGCAAATTGGTGTTGCATCCATTCACCCATCCAAGGAAAGTGAAAAAGGCACCCAAAAAAAAAAATCTTTGAAGGTTGTAAATGGAATTTGTTAAGGACCCATTAAGTCAAGCTAGAAAATGGCCTAGCCACCATCTTACCCGAGATCAGCCCCAGAACTATATTCAGGCTTCAGGTAGGCCAAGGCCCAAAAAATCTATAAATCAGTCAGCTTGAACCCAACTTGAGTCCAAACCTGAACCGAACCTTAAGTTCGAGCAAGCCCAACAATGGTAGAGCCCATGGCATGCCGAACTGGGCTAAACTGCCCAGTTCACCATATACCAAGCTGTACTGATGCAGGGCTGAACCGGCTCATCCCTTTTTTTCAGAAAATAGCTAGAACCACTCTGAAACGGGCAGTTTGAAGCATTGCTGGGCCGAACTGAGCAATTCAGCCCAGTTCAAAGCAGTTCAGCCCAATTTGGGGCAGTTCAGCCCTCATCACTCTTATTAAAGTGATGGCAAGGCCTAAGAAGACTCCTCTCAGGCTCAAGAAGCCTTATTAGGTCATTCTTTCTCTCTTTTTTCTCAAACATATATATGCCCCGCCGCCCCCCAGCCCCCCCCCGAAAAAAAAAAAAAAAAAAAAAAAAACCGAAAATAGCAGGAAATCAACCTCAAAAGCTGGATTCAAAATAAGATGCCTCTCCCCTACCTCCATTCCTCTACTCAATGAGATACTAGATATCAGTAATGTATACTTTAAATCAAGGATCGTTGAACCGGTACCAGGGACCGTACCGGTCAGCAGACGGTACGGTATGGTGAGGTCCGTACCATACCGTACCGGTAATAAAAAATGAAGGAAAAAAAAATCTTTCTCCCCCTTCTCAAGCAAAAATCGCTGAACCAAAGCTGAATCGGACCCGAACCGAGCCAAACGAGCCCGAACCGGAGTGTACCAGGCGGTACATACCGGTACAGTACCATACAATACCGTACCGTTACGGTTCCGGGTTCCCTGCTTTAAATACATGCAATTGATTGTATCATTTTATATTTTGTATCTTATTAATTGATTTGAGCATATTAGAGTTCAATAATATCTTTTCTTTGATATAATGAAGAACATTGTCTAAAGTTCAACAAAGTCATGGCCACTTGACATGGCTTCCATTGTCGTTGTCATGCCAAGTGTTAATCTATGCATCAAACCCCTTTCATCGAAGGGTATAACCTCAGTTAACTTTGCCTGAGTGGCAATGCAGTTGGATGTTTGCAACCGATGGTTCCTGAAATCCATATCCATTGACTGTGTTATGGTATCAACTCGCTCTGATACCAGTTGTTATAGTATCAACTTGCTCTAATACCACACTTCGGGGGATTGCTCATACAGGATACGGATCCCTGTTTCTAGGATCATGATTATCGATGTCGATACCATAGAAGAAAGAAACCATAGAAGAAAGAAAAAGAAATAAAATAAAATACAAGACAATTAAATGGGCATGCAAGGTTTCACTGTGAAAAAAAATAACTTACAAGATTGAAAACTTCCACTCTCAATCCCGTACAAGTCTCTCAACAAGAAATCCCAAAATTCTCTCGCAAAGCTCTCAATGCACAGCCCCTGCAAGCTTTCTGCAGATCCTTCACCACTCTTTTGACCCTCACACCCAGCCTGCTCCTTTACCCACATTTTTATAGCCTCTGCTACAAAGAAAGTCTCACCAGGAGTCCAACGGTCCAAATCACATTCAAATCAGAGTCCTGTAACTCTTCCAATCAGTGTCTAACTGTAAAGCCCTTCCTAGCCGTCAATCTATCTTTGATCGTACCAAAATCCGTGCTAGATCCGCTGCACATGCCTCGAATGATGTCCACCATCTGATCCATGCACCGAGCATGCACTACCTTTGGATCTCCTCATCATGTCAAAAATCATGCACATAACACTACAGAGGAAAAATGCCAATGCCGCCTGGACCTGGGCCAACCTATGCGCACCACACACGCCCACCCGCACGTGCGCGCGTACTGGACGGAGTGCTCGAGAGCACCCACACTCGTCACCTGTGCATGTGGATGGGCCAACACGGGTCATACCCAACAACCTCCACCTCGACTCGATGTTCGGCCCACCTCGACTCGATATTCGGCCTCTACCTGACTTTGAGAGCTTCTTGAAGGATCACGCCCTCATGCCCTGAGGCAAATGCTTGCTGATCATGGATGGGCAAATATGGGAATCAAGCCAAGCCACTCGATCTCATCTCCATCATGTACTGTACTCACCTCGACCTGAGTCCTGCTTGGAGAAGCCTCTTGCGACAATAGAAAATTCACCTTATGACATTGCCTGTCGTCCTCCCGAATCTCTTATCATATGCCCGATCTACCTACTCCCGGAGCTCCACCTCGCACTAGGCTCCCGTCTGCACCAAGAACTCTACTTCGTATTGGATTTCCTGTCAAGAGGTAGTACCCTTCTCATTTATATCTTCGCAAAACGATCCCACTACCATGCAAGACCTTTAAGATTCCATCACCGGCTCTCCACGTGTAGCCATTTAAATCCAGTTTGCTAAGAGAATTAGATTTCTGCAAAAATTGGATATGTATCGGACCTCACCTAGTTTTTTCATTGTCCCATCATGCGCCTTCAAGTTGACTGTTCCGATGTTCTCGATCACACAACTCGATCTATCTGACAAATGGACAGAACCCGTTTTACTCTCTAGAAAGTCAAATAACTCTTTCCTGCAACAAATGTAATGTGGATATGAAGAATCTAAAATCCATTAGAAAGAATGGGATATTTCATCGGATATCATAAGTGCATCACTGATGTATCCGTCATCGCTGCCATCGACCACCGCCATAACAACCCACATCCGATCTTTGAGTTGCAGGAAATCTCTAACATGATACTCCAATTCGTCGCACTGAAAGCATTTGATCTTGCTTGTATCTTTCGACCTGGATCGCCGGCCTCGCAATTCTCTATCGCTCCGTCTTCTACTACCTGCTTCTTTAGAAACTGCCAACGCTGAGTTCCCGCCTGAACTCGAAGCTTGATTCTTCCACTTGAGAATCTCACTCTAGAATAATGTTGAGGTATCTTCCTCTATCTTAATGGTATTCTTTTCCACTAGAAGAGCAATCATCAAGGACTTGAAAAACTGCGATAGGATTGAAAGCAAGACCAAAATCCTGGTCTTCTCCTCAACTATTTCATTGACACTGAGATGATTAGTAAGGATCCTCTGGAAATTACTTAGATACTCCTGCATGCTCTGCCTCTCGATCATCCGTAGTTGGTAGAACTGCTTCCAAAGGAACAGCGTGTTGATGAGAGACTTCATCATGTACAACTCATCGAGCTTCATCCATAGCACCATTGAAAAAGTCTCTTGCAGTACATGAATCACCTCGTCTGCAAGATACAAGCGGATCGTACTCATCGCCTGCATCTGGTACCACCTTCAAGTCTTCTCTTCCACGGTGGCTGATCTCTTCTCGTATAAGAGAGCGTCGATCAATCCCTGCTGGATGAGCACATCTTTTATCCTTGCCTGCCAAAGAAAGAAATTGCTCTTTCTGTTAAATTAGTTGATGTCGACTTTGATTGCGCTCGCCATCTTCTTCGATCTCGATTAATCATGAACAATCTAGGACTTTAATATCTGTTGTTATGGTATCAACTTGCTCTGATACTAATTGTTATGATATCAACTTGCTCTAATAGCACTTTTCGGGGGATTGCTCGTGCGGAATACGGATCCCCGTTTCCAAGATCACGATTATTAATATCGATGTCATAGAAGAAAAAAGAAAAAATAAAATAAAATATAAAACATAATTAGATGGGCATGCATGATTTCACTATGAGAAAAATAACTTACAAGATTGAAAACTTCCACTCTCAATCTCGTACAAGTCTCAAAACAAGAAATTTCAAAATTCCTCGCACAAGCTCTCAATATACAACCCCTGCAGGCTTTTTGAAGATCTTTCACCACTCTTTTGATCATCACACCCAGCCTGCTCCTTTGTCCACTATTTTATAGCCTCTACTACAAAGAGTGTCTCACCAGGAGTCCAACAGCTAAAACCGCATCCAAATCGGAGTCCTGTATCTCTCCTAATCAGCATCTGACTACAAAACCCTCCTTTGATTGTCGATCTGCCTTTAATCGCACTGAAATCTATGCTAGATCTGCTGCACACACTACGAATCATGCTGCAAATGATGTTCACCATCTGATCCGTGCACCAAACATGCATTGTTGTCGGATCACCTCATCGCGTCAAAATCGTGCACAGAACACTACAGAGAAAAAAGCTTACGCCGCCTGCGCCTGGCCCGCCTAAACATGCCAGGCGCCCACCCGCGTGGGCCTGGGTTGGCAACGCATACACATACTAGGCAGAGTGCTCATGAGTGCCCATGCGCGTCACCTGTGCACATGTGTGGGCCAACACGGGTCGTACCCAACAAACTATCGAGTGGGGCCATATCAAACTAGGCCTTCTAAGGCCATCCCTAGGCTAGTCCTTGTAAGGTTGTTCCTAAAGCAAGGAGTCACGTCAAGCTCATATCTGCATCACATGCTATTTTAACTTTTGCATGGATCAAAGTCGAGATTACGATCTAAGGATAGATAATTGCAACAAGAAATCCACCATAGCATGGAAAGTTAAACAATGACGCTCTATGGAGCTGACACCAAAAGGAGTGCATCTCCCTTAGTTTCTACCTTTCACAAATTCACCACCACCACCATTGGCTTCCACTTTTCCAGACTTGGAATCCACGTGGGGCATCTCTTTTATTATATACCGGGTAATGCTAATGTTAACATAGAAAGATCGCTCAAATACATCAAGAATCATCATTAAGGGTATATCGGAGTGATAAAAACATCAAAATGACATTAACAAATATCAATTTGAACTTAAAATCATTCAAAAAAATTGATTAGGGAACTTGAGAGCCAAAAAAATTTTTAAAAAAAAAAAATTGGCGATTTGGAACCAGCACACCTTGCCATATTGAATTGGTAGCCAACCGATATGGATCCCGGTACCAATTTGGTGAACCTTGGTGAAGCCCGATCTGACTTGACACAAATCAAGCTCCATCTAACCCAACCTAAAAAAAAAAAAGGAAAAGGAGGATCCAGCTTCCCACCACCACCCCATCCTAGCCTTTCGCACCTCCCCCCCCCAACCCACCACCATACCTGCTTAGAGTTGCCAATCAGCCTACCTATGCAAGCCAAGATCAAAGATATAGAGAGACCTAACAAGAGGGTTGGAGGGGTCTATTGTGCGATCCATCATGCAATCCGCCAAGATCACCATTTGCTTGGAAGAGGAGAGAAGTGTTGCAACAACCAACAGCATGGTGCAATGTACCAATCAATATCGGTGTGTACCAAGTATACTATATCATAACATACTATACTGAACAAGTATGCAGTACAAAGGCATGCCAAGTGTCAATACACCAAACAGACCCCCGTGCCAAGTGTAAAGACACTATACCAAAATGTTACCAGTATAGAGTCTGGTATCGAGACAACAAACCTTGGCCAACGGGGCTAGGGTGCAAGATAAGGAGAGCTTGGGTCCTAGTCATAAGAGGCTGGGTCCAAGTCAGACTTATATGACTGGTTGAGCTTTGGACTTAAAGATAAGCTCAAGCTTAGGATCTGGTTCAAGCAAGGCCAAGACTAGACCCAAACCCAGCTTCAAGCTCCCAAATTCAGGCCCAAGCCCCATCTCATTCTCATTTGGCCAAGCCCAAAGCCCAACTCAAAGCTAGCCCAGGCCCATGTCCAACCGTACCACTAAACAATTGTAAATTTGTCGATTCAATAAGCTGACAAGAAAAAGAGATATGTGGTAGCACTCGAATAAGATAAGGATATGAGATATGTAAAAGGATTGAGCAGATTATTGTAATAACCAACATCAAACCAAGAATCTGCCAAATCCATAGCCAAGATAAAACAACTTAAACAAAAGAAGAGCCTATGATGAAATCTATAGGGAGGATTCCTTTGGCTATTAAGTAACAATTTTGTTTGTTGTTACCTTAACATAATTTTATTTGTTGTTGGTGTTGCTGCAGTTAATTGTTATAGCCTCTAATATTTTACTTATTCAAGCATGTGTATGAATATCAGGTTTTCTTACATCTTTGCATTTCTAATTTTCTGATTTTTAAAATTATCTGCAAACTTTTGACAAATCTCTCACATACTGTGCCCAAATTCAACATATTTCTTTTTAGATAAACCATTCCTGAATGCCAGGTTATCAATAAAGAGTTCCCAATTATTACTAAACAGTCCAAAACTACATCTAGTGAAATCCAGACAACAAAATTCCCTCTTTGACAAGATTCTAGTGCAACTAGAATTCCTTATGGCAATCAACCAAACTTGCTTGTAACCCAAAGTGATTGACAACAGATTCTACCAAAAACAACTGCAATACTACCAGACTGATTTAACACTGAGAGCACCTAAACAACTTCTGCACTGTCCTGATAACTTGAAAGAAATAAAGAAATTTAACAAAGAAGAAATAAACTTTCTGATGATGTTCTCCTATGAATTGGACCTATTTGGAATGATTTCTGACCCATAAGTTAATCCTATAGTAAGCACAATGCATCATAGTCTCAGTAATTCAATAAGCTGATAAGATTGTTGTCTGTGGACTGATTTGATGGTCTGAAGTCTGAACTGCATCAGGCCCAAAGATGTTAAGCGTAGTGCTAACTCAAACTGAACTATAGATTCATCATTACAACTAAGATCCAATAGCAAAGTCAAGACAACCTGCATATGTCTGTTTAGGCTACATTCTCAGTGCATCAAGGATTTCATGCATATTATAAGTCTACAGTAGAGACCTGCAATTTCTCATATAATAAAACACAATGAAAATTCAGGTGGCCATGGCAGCCAAGAAGCACTGTAAAAGACAGATTAGACAAAAAAAAGTTGTTCATGGCTAACTGCTTGTCAATCATAACAATTTTTCCCAGAAATATACCAAAAGATTATATAAGAGAAAAAAGACAAGGATGGTGTACATTTACTTCAGCTAAGTCTTCAAAACCTTAGATGCCCTACTGTTGACCATGCTGGTCTCTAATACTACTATGGAAAAAACATCCTATATGATATTTTGTAGACCACTTCTGCAATGTAAATAAGAGGTTCAGAAATCGTATTCCTATATATGATAGAAATACACCCAAAAAAATAGAACAAATAAGACAATAATATATAGGAGCTATTGAGGGCTTTATATAGGTCAGAATATGTAAAAAAAATTAAATGTCATTGCTTATATTGTAAATTACAACCAGAAAATATGCATTTAAAAAAATTATATGAATATACTGCACAATTTTCTAACCTTTTCTCCTCACTTTCCAAGTTTCAAGATCTGCAGGTATAAGCCCTTTTCCCATTATTGGTTCTAAGATTTCAGCAAGAACCCCCTGATTGAAAATAGAACGCAAGGTTATAAACAATTATAGGATACAAGCTGTCACATGGCAAATAGAGAAAAGAAGCTTTAATGTGACAGTTGAGGCATCATTTATAAGATATTGTTCATACAGGATAGTCATGAAAACTCATAGAATCATGTGAAGATTTTCTACCTTAATAAATTTTGGGTGTTGACAGAGATTATGATCTTTAATTTATATTGGAGTCTGCTAGTCAATTATGTCCATTGATGACTACCCTGGATATGGAACCACCAATTTGGTGAGCCACAATTTTTTTTAACGTACAAAGAGTTTAGAAACTGCAATAGTTTAACAACCATAAAAACCCATAACAACGTTCAGAGAACAAGGCAGCGACAATCTCTCTATTGAGTTCTGATATAGTAGTGTGACAACTAGGAAAATCATTAAAGATGGATCCCCCAGACCAGGATAATGAGTAGTGACTACCAGTCTACCACTCCATTGAATTCCTAAGTTGCCTCAGAAACAAGATTGTTTCTAAAGTTGATAGCTCTAAGCATGTTATGCCATACTGGTGCATACCATGCCAGTACTGAACCAATACATTGTATGGGACTACGGAGGCAAAACAAGTATCATTATGCTGAACCAGTGTACCGACATTGTACCAAGATGGTACCAATGTAGGTCTTGTACTGATATTGCAAACCTTGGCTCTAAGTGCACCTCCTTGATAGAATGGCACATCTAAGAGAATAATTCATATATTGACAGATATAATAAGCTAGATATTAATAGAGAACAATGGTTCAGCAATCTGTGCATGATAGGAAAATGTGGAAGAAAAGATGGGAGTTAAGGAACCAAATAAATCATGATAAATAGCCAATAAATGGCTTAGTTGTTGCATGATGCCACCAAAAGTTGATGTGAAGCCAGGAACAATGACCATGTGCTCTACCAAACATAAAACACAAGGAACAAGTGTTGAAGGTGAACAAGTAATCCACCAAAAGATAGTGATAGGATAATAGCCAAAAATATAAACATGCAGTTGGCTATGAAACTTCACACATCTCATAAGCATTGTAAGTGATTTTACAGCTAAAGGCAACTTATGCCCCTAAAAGCTCTCTCCATCTTCAGGTGATAAATCGAAGATACATATATGCACTCTACTGCTAGATAAAAATCAATCGAGCTACTACTTTGTAGGTAATGCTTAAATATAATGAAGTTAGTCATATTCATACATAAAATGGTTTGCATTGAACTGACACACAAATCCCTAAAACCTAGATATTATCAAGACTTCCACAGAAAGATTAACAAACAGTATAAATGTCGCAGGAGAATATGCACATAATATGATACAACAGATAATTTTGCATGAGTATTAAAAATTTTAATACATAGAATTAGGGTTCACGGAACCGTAGCGTACCGCCCGGTATGGGGCATACCATATCGTACCGACCAAGAGCTGGTACGGTTCAGCCCTTAAAATCGATCCGTCCTTTAAAAATAATAAACAAATCAATTCCGTACCGGTAGGGTACCAATACCGGTACGTACCATCCGGTTCAGCCCGGTATGGGCTCAGTTCAGCCCGGTTTAGGTCCATTTTATATTTCAAACAGCAATCCGGGGGGAGAAAGATTGTTTTTTTTAAAAAAAATAAGCCCGGGTACCGTACCGGCTGCTTACCGGTACGGGTCCCAGTACTGGTTCGGGTTCAGCGACCCTTGCATGGAATATAAGCAGGGGATCCAGGGTTCAAAACCAGCAAAATACACATCTTTATATGTAAAAACAGTAAAAAGTAAAAACTATCTTGTGTAGTCTGGAGATTCAAAAGAAAAGCTATAATAAAACAGGGGATAACAGCCTTAACAAAAGATTGGAGGCAAAAAAACTCATCACGATAACCATACCTTGTCATAAGAAAACGCATTTTCTCGAAGGATATGTCTTGCCACAATGGGATCAGATACAACAACAAATGATTTTGGTCCAAAAGCAAGTTTGTAAACCGAACCATGCTGCAAGGATAAATAGAAACATCTTAGAGATTCAAGTTTGTCATTGATGACTACAAATTCAACAATCACATCATCCAAGTTATGTGAAGGGAAAGAGATTACAAAGTAATTATGGACAGGCTATTATATCTATATAAAGAAGATAATATCATACAAAAGAAACCATGTGTTGTTTGAGAAGTAATTATGGACAAGGTTTCTGAAGAAAAGAAAGGAAAAAAATATACTGCTCCAAGGAAAGTTACTGAAGTTAAAACTAACCAGAATTCTACTTGGCTGCAGATTGTGGACATTACTAATTGAGGTGATTGTTGGATTGTTCTGCACACTTAGTTTAGTTATAAGAAATAGGATTTTCTGCGGGGTGAGAAAATGATAAAGCATGGTATGGGAATAAGTATTCAAACAAGATGTTGAAATAGTTTCAAAAATTACTGTTGAATAGTGAGCTTTAGAATAAGTCATGAAAGTTTTGCAAAATGAACATAATATTTTGTGCAGGGTTCTGGGCCACAATCAACTGTTGTGGAGATAGATTTATGAACCATGAATATTGAACAATAACTATTAAGGCCTAGTTGGAATTAGTTGGAACATATTGAGGAACACCCAACTATGCACTAGTGGGATCTCAAATCTAGACCTTTTGTAATGGCCATTATCTTTGTAAGGTATTAGCCTATTAGGTATCAGCGGAGATCCACAAATTTAGTGGTCCTTTATTTGATCCCATGACATCGTGCAGTAGCTTCAAGAGACTCAAGATTCAGAAACCTATTACATACAACACTGTTCATGGAGCCTCAAATTAAAGGGCTTTATTATAAGTAGCACAAGAAAAGAACATATAGGTTCATGGATAATAATGAAAAATACTTCCTAACGACGAAGGCCGTACACCAACTTTACATCAACTTATGGGTGGATGAATGAAGAATGCTAAATAAATGAAAAGGGAAGAAACAAGTGGAGAGAAATAATATTTTAGTACAATGACTTGGAGATCCATTTATCGATTGTCCTACCCAATTGACAGACATGGTAGCCCAGACATGGTTAATGGGCATAGCAGAACCACAAAAAAATTAAATTCTTCTCATTGTGAGTGTATGTAGCAAGGATTTTTTGGATGGCAATATAACTCAAACAATACAAAGGGAAATGTCTGGTCAACAATTTGCTTCTACGATCTAACAGATGACTTACTGGACTCCAATTTGACTTGGCAGTTGGCAGAATGGAACGAATAGTCCAAATTACGACTTGATTTAGAAATTTAATTCAAGGCTTCTTAGCTTCTACACCTAATGGACTCAGAGGGAAAAGTCTATTTAAGAATTTGAATTTAGAAATGTAAAAACAAAGAAGTTCTAATTTCCCAAATTTACATAACTAATCTGCAGAGATCAATTGATAGAGGAACATAACATAGGGTTTTTTTAGTTCCCTTTTTTTCAAGACATGGTTAGATTCCAAATTTGACTCGTTGGATTTAGAGGGCTATGTCCAATTAATGATTTAATTTCCAGATCAGAGGACTTGTTGGATTTTAGTTTGACTAAATTGACTTAGAGGACCAAGTGCAATCATGAACCAAGATAGTTGAAGACTTTCAAACTTCATCACACACTTGATTGATGGACTAATGGGAATAAATCCAATTTGATTTTACCAACAAAGTCAAAGAGCCATGTCCAATATCCAATTAGATATTAGGAATCTTAAAATTACCAGAAAACTAGTTTTTTGACTGATGGACTTGGAGGAGTAACCCAGGTTTGATTAGGTTAATGGACTTTAAAGACTGACTCCAATTCAATATATTTTCAAAATCTAAAAATAGAGAAATTTTAGACCAACAAATGGACTTTAAGTTTGTATTGATTCAGTTTGCATGTATAAGGAGTAACTGGTTCCTTGTCCTTTAATAAAGCATAAGAAAGTTGTATGTATTAAAAAAAAATGGCATATGAAAATCTAATTAAATCTTCTAGGAATATAGGGGCCTATATTTAACTTAGCTAGGCTTATGAGCCCATACTCAACTGGATAGGACATGTAGAGTCCTTTGAGACTTTAGTAGTCTTTTGGACCCCAACAACCAAAATAGGCCTAAGAACCCACTTTAACTACAATGGACTTTTGGCCCAAGTTAGTTCAACTAGGCCTTTAGGTCTCATTTTGGGCTCCAATGGGCTTTTTGGACTAAAGATTAAGTCAAATCAGGCTTGTAGGACCCACTTTATGCTTTAATGGATCTTAATATGCACACTTATTCAAGTTGAAGTAGTGAGGCCCATTTTAGGTTTTAATAAGCTCTTTAACACATACTTGTGATATGACAAATTTGATTAGTTTTAAAAAATGGAGCAGCCATATCGGGCCTATACTAGCTGGTAGACTTTGTACCAGCCCTGAGCCAATGTAGTAGCAGCCATATGTCTTGAGAATGGCCAAAACAAGTTGAGATAACTGGGGGAAGCTCAAACCAACCCTGAATTATTGGGAACCAAGCGAAACCACCAGTTGCTAATTGAGATGGGCTTTAAAGGGTGATATTGCATGTTCACCATTTCCAACGCTGGAACAAGCAAAGAAAGAGTGGTGGAGGTGCCCACGACCAGACTTCACGCATATGGAGCTCTAATTCATGCTATTGAGCAAAATATCTGGCCAGAAAAAAAAAGATAGTTGGGGTTTTGGGTTGAACCCTACAACCTTCCCCAAATTTCACAGAGATCCAAAAATAACCTAAGCAACTGGTGTTTGTTTGGATAAATTTTTGGATATGTTACTGAATGCTCGCTATAGACTATTTCATTTTGAATCTTAGTAGTGTTTAGTATCTTTCATCAATTAATTTCCAATGAGTCAATTGTTAATTTTAGCATGCACATTTTCATATGTACTTTTAACTCCAAGTTATCTGACGTAACATAGTAAACAAATAATACAAAAACTTCAACAAACATCTAAAAAAATGACTTGGGCATTTTAATGAATACTTTTACTATATTTCTTGCAAAAACATAGAAATAACAATAAAAGAAAAACAAAGAAGAAAAATATGGAGGTTACAATAGACCAGGGGCATACCAGCTGTGCAAAAGTGCATCGGTTGACATAGTTTGTTGTTACAAAACAATATGCGCACTTTGATGTTATGATATAGTACTGCACATACCATACCAAGTTACCAAAAGTACATCAATATGGTTTTGATACTCAATATTTGAATACTTGCTTGATACTAGGCCAAAATTTATCAAAGCTGTATATCCAAAGATCCTAACAATAAAAATACTCCAAATAGGTTCTTTCTTTATTTTTATTTTCTTTTTTCTTTTTTATTTAGGAAAGACTGTCAACATTAGAGATGAAACTAGGGCTACAAGTGGATCGCATTGACCCACTCTCCATTTGGAAATGACCCAAAAATCAACCTGGTCCAACCTAAACCCAAGTTATTTCGATTAGGCTTGGACCGAAAATATAATATTTTGAATATGGAATGGATTTGGATCACCAGTCACCCTGATCCAAACCTAGACCAGCCCAAAACTTATACACTATATATTTGATAACCTTTCTGAATTTACGAATTTTTTCTTAAATTTAAAATACGTAACCATGGGTATCAATTATTTCATGTTGTTGATTATAAATTGCCCATGGTTGTCAATTAAAATTGTATGGGGAACAAGTTCTTTATAATATTTATTTGCTATTTATTGATATTTTATGGCACAGCATGCTTATGATATAATTAGATAATCAAATTATACAAGCTTATAATCGTTTACATCTGATTTATTCTTGATCCAATTTGACTCCAAAAACCCCATGGATTGATAAAATAATCTTAAACCCAGTATGATCTGATCGATGGAAATGGCTTAGGCTTGGGTTCAATTTTTTGATTCAACTCAAATATGGCTAGGATTCGGTTTTCTAGATCCATCCTGACACACTTGCAGCCATAGCTGAAACCATAAAAAAACATGCGAAAATCATTTTGCTTAAGCAAAACTGGAATCAGTTTTCAAACTTTATTGCAGATATTATCTTCAATTATCAGGATAGTTCAACTCCAGAACCTGATTCAAGTCCAAGAAAACTTTAAGCGGCTACCGGTGAAATGTGTTTTCAAAGAACATATGGCAAATACATTTGCATATGCCATGTAAAAACATAGAAACACATATCCATAGCTGCAGCAATTTTATTTATGTTTCATTGACTTCTTTAATAGATAAGTATATTTTTGAGTATGACAAAAAAAGAACACTAACACTTTATAGAGTACAAAGTTAAAAATAAAAGATATTCTAATTAGTGTTAGTACATCCTACTTGAAGCATATGATATTATGAATCAAGGGTTCAGGTCTCGACGGGACAGCATGATGGGTACCATCCCATGTGCCGGGATGGACCATCCAGCTATCGTCCCAACATCCCAATCGAAATGTCTTGGGACATCCCCTGTTCCAAGTATCGGGACATAGCAGGACGATGACACATCCTGTTTCATGAAAAATCCAGAATAACCCCATCTCACAAGATTTAGAACCTTGCATATCCATTTAAGTCATACATGATACTCATCGCATAATCAAAATCACAAAAAATACAAAGAAAATGGAAAGAGGAAGCACCTCAAGAAACCAATCATAGAGTGAAAAGAAAAGAGGCCGACCAAACAAATCAGAGACAGCACCTTCAGCACCTGGCATTGTTCCAAGGCTACCCCGACTTAATAAATTAGTAAGAAGGTTGCTTGCATTGTCCAGCAGATTTCTTTTCATCTTTGGCTTTTCAATACTAGTTGATTGGCATCTGCATGAACACCAGAAGCATATTTAATGTCAAGGGTCCAAAGTTACTATATAATCATAACCATCTAGCCTGTTTCCAACTATCCAGACCCTTCAATTTTTCAAATATTATGCAAGCATCCAAAGTTATATAGGATTTTAAAAATGGAAAGAGATATCATTTCATGTACAGATAAAACAAAAGTCAGAAAATTTTCACCATAGTGATCACCAAATCTTGATTGTTGGAGTCTAAATCTTACTTGTGCAGATACACTGAATACAAATTGGAACAACAACAAGAAGATAATTGCACTTAGCAGATTTCATTAGAATAATATTAAATTATGTCTCTGAATTCATGGCTGCAAGGTGGTAGAAACACCACATATGAAACTACAAGGAATGCTAGGAGATGTCTAGGGCAGTGAGAGTCCTTGTCCAGGACGTATTTGAGACAGAGGAAAATTTCAGTCTGAATTTAAATTAAGAAAGAAAAATCAGTTCTGACTTCTCCTGAATGTGACCCCCTTTTTTTAAAGTAAATAATGTTATCCCATTTTATTTCATTGAAAGCAGAAAAACAATATACAAAGGATTGGGATCAGCTGTATATCAGTCAAAGATTTCAGAAAGCTGGAGTTTAGTTCCAGTAATATAAAGTAATGAAAAGTAAAACCAAAAAAAGTTAAATTGATTTTATCCTCAATAGAGCCTAAAAGACGTGAAAGGGCAGTTTATCTTGCTGTTCAAGCTTACATTTTTTTTTCCACGTTTAGGTCAACAGAAGCAATCACAGGAGAGAGAAAACTGCAAGAAAATTAGAGAATTTAACCCAAAGGCTCCTGGAAATTAACTTCTTGGTAACATCTAGAGAGTTGTGATGGATTCACTACACTGGAGATATATTGGCATTTCACCAAATTTGTGAAAAGAAGAGGAGGCACTTAATCAACAAATATCGAATGTAGATTTATTCCAAGAAGAAAGAAAGCAACCATTTTATAGACCTAAATTCAGTGTATATCCCAACTAAAATATTTCTAGAGCTTTCCTTAAAAATATAGCAAAAGAATAGAAGACAATGCTAAAAAAAAAGGATAAAAAAGAGCCAGTAGTGGGCTTCCCATAACATAAGGTGAGAGGAATTTTTTTTTTTTAATTGGTTGGTTGCTTTTAAGGGGCGGCGAAAATGCTTGGTCTTTGTTGCTGCCTAGATCGCTGTAGCCTACAGCTCTGACATGGCTCAGTCGAGTGGACTTCCCGCCAGGAAATCTCTAAGTACGATTGGTCCTGCAAAAAAAAGAAGAGACCCGGGCCGAAGATCCCGGCGGGGGCACTCCGATGATCAAGTCAGTGGACGATCAAAGGGAACAGATCCTCCTTCGTGGAGCTTAGAGTGGCCTCTGCGTTCAGAGGATGTTGAAGAGTGAGAGAAAGTAGAAGCTAGAGTTGTGGGAGTTCTTGGGAGAGTCTTCGGAAGTTCCTCCAGCCCTTGCCTTTTCTCCTCTTTGTTTGCTCATGCTTGCGCTTTTGTGCTAATGTTTTCGCTTGTACGTACTTACCCTTGCCGGAGGTCCCTTCAGACTTCTTATAGAAGCATGTCTCATCTCATAAGGCTTAGAGCCACAGTCTGATGCTTTCTTGGTGCATCTCATGTGAGTGGTGCGTAGATCTGTCCCTACTTCCCCTGAGAAGAGGGAGACAAGGTCAAAAATCCTCAGAAGAAGGCTCTGCCATGAGTGCAGGCGAAGTACTGTGAAGTGCACATCCCTACCGCAGTGAGTACGAGTGGCGTGCTAGGGGCCTGACACCCCGACAGGGCACTTCCTCTTACGGGCGTTGTGCCACCATGCCTGAGGTCCTGGCAGAGCACTAGCCCGGTGGGAGATTCTGCAGGGTCTAAGACTCCAGGTAAAACATTTTTTCTTCTGGGTGGTGCAGGTAGTAAGTTGCAGGGTGTGATGCCCCAAGCGGAGCACCTTTCTAAAGAGGGTGCCGACAATGGACTGCAAGGCCTGGTGCTCCGGCGGGATGCTTCTCCGCAAAGGATGCAAGCGGCATGCCCTGGTGGAGGATCTCTCCGCAGAAAGTGCAGGCGGCATGCCCTGGCGGTGCACCTCCCGCAAGAGGTGCAGGCGGCGTGCCCTGGCAAGGCGCCTCTACAGGAGATGCTGCCTCTTTGAACAAGACGGGAGCTCCGATGGGGGGTGACACCACCTGCTGGGATCGCTATCCCGGCCGCTCCCATGGTCGTCCAAGGGGGGACCAGGCCCACTTGTCTTGATCCACGTTTGACTTTAGTGAGGAGCTTGGCTTTGACCGGGAGCTCGGCCTCGGATGGAAGCTCGCCCTCGGCCGAGAGCTCGACCTCGCACTCGCACGGGAGCTCGACCTCGGTACTTATCTGATGGTAGCATCTAGGTGGCACCTTCCACAAGGTCATCTGCCAGTTGGATCAGACGCGGGCTCTACGTCAGCGGTTATGCCACATCATATGCCCTCCACTCTCGAGCTCAGAGCACATCACGCCCCCTCGGGCTCGGGGCGAAGGGAGTTATGGTGATGCCGACGTGGAGGGATGTTTAGCCTGCACCATTTAATGCCTCGACCGCCGGCGGCTCGCAAACCGTGCCTTTGCACCAATGGGGAGGCGCCACATCAGCCGGCTCGAGAGGGGAGTGTGATGATTGTTCTTGGCCCGATATGGTTTCCTACGGACCAAAGCACCGCTCCCAGCGGATCTTGATGCGTGGCAGGCATCCAACAATCGGAGAAGGAGAAAGGATTCACGTTTCAACCAGTACGATGTGACGAGGTGCTGTAGCCTTTTGAAAAGTGCCCGATTTCCCTGGCCACCCCTTAAGAACCTTCGAGCAAGGGAGCAAAGGTTGAGCCAGAGCTTTTCGTCCCATCTTTGACTCCCTG
The DNA here is from genome assembly GCA_021397845.1 of Areca catechu. Classification (NCBI taxonomy): domain Eukaryota; kingdom Viridiplantae; phylum Streptophyta; class Magnoliopsida; order Arecales; family Arecaceae; genus Areca; species Areca catechu. The sequence continues at coordinate 15,485,170 of CM038045.1, forward strand.
ACCCAAGGCATTCCGCAGGTTAGTCCTCTTCTTCCCTTTTTTCTCCTTTGGCCTATGCCCGGAGAGGTTAACTTAGGGTTTAGATCCTCATTTTTCTTCATCTTGTTCTTTCACCTCTAATATGAGTCCTTCCGGTAGGAGGCACTGTTGCCCGGACTATTTCGATGAGGCGGGGCCATCCCGGTCGAGGCCTCCTTCCTCGGATAGCGAGGAGGACGTTCCCCTTAGAATTCGTAGGGATCCCCAGCGGACAGGGATAGTTAAAGGAGCCCCTGTTGTTCCTCCCCCTTCTCCTCCAGTTCAGGATTCGACCATTCCCTCCGGCATTGCTTCGACAATCACCCTGGGGGACACCCTTCGTCTTCGGTGTGTTTACGGGATTCCGAACTCCATCCGGCTCTCAGCTCCAGGATCGGGAGAGCGGGTCACTTCCAGTGACCCGGGCCGGATCACCCTGTACAAGGATTTCTTCCTTGGAGGGCTTCGCCTTCCTCTGCACCCTTTCTTCATTTCCTTTCTCAATAACTATCGATTGGTCCCGGCCCAACTTGCCCTAAACACCGTTAGGACCATTTTTTGCTTCATCATCCTCTGCCACTTCCACGAGATTGTTGCCTGTTTTTCTTTGTTTAAGGCCCTTTTCATCCTTAAGCACCACCTGATTGATAACGGATGGTGGTTCGTGGCCCCCCCGCCCGGGGGCCATTAAGCTAGACCTGTCCACTTCCATCAAGGGATGAAAGAATAGGTTCCTTTTCGTCTTGGTTGAGGGAGTCGATTAGATCTGGAGTGATCCCGACCGCACACCCAACCATAACGTCTTGGTGGACCCCATCGATAGGGAGGGTATGACCGGCTCGACACCTCCGAGGTTCCTCCGCTCCGAGATCTGCTGACCGAACAAAACTTGTTTGACACCAGGATCAGCCCAGTCCGATCCCTAGGTAAGACCCGAAACCTGAGCTTCTTTTTGATGAGACTTTTTCTCAATCTTGTGACTAACCAATGTTTTCTTCTTTTCGCATACATGATGTTCTCCATGGACCAAATCCGGTAGATGTCCCATAAGAGGCCCGCATCTCCGGAGCTTAGGGAGGACCTGCAAAAAAGGCTCCGTGGAGAGCCGGAGTGGAGGCCCACCAAAGAGTCCTTCGCTAGGCCGGGAGAGAGGAGGCCCGTTGGGGAGTCCCCTACTGGACCGAGCGAGAGGAGGCCCCAAACAGCCCCGACCTTAATTGGAGTGGCAGCCTAGACTCCGGCTTGTGGGCCTAGCAGAGGCGCTGCAACTGGAGAGGAGACCGTGCAGGCCCCTCATGCGGCCCCTCCCAGCATTAAGATCCCGCCGTCGCCGGAGGCGAAGGAGGTGACGTCAGACGCCGCAACAAGAGGGAGACCGACACTGCCGGCAACTACAGAAGCAGTCGTCGCCCAACCAGCGGCCCTCGAGCCTTCGCTATCCACCATGCCGAGCCCAGCAGCGTCCTCCGCAGCACCAGGCCTGGGAGTGACCATTGTGTCGATGTTGGTGCTGCCGAACGCAACGATCACCCTCGACCCTGGGCTGGCTGAGAGGATGTGGACTTCATCGTCTAGCCCCGCGACCGCCGGGAAAGGGGCGGCAGAGCACTGGGGGCGGTCATCGCCAGCTTGTTTCCCCAGCTCTTGTCGGTAAGTTTCTTCCTCCCTTAGCTTTTCCTTTGTTCAAGTGAATTTGACTGACCTTCTTTCCTTTGCTGCTGCAGGTGGCCACCGATGCCCTCCTGATCCGGGATTCTTGCCTGGCGCTAGCCCAGCAAGACACCACCTTCCACAAGCAAACGAAATCTGCGGAGGCGGAGGCCCAAGCCTTGGCCGACCGGGTGCGCGGCTTGGAAGGCCAGGCGAAAGATCTCCAGACCGAACTGGCCGGTTCCAAGATCATGGCGACGGACCTGGAGAAGGGAGAGGAGCTCGAGGCGGCCCTGGCGACGAAGCAGGAGGAGGTCGATCACCTGACGAAGGAAAGGGCCCACTCCACCTCCAAAGTGGCCCGTTTGGAGGGACGAGCACAGACCCTCCAGATGCAACTCGACGCGACGGAGGCCCGAACTACAGCAGCGAAGAAGAAGGCCACGACGACGATGGCACTCATGGAGGCCGCGAAGAAGGAAGCGGCCGAAGCCGTCCCCATGTTCAAGGCCTCGGAAGCCTTCGTTGATGAAGTGCGGGAGGCAATCCTTGATTCATTCCTCAAGGGATTCGAGGACTGCAAGAAGAAGGTGGGCCAAGCTTTTGCTCTCCAAGGCCTGGACGACATCATCCCGGACCTGCCTGGCAGCGCTGATGGAGAGGAGGCCCCATCCAGAGAGGCCAAACAAGGGCGGATACTGCGCCGGAGGTAGAGGCGAGGGCAGCTGTTGATCCAGCCACCCCTCCAACCGAGGTACCATAGGAGACCGACGGGGTGCCCCATCGGCCCAGCAAGGCTTTGGCAACTTTTCCGTAGTTTTTTTTTTTTTTTTTACACAAATATCGTGAACGACTCCCTGTCCTGTTGGGGGGTCCTTAATGTAAAAAGTTCCTTCCATCAATGAACTACTTTCACTTAACCAATGAGTTCAATTATGCTTCTTCCTTCTTTTTTCTTTTTTTTTTTGCATGGTAGAAACGTGAACCATATGGTAGCCAAGTATAAGGTTCCAAAGTCCCGGCCGTCTTTGCCAAGCTTGAAATCTAGCGGATGGCCGCGAGGGCTTTGGAAATTCTCCGGCTCTTATTGCTGGATTTAAGATCATGCAGATAAGAGTGCGGGGCTTCTGGAGTTTTCGGGCTTACTTCACCAAACACGGAATCCGACAAATAGAGTGTGGGACTTCTGGAGTTTCCCGGCTTGCTTCGCCAAATTGGGAATCCGACGGATAGAGTGCGGAACTTCTGGAGTTTCCCACCTTGCTTCACCGGACTGGAAATTCGACGAATAGAGTGCGGGGTTTCTAGAGTTTCCCGGCTTGCTTCGTCGAACTAGGAGTCTGACGAATAGAGTACGGGGCTTCTGGAGTTTCCCGGCTTGCTTCGTCGAACTGGGAGTCCGATGGATAGAGTGCAGGGATTCTGGAGTTTCCCGGCTTGCTTCGCCGAACAGAGAGTCCAACCCATAGAGTGCAAGGCTTCTGGAGTTTCCCGACTTGCTTCACCGGATTGAGAGTCCGACGGATAGAGTACGGGGCTTCTGGAGTTTTCTGGCTTGCTTCGCCAAATTGGGAGTCCACCGAATAGAGTGCGGGGCTTCTGGAATTTCCCAGCTTGCTTCGCCGAACTGAAAGTCCGACGGATAGAGTGCGGGGTTTCTAGAATTTTCTAACTTGCTTCGTCGAACTAAGAGTCTGACAGATAGAGTGCGGGGCTTCTGGAATTTTTTGTTTGCTTTGCTGAATTGAGAGTCCGACAGATAGAGTGCGGGGCTTCTGGAGTTTCCTGGCTTGCTTTGTCGAACTGGGAGTCCGACGAATAGAGTGCGGGGCTTCTGGAGTTTCCCGACTTGCTTCACCGAACTAGAAGTCAGACAGATAGAGTGCTGGGCTTCTGGAGTTTCACGACTTGCTTCACCGAACTAGAAGTCAGACAGATGGAGTGCGGGGCTTCTGGAGTTTCCCTGCTTGCTTCGTCAAACTGAGACTCCTGGTAAAACATTCCTCTTCCAGGTGGTGCAGGTAGTGGGTTGCAAGGTGTAACACCCCGGACGAAGCACCTTTCCAAAAAAGGTGCCGATAATGGGCTAAAGGGCCCGGCGCTCCGGCGGGATGCTTCCCCGTAGAGGATGCAGATGGCATGCGCTAGCAGAGGATCTCTCTGCAGAAGGTGCAGGCGTCGTGCCTTGGCATGCACCTCCCGCAGGAGATGCAGGCAGCGTGTCCTGGTAGGACGCCTCTCCGCAGGAGATGCTGCCTTTTTGAATAAGGCAGGAGCTCCAACGAGAATGGTGACACCACCTGCTGGGTCGCTATGCCAGCCGCTCCCATGGTTGTCCAAGAAAGGACCAGGCCCACTTATCTTGATCCATATTTTACTTTAGTGGGGAGCTTGACTTTGATTAAGAGCTCGATCTCTGATGGGAGATCGATCTTGGATGGGAGTTCGATCTCAGATGGAAGCTCGATCTCGGTCAGGAGCTTGATCTTGGACAGGAGCTCGATCTCGGTACTTATCTGATAGTAGCATCCAGGTGGCACCTTCCACCAGCTCATCTGCCAACTGGATCAGACGCAGGCTCCACGTCGGCAGTTCTGCCACATCAGTCTTCTTCTACCGTATAACTCACCAAAAAAGAAAACCCTTGCAGAGTTACTTTACCATACAGTAGTAACAGGTCCAATCCCTCTGAAGTTCGCTTAAGGTGTCTCACGGATGCAGAAGGGATTCGAATAACTTGCACGCCAGAAGAGGCCCTATTTTAATGAAGCAAGTGATGATTATTTTATTCTTTACTCAGATAAATCCATGTTTCTCAAAACCTAACAACAGATGACTATCTTAAAACCCAAACACGCGGATGTAAACCACAAAAATCACTGCGAAAAAATTCTCCAATCAATTTCAAGAACCAATAATTCCACTTGGTTTGAAGGAGGCAAACACGTTCGTCTCCTTTTATACTCAGCTATCTCTAATTACAAAACCGAAACAGAATAATTGGCAAACAAAACTTCTTGCAAAACTGATACCAAGACTAAAAGCTACAAAGATCTGCTAACAAACTGCCCGATCTAACCCTGGAACCGTTCTTTTCACTTGTTCTCCGAAAATTGTCCCTTCTTTAACGCAATGAGAGTAGCAAAACCCAAGCACGAAACACGTCAAAACAGTAAACAGAAGAGATTATAAAGAAGATGAAGTCCACCTGGTCTGAGAGCGTTTCTTGGGGAAAACCGACAGAGGAGTCGAGGCCCCAATTTGGGACGATTGAAGCCTGTGGAGGCGGCCATTAGCCACCGTTGGGAGCTGCAACAGAGCTGAAGAATTCATGGCTGATACCAATCTGCAAGCCCTGAGGCAGGAGCGGAAGCAATAAAAAAAGGCGACAAGGCCTTGCAGTGGTGCGCGCACCCACGCTCCTGGTGCCGGTTGTCGGAAAGTGGTCATTTTTTAAAAAAAAATAAAATTTCAGGTTGAGGGACGCCCGGTAAATCCCATTTTATATTTTTTTAAAAATATAAAAAATATGATCGAAAGTTCGAAAATATTTTTACTCTAGCAATTTATTAAGATCGGACTGATGTACTTATTTTTGAATAAAAAAAATATAAAAATTTTATGGTTCGAATTAAATATGATCCGATGAGATGGAAGCATAGCAAGGATAGCTATAGCGAGAATCTTCCCTCCTCCATTTTTTTTCATTTTATCCAAAATATATATATAATAGAGATTGGGTAAGCAAGGATGTGGATATTCTCTTCCCAGGTATATGTCATTAAACCCCCCCCCCCCCCCATGCTACATGCTGCATCAGCCTCTCTGCAAACGCCGACCCATGCAGAACATGGACCCCGGCATACGTGGCAAAACCGGGCATGGCATACTCAAACGGAGGGCATGAGATCCGAGCAAGTTATACATGTTTTCATTATTTTTATAAAAAAATAAAACATGAGAAGAAAAAAATATGAATTTTATGAAAAAAAGACTCATAAAAAATGAAAGACATATATCAAATAAATAAATATATATAATATATATACTTGCACGTATACACACGAATGCAGATATGGTCATGAATTCACTGCAATCCATCCAGGGAAGGGTTGGTACCGAAGACGGAGAATAAGAATATTGAGGTACAAAAACATGCCCACTTCATGTTAACAATTGCCACATGATCAAGAAGCTATAGCCATTCTAACAACAACAAGAACAAAGAGATGCGGCATTCTATAACATCGATACTTCAATAAATATAAATATATATATATATATATATATATATAAAAGAATCAAGTCTTTAAATTTGACATGCGATGTTTCAGTAGGTAAGAAAAATAAAATAAAATAAAATAATTTTATGTAATAACCTTTAAAAAGAATAAAATCAATCAAAAGATTTTTTTAAAGGATGATAAATTAACCCCTATGCTTATGTAGATCAGCGCATAATCAAGAAGACAGTGCTCATAGAAATTGATCGGCATACTTAATATAATGGAGATTTTTTTTTATCTAACATGTTATGTATTAAAGGATGGTTCACGTACATGGTCATCCATGCATGCTGTATATAGTGCGTTCATTTATATGTATGTGCACATGGCCATGAATTCATTAAGTTTCTACTTTGAAAGATGTGTATAAGGAAAAGAGTAGAGAGTGTCTATGTTCAAACATATGATTACTTCATAATCAGCAGTGGCCACACTTTTTTTTTTTTTTTTTTGCGCCTTTTGTGAAGGCAAAATTTTTATAATCCTTGTGCACGTATAATTTTAGTCATTCTAGAAGCAAAACCAAAGAGATACAATATAATGCATTCGCATTAGTATTCCAACAAAACTATGCAAGAAAAGGTGGCAAGTCTAAAAATGCAGCAAGATAAATATTTTAATATGCAAGCAAAAAGTAAAATGGAATAAAATAATTTCATGCATCATTCCCTAAAAATACAAAATCATCATTTCAAAAGAAAATAAAATATCCACTCGGGCTCATACAACTCGGTGCATAACCTAGAAGGATGTGCTCACAAAGATTGACATGCCTATTATTTGTGGCGATCTAATTATTTCAATAATATAGGGTATGGATTGAAAGAAATTTCATATGCATAGCATGCGCATTATATATATATATATATATATAAAGTGTTTGTAGGCACTTAGACAAATATAATCATGAATTTATTAAGCTCTTTGTCTTCCGAAGATGAATAACAGGTGATGTGACAGAATTGCTCACGTGACCAAGGGTCCTGACATGGAGCCTTCATCGGACGCCGCGCTGGATTTTCTTCATGGGCCCCTTCGCCGGGCAGAGCTTCCCGATGTCAACGGGGCCGCCCGTCGAAGCCGGGCTCCGTCCTCCGCTAGGTCGGGACATCTAAGTCGGAGCCGAGCTCAAACCCCACCAGAGGTAGACCTTTCGAGCCCGAGGTCGGGCCCCGTGGCCTGGAGTTGAGCTCAAGCTTCCTCCACCATGCGGAGCCCCTTCGAGGCCGGGTCCCCTGTGCTGGGCGCACCTCTGTCAGCCCGAGCTTGGTCAACGCTGGGCCCCATCGGTCCGGTACCGAGCTCGGCCCTCCTCTGCACAGCCGAGCCGCCGCGAGGCAGGTCTGCTACAAGCAGGCCCCATCTTTCCAGCTCGGCCCCCAGCACGAATCGAAGCACCAACCGCCAAGGAAGCAGCACCTCCCCTCCAAAGATGGTGGCGTGCCCCCCGAGGACCGTACGACAGCACCCGCTACGTCGCCATTAATGCCCACGGCCGCCATTCACACCAGAAAGAAAGGAAGCTCGCACCAAGGCACCTTGCCCTCCACCGACCTGCCGTACGACCGGAGAAAAGACCCCACCAAGGAGCACGATTCCCGAGAGCGGCGGCACAACAGTCGAGATCCTGCCGGGCTTCCGGGAAGGGCAAGTAAAAGGAATGTCAGAGGCATGTAGAAGCTTCCCCAGCTATCCAATAAAGAAGGTGTCACGTCTACGGCACGATACCTCGTTGCACCCGCCTGACAGTCAGGAAGGACCCCGAGGCAAGCCCAAGTAAGAGACTCGGCCAGAGTAAGCAAAAAGGAGGTAACAGCACTCATATTATGACAGAACAACACTCTGTCAATGAGAGAACCATCCAATTTTCCAACAACACAACCATCACAAAGAGAAAGAGGAGAAGGGGGAGAGGCCAGAAGGAGGGCAAGACCACCTCGGCCACCACATCCCCCAGCTCGTACTCACACTCTCATACACTCCACTCACTCCTCCTAACGTGGAGCTCATCCAGATGGGCTTTACCAGGAGGATTTGTTTTCCTAGATCGTCACTGACTTGACCGTCGGAGTGCCCTCGCCGGAATCCCCGGCCCGGGTCACTGACGTTGGCTTTCTTACAGGTCCCGAGGCACCGGAGGCATCTCCCACGGGCGGACGCGGAACACCCAATGTCACCAGTAGCTACGGGCCACGACGATCTGGGCGGCAACAGATTGGCGTGCCAGGAAGGGGGGTAGTAGGACGACACTTGATCCAGTTCAAGCCCCGCTTATACAGTTTACTAGGAGGATGGTGACCACCTGGGCTAGGGAGCTTCTCCCGGCCATGCGGAGACATCCCCTTTTCATGGGAACCCGCACAAACCGGAGACGGAGTTACCTGCCTCGGTTCAACCACCTCCACTGGAGATCCAGCTGACCGTACTTGCCCAGTAGATGCATACTCTCACTGCAGTAGTGCGCCAGCTCCAGCATCAACACCAGCACTGGTCCCTGGCTACCCACCAACAGCCAGAGACCCCCGCGGCCCACGCCGCAGCACCCCGTGACAGCCTGCGTTCCTTCCACGGAGGCCTTCGTAGCCACGGGCAGTTACAGACCCTCGGGGTACCCATCAGGCCCCAATGAAGCGACGGCGGGCCAGCTCTACTGATGAAGAAAGCTGCTCACCACACCTTGACCAGGGGGCACCCAAACCCCGCTAAGACAAAAAGGGCAAAGCTCCTCGCCATGGGCGCCACGCATCAGCGTCACCTTCTCCGCCCCCCTCAGTGGAAGGGTCCACAGATGAAGCCATTAGGCGCATGGCGGAGAAGCGCCTAGAGGAGCATGACCGCAAGCTGGCAGAGTTTGCCCACCGGTTCGCCAACTTGCCTGGCTCCACTAACGAGCCAGCAGGCTATGACGCCCGCCCCCCATTCTCACAGGAGATCCAGGCGGAGTCGATTCCCCGTCGGTTCCGCATGCCACAGGTGGATCCTTATGATGGGACCATCGACCCCCTGGACCACCTGGAAAATTACCGGACCCTCATGAGGGTCCAGGGGGCCACTGACGTCCTTCTGTGTGTCGCCTTCCCTTCTATCCTTCGGAAGGCGGCTCGGGTGTGGTTCGCCCACCTCAACCCGGAAAGCATCAGCTCCTTTGCCCAGTTGGGACCGAAGTTCGTGGCTCATTTTGCCTCTTGTCGGAAGATACCACGTGAGGCAGACAGCCTCTTCTTCATCAGGCAGCAGGACCGCGAGCCGCTACGGGACTAAGTGGCCCGCTTCAAGGCCGCTGCCTTGGAGATCTACAGTCTGGAGGAGCCGGTTGCAATGATGGCCCTGAAGCGAGGGCTCGGGACTTCCCGCCTGACCTACTCGCTTGACAAGAAGCCCCTAAAGACTTATGCTGAGCTACTCTTCCGGGCTCAGAAGTACATTCGCGCCGAGGAGGCGGATCGTACGAGGCGGGAGCTCGACGGGAAACCGCTGAAGGGGCCGGTGCCCGTCGAGACGCCAGGGGCGCCGAGGCCAGGACCGCCAGCTCAGAGCTCCCGACCAGTACCGAGGCCAAGGAACACTCCCGTCCCCCAGGGGAACTTCTCTCCCCTTCTCGCCTCGAGAATGAAGATTCTCATGGAGATCGAAGGCGAGACTTATCTGAGGCGTCCTCCACCGTTAAAGCCGTCCTTCACTCGGGATAAGATGAAGTACTGCCGCTTCCACCATGACCACGACCACGACACCGAGGAATGCCGCAATCTCAAGTGGGAGATCGAAGAGCTCATCAAGAGAGGCTACCTCGGGAAATATGTGGGGGGCAGAACTCGACCAGAGTCCCAGGCGCTCGTTGTTCTCCCGCCAGCTCCAGCCATCGACAACCGCCCCACCGAGAAGCCGGTGGGCATGATCTCCTGGGGAGCTGAGCGCGCGTCCAAAAGGACCCGGGGGACAGGGAACTCTGAGAATGTACTCCCCTTTATGAGGGAAGGGGAAAATTGGGAGAAAAATGTAAATAATGATGCTGTGGTCATTGATATGACGATCGCAAAGCATCCTGTAAAGCGCATCATGGTAGATAGTGGAAGCTCCACGGATGTACTTTTTTATGATGCTTTCTCCAGGATGAATCGCTTCCCTACTCAGCTCAAGCCAGTGTATACCCCCCTTGTTGGTTTCACGGGAGACTCCGCAAGGGTGGAGGGAGAAATCACTCTCCCGATCACTGCCGGGACCCCATCTCGGCAGAGCACCATCATGATGACATTCACGGTTGTCAGGCTTCATTCACCTTACAACATGATCCTGGGCCGACCTGGACTCAATCTCCTCGACGCCGTCATCTCCACCAAGAGGCTCGTGGTGCAGTTCCCAACCCCTTGCGGCGTGGGAGAGATGAGAGGTATGCCCCAGCCAGTGCAGCACTGCTTCTAGACCCTTCCCGGGGCTCGGGTGCCCGAGGAGGGCTCCAGAGCAGACGAGCTCGATCAGAGGGCCCAGGACCCCAGGGGAGGCCTGGTCGAATGCATGCTTCCTTACCAACTCAGGGCCGACATGATAAAGACCGTGCAGATCGGAGCCCAGCTGCCCGAGGAGGAGAAAGCCCCGCTGTTGGAGTTCTTGAGGGGGAACACAGATGTGTTCGCCTGGATGGCAGCCAACATGCCAGGTATTCTCCCTGAAGTTATCATCCACAAACTCAATGTTGATCTGAGGTACAGACCAGTTCGACAGAAAAAGAAAAGCTTTGCCCCAAAAAGGCAAGCGGCCATCAACGAAGAAGTTGAGAAACTCCTCGCCGCCGGCTTCGTCCGAAAAGTATGGTACCCGAGCTGGCTGGCGAATGTAGTGATGGTAAAGAAGAACAATGGCAAGTGGAGGATCTGTTAGATTACACCGACCTCAACAAAGCATGCCCGAAGGACCTTCCCTCTGCCAAGGATAGACCAGTTGGTGGATGCCACTTCAGGGCACAGGCTGCTCTCCTTCATGGATGCATTCTTCGGGTACAACCAGATCCGGATGCACCCTGAGAATGAGGAGCACACTGCCTTCATCACTGACCGGGGGACATACTGCTACAGGATGATGCCCTTTGGCCTGAAAAATGCTGGGACCACGTACCAACGTTTGGTCAACAAGGTCTTTAAGGACCAGATCGGCAGGAATGTGCAAGTGTATGTGGATGACATGCTCATCATGAGCAAACCGAGCTCGGACCACGTTGCCAATCTCGCTGAAGCCTTTCACAGTCTTCGGAAGCACCATATGAAGATCAACCCAGTGAAGTGCGCCTTCGGGGTGGCGGCTGGGAAATTCTTCGGCTTCATGGTCACCCAGAGAGGCATCGAAGTGAATCCGGAGAAGGTCCAGGAAATCCTTGATATGAAGCACCCAACATCCAAGAAGCAGGTTCAGCGCTTGACAGGGAAGGTCGCGACCTTAAGCCAGTTCATCTCAAGGTCGGCTGACCACTGCCTCCCTTTCTTCAAAGCGTTGCGCAAGATGCACGACTTCACCTGGACTGAAGAGTGCAAGACGGCCTTTGAAAAGCTGAAGGAGTTCCTGACCTCCCCACCTCTGTTGTCCAAACCAGAAGAAGGAGAAGAGCTCCTGCTCTACCTGGCGGTCACCCCAGGGGCTGTCAGCTCGGTCCTTGTCCGTACAGACCAAGACGGGTCACAGAAGCCGGTGTACTACACCAGTAAGATACTCCATGATGCGGAGATCAGGTATACCCACTCCGAAAAACTTATTTTTGCATTAATAGTGTCTGCTAAGTGCCTCAGGCCCTATTTCCAAGCGCATCCCATCATGGTTGTTACTGATCAGTCGCTGATGACCATGCTAAGCCATCCCGAGACTTCTGGGAGGTTGGCCAAATGGTCCCTAACGCTGAGCAAGTATGACATCGCATATCGACCGAGATCATCGTAGAGGGCCCAAGTCCTAGCCGACTTCGTGGTCGAATGTACAGGGCTTCCCGAGGAACCAGAGTGGATGGTCCCGGAGAGCCAAGCTGAGCCCGGCCCACCTAGGGACCCTTGGGTCCTTCACGTGGACGGAGCCTCCAATTCTTGCGAGAGCGGAGCAGGCCTCATCCTCGCCAATTCCGATGGAGTGGTGACGGAGTGTGCGCTTCGCTTCAAGTTCCCCGCTACAAACAACCAGGTGGAGTACGAGGCGCTCCTTGCGGGCCTGAAGGTGTCCCGCGAGTTAGGCGTACACAACCTCAAGGTCTTCACCGACTCCCAACTGGTTGCCGGACAAGTCTTTGGAGAGTACGAGGCCCGAGATCCCCAGATTATGAAGTACCTGGAGAAGGTCCGTTCGAGCACGGCAGGCTTCCATTACTTCCGCGTTTCCCATATACCCCATAGAGAAAACGCTCGTGCGGATGCATTGTTAAGGCTCGCAACCCTACCGGACTCATCCCTGGGGCACACCTACGTCGAATATCTCGAGAATCCAAGCTATGAAAGTCCCGAGGAGGTACAACAAGTAGCCCCCGAGCCGAGCTGGATGGACAAGTACATCAAGTACATCAAGGATGGCCTGCTGTCGGAAGACCACAAAGAAGCTGGCCTCATCAGAAGGAAAGCCGCCCGCTTCATCTTGATGGACAACCAGCTCTACCGCCGATCTTATTCCTACCCCCTCCCGAAGTGCCTCAGGACCACAGAGGCGGCCTTCGTGCTCTAGGAGATACACGAGGGCCTCTATGGGAACCATATAGGAGGGAGGACTCTAGCATACAAGGCCCTTCGCCAGGGATACTTCTGGGAAACGATGAGGGAGGACGCCGCCGACTTCGTCAAGAAGTGTGACAAGTGCCAGCACCACTCCCACATTTAGTGCCTACCGGCTGCACCGATCTCCTAATTGTCATCTCCCTGGCCTTTCGCACAATGGGGGATGGACATCCTGGGATCGTTCCCCACCGCACCAGGACAGCGGAAGTTCCTAGTAGTGGTGATCGACTACTTCATCAAATGGGTCGAAGCAGAGCCGCTAGCTCGGATCACAGAAGCCAACATTTGCCAATTCTTTTGGAAGTCCATCATTTGCCGCTTCGGACTCCCCAATTGCATCATCACCGACAATGGGTGACAATTCGATAATCGGGAGTTCGAGGGATTTTGTGCCGAGCACGGGATCCAGCATCGCTTCACCTCGGTTGCTCATCCCCAGACCAACGGCGAAGCCAAGGTGACAAACCGGACCATTCTTCAAGGACTCCGTACCATGTTGGACCAGGCGAAGGGCAGATGGCAGAAGAACTTCCAAGTGTCCTGTGGGCCTACCACACAATGCCCCGAACAGCAACAGGCGAAACACCCTTCAACCTTGTCTTCGGATCTGAAGCGGTGATCCCAGTCGAGCTCGGCATGCTCACACTCCGGGTGCAGCAGTACGACGAGGCCTATAACTCGGCACATCTCTTGCTCAACCTTGACCTCCTCGAAGAGACGAGGGACAAAGCCCGGCTTCGGATGGCAGCATATCGGCAACGAGTCGCCCGATATTACAATGCGCGGGTGAAGCAAAAGAAATTCCGACCTAGCAACCTGGTGCTACGCCGGGCAGAAGCATCCTAGCCTTGGGAGGGCGGCAAGCTCTCGCCGAACTGGGAGGGCCCTTATAAAGTGGCCGAGGCCTTCTCGCATGGGGCCTACTACCTCAAAGACTTGGATGGCGCCAGGTTCCCCCGAACCTGGAATGCTTGTAATCTGAGGAGATATTACCAGTAATGTAAGTATCCCCTCCATGAGAAATAAAGATTCCTTTCTGCACAACAGTTTGTTTGTCTTGCAGGAGACTCAAGCCACAAGCCCAGCTCCTCGGTGACAAAGCCCAGAGAAGAGTCCTCTGGCATGAAGACCTGGGAAGCCCCCAGGCACTCAAGCCTCGAGCCTAGCTCCTCGGCGACAAAGTCCGGAGAAGAGTCCTCCGGCACGAAGACCTGGAAAGCCCCTAAGCACTCAAGCCGCGAGCCCAGCTCCTCGGCACCAAAGCCCAGAGAAGAGTCCTCTGACACAAAGACCTGGGAAGCCCCCAAGCACTCAAGCCTCGAGCCTAGCTCCTCGGCGACCAAGCCCGGAGAAGAGTCCTCCGGCACAAAGACCTGGGAAGCCCCCAGGAACTCAGGCCTCGAGCCCAGCTTCTCGGCCACCAAACTAACACGTCTTCGAGCCCAGCTCCAAGGTGCCATCTCAAGTCATCGAAGTCCCCGAGCCCAGCTCCAGGACACCAGCCCAAGACTGGAGCTCAGATCTCCGGCCAAGGGAACCTTCTCAGCTAACATCATCTTCGAGCCCAGCTCTAGGACACCAGCCCAAGACCAGAGCTCAGATCTCCGGCCAAGGGAACCTTCTCAGCTAACATCATCTTCGAGCCCAGCTCCAAGACGTCATCTCCTGAGCCACATCCTCGGGCAATCGAGTGCTGAAGCCTAGCTCCCCAACAAGCCAGCTGCGAGCCCAGCTCCTCGGCACCAAAGCCCAGAGAAGAGTCCTCTGGCACAAAGACCTGGGAAGCCCCCAGGCATTCAAGCCGCAAGCCCAGCTCCTCGGCACCAAAGCCCAGAGAGACCACACTTGCGAAGTAAATTTCTATTACTTTGAAGAAAGGATTTACATCATGTTCCGGGCCCCGACAGGCCAAGTAACCCGGTTCAAAGAAAAAACAAATAACAGAAAATACAAAAAGAACATAAAAAGTGATACAAGGGAATTTCTATCCTATGAGGCCGGCTCCTTCCCTGGGCGGCGCACGGCCGAGGCTTCCCCTTCTTCTACCTCCGGAGAGGGGTCGCGTGCCTGAGCGGGCTCTGCTGGGGGGTAGACTCAGCTGCGGCCGTCGAGGAGGTCGGCTCAACCGCCTTCTCCTGCGGTGCTGCCTCGGCCGCTGCCACAACCGAGGTCGGCTCGATAGCCTTCGGGGCCACTGGCGGAGGTGCCCCGACCGGAGTGGCCCCTTGCCCTCCTGCAGCCACCTTTGGAGCAGGGGCCTTTTTGCCTGGAGTCCGGAGCATGACCAATCGCTCCTCGAACAGGATTCCCCGCAGCTGTTGGTGGCAGTACGCGAATGCCTTGGTGAAGGAGTCCATCGCCGCCTCCTTGAAATCTCTGATATACTCCGGGGTCTCCTTGAAGGCAGCCACTGCATCAGCGGACGTCTTCCTCACAGCCTCCTCCCGTTGCCTCGACTCCTCCAACTGCTTCTGGACACACACCTACTACCGGATTGCAGTTGTCGTCATCTTCTCGGCGGTCATGGTGGCGCGACTGGCGGTGGCGGCCTTCTCCTCCGCGGTCGCTACCCTCTTCTCATCAGAGGCAGCCCTGTCCTTTGCTGCCTCTACCTCAGTACGGAGCTCCTTCAGCCGAGTCCTCTTTGACTCAAGCTCTCCCTCGAGCTCCTTCCTCGTTTGGATGGCATCGGGGAGCTCAGCCTGGAGGCCCTTAGTCTTTGAATCGGCCTCCCGGATCTCGGCATCCTTTCGGCCCACCTCAGCCTTCAGGGACACGAGTTCCGCCTGCTGCTCCTTATCCCTCCTTGTCCAATTGCGGCAGTAGTCTCTGATGAGGATCAACTCCCTGCCATGCTACACCCAAAGAAGACACATTAGTTGCAGTACTAGGAGAAGTCAGGAGGTATGAAGACAAAAGAAGGAAACTTACAGCATAAAGATTGGCGAATATCAAGCTGACGACGTCGCTCAGGAGCCTCCCGCTCCCCTCCCACCGATCACAAGACTGGACCGAGAAGTCCATCATCCGCTCGGCAAGCTTTGGGTCCTTCACCAAGAAGACATTAGGGCCAAACCGAAAAGGGACTCGGCAATAGTCCCTGTCCTGCCTCCCCGCCAGTTCGGATCCCTCAGTGGTGGGAGGCCCGTCCGGTGCCGGTTGTGAGCTTGGCACCACCTCGGTCCGTGCTGGAGGCGCCAACCTCGTTTCTCTCGATCTTCCCTCCTCCTTGACGTCGACGATCTCCGGAGGAGGGGCCTCTGTCCTGGCGGCGGCAGCAACGGATCTAGCATGGACGACCACCTCGGGCTCGGGTGCCAGCACCAACTCTTGCTGCCCTGAAGGCTCGCGGGTGGGCTCGGCCGCCCTCTTCGGCCTCCGCTCTGCAATTGGTGCATCCGGCCCTGCATGCACCAGCCTCGCACCATCTTCAGCTCGGGCCCTCTTCGGAGCGGGCTCGCCTGCCTCGGTCGCCTGCTCTCGTTCCTCGGAAAACGAGAGCAGCTCATCCATCAAAAACTTCATCTCTGCACAAGAAAATACGAGGTCAGCCCCATAAAAAAAAAAAAAGAAGAAGAAAAAGAAAAGAAGAAAAGTAAATAAGAAACGAGAGGGGGGTGGCCAAGTCGAACTCACCCGACTCCCGCGCCAAGCTAACCCCGGCCTTGCGGAGATTCTGCTCTGACAGCAAGACCTCAAGAGATGGCATCTCGGTTGATATGAACAGCTCATACAAGTTGAGGTCGGCTGCTTTGACGGAGGAGTTCCTATTTGGAGATCGATCTGGGTCGCTCCAAACCCAGTCGATCCCGTCAACCGAGGCGAAAAAGTACTTACTCTTCCATCCTTTGATGGAAGAGGGGAGCTCGAAACGGATGCCCCGAGGGCGAGAAGAAAGGGACCACCACCCCTCCTCGATGGGGTGGCGTTTCAGGATGAAAAATGCCCTGAACAAGGAAAAACGGGTGACAATCCCGTGGAAGTGGCACATAACGATAAAACAAAATATCGTTCTGACGGCATTGGGGACCAACTGGGCAGGAACGAGTCGGTAGTTGGCTAAGAAAGAAAGAAAGAAGGGATGGACAGGAAATCGAAGGCCCCCGGCAAAGGTCTCCTCGTAGAAGGCAATCCGCCGAGGACCACTGGATGTGACTCGCATCCCAGGATGAGGAACGGAGAGCCGGACAAACTCAGGGATGTCGTATGCACCCCGGATGGCCACCAGATCCTCGACGGAGATCACCGAAACAATCCCTCCGTGACCTGTCGACCGAGAAGTCTCGGACTCAGGAAGGGAACAAGAGCAGGAGCAGGAAGGAGAGCCAAGCGGGGAGGAGGAGAAGACCTGGGTTCCCTAATGGCTAAAGGGCCCTAAGAAGGTCTCCTACTAAACTCGTACTGTGCCGCCTCCATTTCCTCTTCAGATGAAGAAGGAGTCCTCAGCCGGGAAGGTCCAGCCTCGGCTTGGCACAAGGGATGGAAGTTCAGACCAAAACGATCCATGGACAGAAGAAAAAGAAGAAGACGACGAAGGAAGACCTACGACGACCCCTAGTCGGCGAGAAAAAAGGAAAAAGAAGAAGCTAACCTGCTAAGATTCTAAGCGGACGATAAAGACCAGAGCGGAGGAAGGAGAGTTCTGCAGCACTACACCGGGCGCGAAGGATTCGAAAGAGGTAAGTTTTGAAAAGACTTACCCCTCCATTCGAGACAACCTGCACCCGACCGTACCATTACGGCTTTCCCAAAAGACTCGCCACGTGTCGCTGATCAATGGAGCCAGCGCCCCCAATCCGACCACGATCGCTTTGACATCTGTGCATGCCATAACCGCCCCCCGGACGTGGCCGCGTGGCACACCCGCACAAGCTAAAGGGCCTGCCAGGCGAGATGCCGCCAATATCAGTCATTATTGCACCAAATCTTTTCACCTTTTCATGTCAGCACCGTAATTACTCCCTTCATCCTGAGTACCGCGCGACAACGGACCTCGGGAGTGGGGGGCAAATGATGTGACTGGATTGCTGACGTGGCCAAGGGTCCTGACGTGGAGCCCTCATCGGACGCCGTGCTAGATTCCCTTCATGGGCCCCTTCACCGAGCAGAGCTCCCCGATGTCAACGGGGCCGCCTGTCGAAGCCGGGCTCCGTCCTCCGCCAGGTCGGTACCTGCCAGGTCGGGATACCTAGGTCGGAGCCGAGCTCAAACCCCACCAGAGGCAGACCTTTCGAGCCCGAGGTCGGGCCCTGTGGCCTGGAGTTGAGCTCAAGCCTCCTTCACCATGTGGAGCCCCTTCGAGGCTGGGTCCCCTGTGCTGGGCGCACCTCTGTCAGCCCGAGCTCGGTCAATGCTGGGCCCCACCGGTTCAGTACCGAGCTCGGCCCTCCTCTGCACAGCCAAGCCGTCGTGAGGCAGGTCCGCTACAAGCAGGCCCCATCTTTCCAGCTCGGCCCCCAGTACGAATCGAAGCACCAACCGCCAAGGAAGCAGCACCTCCCCTCCAAAGACAGTGGCGTGCCTCCCGAGGACCGTACGACAGCACCTGCCACGTCGCCATTAATGCCCACAGCCGCCATTCACACCAGAAAGAAAGGAAGCTCACACCAAGGCACCTTGCCCTCCACTGACCTACCGTACGACCGAAGAAAAGACCCCACAAAGGAGCACGATTCTCGAGAGCGGTGGCACAACAGTCGAGGTCCTGTCGGGCTTCCGGGAAGGGCAAGTAAAAGGAATGTCAGAGGCATGTAGAAGCTTCCCCAGCTATCCAATAAAGAAGGCATCCCGTCTGCGGCACGATACCTCGTTGCACCCGCTTGACAGCCAGGCAGGACCCCGAGGCAAGCCCAAGTAAGAGACTCGGCCAGAGTAACAGCACTCATATTACGACAGAACAATACTCTCTCAACAAGAGAACCACCCAATTTTCTAACAACACAATCATCACAAAGAGAAAGAGGAGAAGGGGGAGAGGCCAGACAGGAGGGCAAGACCACCTCGGCCACCACATCCCCCAGCTCGCACTCACGCTCTCATACACTCCACTCACTCCTCCTAACATGGAGCTCATCCAGAGGGACTTTACCAGGAGGATCTGTTCTCCTGGATCGTCACTGACTTGACCGTCGGAGTGCCCCCGCCGGAATCCCCGGCCCGGGTCACTGATGTTGGCTTTCTTGCAGGTCCCGAGGCACCGAAGGCATCTCCCGCGAGCGGACGCGGAACACCCGACATCACTAGTAACTACGGGCCACGGCGATCTGGGTGGCAACACAAGGAAAAGAACGAAAATGTCTAGGACCAAAAATATGTTTACAAGAAGGCAAACAAAGTAACGAATTGAATACCATCCAATGTTGCGGATCATTTAGATAAAATATTATGGATAGATTATGTTACTAAACTTTCTCTTTTTTAGCATTATTTATTTGCTGATTTGATTGGCTAAACTCAAACTAGATAGATTTAAACCACTAGCTTTTAGCTGAAAGAAAAAAAAAAGGTATAATTACTTTATAGTCAAGAATTGCCTTGGTTAGTACCTTTTGTAAAGATAGATATGGTGAATTCATTAAGTTCCACTGATCTTTAGGTGTATACAAGGAAAAGGGTAAGAATGTCTAGCTCCAAAAATATGATTACTTCGTAGTTAGGAATTACTACATGTCTTCATTGGTTAGTAACTTTTGTGAAGATAGAATTCATTGATCCTTATGCAAGACATAGCTCTAATCACTCTAAATGTAATTTGTCCAGTTATTATTATACAAATTGCATAGATTACTTCATAGTTAGGAATTACTACATGTCTTCATTGGTTAGTAATTTTTGTGAAGATATAATTCATTGATCCTTATGCAAGATATAGCTCTAATCACTCTAAATGTAATTTGTCAAGTTATTATTATACAAATTGCTTGGATTTCGCTTCCACTCCAGCCATCGCAATGAACATATCAACCATAAAGGATCATCGAGTCCTTAAAGCGAGAAAATTATTTCTTTTATTTTTTCAAAGTATTAAATTATTATATAATTGGATTCTAATGAGGACATCGTCCAACATAGATTTTGATGCACACCTAGCATTTTTTTGAGCAAACATATATATTTATTTTTTTTATTTTATCTAGATGTATGGGATTGGACTTATTCTTATTTTTTCTTGTATCCAATTCATGCATGGATCTCAAAGCATAGAACTAGATTAGTTTGATTTATTTTATATTAATCTAATTATTTCAGATTAGTCTAGAATCCTAGAATTTTAGTTAAGTTGGTCTTCAACTTGTTGGAGACTAGAAACTATTTAAAGAGATCTTGTAATTAGAAAAATGATTCGAAAAATTAAGAAAAAATGTCTTGGATTTTTCGTGACTCCCTCCTACCCCATGTTCTCTTCATCCCCCTCTCCCTCTCTCTTCTTCTTCTCCCATCTCTTCTCTTTCTCCTTCTTCCTCTTCCCTGTTCTTCTTCTTCCTCTTCTCTTTTTCCTCTTCCTTCCCCTACTTCCCCTCCTTCTCTCTACTAATATAAAGTATCCTGAGGCCTAGCTCATTCGAGAGTTCCCTGTTGCCAATTTTCCAAGCCTCCTTCTTCGAGCCATTATCAAGCCACCGTGACCACCACCAGACACTCCCCTAACTCGCGGGCCGATCACCCTCCGTCCTACCTCCTGTCCACCAATCTCATTAGAGACACCACCACCTCCACCTTCCTTTCGTCCGAAGAGCCCCATAGCTGCCAAACCCCATCGTTTGACCTCCTCCATCCTCCCATCTGGAGAGCCCCACAGCCATCACCCGTGACCTCCTCCTTCTTCCCAACCGGAGAGCCTCATGCATCCTTCACCTGCTGCCGGCCGCCATCAAGCCCCTCCGCTTCATCTCCCCTAGCCCGAACTGTCATCACCATCGCCTCTCGGATCCATCGATGTCGCATCTTCTAGACGCCAGCAACTCCATCACTGCTAGCCTCTACCGAGGCCATAGTCGTTCTTCCAATCCACCTCCTCACTTTCAATCGGCCTCATGCAAGGGGACCACAATGGTTCCTTGTCTCCGAACGATAATCCCCCCACCTCCGGTGGTTCGACCCCAAGGATCCCTGCCTCCTTCACTCCAATCGGCCATCCTTCCATCATCGCCGTCCACCACCACATCTTCTCTACCCGTGCTACCGCACCACCAACAAGCTAAGATGCCGGCCACCGTTTCCTCTTCGCTACCACCAATCCCCCGCCACCGTCTTCCATCTCCACCTCATCTCTTGTATGCCACCAATAGTGTCGTGCCATCTTCTCTACCTGTGTCACCGTGCTACTAATCCCCGGAATCGAGCATCCGTGCCACTGCACGACTCCATCGACGAGCTAATTTTTCTCCAGCCATGGTAATTTCACTGTTTCTCCTCCACCAAGCCCCCTCTCTGCATGATCGTGAAAGTACCTTGAAGCAGCATGATTTCCAGAGCAAAGCTCCGGCCCTTTGCCAACTTTTGGGTTATTTTGGAAAAACTAAAATTATTTGTTATCTTCAAAGCAAATCCAAGGACCCCTACCTGCGATTTCTAATTTTGGGCTATTGGATTGAATTGTATTTTGTTTTCCTATCTTGCCTAATTATTTTATAATTTTGGTTGAACTAGGTCAGAAAATTCTCACTTGATTTACTCGTGAACCATTGGCCGGACAACCTGACAACCTCTGGATTAATCTTCCTTTTTCTCGATGAGAACTTTTCATGATTTAAATTAGAATTTAAAATCAATACAGAAAATTTATCTTTATTAGTTATCCTATCTTTAATTCAGCCATATCCAAATTAATTAAATTGAACAAATCTAATCTAACAGTTATTTTTTAATGACCAATGATCCAACTTTTGATAATTCCAGACTGTGCGTGCCGATCGGGTCACTCCCTAAATTGGACCTTAATTTTAACTGGATCTAGATTAGCTTTATTCTTACTTCTCTTAATCATTTACTCTTATTTACTTTAATTATTTATTTATTTTATCCACTAATCTTAATAGATGGTCATTAAGTGTAGGATAGCTAGTCCGTCCTGCATCAGATCCTTATCTCCTATATAGAATTAATTATTGTGATATAGATACGGAGGGTATCATAGTATTTTACAATTGAATTTGATGATATAAATAAACTTTAAAATATATCACATCTTTTCGAATTTTGCTTTAACTAAAAAAAGTTTTTTTTTTTAATTTTTTTAGTCATTGTACTAAGAAGCACACCGGCATAAGCCAAAAGGAGGGTTGTAAAATATGTAATTAAAAATTGAAAACCAAATTTCTCTTCTACTTAACAAAATACAATATAAGAATCACTTATGGTTCATGTAAATGCATACTTTAATGGGATCACTCTGAGATTATTAACTCTCCACATTTTATATTATCATTGCATACGCACATATATTTTTTGTATATATTTTAATCACTTTATTTTGTATGGTTTTTTTGGCATTTTCCTATGAGTTTTGTTCCTCATTCTTGTATTCTCTGCTTCACTGATGCTCTATTTGAGTCATGACATGGCTTGTTGCGAGTTTCCAAAAAGAAGGGACGGAGCCACCCAAGTCAAAAGGCCTCTCATTACATCAAGAAAAAAAATCCTTGCATTTACCATACTTTGACAAATTAGATCATTAACAAAGAAGCTACGAGAATCATGCGGGCATATTTTTAGTCTCACCGGTTATTCATTAAAAAATTTTGGATACTTATATAAAATCGATAAATCCAAATGGTATGTTATGATTAATTTTTTTTGGATGAGATTGTAGGTTGTTACAAGTATTATTAGAACCGACTTAATCCATAATCTATGGATTAGAGAATACTGTAGCACAAGTTTAATGGACTGACCATGGGTCAAACAAGGTAGTGTATAAATAAATGTACGGATCTGAACTTCTAATCTGGTAAGTATGCTAGGACTTTATCAAAAAGAGTATGCAAGGATCCATGCAAAAGTATATTTAGTTCCACATTGATTATTCATTGAAAATATATTGGTATTTATACATGACCAAGGAACCTAAATAATACCTTCGGGGCTCATTATTTTGCGGGTAAAAGATTTAGCTAGGAATCTATATTCCTGAGTAAATATTTTTTTATATAATATTTAGATAGGACAATGATTTATCCATGTTCTTTTATGCATGGAAAAGTAGCTTCGAAATTTGTTACCCATATTTTTTTACATTATCACTTTCCTGAATAAGTTGCTAAAATTTATCTATATTTTTCATAATAACTTTTATGGGGACTAGAGCTTTGAGGTAGTGGACAACTGAGTTATTGGGTATTGAATGAGAAGTCTTTGGAAATAATAATGAGAGTATTTTAGAAATAAAATTGCATGTTTATTAACTAGAAGAAAAATAATTTAGCTACCTCACAGATGGATAACAATTTTCTTTCATTTCATAGGTAAATATTGTACAAGGAAAGTAACTTACCCTTCTTGAAAAGCGCAAAAGCATAGGTAAGTTGGCCAATAGGAAAGTTGACCAACTTTTCAATAATATATATCTACAAAAGAAAGAGGTCATGAGTTGTTATAAAATGTATTTGAGGATTTGTGTGGGTATGTATTTGGTTTAATATCGGCTATTTGTTGAATCTTTAGCCAAGCAAAGATGTCAGGACTTAAATGAAAGGAATATGTGAGGATCTATATCAATATATATTTAGTCACATATCCGTTATTTATTAAAAATATTTTGGATACTTACATGGGATCGAGAAATTTAAAAAATATCTTTAGGCTTTTTGGATGACGTAATGGGTTGTTGCAAAAAAAAATATATCAAACTCGACCCAAGCTGACCTAATATTAACCTAGGCTTGGTGTAATGGTCTAAAGAAAATGTATTTTCTAAAACAGGCTTAAAACAAAGAAAGGGAAGAAGAAGACTTCCAATGAGAGTCTCCTTCTCCCTCCCAATTTCACATGAGGGAAGCTGACTTCGAGTGGGAGTTAGCCTCCCTCCACTCTATTTATTGAGCCCTCATCTTCTCCTTTGGATCCCGCACCCAAGTTGTTGGCGAGAGTTGATTTGTCTTGGTTTTCATTGATCGTTCCTAGGCAAATCATCCCGATTTCTCACTGGAGACGAGTAATGACCTTCCTTAAATGTCTTCTCCCTTTAATGACCTTAAAAGCCTGCTCTTGTTGGCCTGATTGAGTCATTGGCAGCCACGGGATTTCATGGTAGACCGAGCCTCCCCTATTTCATTCTTCTTTTCTT
The DNA here is from genome assembly GCA_021397845.1 of Areca catechu. Taxonomy (NCBI): domain Eukaryota; kingdom Viridiplantae; phylum Streptophyta; class Magnoliopsida; order Arecales; family Arecaceae; genus Areca; species Areca catechu. Next base: position 15,509,145 of record CM038045.1, read on the forward strand.
TTGCCGGATGTGGCCTTGCTTTGGATTGCCCAAGGCCAGGCCAAGCCTTCCGGTGCCGCAGCAACTATAGCCAGGAGCCATGCCATGGGGTGGCCAGCCTAGAACCTCTTTATCCCTTCCCCTATTTTGAAAAGAAAAACAAACGAGAGATGGAGAAAAAAGAGAGAGAGAGAGTTTATCTCCCCCGCCTCCTGGGGTTCCCCCACTTCACTTGCACTACTTAGTTTCTCTATCTACAAGTTTCTTTCTAGACAACTTTCTTTTTCTAAATTATTTTTCTTCATGGATTTGTCTTTCTAAATATTTTATATATCAATGGAGTAGGCAATAAAGATTGACTGGTTAGCACTAGGAGGGGTTCTGGACTAGTAGTATAGTCATCTTATATAATTTTACACCGTTTATGATTGCTTCTAAATTTTATGTTAATTTTGATTACGTAGAGATGTAATTATCTGCATAAAAAGGCATCGATTACGGCATTTTGATCATGAAATTATAGATCAAGAAGAAGTTGATAGTGGCAATAATCTCTTTAAATGATCACACACACACACACACACATATATATATATTTATGTTTTTGTGTTGTATGTGGTGATTTTTGATTTTGTGCTAGATGATTTATTATTGGTGTATAATTTTTGATATGAATACATAAGTATATGATTCTTTATTATATATGTGTATCACATATCGATTGTTTGAAATGATGCATCGATTGCTTTTAAATTGAGCAAGAAATATAATATGACCTAATTGAATGGTTTAGTGATTGTGTAAGAAGGTTTGGATTGCTAGTTATAGGCTAAATCATGATATCTTAGATTGCTAGTCATGTTCCAAATCATGATACCTTAATTTGCAACCGTGGGTCGAAATATGGTTATTTTGGTTTTCCACTACCAACCAAAGCGAGAATATTATAGATTGCCATCATCGGTTAAAGCATGGATGTTATAGATTGTCATCATGAGCCAAAGCATGGATTATGATTTGCTAGTCATAGGCCAAAGCATGATCGTGATTAATTTAAAATTCTAAAGATAACTAGTAATTGATCTGGAAGATATTGATGAGATATGAATGATAAGTTATATGAAACTACTAGTGAAATTTATAATATATTTATGATAATACATGATTTGAAATATATGTTTATATAACCATTAAGTTATATTGGATGCATGACACGAAATATATAATTTGAAAGGAGGGACCTTTCAAGGAGAGGATTGAGATATGATCAACTTGTACACCATTTTTTGTATTCAAACTACAATCTTTTTTCCGCTCTTGGGTTTCAATGGGAGGAAAGGGAATCAAAGCTTTTTCAATTTGAATTATATCTGAAAAAGCCAGATATACCTAGAAATGTAAAAAGCATGGGAGCAAGAATTGGGGCTATAGTACTAGAAAAAAGGGGTCATGCAAAAGGATGGCCAGGAGATGGAGAAGCTAGGAAGGATCAGCGAGGAGGAGATGGAGGTGGAGGTAGAGGAGGAGGATGAGGAGCAAGGGGGAAGTGCCAACGATGGCGTGGCGGTGATGGGGATGGCAGGGATGTTGGTGGGGGAGGAGATGGGGGCAGATACTTCGAGCAACTAGAGGAGATCGATGGATTCGGGTTTTAATTTGGGCTGGTCCAATCAAGCTTTGATTCGAACCGGCTCAATTTGGTTAGGCTCAAGCCAAACTTTTTTAAAATAAATCAGGCTTAAGCTCGGTCCAAAGTCTGAATTTTTTTGCAAGTTGAGCTCAGATAGGGGATGGCCCGGCCCAGGCCAGCTCCATCCCTATGTAATAGAGTAAGAATTTCTCCCTAGATAGAGTTAAAGTGAAAAATATATACTTTAGTTCATTTGTTGGATGTGGTCAAGCAGTATGTTGCATGTCCATTTATGAACTACCTACTGCCTATGGTTATTCTAGATGTTGCTGGAGTAGCTTCAGCCTTCATGTAATTTGTGTCCCTATTCCCTCTTTCAAACAGAAGGCCTTTAATTTGGGTCTCCATTCCCTCTTTCAAACAGAAGGCCTTGTACCGCTAAGGCAGTAGCCGGTTGGTAGAGGCCTTGCCTCGCTACCAACCGATCAAGGGTTCGAGGCATGAGCCCGCGGGTGACTCAATTAAATCCAAGAATTTCTTGGAGCTCTTGACCGGGATGTGAGTGAGAGGCTAGGGCTGAGGTCCGTTCTACCAAACAGTGTCTTAGTGGTGTCAAGTTGACGTACTCATCGTTTGGTGGGAAAAGATAGTTGTCTTATATCAAACATTACCTAGCGAGGTGGGGGCCGAAGGGAGTAGCTATGCCAGGGTTTATTCCCCCTCCCTTTTTTACTATCAAAAAAATAGAAGGCCTTGAAGTTATGCCTCCAAAGTTCTTTTTATGTACTTATATTATGCGGGAGCTGTGCAGCATACCTTGTGGTTGAGTATTTTTACTTCGGAAAAGACTTCACATAATTTCTTGGTTAGTTGCATGTATCCCAACTTCACGAGAGTTTCTAACCTGATATAAAGATAAAAACAAGTCAGGATGGTGTTTTTAGTAAAGAGGCAATGACGAACTTGCCCAAAATATACGATGTTACATGTTAATATATGAAATGCCATAATTATATAAATAGTATCATGTGAAGTTATCATACATCCCTGCTGCCTTCAAGGACATTAAATTTAATAGCAACCACCTAGTACAATAATCAACTAGAACGAGGCCTTGATAGCCGATCATGGAGAGAAACCTCCTCCTGCGGCCATACTACATTTCTTAACCTAATTCTTAGATTGCATTTGGTGCATTGCCAGGCAATCCTGAAAGATAATATGGATTATCAGTAATATGGATTGCGCAATGTAAATTACAGGTAATATGAATTGTTGTATTTGATATATGCAAGTAATGTTGCATGATATAAAATCAAATTTTCAAAATATTTCTAAATTAAATTTGTATTTTATTTATAAAAAATATATTTTATATATTTTATCTATTTATTAAAAATATAATTTTTAAATATTTTATATTACACAATACATTAAATATAAAATATTTTATATTTTTATATTAAACTTTTAAAATAAAAATTATTTTTATATTAAATAAATATTTAAAAATTCTATATTATATAGATAATATATTTAATATATTATTTAAATATATTAAATAATATATTATATTTATATATTATATTATTAAATTTAATATAATATTAATATATATATATATAAATATATAATTCAAATATATATTATATTATATATAAATATATTTAATATAAATATACTATGTTGTATTAAATATATTATATTATATTAAATATCATATAATAATATATTTTATATAATAAAATATAAAATATAATTCATATTATGTAATATTATATTAGATCATTATAATATTATATAATAATTAATATTTATATTATATAATTAAATTTAATATAATATGTTTATATTATATATAAATATATAATGTAAATATATATTATATTATATTTATATTATATATGATATAATATAATATATTTTATATTATAAAATATAATATTTTATTTTTTAATTTATTTTATATTTAATATAATATAATGAATTTTATAAATTAAAATATTATATTATATTATATTATATATTATAATAATATTATATTTGTAATATTATATAGTTCATAATATATAATATAATATTATTGTATATTATATTATAATAATTGTTGCCGCCCGGATCGCCATGGCCCGTAGCTGCTGGTGGTGTCGAGAGTCGCGCGCCCGCCTGCTGGAGATGCTTCCGGTGCCTCGGGACCTGCAAGGAACAGCGTCAGTGATCCGGGCCGGGGATTCTGGCGGGGGTGCTCCGATGGTCAAGTCAGTGACGATCTAAGGGAACAGATCCTCCTGGTCGAGCCCCTCTGGATGAGCTCCACGCTAGGAGTGAGTGTAGAGTGTATGGAAAATAAGAGTATATGTGAGCTGGGAGAGGTGATGGCTGAGGTGGTCTTACCCTCCTGTCTGGCCTCTCTCCCTCTTTCCTGTGCTTGCTCTTGTTATTTTGGTTTGTTGTGTTACCTCTCTTTGGCTTACCCTGGTCGGGTCTTTTACTTTGGCTTGCCTTGGGATCTCTCCATGCTGTCAGGCGTGCGTGACAAGGTATCATGCCGTAAATGGGATGCCTTTTATGTCAGATAGTCATGGAAGCTTATGCTTCTGACATTCCTTCTGCTGGAAACCTGACAGGACCTCGATTGGTGGGCCGCCGTTCTCGGGACCCGCGCCCTCCAGTCGGGTCTTTTTCTTGCTCGTACAGCAGGTCGGTGGAGGGAATGGTGCCTTGATATGAGCTTCCTTTCTTTCCGGTGTGAGTGACGGCCGTGGACATTATTGGCGGCAAGGTTGGTGATGTTGTACGGCCCTTGGGAGGACCACCATTATCCTCGGAGGAGAGGTGCTGCTCTCTTGGCGGCTGGTGTCTCTGTCTGGATCGGGGACCGAGCTGGAAAGATGGGGCCCGCCTTCGGCGGGCTCGCTTCAAGGTGGCTCGGCTAGGTGGTGGAGGGCCGAGCTCAACTCCAGACCAGCGGAGCTCAGCTTCGGACAAGCTCAACCTGACTGAGGCAGACGGGGTGCCGACCAGCTCGGGGGATCTGACCTCGGAGGGGCTCCTCGTGGCGGAAGAGACTTGAGCTCAATTTCTGACCACGGGGCCCGACCTCGAGGGATCCGCCTCGAACGGTGGCTTGGCTCGGCTCCGGCCTAGGCATCCCGACTTGGCGGGGACCGGCCTGACGGAGGACGGAGCTTGGCTTCGGCGGGCGGCTCCGTTGCGCTAGGGAAGCTCAGCCCGGCGAAGGAGCTCATGGTGGGAATCCATTGTGGCGCCCGGTGTGGGCTCCACATCAATCCGTCCGTGCCACGTTAGCGATCTAGCCACATCATTTTTTCCCCACTCTCGAGGCCCGTTGGCGCGCGGCGCTCGGGACGAAAGGAGTAATTGCGGTGCTGACGTAGAAAGGTGGAGAAATCTAGTGCAATAATGATCAAAATCGGTGGCGCCTCGCTCGGCGGTCCTTCGAACCTGTGCGGGGGTGCCACGCGACCACATTTGAGGAGCAATTATGGTGGGCACGAAAGTCAGAGCGACCACGGTCGGATTGGGGCGCTGGCCTCGTTGATCAGTGACACGTGGCCAATCTTTTGGAGAAGCCGTAATGGTACGGTCGGGCATAGGCTGCCTCGAAGAGAGGGGTAAATCATTTCGAAACTTACCTCCTTCAGATCCTTTCATGCCCAACATCATACAGGAGCCGTCTATTCTCCTCCGGCCACCAACGTCCTCCTAGAACTTTAGCAGGTTAGCTCTTTCTTCCTTTCTCTTCTCGTCAACTAGGAGCCGTCGTAGGTCTTCCCCTGCCCTTCCCCTCTTCTTTGATAGATCGTTTTGGTCCAAACTTCCACCCTTCCTGCCAAGCCGAGGCCGGACCTTCCCGGTCGAGGACTCCTTCTTCCTCCAACGAGGAGATGGAGGCGGCAAGGTATGAGTTCAGTAGGAGACATTTTCATGGCCCGGTAGCCATTAGGGAACCCGGGTCTTCTCCTCCACCTCGCTTGGCTCTTCTCCCCGCTCCTCCTCCTGCTCCCACCCCCGAACCTGAACCTTCTCAGTCGACAGGTCCCGGTGGGATTGCTTCGGTGATCACCACCAAGGATCTTGTGGCCATCCGAGGTGCTTATGACATCCCTGAGTCTGTCTAGCTCTCTGTCCCTTGTCCCAGGGAGTGAGTCACATCCAGTGGCTCTCGACGGATTGCCTTCTATGAGGAGGCTTTTGCCAGGGGCCTTCGCTTTCCTGTACATCCCTTCTTTCTTTCTTTCTTCGCCAACTATCGAATTGTTCCAGCCCAGTTGATCCCTAATGCTATCATAACGATATTTTGCTTCATCGTTCTGTGCCACTTCCACGGGATTGTTGCCCGTTTCTCCTTGTTCAGGGCTTTTTTCATCCTGAAATGCCATCCTACCGAGGATGGGTGGTGGTCCCTTTCTTCTCGTCCTCAGGGGATCAGATTCGAGCTCCCCTCTTCCATCAAGAAATGGAAGAGCAGATACCTCTTTGCCTCTGTCGAGAGGATCGACTGGGTTTGGAGCGACCCAGATCGGTCCCCGAACAGGAACTCCTCCATCGAAGCAGCTGACCTCGACTTGTACGAGCTGCTCAGATCGGCTGAGATCCCTTCACTTGAGGTCTTGCTGTCGGAGCAGAATCTTCGCGAGGCCGAGGTCGGCTCGGCATGGGAGTCGGGTGAGTTCGACTTGGCCACCCTCTTCTTGTTTTCTCTTCTTTTTTTTTCCTTCCTCTTTTCTTTTTTCTTCTCTTCTTTTTTTTTTTTTTGAGATTGACCATGTCTCCTCTGGTGTAGAGATGAAGTTCTCCATGGACGAGCTGCTCTCGTTCTCCGAGGAGCGAGAGCAGGCAGTCGAGACCGGCGAGCCCGCTCCGAAGAGGGCTCGGGCCGATGAAGGTGTAAGGCCGGTGCAGGTCGGGTCGGACGCATCGGTTCCAGAGCGAAGGCGAAAGAGGGCGGCCGAGTCCGTCCATGAGCCTTCAGGGTAGCACGGTCCGGCCCCGGCGCCCGAGCCCGAGGTGGTCGTCCGTGCCAGGTCAGCCGCCGCTGCTGCCAGAGTAGAAGCCCCCCCTCCGGAGGTCATTGACGTCGAGGAGGATGGGGGGTCGAAAGAAGCAGGGCCAGTCCCCAAGTGCAGTCCGAGGCGGTGCCAAGCTCGCAGCTGGCACTGGAGGTGCCTCCCACCGCTGAGGGATCTGAGCCGGTGGGAAAGCATGATCGGGACTATCGCCGAGTCCCCTTCCGACTGGGGCCCAATGTTTCGCTGATGAAGGACCCAAGTCTCGCTGAGCGGATGATGGACTTCTCGGTCCAGTCCTGCGACAGGCGAGAAGGGAGCGGGCGACTCCTGGGCGACATAATCAGCTCGTCCTTCACCAACTTGTACGCCGTAAGTCCTTCTTCCTTTGTCTCCATGTCTTCTGACCTCTCTTAGTACTGTAGCTAACATGCTTCTTTCTTCTTCTTGTTTTTTTTGATGCAGCAAGGCAGAGAGCTAATCCTCATTAGGGATTACTGCCGCAATTGGACGAAGAGGGACAAGGAGCGGCAGGCGGAGCTCGCATCCCTGAAGGTTGAAGCGGGTCGGAAGGACGAGGAGACCCGGGAGGCTAACCTGAGGGTTAAGAGCCTCCAAACCAAGATCGTCGATGCCACCTGGGCCAAGAAGGAGCTCGAGGGAGAGCTCGAGTCAAAGAGGACTCTGCTAAAAGAGCTCTGGGCTGAGGCGGAGGCATCGAAGGAGCGAGCCACCTCTGCCGAGAAGAAGGTGGCGACCGCAGAGAAGAGGGCCGCGGAGGCAGAAGAGAGGGCCATCGCTGCCGATCGCTCCGCGAAGACCGCCAAGAAGGGGATGGCGATGGCGGTCCGTCAGATGGAACACTCCAGAAAGCAGCTGGAGGAAGCGAAGCACCGGGCGGAGCTCACGAGGGGGAGGGCTGCCGATACGATGGCCGCATTCAAAGCCTCCCCCGAGTACATCAAGGACTTCAAGGAGGCGGCAACGGACTCCTTCACTAAGGGGTTCGCCTACTGCCGCCAGCAACTATGGGGGATCCTCTCCGAGGAGCGGCTGGCTGTGCTCCGGGCCCCAGGAAAGAAGGCTCCAGCTCCAACAGCAGCTGCAGCAGGGCAGGGGGCTGCTCCAACCGGAGTTCGTCCCGAGGCAACCTCGAGGGCGTCTGGACCTGTTGAGCCGACATTGATGGTGGTGGTGGCCGAGCTCGTGCCGAATGCGGAGACGGCCGAGTCGGCTCCACCGGCAATGACGACTGAACCCATCCCTCTAGTGGATGCTGCTCAGGAAGGTGCCTCCACGACGGAGGTGGAGGAGGGGGAAGTCTCGGCCGAACACCGTCCAGGGAAGGAGCTGGCCCCATAGGATAGGACTTCCGTTGTAATTTCTTACTTTTTTTATCTTTTTTGCTTGTTTTTCGAGCCGGGTTGCCTGGCCTGTCAGGGCCCGGAAGGTAATGTAATATGTTTATTCTTGATTAATGAAAAATCATTCAGCCAACACGGCTCTTCCTTCTCATTGTGATGTAAATGTCCTCACTCTCCCTCCTCTCTTCTCTTTTTATTCTCTTTCAGTGCAGGGAGGTCAGGGAGGAGAGTTGAACTCTGTATGGGCCTAAGCTTCACCGTCTAGGCACGGGGCTTGAGACTCCGGTGCCGGAGAAGGTTGGCTTCGGGTTGGAGTGCCTGAGGGCCTCTCAGACCTTGAATGCCTCGGAGCTAGGCTCGGGGTTTGATCTTCGGAGGTCGGGCTCAGGAACTCGGACGTCTTGGAGCTGGGCTCGAAGACACGTAGGCCGGAGAGCTGGGCTCCGGGATTTGGATGGCCTGAGGGCATGGCTCAGGAGCTGGGATGCCTAGGAGCTGGGCTCGGAGACACGCCAGCCTGAGGACATGGCCCAGGAGCTAGGATGCCTGGGAGATGGGCTCGGAGACGTGCTGACCTGAGGACATGGCTCAGGAGCGGGGACACCTGGGAGCTGGGCTCAGAGACGTGCTGGCCTGAGGACATGCCTCAGGAGCTGGGACGCCTGGAAGCTGGGCTCGGAGACGTGCAAGCTAGAGAGCTGGGCTCCGGGATTGGATGCCGAGGAGCTAGGCTTGAGGCTTGAGTGCCTGGGGGCTTCCCAGGTCTTTATGCTGGAGGACTTTTCTCCGGGCTTGAATGCGAGGAGCTGGGCTCGAGGCATGAGTGCCTGGGGGCTTCCCAGGTCTTTGTGCCGAAGGACTTTTCTCCGGGCTTGAATGTCGAGGAGTTGGGCTCGAGGCATGAGTGCCTGAGGGTTTCCCAGGTCTTTGTGCCGGAGGACTTTTCTTCGGGCTTGAATGCCGAGGAGCTGGGCCCGAGGCATGAGTGCTTGGGGGCTTCCCAGGTCTTTGTGCCAGAGCACTTTTCTCCGGGCTTGAATGCCAAGGAGCTGGGCTCGAGGCTTAAGTGTCTGGGAGCTTTCCAGGTCTTTGTGCCGGAGGACTTTTCTCCGGGCTTGAATGCCGAGGAGCTGGGCTCGAGGCATGAGTGCCTGGGAGCTTCCCAGGTCTTTGTACCGGAGGACTTTTCTCCGGGCTTGAATGCCGAGGAGCTAGGCTCGAGGCATGAGTGCCTGGGGGCTTCCCAGGTCTGTGTCGGAGGACTTTTCTCCGAGCTTGGACTAGCATCCTGGAGCTGGGCTCGGGGACATTGCTGAATGAGAGCTACGTGGCTCGAAGGTCCCTTGGCCGGAGATCTAAGCTCCGGTCTTGGGCTGGCGTCCTAGAGCCGGGCTCGGGGATGTTGTTGAATGAGAGTTGCGTGGCTCGAAGGTCCCTTAGCTGGAGATCCGAGTTCCGATCTTGGACTAGTGTCCTGGAGCTAGACTCGGGGACGTTGTTGAATGAGAGCTGGCACTGGAAGTCTAGGTTCTGGGCCTTATTATTTCGGAGTTGGAATCAGAGATCTGCTGGTCGACGAGCTGGACCCTGGATCTTGACTGCCTGAGATCAAAGCTCAGGAGCTTGGACGCCTTGGAGCTGGGCTCGGAGACATGCTGGCCGGAGAACTGAGCTCCGGGACTTGATTGGTCTGAGAGCATGGCTCAGGAGCTTAGACACCTTGGAGCTGAGCTCGGAGACGTGCTGGCTGGAGTCTGAGCTCTGGGTTTGGATGCCGAGGAGCTAGGCTCGAGGCTTGAGTGCCTGGGGGCTTCCCAGGTCTTTGTGCCGGAGGACTTTCTCCGGGCTTGGATGCCGAGGAGCTAGGCTCGAGGCTTGAGTGCCTGGGGGCTTCCCAGGTCTTTGTGCCGGAGGACTTTTCTCCGGGCTTGGATACCGAGGAGCTAGGCTCGAGGCTTGAGTGCCTGAGGGCTTCTCAGGTCTTTGTGCCGGAGGACTTTTCTCCGGGCTTGGATGCCGAGGAGCTAGGCTCGAGGCTTGAGTGCCTGAGGGCTTCTCAGGTCTTTGTACCGGAGGACTTTTCTCTGGGCTTGGATGCCGAGGAGCTAGGCTCGAGGCTTGACATTCCTGCAAGGCAAATAAACCGTTGTGCAGAAGAAAGTCTTTATTTCTAGTAGAGGAAAAACTTACATTACTGATAATATCTCCTCAAATTACAAGCATTCCACGTTCGGGAAAATCTGGCGCCATCCAGGTCCTCGAGATAGTAGGCCCCATGTGAGAGGGTCTCGGCCACTTTATAAGGCCCTTCCCAATTTGGTGAGAGCTTGCTGCACTCCCGGGGTTGAAGCGCCTCAGCCCGGCGCAGTACCAGGTCGCTAGGTTGGAAAGTCTTTAGCTTCACCCGTGCATTGTAATATCGGGCGACTCGCTGTCGGTATGCTGCCATTCGAAGTCGGGCTTTGTCCCTCATTTCTTCAAGGAGGTCTAGGTTGAGCAGGAGGTATGCCGAGTTTTGTGTCTCGTCGTACCGCTGCACCCGGAGTGTTGGCACGCCGAGCTCGACTAGGATCACTGCTTCAGCTCCGAAGACGAGGTTGAAGGGTGTTTCACCCGTTGCCGTTATGGACGTTGTGTGGTAGGCCCACAGGATGCTTGGGAGTTCTTATGCCCATCTGCCCTTAGCCTGGTCCAGCCTGGTGCGAAGTCCTTGGAGAATGGTTCAGTTAGTTACCTCGGCTTCCCCATTTGTCTGGGGATGAGCGACTGAGGTCAACCGGTGTTGAATGCCATGCTTGGCACAGAATCCTTCGAACTCTCGGTTGTCGAACTGTCGCCTGTTGTTGGTGACGACACAGTTGGGGAGTCCAAAATGGCAGATGACAGACTTCTAGAAGAATTGTCGGACATTGGCTTCTGTGATCCAAGCTAGAAGCTCCGCTTCGACCCACTTGGTGAAGTAGTCGATCGCCACTAGCAGGAACTTCCGCTGCCCTGGCGCAGTAGGGAATGGTCCCAGAATGTCCATCCCCCATTATGCAAAGGGCCAGGGGGATGACAACTACGAGATCGGTGCAGCCGGTAGACACTGTATGTGGGAATGGCATTGACATTTATCACACTTCTTGACGAAATCGGCGGCGTCCTCCCTCATCATCTCCCAGAAGTACCCCTGGCAAAGAGCCTTGTATGCCAGAGTCCTCCCTCCTATATGATTCCCACAGAGGCCCTCGTATATCTCTTGGAGCACGACGGCTGCCTCCGTGGGCCTGAGACGCTTTAGGAGTGGGTAGGAATAAGACCGGTGGTAGAGGTGACCGTTCATTAAGACAAAGCGGGTGGCCTTGCTTCTGATGAGGCCGGCTTCTTTGCGGTCTTCTGGTAGAAGGCCGTCCTGGATGTACCTGACATACTTGTCCATCCAGCTCAGCTCAAGGGCTACTTGTTGCACCTCCTCTGGGCTTTCGTAGCTTGGACTCTCGAGATACTCGACGTAAGCACGCCCCAGGGATGAGTCCGGTAGGGTTGCGAGCCTCGACAGTGCATCCGCCCAAGCATTTCTCCACGAGGGATATGGAAAATGCGAAAGTAACGGAAGCCTGCCGTGCTCGAATGGACCCTCTCCAAGTACTTCACCATCTGGGGATCTCGGGCTTCGTATTTCCCGGAGACTTGTCCGGCAACCAGTTGGAAGTCGGTGAAAACCTTCAGGCTTTGTACTCCTAGCTCGCGGGACACTTTTAGGCCGGCGAGGAGCGCTTCGTACTCCGCCTGGTTATTTGTAGCTACGAACTTGAAGCAAAGGGTGCACTCCATCACCACTCCATCGGCATTAGTGAGGATGAGGCCCGCTCCACTCCTGCAGGAATTGGAGGCACCGTCCACATGGAGGATCCAAAGGTCCTCCAGCGGTCCGGGCCTGGCTTGGCACTCCGGGACCATCTGTTCTGGTTCCTCGGGGGGCCCTGTATATTCGATCACAAAGTCGGCTAGGACCTGGGCCTTCTGCGATGACCTCATCGATATGCGATGTCGAACTCGCTCAGCGTCAGGGACCATTTAGCCAGTCTCTCGAAAGTCTCGGGATGGCCTAGCATGGTCCTCAGCAGCTGATCGGTCACAACCGCGATGGGATGTGCTTGGAAATAGGGCCTGAGGTGCTTAGCAGACACAATTAGTGCACAAATGAGTTTCTCGGAGCGAGTATACCTGACCTCCGCGTCATGGAGGATTTTGCTGGTGTAGTACACCGGCTTCTGAGACCCGTCCTGATCTGTACAGACAAGGACCGAGCTGACGACCCCGGGTGTGACAGCCAAGTAAAGTAGGAGCTCTTCCCCTTCCTCCGGTCTGGACAGCAGAGGTGGGGAGGCTAGGAACTCCTTCAGCTCCTCAAAGGCTGCCTTGCACTCTTCGGTTCAGGTGAAGTCATGCATCTTGCGCAATGCCTTGAAGAAGGATAGGCAGTGGTCAGCCGACCTCGAGATGAACCGACTTAAGGCTGCAACCCTCCCCGTCAGACGCTGGACTTGCTTCTTGGAGGTTGGATGCTCCATGTCAAGGATCGCTTGGACCTTCTTTGGGCTCGCTTCAATACCTCTCTGGGTGACCATGAAGCCGAGGAGCTTCCCGGCCGCCACCCCGAAAGCGCATTTTGCTGGATTGAGCTTCATTTGGTGCTTCCGGAGGCTGTGAAAGGCTTCGATGAGGTCGGCGATGTGGTCCGAGCTCGGCTTGCTCATGACGAGCATGTCAACCATGTACACTTGCACGTTTCGGCCGATCTGATCTTTGAAGACCTTGTTGACCAAACGTTGGTACGTGGCTCTAGCATTCTTCAGGCCAAAGGGCATCATCCTGTAGCAGTATGTCCCTCGGTCGGTAATAAAGACAGTGTGCTCCTCATCCCTTGGGTGCATCCAGATCTGATTGTACCCGAAGAATGCATCCATGAAGGAGACCAGCCGGTGCCCTGAGGTGGAGTGCACCAACTGATCTATACTCGGCAAAGGGAAGCTGTCCTTTGGACACACCTTATTGAGGTCGGTGTAATCTACACAGATCCTCCACTTGCCGTTGTTCTTCTTCACCATCACCACGTTCGCCAGCCAGCTCGGGTACTGCACCTCTCGGACGAAGCCGGCGGCTAAAAGTTTCTCAACTTCTTCGTTGATGGTCGCCTGCCTTTCTGGGGTGAAGCTTCTCTTCTTCTGTCGAACCAGTCTGTGCTTCGAATCGACGTTGAGTTTGTGGGTGATAACTTCAGGGGAAATACCTGGCATGTCCGCTGCCGTCTGGCGAACACGTCTGCATTTGCTCGCAAGAATTCCAACAGCGAAGCCTTCTCCTCCTCGGGCAGCTGGGCTTCGATCTGCACTGTCTTCGTCTGGTCGGCCCTGAGCTGGTAAGGAAGCAGACGCTCGACTGGACCTCCCCTGGGGTCCTGAGCCCTCTGGTCAAGCTCGTCCGGCTTGGGGCCCTCCTCGGGCACCCGGGCCCCGGGGAGGGTTTGAAAGCAGTGCTACACCGACTGGGGCATACCCCTTATCTCTCCCAAGCCACAAGGGGTTATGAACTGTACAAGCAATCTCTTGGTAGAGATGACCGCATCAAGGAGGTTGAGCCCAGGTCGACCCAAAATCACGTTGCATGATGAGGGAAGCCTTACAACCGTGAACGTCATCATGACGGTACTCTACCGAGATGGGGTCCCGGCAGTAACTGGGAGAGTGATTTCTCCCTCCACCCTAACAGAATCTCCTGTGAAACCAAAAAGGGGGGTATGCACAGGCTTGAGCTGAGCAAGGGGAAGATTCATCATGGAGAATGCATCGTAGAAAAGCACATATATGGAGCTTCCACTATCTACCATGATGCATTTTATAGGATGCTTTGCGATCGTCATCTCGACGACCACAGCATCATTATTTACATTCCTCTCTCCATTTTTCCCTTCCCTCATAAAGGGGAGTACAACCTCAGGATGACCTGCCCCCTAGGCCCTCTTCAAGGCGTGCTTGGCTCCCCAATGTATCATCCCCACCGGCTTCTCGGTAGGGCGATTGTCAATCGCCGGGACTGGTGGGAGGGCGACGAGTGCCTGGGATTCCGGTTGAGATCTGCCCTCCACATATCTTCTGAGGTAGCCTCTCTTGATGAGCTCTTCGATCTCCCATTTGAGGTTGCGGCATTCCTCGGTGTCATGGCCATGGTCACGGTGGAAACGACAGTACTTCGTCTTGTCACGGCTGGTGGACGACTTCAACGGTGATGGGCGCCTCAGATAGGTCTTGCCCTCGATCTCCATTAGGATCTTCGTCCTCGGGGCGAGGAGGGTGGTGAAATTCCCCTCGAAGACGGGAGTGCTCCTTGGCCTTGGTCCAAGTCGGGAGCTCTGAGCTGGCAGTCCCGGCCTCCGCGCTCCAGATGCCTCGGCAGGTGCAGATCTTTTTAGCGGCTGCCCATCGAGCTCCCGCCTTGTACGATCCGCCTTCTCGATGCAGATGTACTTCTAAGCTCGGTAGAGCAACTCGGAGTAAGTCTTCGGAGGCTTCTTGTCAAGCAAGTAGGTCAGGCGAGAAGCCCTGAGCCCTTGCTTCAAGGCCAGCATTGCGACCGGCTCCTCCAGGCTGTAGATCTCCAGTGCGGCAGCCTTGAAGCGAGCCACGTAGTCTCGTAGCAGCTCACGGTCTTGCTGCCTGACGGAGAAGAGACTGTCTACCTCATGTGGCATCTTCCGACATGCGTCAAAATGAGCCACGATCTTCTGCCCCAGCTGGGCAAAGGAGTTGATGCTTTCCGGCTCGAGACGGGCGAACCACACCCAAGCCGCCTTTCGGAGAGTAGTAGGAAAGGCGATGCACAGAAGAGCGTCGGTAGCACCCTGGACCCTCATGAGGGCCCGGTAACTTTCCAGGTGGTCCAGGGGGTCGGTGGTCCCGTCATAAGGATCCACCTGCGGCATGCGGAACCGATGGGGAATCGGCTCCGCTTGGATCTCCTGAGAGAACGAAGGGCGGACGTCATAGCCCCCTGGCTCGCTAGCGGAGCCGGGCAAGTTGGCAAACCGGTGGGAAAACTCCGCCAGCTTATGGGCATGCTCCTCCAGGCGCTTCTCCGTCATGCGCATGATGGCTTCATCCGTCGACCCCTCTGTTGAGGGTGGCAGGGAAGGCGACGCGGGTGCATGGTGCCCACGACGAGGGACTTTGCCCTTCCTGCCTTGGTGAGGTTTAGATGCCCCCCGATCAAGGTGCGGTGAGCAGCTCTCTTCATCGATGGACCCAGCCCGTTGTCGCTTCATCGGGGCTTGGCGACTACCCCGAGGGTCCGTAATGGCCCACGGCTGCGAAGGCCTCCCGTGGAAGGAACGCAGGCTATCACAGGGAGCTACGGCATGGGCCGCGGGGGTCTCCGGCTGCTGGTGAGAGGCCAGGGACCGATGCTGATGCTGAAGCTGGCGCACTGCTGCAGTGAGAGTGCATCTGCTGAGCAAGTGCGCTGGGTCTCTAGCGGGGGAGGTTGAACCGGAGCAGGTGGCTCCGTCTCCGGACCGTGTGGGCTCCCATGGGAAGGGGACACTTCCGCACGGCTGGGAGAGGCTCCCCTCGCCCAGGTGGTCACCATCCTCACGACGAACTTTCTGAACGGGGGCTAAACTGGATCAAAAGTCATTCAGTCCCCCCTACCTTGCGCGCCAATCTGTTGCTGCCCAGATCGCCGTGGCCCGTAGCTGCTGGTGGTGTCGGGAGTCGCGCGCCCGCCTGCTGGGGATGCCTCCGGTGCCTCGGGACCTACAAGGAACAGCGTCAGTGACTCGGGCCGAGGATTCCGACGGGGGCGCTCCGACGATCAAGTTAGTGACGATCCAGGGAAACAGATCCTCCTGGTCGAGCCCCTATGGATGAGCTCCACGCTAGGAGGAGTGAGTGTAGAGTGTATTGAAAATAAGAGTATATGTGAGCTGGGAGAGGTGATGGCCGAGATGGTCTTGCCCTCATGTCTGGCCTCTCCCTCTTTCCTGTGCTTGCTCTTGTTGTTTTGGTTTGTTGTGTTACCTCCCTTTGGCTTACCCTGGCTGGGTCTTTTACTTTGGCTTGCCTTGGGATCTCCCCATGCTATCAGGCGTGTGCGACGAGGTATCATGCCATAGACGGGATGCCTTTTCTGTCAGATAGTCATGGAAGCTTCTGCTTCTAACATTCCTTCTGCTGGAAACCTGTGAGGGCCTCGATTGGCGGGCCGCCATTCTCGGGACCCGCACCCTCCAGTCGGGTCTTTTTCTCGATCGTACGACAGGTCGGTGGAGTGAATGGTGCCTTGATGTGAGCTTCCTTTCTTTCCGGTGTGAGTGACGGCTGTGGGCATTAATGACGGCATGGCTGGTGCTGTTGTACGGCCCTTGGGAGGACGGCCATTGTCCTCGGAGGAGAGGCGCTGCTCTCTTGGCGGTTGGTGTCTCTGTCTGGATCGAGGACTGAGCTAGAAAGATGGGGCCTGCCTTCGACGAGCTCGCTTCAAGGTGGCTCGGCTGGGTGGTGGAGGGCCAAGCTCAAATCCGGACCAGCGAAGCTCGGCTTCGGACGAGCTCGACCTGACTGAGGCAGACAGGGTGCCGACCAACCTGGGGATCTGACCTCAGAGGGACTCCTCGTGGCGGAAGAGACTTGAGCTCGATTCCTGACCACGGGGCCCGACCTCGAGGGGTCCGCCTCGAACGGTGGTTTGTGCTCGGCTCCGGCCTAGGCGTCCCGATTTGACGGGAACCGACCTGGCGGAGGACAAAGCTCGATTTCGACGGGCAGCTCCGTTGCCCCAGGAGAGCTCAGCCCGACGAAGGAGCTCATGGTGGGAATCCATTATAGCGCCCGGTGTGGGCTCCACGTCAGTCCGTCCGTGCCACATCGACGATCTAGCCATATCAATAATATTATTATATTATATTATATTATTATAATGTTATATTATATTTTATATTATATTATAATATAAGAGAAAGAAAGATGAAAAGGATAATATTATTCAAAAAATTATCTGAGAGGTGATAATCTGGATTTCCGTCTCTTTCAAAAGTAATCCAGATTATTTTTTGAAAGGCAATCCAGATTACATAAATTGCCATTTAGAAAAATATACCAAATACAGTAATATAGTGAGATCCTATTAAATTATCAATATCAACAATCTAGATAGATTACCTGCTACCAAAATGTAACCTTAACGTAATCCGACAAATATCGAACATTGGATATCCACATGTTTAGTTTGACCAAGCCAAAGTCAAGGAGTAATTAAAGATTCAAGTAACTCCCGGTCTCTATTTGACATACTACAGAGCTCACCGTTAATGTCAGTCTTTCCACAAACCAAGTCAGCATTGTGATCAACCAATTTGCAAACAATTAACGCGCTAGTCAAATGAAATGATACAGTATTGAAATAAGTCGGTAACAAAAATTAATGAATTAATATGGGCTTTTGATTTCTCTCGCTGCATGGTATATTGCACACTGAAACAGATATGCTAAAACTTGAGTTTAACTATCAACAAAATAAAAGTAACTATTGATATACCAGTAAGTGTTTTTTGTTGATGGAAATGTACCAGGAAGCGTTAAACAGAAGAACTGGAAAAGCGGTAAGAATTACACACATCTCATTATAACTCGACTAAATGGCGTCCAGTTGATGGATCTTATTGTGTTGTACAACTTTTAAGTTCATCCATAATCCAATCTTTGTATTTCTGGAGACGGCTGGCAACTCAAAAAAGGCAGTTAATTACTCCACCAAGAATGCAATCTCACAAGGTGCATGAAATGTTCTTCCACGGCACATAGCTTCAAGATTCTCTCCAGCATATGAACATAGAGGCGAGATTTCCACACCTGAGAAAGGTATCTATCAAATTGCTAGACTATGTCTTTGTTAAATTTGCTAAGAAATCAAAGCGACACTCAGTCAATAGTAGAATATGCTTGATTCAATGTCTACAGGCATCAACCACAACATCACTATTATAAATAGTAATTATGACAAAGTAACAATAATAAAAGATAGGAACATTACCAGTTAAATACAATGGCACTGAATTTTTTAAGAAGCCACCAGCAGCAACCACCCAACGGCTGTGGAGGCGCAGAAGCATCAGTCGAGCACTATCAGGAGTGTCGTGACTTGCCCCATTGGCATTCTTAACTGGTGCAAATTCCTCCTCCCGCAAGACCTGTTTTCAAAAGCAATATACAGTGAGAAAAGATCCCGACTTACATGATTGTTCTTCCATTCCCCTCTTCCTGTCATCTCCAGATATTGATCAAAGCAGCAATAACAAGTCAAGATGCATGATGGCCATGCTAATTCCTGGTGAAAACAAAATCACTCTCAGAGTCAGCACAAAAAAACAAATGTATGGAACACCAACCTCAAATAGTGCCGTTGATGGAGCATATGCAAATGCATCAAATATAAACTGTTCAAGCTTCAAACCCATGGTATATCCATGAATAGAAGGAATCTTCTTTTCAGCTAGGTGGTAACTGCATTCACAAGACACTACCTATATATCAGATGCATATATAACATGAAAAAGAATGCAGTAATGCTCTGGTAGAATAAGTTACAGTTCATATCAACATCTTAACAAGAAGTGATCTGATATGGGCTAACAATTTCAGAAACAGAGAATATTAGAAAGAATAAGTAGCGATGGAATTTGGACACTATGCCCTCCAAGAATAGCATGGATGCAAACATGTTTACCAGTTATAAGTTAGGGGATAAAAGTAAAAGCATGCTATAGCTTTACAAATTGGTGGGGCATTTAGAAAGGGGAAACATGTCAGAATGTATTTGTTGACATGTCAAGTTTGTTAGTTTCTCCAAAGTTGGTCTACCTGACACCTCATATCCATATTAAAAACAGAGTTATTCAAGTCCATACTACAAAAGCAAGACAAATAAGATCCCTATTCTCCACATCTAAGCAAATAAAACCTCCACATTGGCTACTAGGTAAAAAGGGAAATCTTGGTTGAACAATGCCTCAACAAGGTTGACAATAAAAACACATGCAGAAGAAGCTCTTCTTGTAAATAATTAGCTTGAGATTAAGTTCATTATACAAAATTTACTTTTTAAAGAATAAAGCTTTTACCATGTAAGGAAATTAAAAGTAGCATTAAAATGGAGATGTTTATATTGAAGATCCATGGACAGAGTCACACCTTGGACTTCACATTGCCATGTAAAATGGTGCTAGAGCGCACTCAACAAGCATGAGATTGAAAGGGTAAAAGGAAAGTGACACACCCAAACTGATATAAATCATTATCATGTGGTTATTCATATTAAAACTGTGACAGTTATGAAACATGTAACTGCAAACATAGTGTAGCTTACAAAGTGATGACATTGCCTCTTGGTTTAACAAGGGCATTATCATGAAACAGCAAATCATGCTAACTTATATATCAGATCTCGTGTATAACATATCTGTTATTCTGCCCCTATGCAAGTACTTGTGCATATGTCCACATGAGCAGCAAGAATGCAACAGACATTATACATTTCCTAGTGTCACTTTTCAGGTCATTATTACAATGTTGCACCTGGCAATGCCATACATAGCGGGATTAGGAGATATGCGGTGGCACCCCATGCCAGTTCCACTATCACAATATATAATCACATCTATCATGGTCATGTGTTACATGAAAATAGTTAGCATTTGGGTTGGCTAATAAAATCGTATATTATGGATGCCCCAGATATGGTAGCTCCATTAAAAATAGAAACAACACTCAAAAGTCAAAACAATCTCTTCTGTTGTTGTCAAGAGGATTTGTAGTGGGCTCAGCAAAAATTTTTCAGGTATTTTTCCAGCTTGTCTCGCAAATCATAAGAAAATGCTAGGAATCTAAGATTACCTTCTGCAAGTGGATTCAAGGGCAAACCTGATCAGTATCACCATTCACAAACCCCATAAAGATTATTCCACTATCAAAGAATGATAATTTTTTATCCATAATTATGACATTTTGAACAGTTTTGTCTAGAATCAACCTGAGGGACCTTTCTTTTATAAGATTTTCCAAGTTGATCAAAGATTCACATGCAAAAAAAAAAAATGGACCACAACATATTTTTATTGCAACTTGGTTCTCTAAATTGAACCCACACTGAGACGGCTAGACATAAAGGTTCACATGCCCAAAGCGATTAGAATAATATTAGGAGATAGTGTTCCTCACAGAATAGAGGAATCTCATGGAATTTTGTAATGGCCTAGGTTTCCACAGGCTGACCCTAAATATTATTAGTTGTTTATTGATAGACCATGCACTACTTTGTTACACTTCTGAGCTATGGTCCAGTTATGGTAAAATTGATGTCTTGCAACCAGCATGCAATTTAGGGCTTAGTTACCAGACATGATTGCAAGGATTTTGGACTATAATTTTTCTACAATAATATCCATTATTTAGGCCATTTTTCATTCCAATACTTTGAGAACCATACTCTGGGTGCTGATGCAATAACTAGAAAACTATAAAGTGAAGAATTATTAATTAGTCCGTCAACTCTAGCTTAATCTTTATAGAAATAGTATGAAGAGATGGTGAACAACTATGGATGATATGTCTATGAGCAATATCTACCAATCCATTTCTTTCTTCTTTCATTCTTTTTTTTGTTTGGTGGGGGGACTGGGAGGAGTAATAACTGGGTCAAGCTGTCAAGGAGTTTGAAATGCTGAATGGGAAACATAAACTTAAATGGAATGATAAATGAGAATTAATTAGTCCATCAAAGGGGAAACATAAACTTATATGGAATGATAAATGAGATTTATTTAATCCATCAAATCTAGCTTAGTCTTCATGGAAATATTATTAAGCGATGGTGAACAACTTTGGACAATATGGTTATCTGAGATGTACATATCTACCAGTAAGAGGTACATAATCCATTTCTTTCTCCTTTTTTTTTTGTTTGCTTTATTTGGTTGGGGTTAGGGAGGAGTAATTACTAGGTCGAGTTTGACATGTTGAAGAGGAACATCAACTTACATGGTATGATAAACGATGATATGAAAAGGCCTGATATCCTGAAGGCTATCATGCTAGACAATAATAAGAGAAGGCTTGTGAAAATGATTGCAGCCCATAGTTGCACCTGCCACTAGCATTTGTATTTTCCAAAAGAGGATTTTGAGCCTCATCATATCATTATATCACTGAGAGTCTACAAATTATCATTTAGATTCTTAGTTTATATGTTTTAGTCTTAAAGCATGATCCTTTGATTTCAGCATTGCTGGTTTCCCTATTTCTATCTGTACTTGTGTCTCTGTCTATTTTGCTATTTTTGAGGGCAGTGAGTATTTGAAACCTGGTCAATTTGGGATTCTGAACCTCTCAAGCTTCAACTTTACTGCTTGTTAAGTGAATCCATCACCCTAATTTCATTGCTATATATTCTCAG
Organism: Areca catechu; assembly: GCA_021397845.1. NCBI lineage: Eukaryota > Viridiplantae > Streptophyta > Magnoliopsida > Arecales > Arecaceae > Areca > Areca catechu. Next base: position 15,530,633 of record CM038045.1, read on the forward strand.
AGAAATTGCAACCACTGAAGCTACGTTTCCTTTGTAGATTTTATGACCAAACAAACACCAATAGTGCTGCATGATCCTACCGTACATGCCTATTCATGCTAGGAAGAACATGCCTAAACAAGGACTTCACAAGTACTGCCCTGCAATGGTGAAGCACTTTCTTAAGAGGCTCTATCTGTTTTCTTAGATTAATATGATGAAATGGAATGAGCATGCAGTGCCCCAAGTTATTTGTTTTACAGGTAAATTGCAGTTAAACTAGGAAGTTAGAGAAGTAAATATTATTCATCTATAACCACTAAAACATAGGAGGAAGATGGAATAGGAAGAAATGAGAACACATGATTCTTAAAGTTAATTGTTAAGCAAAAAAATTGTTGACTGCCCCCTTTATACTTCTCCATGGGGTTCCACAGAAGCTGTCATTTTTGGGAGAAGACACAAAAGCTGAGTCTTAGACCAAGTAGGAAGGCCCTTCACTAAAATAACTAAAACCTCAGATTTTTTATTTTCTGCAACACTGAAACTATCACTAGCCGAGCCATGTCCAAAGTTCAAATATGAACGTCATCACATTTTATTCACATCTTGCTATATAAGACACTATTGACTATACAGTATTTTGGAGAGTAGAATTGATCTTAACAAAAGGTTAGTTTCCATCCCAAAAGAGAAGAAGATATAATAAAGTCCTTGGTGTGCAAAATCTGACTTTGATGTGGATAAGCTGTCATCTGCAATGATACGTTGAGGTACTTTAACTTTAAATAAATTCGATATAATAGGACAAGCAGGACTTTTCTCTAGTACTTCAGCACACGTATGGAGCGTTCATTCAGAAATAAATCAGGCATAAGAAATGGATTAAGCCTTGTGCCTGCCAAACAGTTTCCAAAAAGGCACACCCAAGGAATGGTTATCATGGTCAAACCTGCTTCTGCCAAGGCATAATTATTCCAAAGCTGTCATAAGCTTTTCCCATCATAAGGTTTTCACTTGATTATGTCTGGTTCCTCTTTTTATGAACAAAAAGCATCCTCAGCCTAGATTTTTTGAAGATTGAAGTCACATAAAAATAAGAAAAACTTGTAGAATAAGCACTCCAATATGCATAAATATTCCTATCAGTCTTTCTTATTCCCAAACCAAACACAGCTTTCATGTTAAGATTTTTCTTCTAATGAAGTGCATGGTGTGCTTGACTTCTCATATCGGCTTTAGTATAAGCTGACTGTTTTTCCATTATTAGCCAAACCCCATATATCCGACTAGCCAATGGTAATAATATGATTGTGATGATCTGATATTTATGCATCATATGGTTGATCTGATATTCTCCTTTTATCCCGCACCTTATTTGCTGTCTTGTAGTTCTAGGTAATAAATCTGCAGTTTCATTTATAGTCACTCTTACTTGTTAACATTTGTTGAATTGGGTGATGCAAGCTCACTATAAACTAAATATGACATTATACATTGGCTGGACCAGTTGTCATGTACATGTCCATCATGCGAAATCTGATGTTGCATTTATCTATAAGTATCAGTTTGAAGAAATATAAATCTCAGTACATATATAAATTGGAATATGGTGCAGCATAATCCAGAAATAAAACATACTCAAATATATGACTACGAAAATTTAGCATAAGCAATGCTCAATTATTAAATAATTTTAGATTTAATCTGATTAGAAAGATGAAAATACAGGGCAAAAATATATATTGAAGCACAGCATTGATGAAAATGATCTGCAAGCTTGAGAAATGATTAATGCAATAATTAAAAAAACCAATAATAAAGCTGATTCACTTAAGGTGGAATTAATCATGAGAAGAAAAAACATGAAGGATTACTGACATGCCGTCTTTCTTAAGGACGTTTGCTACTTGATGTAGAAAATCCAGCGTGAACATATGTAAACACACCTAAAACACATGTGGAAGATATCAGTGTAAATACAGCTCCTTTCTCAAGACTGATAAATAAGAGCATCATGAGAAGTAGCAGTAAAATCCAACCATACAAATAACACTCATTTTAATGATTTTTCTGATATAAAAGTACACTACCATTGACAGGATGGTTAATAGATGTTGTCAGTAAAAATGTCTCAGAAACTATAATTCTGGCTTCACAAGTTAAGTCTTATTCTAGCATATGATATTCAGACTTTTTAGCAATAACATTTTACTTGGCATGGTTCATTTAACAAATTGCAATCCAATCATGATTCTTAGATTGGACTTTGTTTCATGGTGTGTCTGAGATGGAGTGAACTGACTAATATGATTATCGATTAATTTCTCTTGGCTGTCATATTGGTTAGTACAAGCTCTTCAGTTATAAATGGTTAACAAGGCACAAGCTAGCTCAACCGTATGACAGATCTTATCATCAGGTCTAAATAGAGCACTGATTCAATTCTCAATATCAGTATGAAAATAGCTGAACGAAGCAAACACCTTCAGAACAATCTTTCATAAGCATTCATACAAGATGATGAAACACAAACATTAATAATATTATGATCTTTCTATAATGATTAACGAACATTTGGAATATGATTCTCCTCATGAGAACAAAACAAGTTTTTTGATAATAAATCATAAGCCTCAACGAACAATATTATCCTGAGGGAACATAGGAACCAAACTCTTCAATATGGGTAATAGAGATGGCAAAGTTAAATTGAGGAAAGCTAAAAAGAACGCAACAATCTCCTTGTAGCAAAGTACAGCAAGATTTAAGCTAAGATATTAGGCAACTGAAGGCATAGTAATTTACATTACTCCAACAAAAGCGAAGGCACCCGGTGGTCTGATTGATCTCAGAAGCCATTGATGGATCCATTTCACTATATTCAATCACAGTAAGTGGCCCACCTCTACCCCGTTGGACGAAGACCCCAACCTTCTCTTGTGGATACGCCTGAACTTAAGTCCAACATGGAAAGGTAAATTCTTAATGTAAAAGTGATAATAGATAGAGTCTAAACAGGTGTATTATACCAAAAATTGAAATTAGAGATAAAAGGCAATTTAAACAAGAATGAATCAGTAGAACATATTTTGCTGTAGATACACAAACATTTCAGCACAGAATGATCTACCTATAGCTGCAGAAAATATCTAACTTCAAACATCAGTTGTCTCGAATCATGCAGCTTGTATCAAGATCAATGAACAATTCAGGTGCACGGTAACATATCTTCACAAACGGCTTTTAAATAATAAATGCACCACCAATACAATTTGGAATCAAAGTCTAGATTCTGCAACATTATATAAACTTAATATTAATATAAGCTTAACATATTTTTCTCATATTAGTAATTTTTCCAACCTAAAACTAGAATATTACAGGTTGTCTCTCCTATTTCTAAATAAAGTGACTTAAGCATAATACTGATGATGGTAGCTTCCAGAGAGCACTTCACGATGCAAATATCTATAAACTCTAAATCTAATTATGGACTTTCTAAAAAATGAATGGACTACCAGCTTTATTCTCATTTATTATTCGTAAGCAATGGTGACAATGGCTATGTAGCAAGGAGAATTTTGCATGGTTATCGTAGATCAATTTGTTTAATGTTTGGACATCACGACATTAAAAATACAGTACAACAGCATAACACCATCAATCGGTTACTTTGCATGAACAGCTGCTTTGATAATTGAATGATGGTAGAGAAGTTCGAGGAAAGATCATATTGTTATATTGCAGTTTAACATGCAAAGGTTATGTTGTTAGGAGTCTTTCAACAAGTTACATTTTTCCCTATCATTTTTTTACCTTGCGAACAACTTTTGCTGCATCAGTAACACCTTTGTCAATGAAGTATCCCAAGAATGCTGGATCTGCAACACGGACCTGCCCTCAGAGGTCTATATTAGTACACTACACAGGAAGGTAGTTGACTGGATTATTTCAGTACCAGGAGATCTCACCAGAGCATTATCAACTCCATATACATCCACATATTTGATACCTCTCATGGCCATGTCCTCCAGTAATCTTGATGTATTTAAAGCTGAGAAACAATATTAAAAACCAAATGAAGCAAAATAGTTAACACAGAAAGATGAAACCATCAATCTGATAATATTAAAATCATACCAGCATATAGTCCTCCATTTCCATCAGGAGCCTTTGCCACCTGGCTTTATAAAATAAGGATGTTATGGTTTTTCATGTTTCGAGATCTAAGGTAACAGAGCTTAAGAATCCCAAAAGTCAACTACTAACAATCCCGGTGAAAGAATAGATCAATAGATTGGGGTTGAAACATCAAAAAATAACTAAAATTTAAAACCCATAAAATACCCAAAGTTGAATGAAAAAAACAAAAGGAAAAAAAAAACAGTGAACACAACCACATCAGTAGCAATCAGAAACTGTTATATTGATGACATCAACATCATCCATATAGCATGAAATGTGAATGGCATCCAACATGATAGATCCAATACCAGCAACCAGAGACAAATTAAGGCACATGAATCTTTTCAAATCTACAGGCATATATGTACATAGTGACCATAAAGCAAATCAATCTATTTTAGAACTGAAGAAGCCATCAATGAGATTTTTATACTAGAGATTTGAAACAGGTTAAATTTGTGAAACTCTAGATAGCAGGATCTAGCAACAAAATACATGTATATACATGCAAAATTTTGAGTTTATCTTAAGATTCTTAACAACATTCAAAAGGCCAAGAGGCAACTCCTGTATAGGGATGTTTCGATCAGAGATTGAAGTGTAGGTCAGTGGTATAAAATATCCCTAGTGTGAATTCAAAGAGATTATGGGCATTGGACAATGGTCTAGTAATTAACGTTACACCACATAAACAAGCCCATATCAGTGTGTACTGACCAGTGTTGGTAGGCATCTCCTTGATATGCGAGTAGCCAGGCAATTAGGGAATATATTCTACATTCCTCTCCTATACTGTGCTTGATTGTCTCCTGATTCAGAATAAAGTTGGAAGAGGAGTTCACAAAGTCAATCCTAAATTATTGAGAGAAAGCTCCTTGATTTATGCTGAATTCACAACAACATGGATTACATTGTTGTTCTTTATTAATGACATGACCAGGTTCTGAGAGATTGTGTTTCATTATACTCTTGGGTTTGTACCATTCCTCCAAACTAATTACCTGAAATAACTATTGCCTCTTTCTTTCTACATCTATAATTTTGTTCAAATCTTGAAGGCCAAACCTTCCATGAACTTTAATTTGGCATCGTCAAAGGTAGGTTCACTCTCTAACAATCAGTCTTGTAGGCTGGGAAACACTTAGTTGAAATATTTGTACAATCAACTTAACACCACATTGATGGACCAAGGTTTTCGATTAAAAAAATGAACATGCAGATTGGGAAAGGAAATAAACCAAAATAATCTTCGCTTATTTCTCATGAAACAGAGTAGTCTCTCACATCCTATGCTTCATAGGAAAAATTAATGACAGATATTTGAAGCTGAAGCAACTGTCAAGACAAGATTCATAGGTTCTGAAAAAGCAGCTAACATGTGCAAGAGACAGGGATACCACATAGTGCGTATGGGGTATGGGATACTATATACAAGTGCATAAGCGGTTGATATATCAGATATAAAATGAATGAAGTTCATAAAAATAGATAAAGAATTAGTGAAAAAAAAAAAAGGAATAAATATGTAAACATTTGGAAGATAAGAAAAACTATATATGCACTTCCACACTTATTATGAGAGCCTATTTTGATATATTATATATTCACTTTGCATATTGAACCTCAAATTTTGAAAACATTACGTACAACACCTTTCTTTATCCCTATTTACAAACCAACCTAACTAAAGTAATTTTTGTTTCCAAAATGCCCTTCTATTGATATTCTGTCACCTGCACTAACCATAGTGCTTGATTAAGTTAACCAGAGGTATGAAATGACCATCTTATCCTAGATATTCCCAACCAAAGTCTCTTGACTAGAAACCATTATCCCTCTCCCCTTCGAAGGCAAACCCCTTTTTCCATCTAGGGTTCGCCCAATGTTGCTGCTACCCACCAAGAACTCACGAACCCAATTGACGCCAGTTGGTTGCAACTCAAATCGCTCAAACTCATCTTGCCTCGACTTGCTGAGCAAATTCTCCATGCCATTACTCCTTGTAGCTAACCTCAACCACACTGAACAGCTGTACCATGGCCTTCTCCATGGTTTTTGCCACAGACTAGACCTAGTAGTCTGCTGATTAGTCCAACCCTGGTGCCTTCGAGCCATGGAAGAGGAGGTCGGGGATGTAGATCTTGAAGCCAACTCAAAGGAGCGGGTAGAGGTAACTGGCCTACTACCACTTGCAGTTAATGCTGAAGCCATGGATAAGCAGGGGCCAAGCAAGGTTGGGTGATTTACTGGCTGCCTGCAAACAAGGTTAGATCTGACACAGACCCTTGTGACAATGAAGTTGAGGAACCAGGTCATCTCCACATGCTTCAGCAACACCACTAGCAATGCCTCCTCCAGCCCTTGAAGCTCCCTACATGCCAATCACACTGCCTCCACCTATACCTTGGATGATGTCTGAAGGGGACATCAGCATTGGAAAGAGAATTCAAACTTCAACCAAGTTCCTTATGGAATAAGCCAAGAGGACAAAGGCCATTTGGATGGGAGTTGACTCAACATTGAAGCCCATAAAGATTAATCAAGGAGGACATCTAAAGGGATTAAGCCCAATGTGTCAATGAAGGAAGCATATTTTTTCATGAGCCGACTCAAGAAGAAAAGGCATCAACCTCATGAGTCAACTCAAGCTCTTTGAGTCAGCTCAACCTGTTCTTGAGCCGACCCATTGGTCAAGCAAAATATTTTCTTATGCCACTTGTAAGCCCTTCTCTGAAGCCACTTGGAAGCACTCTTTAAAGACCATTTGGAAGCCTTCATGAAGCCAACACAACCCCTCCTTGGACGTCACATGGAGGCCACTTCATCAAGACTATTTTAGGGATCACATGGAAGGAATAAACTACCTACTGCTTTCCCCCAACAAATCTCTAACTAACTTGACATGTGGGATGCTACTTGGTCCTCCACTTCATCAGCCACCAAGACCACTACATCAGCAAGAAAGCCACATGGATGACACTTAGGCACCACATGAGATTAGTTGTAACAAATTCTCGAAGAAAATATTGTTGGAACCACTTTTAGTTGGATCTACCTAATCTATCAATTAGTATAACTAATCAAGAGATTAGTTGGAGATTAGTTTGGCCGAAATTATGGTTTGCTTGGCCTATAAATAGGATCCCAAGCCCCTCTTGTAAAGCATCTTATGTTGAGTAATGAAAGGATTTTCTTCTTGCTAAAAGTTTTCTTGAGTTCTCTTGTGTGAAGAGGGTGAGATGCCTTCTTTTGCTTGAGGTGTGAAGCCTCATTTTGAGAAGGGTGGGATGCCCTTGTGTGAGAAGAGGGTGGGATGCCCTTGATTTCGTTTTGAAGAGGGTGGGATGCCCTTGATCCGGTTCCAAGCTCAAGTCCATCAAGCTCCACGCCAAGCTTTCTTCTTCTCTTCATTTCTTTCCCTTCTTCATTTCTCCTTTTGATTTCATTTCCACGCCTCATGATGGGTTCTTTGCAGGTTCTCTCAGGGATCTCGGGTTGAAGATGAAGGTTTCCAAGCCATGAACCATCTACAAGGTGAGTCAACAAGGTTAGGAAGTGTAGATCTTATGATCCAAGCTTCTTTCCTAAAGTGTTGAGTGAACCCTTCCACCAAATAATTTTAACCATCATTGTTGGTAGGAGAACCATTCCTAAGCTCTTTGGATCAGATTATTTGAAGGTTAACTTGTCCTAGTAATGATGGTTTCCTTGCCATGAAGATCCTATTCTTAGTTTGAACTAGAACTACATTGCGGGTGTTGTAACTTAGATCAACTAGTCTCTTTCATGAAAATTCTTTTCTTTGATTAATTTTGCTCGTTTGTGTGTGGATTTATTGCTCAAATTAGCTTATTAATTATCTTACTTGAATCTTCATCCATCATGAATGCATGATCTCTTCACATCCCGTATCAATTTTTAGTATCAGAGCTTATGGTTTCTAGGTCAAGTTGCTGAAATTTTGTTCCTTTGTGTGTTGCTTGTCTTCAAGTCCGAAATTCAAAGCCAAAATTTGAGATTTAAATTTCAAAATTTGGGATCTAAAATCATAACTCTGAGATATGCAGGTTCCAATTTAAATTTCAAAATTTTGAGATTTTTAAATTTGAATTTTGAATTTTGAATCTAGTCAATTGGAGGTTTGCTAGTTGCTGAAATTTTCCTATACTTTAAGAACAAATTTCCAACCCATAATTCAAAATTTTAAAATTCAAAATTTGAAATCTGAAGTCTAAACTTTGAAATCTAATTATTACAACTTAAAATTCGAAATTTTGAAAATTTAAAATTTGAATTTCGAATTTTTGGTTAGAAGGTTGTTAGTTGGAGGTTTCTTACAATAACTTTGGATTACATCCCTTCAAAACGAATTTCCAACCATAAATTCAAAATTTAAAAATTCCAAATTTGAAATCTGAGATCTCCATCTCAAGAAATTTGAATTTTGAATTTTCTTGGATTTGAATTTCGAATTTTGAGTGTTTTTATGGTTAAAGGTTTATTAGCTAGAAGTTTCTTGTCACAACTTTTACAACAAGCTTTCAAAAACGAATTTCCTAACTAAAATTTGAAAATTAAAATTTGAAATTTGAAATTTGAAATTTGGACTTTGAAATCTGATAAATCCAATTTAAAATTCTAATTTTTAAAATTTTAAAATTTTAATTTCGAATTTATAAAACTAGTTAGCTGGAAGTTTGTTAGTGGCTGAAGTTTTTTTTACAACTTTTACTTCCAAGAACGAATTTTCTAACTAAAATTCGAAATTTAAAATTTAAAATTTGAGTTTCAAAATCTAGATTTCCATATCTGCAATTTCCAATTTAAATTTTGAGTTTTAAAATTTTGAAATTTGGACTTTGAATCATTTGATTGTGCTAATCTAATTGTTGTACTAACTAGTTGGTGAATTGTTTATGCATCCATTTCTAAATCCATTTATAACATAAGGGAAAGAGGTCATTACCTTTCCTTGGTCCAAAACAATCACCCACATTTGCATTGATCTAAGCCATAACTAAAATCAAGTAGGAACCTAAAACTAGGAACACCCACAAGTCAAGTTCAAGTGCAAGATGAGACAGTATTATTTGAGTTTGTATTTACTCCTTGAAATTGGTGTCTAAGGCTAGAAATCCAACAGCAAACGCCTTAAGCAGACTTGCGGTTTTTAATTAGGACCTCACGAAAGCGAAGGAAGCCTCCCGCAACCCCACCTCTTACTTGGTCAGTGGAAAGGGTAATTGCATCCTTAACTAGTACCTAGTCAATTCTTGTTTTTTTGAACTTCTAAGTCTAGGAACCCTAGAAGCTAGGTTTGTACTACTTGTCCAATTGGTCTGAAGCCCTATACCAACAGTCCTATACTCAGTCTGGTTTATCCCGATCTTGAATTCTTTATGAGGACAATGACTGAAAAGTTTGATACCCTAACTAAATAATTAGAGCAAATGAACAAAGAGTTAAGACAAATGGATAATCAAATCGGGAACCTCAAAGAAAATCGCGTGACCCTTACTAAACCTGAATCATCTAGTCCACCTCCCTTTGGTCCAAGAGCCCATTATCGTGATCTTATCCCTGAATACAATCCTAGATGCCCCTACCAATATTTTGATGATTCAAAGATAAAATCCTTTAGGAACAGTCGACCCTATGCACCCACTTTTGATGGAAATTTAGATCCTGAAATGTATATCGATTGGGAGAAAAGAATGGACCGATACTTTGAGTGGGATGAAATGTCGGAAAAAAGGAAGTGCCAATTTGTCAAACTTAGGTTAGTCCGACATCCAAAGCTATATTGGGAAGATGTTGAGCACGAATGTTATTATAGTCGAGATAAAATATTACCTGGAGAGATATGAAGAGTAATCTTAGAGAAAAATACCTAGGTAGATATTATGAGCAAAGACTTTTAGACCAATGATACAGATTGAGACAAGATAATAAAACTGTCTGAATATATTGCCGAAGTCAATGAGTTTATCAGGAGATGTAGCACAACTAGGGATGGCAATGGACCGGGTTCGGGCCGGGTACATAACTATCCAAGCCCAAATCCAAATATTCAATACACTACCCAAACCCGGCCCAAACACTATCGGGACTGGGTTTTTTTATCCAAACCCATCTCAATCGGGTATCGGGTATTCAGGTTTACCCGGCATAAATATTTTTTTATTTTTATCAACTTTAAAATCATCTACCATTTTATAAATTATACATACATTAAATAAATAAAACTTAACTACATTTTTAGTTCAACAGCATTTAATTTCATATTCAATCAAAATAAAATTTAAATTATCTTAAATAAATAAAATTCAACAAAACTTAATTCAATACTTATGAAGTAAATAAAGACATAAATATAATTTAAAAAGTACATCTAACTCGAAGTTCCAAGATATAAAAAAATGTAAAGAATAATTCTCGATAAATTCTTAGTTGCAACATCATTCTTCACCCGATTCACCTACAAATAATTAATCATTGTTAGTAATGATTGATTATAATGATCATGAAGAATAGAATTTGTTGAAAAAATTACTAGAAAAAACTTACTCGAATTGTTGTCTTCAAATGCAAAATCTTCAAAAACATCACAAATCTTCTCTTGCTCTTCTTTGGAAAGTATAGTATTAGTATCTATACAAAATATCAATTAATTTACATAAACATTAAACAATCAGCACATTAAATAAAAAAATTAATTAAAAAAATAAATATATACAAGATATGAAAATACCTCTATTTAACCAATTGCCACCACAAACCAAGGCTTCCACAGTTTCAGGATGTAATCGACTGCAGTATGAAATCAACAACCTTCCACCAGTGCTAAAAGCAGATTTAGAAGCCACAGTAGACACAGGAATGCCAAACAAATCTTTAGCCATCATTTGTAATGTTGGACACTTTAGATCCATTTATTTTCCACCAAAGCAAGATATCAAAATAAGAAGACCGAGATATTTCATCTTCCTCCAGATAGTGATCCAATTCAGTTTTCACCAAGGTGCTTTTGGCCTTCTTTTTTTCTTCGCACATACAAATCAAAATCAGTCAATTGATCATTCATAGGTCCATGATCACTCTGCATCAAACTGGAATCTTTTTCATATTCCTTTTCCATATTAGCCCTGAATTGATACTCATTAAGCAATTTATAACAAACTTCATGTAACTTCACAATCTTGTCAACAGCCATATCCCCATAAATTTTGCCAAAATAATACTCAATCAAGGATATTTTGAATCTTGGATCTAAAATTGTAGCAACCCCCATCAAAATATGGATCTCATCCCAATATTTGTTGAATTTAATCAACATCTGCTTTGGCATTTTCTCAATCACTTCAAAAGGAGACTCAAGCCACTTTAGTAACTCTAATTTCACATCACATATTTTTGGAAAATATAAATTAGCTGTAGGAAACTTGGTACCATAAAATATCTCAGTTACTGTATAAAATAATTTCAATCTACGACAAACTTCCTGACCAAGTATCCAATCATTATCACTGAGACAATATTTAAATCCTGTATCACGTTGTTTCAGCCTGGCAAGAACATCTTTGTATATCCAAGCAGTCTCCAACATTAAAAAAGTTGAGTTCCACCTAGTTGGACAGTCAAGACCCATCTTCTTGGTACCATTCACTCGTATTTGACGAGCTGTTTCTTCAAACTTTTCGCACCTTTTAGATGATGCTGTCCAATATTCCACACTATCACGAATATGTTCTATCCCTTTCCTAATCACCTCCAAACCATCCTTCACAATTAAGTTCAATATGTGAGCACAACAACGCATATGTAAGAATGTACCATTCAACAATAAAGTACTAAGCTACAACTTATCTTTCAGAATATCAACCATTACATCATTGATGATACAATTATCTAAAGTAATTGTCGATAACTTAGTATCAACATTCCAATCTAACAAACATGCAATAAGTACCTCGGTAAGGTTCATTGCAGTATGCGGAGAAGGAACATTAGCAAACCTGTTCAACATCATAAATTATTAGCAACTATATAAAATAAGTTACTTAAGTACATTAAATATAAAGTATATAACATATGAATCACTTACCTAAGAATTCGACTTTGTAATGCCCGATCTTGATCAACAAAGTGTGCGGTAACAACCATGTAACCTCGCTTTTGATTGCTTGCTGTCCACATGTCAGTAGTGATTGCTATCTTACTTTCATTCTTCTCAATTAAATTTGTTAGTTGTTTCTTTTTTTCCTTGTATATAGTCTTGATCTCATCCTTGATAGTATTTCGAGTAGGAATCTTGAACAACGGTTGTACTATATTCAAAAATCTCCTAAATCCAACATGATCCACTATATTCAAAGGATAATCATGAAGAAGAATCATTGCAGCTAGCTCTCTCTTTCCAGTTTCTTGATAAAATGAATAAGCTGATATTGTTTGTGATTCATCCTTTTCCTTTGCAAGCTTATTCACCAAAATTTTTTGTTTAATATCTCCATATTTCCTCCTTGGACATACCTTGTAGTGACTATGCAAATGTCTAGTCTCATTTTTTGAACAACCACTAAGCACTTTAGTACAATAGTTGTGTTTTGCCTTTGAAACTCCATGAACATCGACCTTTGTAAAATGACTCCAAGCACTACTTCTTAGTTTGCTACTATTTGGAACTTTTTCTTGATCTTGGCTTCTTGTTTCATCTACATGTATTGATTGGTCTAAACTTGTACCAGCAGAAGAAATACAAGGTGACGTAGATGATTGTATATGATGATCTGAATTTATAGCAATAAGAGAATCATTAACAAGCACGGGTAGTGGTTGATCCATTTGAGTAGTGCTTCCTATTTTTGTTTCCATGCATAACTCCTATATTACAGATATAAAAATATAAATAAAACACAACTATAATCTCACAATTTCACAAATATAAATAATTAAATTAAAATATTCATAAATGTATAGATTTAATGGTATAAAATCATGAACTAATAATAACAACATTAATAATGCTATATTCTTGATCATTCATATTCTTAAATAGCTATATTCAAGATCCCACTTAAGATGCATAGAAAATTAAGATGTTATGAATTTGGTAAACTATTAATTATGACCTTGTTTTGAATTTACTTTGAATAAAATAAGATTAAAAAAATCCTAAAATAAATATATATAATTTTATTATTTCTTTTATATATATATAATTTATTTTTTATTTTTTAGTTATTCTCCTTGACCCGTTAAGTATCCCACGCTCCCAACCAAGTCTGAGTCTCAGACTCCCCCCATCTCCGCGGCACCGCCTAACTACGTTTCTGATCCGACTCACTCGGCGACAACCCACCAGCCACCGTCATCGATGCGATGCCCTCGCCCCTCACCCTTGTCCACCGGCCGCCGCACGACATTCCACCCTCCCTGCCGCCCTCCTCGCCGACGCCCTCTCCCTCTGTCCCAAACCGAGTCCCCATCTCAGTCTCTCCGACTCTCTTCGTCGACAACCCCGCCATCATCGAGGCCCTCTCCCCTCGCCCTTGTCCGCCAGCCGCCGCATGACGTTACACCCTCCCCGCCGCCCTCCTCGCTGGCGCCCTCTCCCTCAGTCCCTCCCCTCCGCCGCCGCACAATCCTCCTCTCCCTCGTCCGCCGGCCGTTGCTGCACTGCACCTTCCACCCACCCAAACGGCCAAACCCCTCCCGCCCCTCCCATTTGTTCCTCTTCTTCCTCGCTCATCACCTCATCGCCGACGTCTCCCCCACCGCCCCCGAATGTGCTGCTCTGCAGCCTCTGCCCTCCCCTTCAACGCTCCTCCCCGACGGCTATCACAATCCAAAAAAAAAAAAAACCACTCGACTCACCTGGATCAAGACCGGAAGTTGCTGGCTGCCGCTGCTATCCACCGCTTCACCGATCCGAGAGGAGGCCAAAGAGGAAGGGGAGAGCATGGGCCAAGGAAGCCGAAGATTAATTTAATCAGAATTAAAAACAAAATAATGATTAGGGTTAAGGGCAAGGGTTAAGTATTTTAAAATTTAATAACTAATATTTAATATTTAATAAAATGTTGTCCAGAAAGCAACCCAAGAGGCGGGGTGAATTGGGTCTCTAAAAATTTAAAGCTAAGCTTAACATCACAAGCTACAAACTTTACAAAACAAAATATGCAATTCAATTGAACAAGGTACTATGATTTAAATGCAATGCTCTAAAGTAATAGTGCAGCGGAAATTAAAAGCAATGAGCAAAAATATAAAAAGCAAGGAGGGAGAGATCAAGCAATCACAAACACCACAAGCTATAGTGGTTCGGTGACAACAATGCACCTACATCCACTCCCCAAGATCCCCTTGGGAATTCACTATAATCACAAGATTACAGCCGATTAGTTTTTCGGGCTCACTAATCAAAACCCGACTTGTTTTACAAGGCTCACAAGTCACAACCTCACTTGGTTTTACGGGCTAACCAAGAACCTAATTGGTTTTCACAAGGCTAACCAAAAACCTCCCTTGGTTTTCCGGGCTAACCAAGAACCTTAGTGGTTTTGCGGGCTAACCACCAACCTAATTGATTTTCCAAGGCTTACTAACAACCTCCCTTGGTTTTGTAATAGACTAACCAAGAACCCTTTTAAGATATAAAGTTTAGAAACAAAGAACCAATATAAGCTTTCAAAAGAAAAGCAAATAAGTTGATGTAGCTCGATGTAGTGTTGCTTTGCTCTTGTTGAAGCCTTTTGGATGCCCAAGTATGAATGATCTTCAATGCTCTTGATGGCTATGAATGCTTGGAGACTTCCGTTAGCTTGAAAGTGGTTGAAACTTAAATGAATAGGAGTTATGGCTCTTCTCTCTTCTTTTCTCTTCAAACTCTTAATGGTATTCAATATTCGTGTTTAGATTTGACTTGAACCATATAAATACCCTCCCAAGACCTTAAAACCGAAATCTAGCCGTTACACTTGAAAAACTAGCCGTTGGGGGCATTTGGGACGAGTTCTGCATTTGAAAAAAACTAGCCGTTACTGTTGCCAGAACTCCATGTGTCAACACTTCTTCAGTTGAGTCGACACATAAGGTCGACATATGTTCTTCTTGAATCGACACATAGTTCAAAATGGTCCATTCAGATTCTCTGGAAATCTCAGTTGAGTCGACACATTCTCAGTTGAGTCGATATCTTGAGTCGACATCTTGCATCCATGTGTCGACACTTCAACTGTTCCTTCACCTTCTGCAAGTTCTGTGGCTTGAAAGTCTCAGGCGATGTGTTGATCCATGTGTTGACACTTTGAGTCAACACATAAGGTCCATGTATTGACACTTGATCTATGCCATTTGAAACTTTGTAGCGTACCGGCCTGAGTCAACACCACATCTTCATGTGTCGACACTTCATGTCATATGTCGACATCTTGAGTCAACACATCTATGAAAAATCACAGAAGATGCTGAATTTGAGCTGGAACAAGTTTCCATTTGGCTTTCACATCCATTCAACCATCTCTTGAGTGTCCAAGTCTTGTTTTGTGCAATCTCATCATTCAAACTTGGTTCTTTAACATAATTGGGCTTCTTCAAACTTTGTGAACATCCTTTCAATGAAAACACACTTAAAACAAATCATTAGTCCTCAATTTATACTTGATTGTTTTGCTTATCATCAAAATCAATTAGTGGAGTCAACATAAAATATATTTAATAAAATATATATTTATTATATATATTTATTATTTAAATATTAAAATAATTCGGGCCGGGTTCGGGTCGGGTATATATCTACCCAGTCCCGATCCAAACCCAAAGTTAAGCATTCGAGTTTTACCCAAACCCGGTCCAAACCCAGTCAAAGCGTTGACTACCCGGCTCAATCGGGTCGGGTCGGGTATCCATGGGTTTGGATTTTATTGCCATCCCTAAGCACAGCCGAATCTGAGGCAATGCTTATATCTACATTTCGAGCTGGCCTACGAAAGGACATCCAGTGGGAATTATTTCGATGGAAAATTCGTGACCTAGAAGAAGCCTACCAAATTACTAGGAAATTCAAGATATATCAAAGGGAACTCTTGATCACTCGACCTAAGTCCAACAGGGATAATACATCTGAACATATGCCTAGTTCTAGTCAGATACCTTCAAACAAGCCAACTCCTATCATCCCAGTAATTTGTAAGGAAGAAATCCTTAAACCCATTGAAGAGCCAAAAATAGAAATATATAAAGTCGAACCAAGTTTAATAGATGAATATGAAAAAGATGAAGAAGAGATTAAACCCATTAAAGAATTAGAGGAAAAATCTCCTGAACCTATTGAAGAATTTAAAGATGAAGCGGAATCAAAATCTTGTCCAAATAGAGAGCTTAAAAAAAAGATCCTAAACCCGTTGAAGAACTTAAGAAAGAAATCTATGAAACTAGGTCTAATTTAGTGGATGAATATGAACATGAACAATTGCTTGGACTAGTTACCCAGCCTAACGAAATTAAAAACGGAAATAATCAACTTGAAGAAAATGAAATCCAGGAACAAAATCATGAAGAGCAACCCGAGGAGATAATAGAATTCATAAAAAAAGAGGATCCAGAATTAATGTTAATCAATGTTAAGGGTTCAAAACAAGAGATCATTGAGGAATCACCAATTAGGGTAATGACCACTAAGGAAACCTAGGACCAATCCGAAAGGATCAACCCCAAGTTGTAGAATTTGTAAAGAACTTTCAATATGTACCCTCCGATCATTTTTCCCATCCCATTTCACCATTCTAGGACATCCACCATACCATCAATCTGGTCCCAGTGATATTCAATAGTTATTTTTTTAAGACTCTATAGCATATGTTAGGAACTAAATTAAGATTTACTGTCACTTACCTGAAGCTATGTGCAAGAGTCTTAGAAGCCTTTTAAGGAATATATTGGAAATTATAGACTTTTGTTTCCTAGCCAACAATAAAGTTCAGTCATTAGATAATAAAACTCATGTGAGCTTGTTTTTTGTTTTGGTATCATTTGAGTTTGTTTTATTATTTGGTGTCATTTGAGCTTGTCATCCATACATAAGTGTCCAAGTCTGCGAGAGTCATATGCATAGCATGATTAGTAAGAAAATTTGAGTAATCGAACTAACAAGAATATGGCTAAATTTTATAAGAGTCAAAGAACTTTTATGAAAAAGACTATATGAAAAAAGTCGCATACCTGTGGTGTAGGTCCTTTTCAAAATACTAAAGAAATTTGGACCTAATACTCATGTGCTTGAATTACCATCTGACTTTGGTATCAGTTCCACTTTCAAAGTTTCGGACCTAGTAAAGGAACCAACAATGATACCTAGTGAGCCTTTTGGACTTGATCCAATTTTTGAAAGTGAACCAACCCTTGAGCGTCCACCAGGTACACTACCAAAAATGGTAAGATAGGATTGAGAGAACTTGGATGATAAGACTATCACTACCCAAAACAAGGACTATCCATACTATTTGGTTCATTGACAAGGTCGACCTGAATCGGAACACTCGTGGATCACTAAAGAGGATCTACAAAAGAACAAATCAGACCTACTAGAACCTCACCAAAGTCAAGTTGACCCTTACTCGACAGCGTCGAGTTTTTTTCCATCCCAGGAGAATTGATGAGGACATTAGCATTAGAAAGAGAATTCAAGCTTCAACCAAGTTCCTTATGGAATAAGCCAAGAGGACAAAGGCCATTTGGATGGGAGTTGACTCAACATTGAAGCCCAGAAAGATTAATCAAGGAGGACATCTAAAGGGATTAAGCTCAATGTGTCAATGAAGGAAGCATATTTTTTCATGAGCCGACTCAAGAAGAAAAGGCATCAACCTCATGAGTCGACTCAAGCTCTTTGAGTCAGCTCAACCTGTTCTTGAGCCGACCCATTGGTCAAGCAAAATATTTTCTTATGCCACTTGTAAGCCCTTCTCTGAAGCCACTTGGAAGCACTCTTTAAAGGCCATTTGGAAGCCTTCATGAAGCCAGCACAACCCCTCCTTGGACGTCACATGGAGGCCACTTCATCAAGACTATTTTAGGGATCACATGGAAAGAATAAACTACCTACTACTTTCCCCCAACAAATCTCTAACTAACTTGACATGTGGGATGCTACTTGGTCCTCCACTTCATCAGCCACCAAGACCACTACATCAACAAGAAAGCCACATGGATGACACTTAGGCACCACATGAGATTAGTTGTAACAAATTCTAGAAGAAAATATTGTTGGAACCACTTTTAGTTGGATCTACCTAATCTATCAATTAGTATAACTAATCAAGAGATTAGTTGGAGATTAGTTTGGCCGAAATTATGGTTTGCTTGGCCTATAAATAAGATCCCAAGCCCCTCTTGTAAAGCATCTTATGTTGAGTAATGAAAGGATATTCTTCTTGCTAAAAGTTCTCTTGAGTTCTCTTGTGTGAAGAGGGTGAGATGCCTTCTTTTGCTTGAGGTGTGAAGCCTCATTTTGAGAAGGGTGGGATGCCCTTGTGTGAGAAGAGGGTGGGATGCCCTTGATTTCGTTTTGAAGAGGGTGGGATGCCCTTGA
Source organism: Areca catechu (assembly GCA_021397845.1). NCBI lineage: Eukaryota > Viridiplantae > Streptophyta > Magnoliopsida > Arecales > Arecaceae > Areca > Areca catechu. The sequence continues at coordinate 15,549,390 of CM038045.1, forward strand.
TCCGGTTCCAAGCTCAAGTCCATCAATCTCCACGCCAAGCTTTCTTCTTCTCTTCATTTCTTTCCCTTCTTCATTTCTCCTTTTGATTTCATTTCCACGCCTCATGATGGATTCTTTGCATGTTCTCTCAGGGATCTCGGGTTGAAGATGAAGGTTTCCAAGTCATGAACCATCCACAAGGTGAGTCCACAAGGTTAGGGAGTGTATATCTTATGATCCAAGCTTCTTTCCTAGAGTGTTGAGTGAACCCTTCCACCAAATAATTTTAGCATCACTGTTGGTAGGAGAACCATTCCTAAACTCTTTGGATCTGATCAATTGAAAGTTAACTTGTCCTAGTAATGATGGTTTCCTTGCCAAGAAAATCCTATTCTTAGTTTGAACTAGACCTACATTGCGGGTGTTGTAACTTAGATCAACTAGTCTCTTTCATGAAAATTCTTTCTTTAGATTAATTTAGCTCGTTTGTATGTGGATTTATTGTTCAATTTAGCTTATTAATCATCTTGCTTGAATCTCCATCCATCATGATGCATGATCTCTTCCTGTCCCGTATCAATGTCCCCCCCCCCAACACAACACAAGATAACCAGGACACAATCACTCCACTCTGCTTAGACCAAGTGGCCATAAGTAAATCCAAAACAAGTAGGGGTTTGCTTGCCTCACCTTCCCCAATTTTCCTTAGTGTACACGTGCATATCCTTGATGTGCTTAATCTCAATGGATGGACATGTGGTGTGTTGTGATGGGCAGGAAAGGAACTGACCTTCATAGGAACAATAATTGGAAGATAAGCGTAAAGAAGGAATGTAGTAGTTGTCGGTTGTTTTATTAAAGAAACTATTGACCTATCATTAGCTGTTCCATTAGCTAATATAGGAGGATATTTTTGTCATTAAAATCCACCCTAGCATCTCCCTTAATGGGTCTGACAACTTTGTTACTAGACATTTAACCTAAGGTGCTTGCTGCAAAAGGATTGATATTTTCTGGGTCAATTTGTAAATAGGGATAAGGAAAGCTGTTATACACAATGTTGACAAAATCTTAATGCAACAAACAGATCCACCGATTATCCAAGAAAGAGGAGAAAGGACAAAAATATGCAATCATTAGCATAGCACCAATGTAGCACTATAATTAGACAGATCTGCATATGCAGCCGTGAAGAGTGCACTCTGAAATAGTGAGAAGTTTCTTGCATATGTTTGCATCAATATCATCTAACATGAGCCACCACCTCAATTAATTACTATTTAATATTATCATCTCCACTCTCTTTTTTTTTTTTTTTTGATACATCTCCACTCTATTTTCACTGTGATAATTCTTGCTTCTTTTTCATTTCTTTTGTTTAAACAAGAAATAAGTTGCTCCTTTATCGCCTCCTTTGTTTATCTGCCTCTTTTATTTAACCCACATGCCTCTTTTTCCTTTCCAAATGGCTAGGAATACCAATCAACTCAAATCACAGCAGCACTTTCCAGCTATACAAAGATCTAATTACACTAAAAATAATCTGTCATGATATTACTCAATTAACCATGAATAGGAGAGACCACAGGCTCCCACAATTTGAAGTATATTTTGCATATAATACATATACATAGTACTAGTTGGCCATGGTAAAACCAAAATGTAGCTACTTTATCGTGTTAAAGCTAAGCAGAGAAAATATCTTTAATTCTCCTATCTATCACATGATCATACACTCAAAAACCATTCAAGAGTAGAGGAGACAGGAACGAGAAGACCAAAAAATCCCTGGTTCCCTACCTTTAATCTTCATGTGCTATTAAGTTTTATCAGGCATAATTTGTTCTTCCCAAGTCCATTTAATATAAACCTAGAAAAGATCCAACATGTTCTCTATTATCTACATTTCTGAACTTTTACTCTCTTATCTTATTTCATGCAATTCAAGTTGAAAACTATAAGCCAGCAAGCATTTCTTTTTATAAGATTAACAGAAATTGAGACAGAGAACATCTCTTTTCTGTCTCTCTTACTGGATGAGTATCCGGTTTGCAACTTTACATCCAACGTGAGAAAATGATGAGTATTTGTCATAGCAAAGATAAATTATTAGAAAAGAAGCAGATAATCCTAATTTCAACTTGGAACCAGAATTCCAGACTTTAAATCAAAATACAAAAAATAAAAGCAGATAATCTTAATTTGAGTTCGGAACCACAAACTCCAGACTCTAAATAAAAATACAAGAAATGAAAGCTAGAAAATACCTTGTATGGGCTCTCCATAATAAATCTACCATCTCTAGAAATGCATGGAAGGGTACCTTGTCGGAAAAAGGTGACCTGCATCAAATAATTGTCAGCCTAGAAAATCCAAATTCCAAGGAAAGTATATGTTAATAAATTTACCTGATCAGTTTCCAAACCAAAATACTTATGGCTCTCAAAAAACTTGCATGTAGCTTCATTGGTAAATGGGCTAGTCATTATCTACCAGTGGATTGGCACGGTACCTGCTGAACATGCTGGCAGCACAGGTATAAGGTTAAGCTAACATATTGATTGTGGCAAAATGAATATCCAAATATATATTGCTTACCATCAGTGGACTGAGCTGCAAGTTTTGGCCAATATCTAAAGGAAAAGATAAAACAATATACATGAGTATTTTGGCCATCTTAGTTGTTAGTGTTATAGAAACACAACAGCCAAGATTCTGCAAAAGATCTGTGAAACATTTTACAAAGCTGAAAACCATTTGTCGATCAAAGGATTTTGAGAGCGCGCACAATTTCCGTGCAAAAGTGATGCCAGTTATGATAGGTGTACTGAACATCTCTACCATACGTAAAGCAAAAAACCAGCGGTACGAGACATTTGCAGTAGGGAATGGAGCTCATCTCCACGAATGCACTCTTGACTATGAGATCACTCCTCTTGATTCTCTCTCTAGAATGGTTTTGTGCACCCATTGTTAGCAAGCAAGCAAGGAGAGCGAGAGAGCGAGCGAGGGAGAAGTATACCAACCAAAAGCGCAAGTATATTTATTAACCCAAAACAAAGAGAAAAAATAGTGGTGAACAATCTGTTCTCAACACTTCACAAATTGCTGAAATCACAACCATTCACCTATTACTCCTACTCAAAACATTCATGCCCATCACAAGTTCCAAGTATGAGATTTTGCTGCTGTAAAATGGGTTCCGCATATGGTGAATATCACAGAAGTTGTTAAACTTATCCTTGTCATATAACTAATCTGCTACTGTTTCTGTTTATCGGGCATCTTTTCAATGTTGTCATGTATATGGGCCCAGTACAAGAAGCTCAAGGAGCATAGCCGTTTTCAGCCAAAAATCAACTTGATGCACTAAACAGAAATTTCTCAAAATCAAATCTCATCATACAAAAAGTTATGCGGTGATCTAAGAGTAAAGTTGCTAACTAAGAATTACTGAATCCTGGGCTGGATATTCCTTTTGCAAATCATTTTAATTGCATACTCCAGGATCAGCTTGAATGACAAGGTTTTAATTAATGGAACTGGTTGAACTTTTGGTTTAAGAAAAAAAGATCCACATATGGCTGACAAAAGACGAGGTGGACAGGGATTAAGAAGGAAGGAAAGTTGTCACTTTTCGCTGTCAAATATCTCATTCCATATATAATCATTATTGTGTACAACAGAAAGATCCTTTCACTAGTGCAAACATACATAATTACAAATATGTCCAATGTAACATTTATTCTTACAACTAGAAAAGTCCAAACAAAAGCAAAGGTCATAGTCAATATTCATTATTTCTGCAGAATGCTACCTTTTAACCACATAAAGACTACAATATTAACAAAAGGAACAATAAATTAAAAGCAACTAGATAGTGACTCAATTAGCATGGGTAACTCAACTACTTACTCAAACATCCCTTGGGATCTGAACTTCCAAGACGAGTTCCCTGCATCATTCAACAAATAGGAAACCATAAATGCAATATTCATGTGGTCCTGAACAATATGTGAAAAAATAAAAAAAATAAAAAAAAGACTGTGCACTAAAATTAAATTCAGCAAAGATGAAACAATATGGAACAGAATTAATAAAATAATCACACAATTACATATAAATAGAGAGAAAACTGCTTATGGGTGAATATCAAGCATATTCTAGGAAATAAATAACAATTTAGTGCTAGTTTACAAAGTTCTTGGTCCAAGGTTTAGGAACAACCTGAATCCGTTAAGGGGGCTGTCAGGTTTAAGACATTATGTTGCTATTAGCTATCATGCAAGCACTAAGTTATTTTCATGAAGAAGTTCTATGTCAAGGAAAGACAATGTTTCAATGTTTAGAAGTTGTCAAAAATTCTGGGCATCTGAAGAATAAGACTGGAACAAAATGCAAATGAGATGAGAATTAACTACTAAAAGAGTGAAGACACATTTAAGTGTTTTTGCCCTTGTTACTTTTTTACTATGTCTCCCTCTATTTGTTAAAGAGAGGCATAGTTTTGGGTCTGGAGACTTATGATTATGAGTAATGATAGAGGTTGTTTAGGCATGTGCATATAAGATACGGGAATGGCATTTTGGTTTTTGGCATATGTGCATGCAAGACAGGATTGGGATTTATGTGATATATGTTGTTAACCAACATGCACTGACGCAGCCACCCATGAGATATTTAGCATCAGGTCCACACAGAAAACTGTAGAAATGTTGTATGAAGTTTATATAGAGGTGAACTGCATGCACACGCATAAGAAGAGAATTTATAAACTAGCCTGGTTGAAGAAGTGAAAGACTAGAGACACACATCAACTTGAAAGCATTCAAATTGCAACTAGTATGATTTTTGTGAAAGATAGGGATGTCAAAGAAAGAAAGATTATTTCCAAAATATGCCAAATGAGACTAGTTCACCAAATCTGTTTAGATTAATTACCACCAAGGAGTTGTCAAGTGTTGTTTCATTACCTAAATAGTTCCACTTTGGGAAATTCTGGAGTGCTGATATTTTTTTCACACTTGGACATGACATGCCATGGTACAACACTTGGTAGCATCCAAAAATGAAGATTCCTAATTAAGTTGGCTAACGAGTTGAAAAATGGCAGTTCTTTCTAGACTATCCTATCAAAAAAAAAAAAAGAGGTTATGGCAATTGATGACACTTGAATTTTCACCAATGTTGGTATTGTGCAATATCAATTAGGTATCTTGATTGACGCAGTTAAGTATTAACCTATTTATTCTTTTCCTTCTTAATGTTTGCTGATATTTTAGGACTAACACATAGATAAATTCAAAATTCATGTTGTTCAATAGTTTTGCTATGATTCATAAATGGCTGTGTAAGGAAAGGAATAGGAATACAATCAGAAAATAAGGATGCTTTGCACCACAGGGAAAGAGGCAGCCTTTCTACACAATCAGGCATTATAGAACCACTTCTAATGTGACAAACATCTAAATTGTTCCTCCCTTTCTTCACTTCTTTGCACTGAAGGATATATCAAACATTACTTTTGTTTAGTTATAAAGTAACTAACAAACAAGAGTCTTACCTCGATTCAAAGCAAGTAAGGAGGCAGACAAAAGAGAACTCAGGAGCTAATAAAGGTTTTTCTTTTTTAACAGTGTTGTTCTAATTCCAGTCAACTTTAAAAAGACAAGAAAAGAAGGAAAAAAAACCTTCCAATCAAAGTGGACTGGTACCAAAGGTGAGCACAAAGTACAAACAAACGATACAGAAAGAAGCATGAAAGTACTGCCAACACTAGCAACTTGGGTTGGAACCCAGAACAAATCCGGCAGTAGAAAATAAGTTCAACAAAGTAGTGGAATACCTGTCCACCAGATAGAAGGACAACTGCTAACTTCCCTTCTGAAATGGCTTTCAGTCCCCTCTTCCACCACCTCTCTCTGTCTTCAGGTGTTCTCTCTTCCACCGTCGAGACACTAGCCTCTGGGACAGGCTCAACCGCAGGCAAAGGATGGCCTAAGTTTTTCCAAGCATTCAAAACAGAGGAACATGATATAAACATGAGATTTATAAAAGAAGGCCTTTGGATGAATTAATTCAAGAAAAAGAATCTACGTACTTTGTGATCTGAGAGAACAATGAATAATTCGATCAACCCTTAGAAGATCCAAGCTCTGTTATCAATGTGTTGTGAGAATTAAATATTTCACATATTACAAGTCAGCTATTTCACAATGCAGTCAAAATATCTAAATTGCAAACAAAATTCCAATAATTATTATTTTCTTTTCACCAAATCCCATTATCATCAAAATATAAACAATCAACCAAACAAGAAAAATAAATCAAATAGAATTGTTTGTGCAGACCCAAACAAACAAGCGACAATCCAATCAAAAAGAGGGGGAAAAATTCATGTTCATGCTTTATTCTCCAAAGAATGTCAAAAATCTACAATCCAAAATGCAGAAAAGAAATCCACATACCCTTTTACAAATTAGAAGAAATTAGACACAGCAGGCACTTCATGTAAGGATGAAAGTAGTCTGGATAGTATCTGACCGGATCTGATTTCATATCTGAAACTATCCAGATATGGATAGAAATTTAATCATCCGACTAATATCCGTATCCATATCCATAAAAAAACATAGATATAGATATGAATAGACAACTACCCGATCCATATCCGAATATCTGATTATAATTGCAATCCTATTTAATTTTATATAGTACTCATTAACTTTTAAGAAAAATATATAAGCATATTATAACGATATTAACTTGATTTTTACTTAGTAATGTTTTTGATTCTATAGTCATACAGTTCAATTATCCAACTTATATCCATATTTCTAGTATCTTATTTGTATCTGTTAAAATAAATATGAAAATGAATTTTTGTATCCAATTAATATCCATATCCATATCTGTATTTGTCAAACAAAATAAATATGGATATGCATATATTGGTATCTTATTCAATTTTAGCCCTACTTCTTGAGCTCATACCCCTCAAATTGACCAGAAAAAACATAGAAAAACCATTTTTTTGAGATTAAATTAGTTAAATGGTATAACGGAGAGCGAAGGAATATTAGATCTATATGGAGCACCGAGAAATGAGAGAAACTAGACAGAAGGAAGGAATACCTCAATGTCCTTAACGACGAATTTGCGCTCCTCCGACAAAAGCTCGTGCTACAAGGCAAAAGCACCCTCCTGGCCATAGTCCTTGAGCCTCTCCAGCAGCACCTGCGGCGGAGGCAGTGGCGCCCTTCTTCCCGCATCAGAACCCACCCCCATCTCCTTCCTGGCCCTCCAAAAGAAACGGAGCTATGGAGTACAGAAAGGCCCCGGCAGTTGTACAAAGAGAGCCATATGTATATATATATATATATATATATATATATAATATATATATATATATATGTATATATATGTATGTATGTATGTGTGTGTATGTATGTGTATGTATGTGTGTGTATGTATGTATATGTATATGTATGTGTGTGTATGTATGTATATGTATATGTATGTGTGTGTATGTATGTATATGTATATATATATATGTATATATGTGTATGTGTATGTGTATGTGTATGTGTATGTGTATGTGTATGTGTATGTGTATGTGTATGTGTATGTGTGTATGTATGTATATGTATATGTATATGTGTATATGTATATGTATATGTATACATATATATGTACATATATGTATATGTATACATATATATGTACATATTATATATATGTATACATATATATGTACATATTATATATACATATATGCACACCCTGGTGCCTATGCGATTGTTTTGGTGTGGATATCATAACAGCAAACATATGTGACCGAGGAAGGAGATGGTGGGCTTTCCGTAACATAAGGTGAGAGGAATTTTTTTTTTAATTGGTTGGTTGCTTTTATGGGGTGCTTGGTCTTCTTCTATCATATAACTCACCAAAAAAGAAAACCCTTGTAGAGTTACTTTACCATACAGTAATAACAGGTCCAACCGCTCTGAAGTTCGCTCAAGGGGTCTCACTGACGCAGAAGGGATTCGAAATTTCGAATACCTTGCACGCCAGAAGAGGCCCTATTTTAATGAAGCAAGTGATGATTCATCTTATTCTTTTTTTTTTGATAAACCGGATGTATATTAGATAATAATCCTGGAACGGGCACAACCCAAATTGTCTGCTAATAAAAGATCTCTAAACTGTACAGGCATGTCATGAAGAGAACATAAAAACTCTCCTAAATGAAACGCCATAAAACAAGCCACTCAGTCCGTAGCTGAGTTGGCTTCCCGATAGACATGACAAACTATAAGGCCCGTACAGTCCCGAAGTAACGGAGCTATGTCCCGTAAAAGAGGTAAGGAGGGCATCCCTCTGAGAGCACTCTGGATCCAGGAGATGATAGTGAGGGAGTCGCCTTCAATGATAAGGCGATCCAAGTGAAGGATCCTCCTGGCATACCTGATGCCCGTCCATGCTCCGTAAAGCTCTACTAAGGGGACGGTCTGGTTGAAGAGGTGGGTACCCCCGCAACGAGAAAGCCAACACCAGAGGCCCGAATGACAAACACAGCCCCTACAATAGACCCTCTGACACTCCCGTCAAAGTTAATAGTAGCATAAATCGGAGGAGGGGGTTCCCAGGAAACAAGAATCCGGCGAGGCGCTCGAAGAGCAAAACCGGAATCCCAGATCTCAGACGAATGTACCATCATATCCTGATACTCAGCATCCTGGGCTCTAGCTCTCTCAACAACAAATCTGGCCGAACAAATATCAGGCCTGAAGACCATGGCATTTCGGGTAATCCAGAGATGGTAAGCCAAATAAGCAATAAAGCCCCAAGAAGCCGTGTCAGGAGGATGGCACAAGGTGTGAAGGAACGTGTCAACCACATCATGTCCCGTGTATAACAAGGACCTGTAACCCGCCAGGGACCAGACCCGCCAAGCTCTCACGCAAAGGAAAAGAGTATGATCCACGGATTCCTCAATAGCAGCACAAATCGGGCAAGAGGGGAGTAAGTTCACCCCACGGATGTTCAGAAAAGATCTGGTAGGGACCCACTGCCAAGCCACCTTCCAAATGAAAAGGCGAACCCGCGGGTGTACAGGAAGAGACCAGATCTACCCGACCTGAAGACTCCTCTGCTGCACTGGACAGTAGATGGAATACGTGTCTGACAGAGGGGCAGAGGAGGAGGAAGAAGACCCCCAGACTCTAGTATCCTGGCAAAGCAACACCAGTAAAGCAATAGAAAGAATTTTGTCCCTCAAGGCATCCCCAAAGTAAAAATAAAGCAGAGTAGAATCCCAGATCTACAACCCTGGGACAATAAAATCCACAACCAAACTAGAAGGCGGCAAGTCAAGGGATACGAAAGTGGACCATCTCTGAAGTGAGATATCATAGATCCACACATCTGACAGGACTGTAATAGATCTCCCATCCCCAACCATCCATCTGATGTGGTCAATGACCTCCGGAGTCCTCCTAATCTCCCTCCAGATAGCAGACCCTCGAGAGGATGGAGCAACGTCGCCTCCCTTCAGAGAGCGGATATCATACCTCGCTCGCATAAAGGAAGCCCACAGACTATGAGGCTCTAAAAATAGTCTAGTGGTATGACGAGCCAACAATGCCTCTCTCCTAACAGCAAGATAGTGGATACCAAGTCCTCCATCCCGAACAGGCTGACACACCGACTGCCACCCCAGCAAATTGATACCCCTGGGAGCCGCAGTCGACCATCAAAGGAAAGCCCGAAAAATCTGCTCGACACCATAACCTTGGGAATGACAGCATTTGCTAAAAGGTAGATTGGTAAGGATGTCAACACAGATCTGATCAAGATAAGTCTACCCATAGCAGATAGAATCCTACCCTACCAACCTTCGACCCTATCCTGCACTGCCTGCACTAAACCATGAGAGTCTGCCCTACTAAGCTGCCCACCAGAAATAGGTATGCCCAAATAGCGGACGGGACCATCCTTCTCCTCAATCCCCGGAATGGAAAGAATAAGACTACAAATGCGAACTGTAGTCTTTGGAGAAAAATGGACCTCTGACTTTGCCAGATTGACCCTCTGACCGGATGCAAGACAATATACCATAACCACAGTCCTAAATCCCCGCACCGTAGCCTCAGATGCCCTGTCTAGAAGTAAGCAGTCATCTGCAAAAAGGAGGTGCGAGATCGGGACTACTGATAGGGTAGCAACGAAAAGATGGATTGTCAATGCCCGAACAGCGTCCCGCAAAGCTCGTGAGAGGGAGTCAGCGGTAATAATAAACATATAGGGGGAGAGCGGACAACCTTGCCGTAGGCCCACCGAAGAGTGAAAATACTCCGAGAAAGATCCATTAATAATAATAGAGAAAGACGGGTGCATGATGCACGCCATAATCCTGGAAATCCACAGCGGATGGAAGCTAAAATCAAGTAGTGAGCGCTCGACGAAGCTCCACCGCACCCGGTCATAGGCTCTCTCCATATCCAGTTTGATAACCATCAGAGCAGATCTAGACGATGCCCTCCGTATGTCATGCATAAACTCCTGAGCCAGCAGAACATTGCCAGAAATGCCCCTACCTCCAATAAAAGCTCCCTGCTCCGGAGAGATGATGCCCGGAAAAATAGCCTTCATTCTCCTGGCCAACAGTTTAGCATAAATTTTGTACTACCACACAGGCTAATAGGTCTGAAATGGGAAGGATGAGAAGGCTGAGAACGCTTAGGGATAAAAGTGACATGTGTCTGCTTCCACCTTTCCGGCATCAGACCAGTAGAAAAAAAGAGTTGCACAGCAGAGGTAATATCAGATCTAACAATTTTCCAATATCTCTGAAAGAAGAGAGGGGGGAAGCCATCAGGACCAGGAGCTTTGTCTTCCGCCATAGACCAAAGCGCCTCCCTAATGTCGGTCTCAGAAACAGGAGCCAGAAGTCCAGCATTCTGGTCCTAGGACACAAACCTCTAAGAAGCAGAAACCTAGAAGTAAGGAGGGTCACCCTCGTCAGAACTCCATCTGGATCTAAAAAACGACCCAAGCTCATACAAGATACTCTCCTCATCCTTAATCCAGCGCCCATCCTCGGACTTTAGAGCCGCTATCCGATTTATGTACCTCCTGACAAGGGTAGCTTGGTGGAAGAAGTGAGAATTTCTATCCCTGAGCTAACCACTGAACCCTGGATTTCTGCCTCCATAGTTTCTTGCTGAGACGGCAGAGAATTATAAGAAGCCAGACTAGCTTGCAAAGAGAATAGATCTGTATTATTCAGACCACCGTCCCTATCCTCCTTCACCTGGAAATCATGGATGACTTTCTCCATTTTCACCAATCTTATGAAAATATTACCAACCTCATTTTTGTTCCACCTTCTCAACCAACGTTTGACAAGTTCCATACTACGATTGATCCGGTACTGAGCATTACCCCTGATAGGAATTCCCCGTACCTCCCTTACCACCTCCCAGGAGCTTGGATAAGAAAGCCAGATTTTTTCAAACCTGAAAGGAGCATGAATGGAAGAAAGAGGAGATGTAGTCAAGAGGATGGGACAATGATCAGAAGCCACCCTATCCAAATACCGCACCATGAATTTGGGGTACAGGTGGAGCCAACCTGTGATTGCCACAGCTCTGTCTAACCTTTCCCAAATCATGGCCCTTACACATCTGTTATTGCACCAGGTATACCTAGAGCCCACAAAGCCCAGGTCCACCAAGCCATTGAAATCCAAAAAATGAGCAAATTCCCTGGTTGCCACATTCTGAGAAAAGGGTTTACCCCCTCTCTTCTCTTCCACCTTAGTAATACAGTTGAAGTCCCCAACCACAACAGTCAGAAAGCCCTGATTGATCAACCGAGACACCTCATTCCACAGAAATTTTCTTTCCTTGTAGCAGGTGCTGGCATAGACTCCAGAAAGGATCCACGAGTGACCATTATTTTCAGTAATCACCATAATCACACTCTGTGCACACCTGTGGAACACATCAATTCTGGCGACAGCTCTGTCCCAGGCCACAACAATGCCCCCCGATAACCCCCTAGCATCAATAGCATAAAAATCCCAATTCTTGGAAAGACAGCGCCGAATCTTCTGCAAGGAAAATCCAGCCATACGGGTCTCCAGTATCAAACAAACATCTGGATGATTTAAAAGATTTATTCTACAAAAAGAGGCAAAGGTTTCCCTGCCCCTCTAGCATTCCATGATAGGATCTTCATAGAGAAACCCTTAACCCCTGGAATAAGCCAACCCTTGGCTCTTCACAGACCCAACATGCACAGCATCCACAGACCCCACATGCACAGCCTCCACAGGACCCCCTCCCCCTTGCTTCGCCTCCCATGTCTCCTGAAATAAAGCCACCTTCAACCGTCCCACAACATCGTCATGGATCGAAGCTTGCTGATCCACCCCAATCCGAACAGGGACCACCACTCCCTCATCCTGACACGGACCCGGATCAGGACGATTAGCCGCAATCAAAGCTGACAAACCCCCACCTGGAGCTTTCTGCTACCGTCCTGAGGAACAAAACCCTAGCCAACTCTTGTACACACCCCTGAGAACTCCCCGGCAACCCCTGAGCACACCCCTGGGAACCCTCAGCTAACCCACCTCCTTTCATCCCCACCTCTGCCGCACCCCCTACCAGCATTTGACCCTTAGCCACACCACTCACCTTCCCTGCCCCAAGCACCCGAGAGAAGGCCGCCGACGACCCACCAAGCACTCCCAGTACAGCTCCCTGGGCAACAGCAAAAGCCTCAGACCCCTTCCTGACAACCTCAGCCCACCTCATCACCATCTTTTTTCCCTTAACAGTACCCCAAGCATCTCTCTTCCCTGTTCCACACTCACTCCCAGCAGCAGAAGACCCAGCCACCACAGGCAAAGAGACCGAGAGATTGCCCTTAACCCCCACAAGCCCCTCCAAACAAGGAACAGAAGAACTAACCTTTACCGCAGGGGGGGGGGGGAACGCCGACACCACCAGCTGCACCTTCAGTCCAGCCGGAGACGGGGGGCCAGGCTCCACCAGCTTCGGTTTGAGGATCACCGGGGCAGAGCCTTTTGGGCTAGGCAGTGGGGAAGACGGCGGGCTTCGACCCCTTTTCAAAGCACCCGAGCCTATGTCCACCATGAACAGGTCCACTGGGCCAGAATCCGGAAGGCCCACCTCCATCCGATCCCCCAGCCCGACCAAAGGCCCAAAGCCAAGGGCACCATCTCCTGAGGCCTCCCCCGAGCTCACCTCCGAGGAACGGTGCCGTGCAACCTTGCTCGACTTCTGCCAGTCGTTCGAGTCCGGCGGCGAGCTAGGAGTGGACGTACCGACCGTCGGTGAAGCTCTCGAGGGGAAAGAAGAGGGAAGATCCAAGGAGGATCTGCCAGCAGCCCTTCCCCTGTCAACCTCCTTCCTCTCCTTCACCGGAGACCTTGCCGGTCGAGGCTGCCAAATGCGAGAGGTGAGCAGCCATGGCCCAAACTTCGATCGACCCCTCCCCTCAGCCTCTAGGTTAGACATAACTGACCCCTCTCCCGTTGACACTTCCGACCCCCCTTCACTACTCTCCCCTTCCTTTCTTCCCCCCCAGCTCAACCGAGGCAGCAGTACAATCTTCTTCATCATGCCCGATTTTTCCACAAGCAAAATAGAGAGCGGGCAAGTTTTCATAAACAAAACGTTGCCAAAAGATCTTGGATTTATCTCTAATCAACACCCTCGGCTTCACTGGTTGGGAGGAATCCAGTTCCACCTTCACTCGAGCAAACCCTGCCTTCTTTAAATTATCAGTAAACCCATCAACCGAGATAGGTCTCCCGGCCTCCTCCACCACCGCCATCATCGATGCCGGCTTCCAGTATTCCAGCAAAAGACCAGGCATTCTCTTCACACCACCACTTTATCAATCTTTCTCTGCTCCGGCACAAAGTCCGGCTCCCATTCATCCATAGCAAGCAGCTGGCCTCCGGCAAACCAAGGCCCTCCAGCACGGACGAATGCGCACTCCCTTTCTGTCTTTAGCCGGACCACAAGATGATCCCCGGCCAATGGAATGACTTCCGGGTCGTATGATAAGTTTGCCTTCAATTGGATCTCCCTGGCCACCGATTCCGCTGACACCCACCGTCCCAAGCTCCGAACCACCACCACAAGACCTGATCATTCCTTCCTTGCCTCATCGAGCTCCGTTTCCGATAGCTCCAGCACCTTAGTGAAGTACACTTGCAACTGTTCAAGATCTTTCACCGGAAGCTTCGAAGAAGCCCAAAAGGACCCTCTCGCCGGCCCTGAACAATCCTCGTCCAAGTACGCTCCCCTACATTCAAACTCGGCGTCCCTTTCTCATCCTTCCCGCTCAAACTCCCCCCTTCCACCATGGATTTCTGAGGTAGCTTCAAGAACACGGAAACTGAAACCCCAAGCACGCTTACCAAGACAGCCGATTCATCTTATTCTTTACTCAGATAAATCCATGCTTCTCAAAACCTAACAACAGATGACTATCTTAAAAACCAACACCCGGATGTAAACCACAAAAATCACAGCGAACAAATTCTCCAATCTATTTCAAGAACCAATAATTTCACTTGGTTTGAAGCAGGCAAACACGTTCGTCTCCTTTTCCACTCAGCTATCTCTAATTACAAAACCGAAACAGAATAATTGGCAAACAAAACTTCTTGCAAAACTGGTACCAAGACTAAAAGCTACAAAGATCAGCTAACAAACTGCCCGATCTAACCCAGGAACCGTTCTTTTCACTTGTTCTCCAAAAATTGTCCCTTCTTTAACGCAATGAGAGTAGCAAAACCCAAGCACGAAACACGTCAAAACAGTAAACAGAAGAAGTTATAAAGAAGATGAAGTCCACCTGGTCTGAGAGCGTTTCTTGGGGAAAACCGACAGAGGAGTCGAGGCCCCAATTTGGGACGATTGAAGCCTGTGGAGGCCGCCATTAGCCACCGTTGGGAGCTGCAACAGAGCTGAAGAATTCATGGCCGATACCAATTTGCAAGCCCTAAGGCAGGAGCGGAAGCAAAAAAGAAGGCGACAAGGCCTTGCAGCAGTGCGCGCACCCACTCTCCTGGTGCCGGTGGTCGGAAAGCGGTCGTGTTTTTTTTTATTATTTTATATTTTTATAGAAAAAAAAAAATGAGGGTAGGGAAAAAATCCCGGTGTAACTTTTTACTTGTCAAGATCTTTCTTGAATTTAGATCATAAATTTTTGCATGCATTTTTCATCAAGGAATAAGTACGTCAATCTAACCCACTATCGTATTGAAGTTTCGGTAGCACAGCTTTCAATCACGTATTCCAGAATTAATCTGAAATTTAATCGAGTCATTCATGAGATCATTCCTCGAACTCATGATTAGTAAATTATTTACAAGAACTGAACCATGACTTAACCAATCGGACTACCAAAATAATAGTTTTTATTATTTTTTATTTTTTTCAAGACGAGGGCAGCCCGATAAAACACTAAATAATAATTAAAATATAATTAATCTTATTTATTTTTAATTTTTTAATTAAAATTAAATTATTTATAAATCGATTCAGGATGATACATTAAATTAAAAATTTTGATGATAAACCCGATTCAATCTAATTTAATTTTTTAATAATTTAAATCCGGGTCTTATATTAAAATTTGATAGAAAAATTAGATTAGATTGGATCACGAGGATCAGTCGTGAGTCGATCCATTCCGATTCATTTGTCCTTATAAATCTTTTAATATTTTTTTAAAATATAAAAATAGAGATTATGTAATCAAGGGCATAGATATTCTCTTCGTAGACATGTCACATGTGCCATTGGACCCCAACACGCTGCTTAATATTAGCCTCTCTGCAAACGCCGACCCACATAGAACACGGACCCCAGCACATGTGACCAAACCAGTCATGGGATACTCGAACAGGGGACGAGAGATTCGGGCAAGCCACATATGATATATGATTTTTTTTTTTTAATGAAACGAGAAAGAAAAGAAAGAAATAAATTCTCGTCATACCATATTTTTTGCTTTTTTAGCTTGCCCTTCCCATCTGGAAGTATATCAATCTGATCCCTTTAAAATATCAGAGTAGAACGCTCTCCCTATCTGATCATGTTTTTATTATTTCTGAAAAAATAGAAGATGAGAAAGAAAAGACATGGATTTAAAAAAAAAAAATCTCTTGAAAAACAAAAGACATATATTAAATATAAATATATATATAATATGTATGAGCATGCATATGCAAACGTGGCCATGGATTTACTGTAACCCATTCTGGGAAGCTTGGTAACGAAGACGGGGAGAGTAAGAATGTTGAGGTTCAAACAAATGTCTGCTTCACGGTCAACGATTGCTACTTAATGAAAAAGCTATAGCCACTCTAATAGCAAGGACAAAAAGAAGTATGACATTCTACAACATCGACACTCTAATAAAAATATTTAAGAAAAAAAAAATCAAGCATATAAATTTGACAGGTGATGTTTTAGTACGTCAAAAAAAAAAAATAATAATAATCACTACGATGATAGCACGATTTCATTCTTGTAAATAATTTATTGAATACGGATTCGAGACATATCCCTTGGATGACTCAATTAAATTCCAAAAATTTTGGATGCACATGACTGGAGTGCGGAGCGGCTGCAACTCCGGTACCGTAGTACAGTTAGGTTGACGTACTCATCGATTGGTATGAAGGGTACGTAAAAAATTACGGTCCGAATCGAACAATCACCTAACAGGATAGGGACCTGAATGGAGAGCTACACCGGATTTACCCCTATCCTTTTTTCATCAAAACAATAAAATAAAATAAAATAATTTTATATGATAACCTTTAAAAAGAATAAAACCAATCAAAAGATTTTTTTTTTTTAAATGATAATAAATTACCCACCATGCTTATGTAGATCAGCGTATAATCAAGAAGATTGTGTCATAGAAATTGGTTGACATACCTATTAAAATGGAGATTTTTTTTAATCCAACATGCCATGTATTAAAGGATAGTCCATGTGCATAGTCATCCACACATGCTAATATGTGTGCGCATAGTCATGGATTCATTAAGTTTTGATTTTGAAAGATTAGTGATACGACAAGATCATTGACATGGAGTACATCTCAGATTCGGCAGGCAGCAAGGCAGGTGAATGTCGCCATGTCGGATTTCTTTCTTGGCTTCTTCGCCGGGTGGCTCCCCAAGGGTCGAGCCCATCTCGGTCGAAGTCAAACTCCTGCTAGCTCCTTCGCCAGGTGGCTCCCCAAGAATCGAGCGCACCTCGACTGAAGACGAGTTCCTTCAAGCTCCTTCACCATATGGTTCCCCAAGGGTCGAGCCCACCTCGACTGAAGTTGAGCTCCTTCCTGCTCCTTCGTCGGGTGGCTCCCCAAGGGTCGAGCCCACCTCGGCCGAAGTCGAGCTCCTTCCTGCTCCTTCACCGGATGGCTCCCCAAGGGTCGAGCCCATCTCGGCCTAAGTCGAGCTTTTGCCAGCTCCTTCGCCAGGTGGCTCCCTAAGGGTCGAGCCCACCTCGATCGAAGTCGAGTTCCTTCCAACTCCTTCGCCAGGTGGCTCCCCAGGGGTCGAGCCTACCACGGCCAAAGTCGAGCTCCTTCCAGCTCCTTCGCCAGGTGGTTCCCCAAGGGTCGAGCCCACCTCGGCCGAAGTCAAGCTCCTTCCACTCCTTTGCCAAGTGGCCCCCAGGAGTCGAGCCCACGTCAGTCGAAGTCGAGCTCCTTCCGCTCCTTTGCCAGGTGGCTCCCCAGGAGTCGAGCCCACCATAGCCGAAGTCGAGCTCCTTCTGCTCCTTCGCTAAGTGGCTCTCCAAGGGCTGGGCCCACCTCGGCCGAAGTTGAGCCCGCTCCTTAGAAGCGTCATGAAAAGGAAAAAGACGTCAGCACCAAGTCTGCAGCCGAAACCGATGCGCGCAGTACAGTGCGCCAAGTGCGGCGCCCCAAAGCTAAAAAGGTGCACCTACCGTCGTTTGCACCATTCCGGGAGAAGTGCCCCAATCAAAGCACCAGGTCCTACAGCTGGCCACCTGAACCACCCATAAAGAGAAGACCGCGTTAGGGAGAATGCTCGCGCCGACGTCCTCTCCCGGCTGGCGACCTTGCCAGACTCGTCCTTGGGGCGTGCCTATATCGAGCATCTTCAGGCCCCAAGCTACGAAGTGTCCGGGGAGGTCCAGCAAGTCACCCCAGAGCCCAGCTGGATGGACAAATATGTTAGGTACATTACCGACGGTACTTTGCCCAAAGATCGCATAGAGGTCGGTCTCATCAAGAGGAAGGCCACACATTTCGTGCTGATGGACGGGCAACTCTATCGAAGGTCCTACTCCTACCCACTCCTGAAGTGCATGAGACCCTCGGAGGTGGCCTTCGTACTCCAAGATATACACAAGGGCCTCTGTGGAAATCATGTAGGGAGCAGGACATTGACGTACAAGGCCCTCCGATAGGGGTACTACTGGGAAACCATGAAGGAGGATGCAGGCGACTTCATAAAGAAGTGTGACCGCTGCCAATGCCATGCTAGTATATAATGTCAGCCGGCTACACCACTCTCCCAGCTCTCTGCTCCCTGACCATTCCCCCAATGGGGCATGGACATCCTTGGTCCTTTTCCTACCATGCCTGGGCAGCGCAAGTTCTTGATAGTCACCATCGACTACTTTACTCAGTGGGTCGAGGCCGAACCCCTAGCACGGATCACGAAGGCCAACATCAGTAAGTTCTTTTGGAAATCAATCATATGTTGCTTCGGACTCTCTCATACAATCATCACCGACAATGGATGGCAGTTCGACAATCGGGAGTTCGAGGAGTTCTGCGACGGTCTCAACATCCACCATCGATTCATCTCGGTGGCTCACCCTCAGACCAACGGAGAGGCCGAGGTGACCAACCGGACCATGCTTCAAGGACTCCGGACCAGGCTTGACCAGGTTAAAGGCAGATGGGTCGAAGAACTCCCCAGTGTCTTGTGGATGTACCACACGATACCCAGAACGGCCATAGATGAGATACCCTTTAACCTCGTCTTCGACATGGAAGCTATGATCCCGGTTGAGCTAAGTCTATCCATGTTGCGAGTGGAGCAATACGATGAGGCCGAGAACCCAGCTCGGCTCCTACTCAACCTGGACCTCCTCAAAGAAACAAGGAATAAGGTTCAACTCCGGATGGTGGCCTACCGATAATGGGTGGCCCGATATTATAACTCCAGGGTGAAGCCGAAAATCTTCCACCCTGGCGATCTGGAACTGCGATAGGCAGAGGCCTCCTAGCCTCGAGAATGCAACAAACTTTATCCGAACTGGGAAGGCCTGTATAAAGTAGTCGAGGCCCTTCCTCATGGAGCCTACTACCTCGCCGAACTCGATGGGGCCTGATTTCCTCGAACTTGGAATGCCAGCAACTTGAGGATGTACTACCAATGATGTAAGGCTTCCTCTCATCAATAATAAAATTCCTTTTTGCACAACAGTTGCCCTTGTCTCGCAGGAATACTTTCGCCCGACCCTGAGTCACCAAAGACGGGCGATCTAGAAGTCCCGTAAACAAATCGCTGGGACCCAGTTTGGCACCTCAAGATCGGAAACTCACGAAGCCCAGCATCTCAAGACCGGAAACTCATGAAGCCCAGCATCTCAAGACCAGAAACTCATGAAGCTCGGTATCTTAAGACGGGAAACTCCAAGAAGTCTCGCACCTGCGGGCTGAGAAATCCATGAATCCCGCCATCTGTCGCCTGGACTCATAGTTCGGTCCCTTGAACCAAGGAGCTTCTGAAGCTCAGCATTCAAACCAAGAGCTAAAGTCAAACTCCTCTTTGAAACCAAGTTCCCCACTAAAATCGCAACTCAACTCCCGACATGAACGGAAGAATCCTAAAAAGGTTGCCGGCCCCAGGCGAGCACCCGGAGTCTTCTAGCAGGTGCCCTAGCCCAGCACAGATGACCTCTTCAGGGACTTCTAGATTTGTTCCGAGTCATCTGCTACGACTGAGGCCTCCCAAAGAGGCCTAAAATTCAAAACTCCAAACGGCTGGACCTAGACAAAACCTAAGTTCGCGGAACTACAAGGAGATACATGAAGTGCAAAAGGAACAAAAGATCATAACACAAAGCAAGAAGACATGGTGAAGGAAATTTCATTTCATAAAAAGGTTTACAACCTGGAAGGACCCCGACAGGCCGGGTGATCCTAAAAACAAGGTTAAAAACCCTATCCTAATATAAAAGTAAAAGGGGGAAGACCACTGGAAGATCATTCCATCACCCGCTCCTTCCCGGGGCGGTGCGCTGGTGTGTTGGTGCCCCCTTGGATGACTGCCGGTGCTACCGTCCGCTCAGTCGGCTCCTGGCGGCCATTGCCTCCATTGCCTTCGACGGGGCCCTCGCCTCTTCCGGCTGCTCCTCGGCATCGCCAATGATGATGCCCTCCAAGTCAAGCTCCGGGAATGCCAATGCCACCTTCTCCTGACATGCCTCAAATCCTTTGATAAAAGAATCCACGACTGCCTCGTGGATCTCATCATCATACTCCTGTGAAGGCCGAAACTTGGGCATGGCCTCGAGGGCTTCCTTCTTGGTGGCCTCCATCAATGCCAGTGCCCCCTTGCCTTGTCGTCAGCTGCCGCCAGCTTGGCGAGGACCTCATCCACTCGAACCTCGAGGGTCCGAGATCGCCCCTCTAGGTGAGAAATCTTCATCGCGGACTCCGCCTTGCGGCGCTTCATCTGTGCCCTTTCCTCAGCCAGGGATCCCTCAAGATCCTTGACGTGCCCTTCGGCCCGGGACAGGTCACAACGAAGGAATTTGTTAGCTTCCTTCATCTCTTGCCCCTTCTCCAGCAGGGTCTTCACGTCGACTGCAAGATTGCCCAGTCGTTTCTCCTTCTCGACCTCCCTCTTCACCCATTCGGTGTAGAAGTCCCGAAGGAGGAGCATATCGGTTCCAATATGTAGCAAAAAGAAGAGATTAGTCCCAGTGACTCGATTGGGATATTAAAGAAGCAGGGCACTCACTGAAAAGAGTTGGGAAATTATCCCAAGAATGGCCACTAAGTAGTCCCTGCCTCCCCTCGCACGACGGTCCTGGGGTTGAACGGCGTACTCCATCATTCTCTCTACCAGGACAGGGTCCTTGATCATCGAGGCATTCATTAGGATCCCTGTCGGTGCGTGTCGGGATCCGGAGGATGACGGTGCCAAGGCCTCCTCGGCACTGGATGGCAGGACCAGTGGAAGCACCTCGATCGCTACCGGAAGGCCTGCTGTCAGTGCAGGTGGCATGGCGGGCCGCTCGTCCCACCTCCCTTCCTCGACCTCGACAACTTCTGGTAAGGGAGCTCGCCATGGTGGAGGCCTGGGAGCCGGCTCAACCATCCTCACCCCTAAAGAGGGAGTGGGCCAGGATCGCTGGCTGGTCTCCACCTAGGCCCTCTTCGATGTCATGTCCCTGGGCCCGACTGAAGAGCTCTACTTATGAGCAGACTCCATCAGGCGCTCTGCCAAGTATTTCATCCCTACAAGAAGGAAGGAAAGATGGTTAGCCCCCCCCAAAAAAAGAGGAAGAGACACGTCCAATGGAGACTCACTGAGTTCCTAGATCGGGCTGACTCTGGCCTCAAACAAGTTCTGCTCTACCAGCAGAACATCGAGGGAGGGGAGCTGATCACTGATCAATTGGGTGAAGACCTCCCGGTTAGTGGACTCCACTTAGGAGTTGCGATTCGGGGCTCGATCCGGATCGCTCCAGACCCAATCAACACCCTCGACCAAAGCGAAGAAATATCAATTCTTCCACCCCTTTATAGAGGTGGGGAGGTCGAACCTAAGGCACTTCGGCCGGGGAGAAAGAAACCACCACCCATCGTTGGTAGGGTGGCGCTTCAGGGTGAAGAGAACCCTGAATAAAGAGAAATGGACGACAAACCCATGGAAGTGACAGAAGACAACGAAGACAGCAATAACCCTGATGGCATTGGGGGCCAACTGGACCGGTACGAGACGGAAATTATTGAGGAAAGAAGGAAAGAAAGGGTGAAGAGGAAAATGAAGGCCCCCGATGATGAACTCTTCGTAAAAGGCGATCCGACCTGGACTGCTTGAAACGGCCTTTCTCCTGGCCTCAGGAGCGAGAGTCGGATGAAATTCGGGACCTCATACATCTCCCAGATCAAGGAAAGGTCCTCTTCGATCATCATTAAAACAATGCTGAAGGGACTAGTCGGAGCCGCCACCGCCGGAGGAGTGACAACGAGAGCAGAGGAAGCAAGGGGAGCCCTAGGACTTCCTATGACAATCCCAGTGGGATGCAGGCACCTCCGAACTTCGAGGGAAACTTCGTCCTCCTCATTGGAGGATAGAGTCCTCAGCCGAGAGGGGCTTGCTTTATTGGGATTACCGGAGGATCAAAGGAACCAGCCCAAAGGAGCCATTTAAAAGAGAGAGGATGAAGATGAAGGGGACAGAAGACCTAAAACAACAGTTTGGAAAGACTTGGACACTACCAATCGAGAAGAAGAAGAAGAAGAAGGGAGGAAGGACAAGTGACAAACCTGTTTGCCTTGAAGAGAGAAGACATCGAAGGAAGAAGAAAACTCTGAATCACTGGCGAGCACGAGAAGTTCAAAAGAGCAGGTTTGGGGAAAGTCCTCTCTCCTTTCAAAATTGATGAACAGCGGCCATACGGCTTTTCGCATCTCCGTTATCAGATGAGTGCCACATGTAGGGGACAACCGGCGGCAATGCTTCAGCGCACTGAAAATCACCTCGGGTCTGGTACCAGTAATTATGGTTCCTCGGACTCGCAGATGTGGCACCCCCACATTGGATCTTGAGGCATGACTCATGGAGTGCTGGCGATCGTGGCAATAATGGCACCGGATTTTATGTCCTTCCATGTCAGAATTGCATTAACTCCCTCGCCCCAGTCGTAATGTTTCGATGGGACTCGGGAGTGAGGGACAAATGATGTGGCAAGACCACTGACGTGGAGTACACCTCAAATCTGGCAAGCAGCGAGGCAGGTGGATGTCGCCACATCGGATTTCTTTCTCGGCTCTTTCGCCAAGTGGCTCCCCAAGGGTCAATCCCATCTCGACCAAAGTCGAGCTCCTGCCAGCTCCTTCGCCAAGTGGCTCCCCAAAGGTCGAGCCCATCTCGACCGAAGACGAGTTCCTTCCAGCTCCTTTGTCAGATGGCTCCCCAAGGGTCGAGCCCACCTCGACCGAAGTCGAGCTCCTTCCTGCTCTTTCGCCGGGTGGCTCCCCAAGGGTCGAGCTCACCTCGACCGAAGTTGAGTTCCTTCCAGCTTCTTCGCCAGATGGCTCCCCAAGGGTCGAGCCCACCTCGGTCGAAGTCGAGCTCCTTCCTGCTCCTTCGCCGGGTGGCTCCCCAAGGGTCGAGACCACCTCGATCGAAGTTTAGCTCCTGCTAGCTCTTTCGCCAGGTGGCTTCCTAAGGGTCGAGCCCACCTCGGCCGAAGTCGAGTTCCTTTCAGCTCCTTCGCCAGGTGGCTCCCCAATGGTCGAGCCCACATCGGTTGAAGTCGAGCTCCTTCCGCTCCTTCGCCAAGTGGCTCCCCAGGAGTGAGCCCACCTCGGCCAAAATCAAGCTCCTTCCGCTCCTTCGCCAGGTGGCTCCCCAGGAGTCAAGCCCATCTCAGCCGAAGTCGAGCTCATCCGCTCCTTCGCTAGGCGGCTCTCCAAGGGCTGGGTCCACCTCGATCGAAGTTGAGCCCGCTCCTTAAAAGCATCGCGAAAAGAAAAAAATGTCATCACCAAGTCCGCAGCCGAAGCCGACGCGCGCAGTACGGCGCATCCAATGCGGTGCCCAAAGCAAGAAAGGTGCACCTACCGTCATTTGCATCATTCAGGGAGGAGTGCCCCAATCAAAGCACCAGGTCCTACAGCCGGCCACCTGCACCACCCATAAAAAGAAGGCCGCGTTAGGGATCCCAGACCCATGGGCGGCTGCCCCCAGATCAAGGCCCTGCTAAAACTTTCCCAACCATGATAACCCACCGAAAAAACAGGGCTTGCAACATAACTCCCTACCATAAGGGGAAATGACCTCGGGAGCGCGGCCACAAATGCCGTTGACCCTCGAGCACCCCAAGAGGGAGAAGACCGAGGCAAGAAGGGGAGAACCGGTAATCTATAAGGAGGACCCAGCGGGCGAGAACAAGGTAAGCACAGAGGCGGAGGAGGAGGAGCTAGAAGCAAAAAGAAAGCACACGGGGGCTACCGCAAGAACTACCGGAAAGAGTTCCGACGGACACGATTGCCGCTCGAGCCTCACTCCTCTCCTACCCTTCCTACTCAATCCTTAGCTAAAAACTCTCCTTCAAGTGTGGTGACCGAAGAGGTTGCCACCTTGGAGGATATGTTCTTCTTTACCGTCCGCTGACTTGATCGTCGGAGTGCCCCCGCCGGGATCCCCGGCTCGGGTCTCTAACTCTATTTTACAGGACTAGGAACCACGGGATTCCGAGAAATGAGGCTGTCATCTGGCGCCATATCCGAACCACGGGCCATGATGGTAAGGGTGGCAACAATGAGTACAAGGAAAAGAGTAAGAGTGTTTATGTCCAAAAATATTATTATTTCGTAATCAGGAATTGCCGCACTATTTTTTTTTGTTCGTGCCTTTTATGAAGGCAGGATTTCATAACCCTTGTACAAGAGTAATTTTAGTCATCCTAGAAGCAAAAACTAAGAGATACAATATAATACATTCGCATTAGTATTCCAACAAGATAAATATTTTAGTATGCAAGCAGAAATAAAATGAAATAAAATAATTTCATGCATCGTTCTCTAGAAGGTACAAAATCATCATTTCAAAAGGGAATAAAATATCCACTAGAACTCGTACAAATCGGTGCATAACCTAGAAGGATATGCTCACAAATATTGACATGCCTATCATTTGTGGGGATCTAATTATTTTAATAATACAAAGTATGAATTGAAGAAAAATTTATATGCATAGCATGTGCATTATATGTATGTGTGTGCAGACACTCACACAAATATAATCATGGATTTATTATGCTCCTCATCTTTCGAAGGTGAGTACAAGGGAAAGAGCGCAAACGTCTAAGACCAAAATTACAAGAAAGTAAACAAAGCAACAAACTTAATACCATCTTATGTTGCAGATCATTTAGAAAAAATATTATGGATAAACTGTTACTAAACTTTATATTTTTTAGTATTATTTATTTGCTGATTTGATTGGCTATACTCAAACTAGATAGACCTAAACCACTTGCTTTTAGCCAAAAGAAAAAAAAAGGTACGATTACTTTATGGTCAAGAATTGCCTTGGTTAGTACCTTTTGTGTATATACCTATTTGGATAGATAGATAGGCAGATATGGTAATATTCATTAAACTCCATTGATCATTAGAAGGTGTATACAAGGGAAAGAGTAAGAATGTCTAGCTCCAAAAATATAATTACTTCATGGTTAGGAATTACTACATATCTTCGTTGGTTAGTAGCTTTTGTGAAGATCAAATTCGCTGATCCTTGTGCAAGACATAGCTTCAATCACTCTAAATATAAGTTGTCAAGTTATTATTGTACAAATTGCACGGATTCCACTTCCACTCCCATCGTCGCGATGAACATATCAACCACAAAGGACCATCAAATCCTTCAAGTGAGTAAATTATTTCTTATATTTTTCCAAAGTATTAATATTTTGTATGATTGGATCTTTTTCTCCCATATGGAATTAATTATTGTGATATGGATAAGGAGGGTATCGTAGTATTTTACAATTGAATTTGATGGCATGAATAAACGTTAAAATATATCACATGTTAAAAAATTTTACCTTAATTAAAAAAAACTTTTTTATTTTTATAGTCATCGAACTAAGAAGCACAGTGGAGAGGGTTGTAAAATATGTAATTAAAAATTAGAAACCAAATTTCTCTTCTACTTAATAAAATACAATATAAGAATCACTTATGGTTCATGTAAATGCATACTTTAATGGGATTACTCTGGGAGTATTAACTCTCCACGTTTTATATTATCATTACATGCACACATACATTTTTTGAATATATTTTAATCACTCTATTTTGTATGGTTTTTTGGAATTTTTTTATGAGTTATGCTACTTGTTCTTGTATTCTCTGTTGCACTGATGCTCTATTTGAGTCATGACATATCTTGATGTGAGTTTCCAAAAAGAATTGATAGAGCCACTCAAGTCAAAAGTCCTTGCATTACATCAAGAAAAAAACATTCTTGCATTCATGATACTTAGACAAATTAGATCATTAACAAAAAAGCTATGAAGATTGTGGGGGCATATTTTTAGTTTCAC
This sequence comes from Areca catechu, assembly GCA_021397845.1. Lineage (NCBI taxonomy): Eukaryota > Viridiplantae > Streptophyta > Magnoliopsida > Arecales > Arecaceae > Areca > Areca catechu. Next base: position 15,575,771 of record CM038045.1, read on the forward strand.
CGATTATTTACTGAAAATATCTTAAATACTTATACACAATCGATAAATCCAAATAATACATTATGACTAATTTTTTCGAGTGAGATCCTATGTTATTATAAATATTATTAGAGTCGACCTAATCCATAAACTATGTAGACAAGAGAATACTGCAGTACAAATTTAATAGACTAACCATGGGTCAATCATGGTAGTATATAAATAAATGTATGGATTTGAACTTTCAATATGGTGAGTATACTAGGACTTGATCAGAAAGAGTATACGAGGATCCATGTAGGAATGTATTTAGTGTGGAAAAATAATCTCTAAATTTTTAGGATCAATCAAAATATAGAATCATACATTAGATCTGAAAAATAAATACTTACTTGTATTCGTCATAATCCTGATCTTGATCCTTGATCTAGATGCTCATACGAACATCGCAGCCAGAGTCCTTCTCTCCAGTCTTCCTCAGAAAGACGGCTCTTGATGGAAAAAATCATCGTATCATAACAATCACCGTATACGTAATATATATAGAGGAAGTGGAGAGGGGACCTAGCCAATAAAATTAAAATACCCTAACTGACCCTTCCATTATGAGTCAAGTCGGGCTAAGGCCCATATTGTGCCGCCTCAACCACACCAAATCACATGAGATGCTCCTAACCCAATCAATGATCAAATAACAATGGGCTCAACCTACGTCTATCAACATGGACCATAAAATCAACTCGGTTTTAATAAAACAAAATTTTAATTAATGTTAGCCCAAATTAAGGAAATTCTTACATTCTCCCACTTGGGCTACATTAATTATAATTTTGAAAATATTTTATTTTAAAAAAGCTCTCGGGTTGAAAATAAAATGTAGCCACCATATGATCCATAAATAGCATCTACAAATGACTCGGTCTAACAATCTCCATGATGCCGAATCATGGAGCCATTGTACTACTTAACCGATACAAGACTTATCCATGGTTACAGCATCATAAACACCATCGATATGAGTCTTGGTGTGGTAGTGTAGCAAGAAAATAGCATCAAGGTGATCAAATAAAATATAATATTTTTCATTGTCAGTCTTCCAATTTCTCGTCAACATGCTTAGAAATAAAATAAGCAAGAGAAATCGTGATGGCATCAAATAACAAGCCATCCTGTCTCACATACTCAACAATGGTGTCGATGACGAGACATCACAACAAATCTGAAACTTGACACCGGGTCTCAGTCAGGTACATAACCAAAAGAGATATCTCATAATCAAAATAAATTAAATATATGTACCCTTAATCAAGATTTCTCTATAATCACATGCTATATTACAAGCTAGAGAAATCTCACGACTTCAAAAGAAGTCTGTATGTCTCCAAACACGATGAGCTCTCATAATTATCAAAATGAGATATACCCATACAACTGTCATTCTCAAGACAAAACACATTATTGAGATACTATGTTGTACTTTATTCTATATATGCACATATAAAATCATACAGGAATGCAATCCATCAACTATCATGTCAGCGATGTATATAAATACACATGATAGAAAAATAAATGAAACCAAGCTTTATAATAATAAAGCACAAATATAAAGTTACTCCCACTAACCAAGCACAATAAAAGAATTTAATATGCCCATATTCATGACACATTTCATAGAAAAACTATGATTCTTAATCTTGATCAGGGGATCAACGATTGACTTTGTATATTATATAATATATCTTCCTTTCATTTACAATCTCTGACTGACAAATATTTAATCTTCACATAGATAGAAAAGAGAAAAACTTTTATTGTTCATTTAAAAAACATAATTGCCTATGATTATAAAAAAATAAGTGGTTTTAAGACATGATCAATAATTATAAGTTTCAGGATAAAGTTTCATAATGAAACAATATGAATTATGCTTTACAACATGCCATAAACTTTGCCTGTATATCCAAAAATGTCACTAGATTCTATTTACAAACCCTTTTATGAAACAAAACGTCCAGGCATTTACATTATCATATGAAATGATATGTATCTATTTTATTTTCATATAATTTTTTTACTAGTACTACATCAACTAGTAACGAAGGTACTATAATTAGTTTATATATTTAATATTGCTCTCCCATTATCTTCCAGTAGGATAAGAGCAACAACTTATTTTCCTTCAATGTCATACTTCTAATATATAAAAGCATCTGACATAATACAAATTAGAATCTATAAATATGCCATGATTTGACTTAATATTCTTTATACCTCTCTATTAAGATAGTAGAATCTGTATTCATTTAAAATTATCTGGATAATAAATAACATATTATTACAAAACCAAGGTTTATTCATTTATGGATTATCAATGATTAAGAGTTGCAGGACAGCTTCAACCAAAAAATTAAAGATATTAGGCTTTCTACAAATCTTTAACTCAAAAGATATCTTGAATAACTAATCAAGAATTTTTTTCAAAATATAGATGGTAATCATTATGATTTTATACTAAAGATATCATAATAAATTGCACCCACACATCATACTTTACACCATATCTTTCAAAGTGTAGTTTGTCTCTCAGTCACATCATTTTACTTAGAAATTTCATGCATGGTGTATTAAATAATTATCTCATACTTGTACAAATATTTGATAATACTATTTATTTACTATATATGGGATCCGAAAATGTGACTGATACACCATATCAATATCTTTATCCTTCTCTCAAAAATATCAAAAAAATTTTGAAACAGAATAAGATATAATTTATTAATTATTTCACATATATGATTTTAAGATCATTAAATAGCACAACAGAAAAACTAAATATGATGAGCAGCCTATGTATTAGAGATAGAAATATCATAATACTAATTTTAGGCACAATTCTTTCTAATTTCAAGATATAAATCCTAATACCATCATACGATTCAACTCATATATTAATTTATCTATCCATCAGTTATCCAGACTTTTTTTTATCAGATTCTACATATCTATCACAAATGAAGTCAAAATAAATTACCATTCTTAAATACAATAATCAGAATCGAATCAATTATATAAATATATTTCAAAATAATCCACTCTTTACCATTTTTATAGGCATCTTTATTTTAGAGTACTCTAATAAGACAACCAAGATGAAAGATTATTACATAATGTAATATCTATATTATATCATACTTAGTGCTAGCACAATTTTAGTTTTCATATCTACATTTCAGTCAGAGTCATCATAATGGGAGCATTAACTCCATTGAATACAAAAATACTAACTACTAAATAGTCTCTATGCAATTAATAAATAGAAAAATATAATAATATATCCCTGAAAATCTATATAAGCATTATTTTAATGAGAGCCCTTAGTCAAATACAACAAAACTTTCTTTAGAAAGAAAAAGATCCACATAAGGAATCACTCTTCAACATATAATGCTACATAATTCCTTATAAAAAAAAAACTCACAGAAGAACCCAGTAAATCTCAATGAACGGGCCACTTTGGTGGTCACCATCCATCGAAAATCACTAACCTTCCAAAGAGGAATCATCAAGTCATGACCTCTAAGATGGCATAAAATATCAATCAAGCTCATGCATGATGCAACATACTTGATGTACAAACAATAAATAAATAAAGGCTTAATAAGCCATTGTCAACAAATGTACCATGTGCATCATCATATAAAACTCTCCTATAAGCAAAGTATGTGATGTACTTTTGAGCTCCACAAATGATGTTAATACAAATTTTGAAAATATGTCTCCATTTGGATAAACAATTTTTTTTTAAAGACCCAATAGATATTTATTTTCAAAGAAAACAAAGGTTAACACAATGAGGATACAAGGCATTCGAAAATCTATTTTCTTTGGGTAGACAAATTTTCTAAGTTCAATATACCTCTATCTTTGATATTTTGATCCAATCAAAAAAAAGAATAACAACATTATTATTAACATAAATGACCGTATAATCGAAAATGACAGGAATGCAAAATACTAATCAATGGGCATATACCATGAATGATATACAAGAGTCCAAAAGCAATATCACATATTCCCCTTTGGACATAACATGTAATATGCATAAGTACTCTTCACATGAAGCCACAAGCAAATGAAATACCCTAACAGTCATGAACTTATCCTCTTTGGACAGACAAGCCCATGAAAGCTAGAGCACCATTACAACACAATGCTCCGTGCAACATTCCTGATTAAAATATATAATAACTCCCTTTGGATAGGCGGTTGTATGCAATAACCAGAAACCCTCTCATAATGAAAAAAATCAATGGACTGGTACAAACAAACCACTTTGGTGATAAATATTTATGCCAACTCATAAATTATTCATACAGAGAAGATAAATGCCCAATAAACATAACATGACATACTTTAACGATATATATGTCACTAAAAATCAGTCCAAAATGGGATACTCTACAACATGCACCCCACTGATCATGTTATTACATAATAATGCATTCTAACTGACACATTTATCAATACACTTACTACATAACTATAAAATACCTTTGGACAAGAATTATAGTATATAATAAGTGTCACAATCAATTACAATCAATTTTGGATCAATTATTATAGAGACAACAATATGCAATTCCAAATAAAAATAAGTCATTAGTCCTCATTAACTCAACTATTCAAAACTCATAGAGTGCACCAAATCATTTGAGGCTATAGAAAAACACACTCGAACTATATAATAGCGAGTAGAATTGCACATAAATAATTTTAAGTTATTTAAATAATTTATCAAATATGAAGAACTCTATCAAAATGTTCTCCAAATTATTATGAATTCAACGGTCTAAAAAATTACTCAAATTGAATATAAAATGAGCAAATTACAGCAATTTTTATCAAAAGCAATAATAGATGACCAAACCATAAATTTCAGAAATTTATTTGAACTCATATTTAATTTATAAGGGCTTAAGCTTAAAAATCTTCTTAATCCCAAAGCTAAAATATATCCAATAAAATTGGATCCAACCAACTCATCAATTTGGGCTGAACACAATTAATGGTTTGGTTTTTAAATGGGTCAAAAAATTGATAATCTAAATCCAAAGTCTACTCATAACTTATCTCTTACAATCCTTTCTATTCGATGATGGATTAACCATCATCAAGCGATGGAAATGAGACAAATATCGACCTCCATGATCTCTATAAATATTAACAAATTAAAAAGATATGCCAGAGATATAGGATGTTTCACCTCAATATCATTTTTAACATATTAAAGATCCTGTGAGCATGACTATGACACCAGGAATGACAAAGGACCAAACATGGCAAATCAATGCCCTTATAAATTGATTATAGCCCTCATATCTATTAAAAATGCATGTGAGCATAAGGAAAATCATTAGTTAAAAATAAATATGGAACCCTCAAAAAAAGAAAGAGTCCATCTAGTGATTTAGGCACAAATGATGCTTTGATCATTCAAATATCGAGTCTAGCCTCACGCAATACAAGATCAATGTTAGCAATTCCAAGAGCAAACTCTAGATCTTGCCTCCATTTCTTATAGTTTGATCTAATAAGCACCTCAACAACAGCATTGTTGTTGTTCATATTAAAAATAATCGTACAATCAAAATAAGGAATACAAACATCAATTAACGGACATGCTACAAACATATCACAACACAATAATAAATAAGAACACAAACACAATATCGCACATTTTCTTTTGGGCAGAACATGCAATATGTATTAGTGCTCTACACATTAAGCCATAGGCTAATCAGATATTCTATCATTCTTGAACCTATCCCCTTTGGACAGACAGGCCCAAGGAAGCTATAGTACCTTAGCAACAAAATGCTCCATGCCATATTTTCTAGTTAAAATATACAACCTCCTTTGAGTAGACGATTGTATGTCATAACCAGAAAATATCCCTTACATGATGAACAATTCGATGGACTGATACAAACAAACCACTTTGGTGATAAATGTTTGTGCCAACCCACAAAATTATTCATTCAGGGAATAAATATCAAAGCCAAAATAAATGATATATTTAAATATATATATGTCCAATATGATGAATCACAAATATGATACTAATCAACATGTATCCACTGATCCATTTTAAAAATATCAATGCATTCCAAAATATACATCATAGATAAATATAACCATAAGAATCTGCCCATGCCCCTCCAACATTTTATTTTAGACCAAAAAAATAATTATAAATTTTTTAGGATCCTCATGGTAAAAGGACTAATTTATAATTCCAGAAAATTCAGAGGCTAAAGTGCAAAATGCCTTTTGGACCAAAAGATAATTATAAATTTGGGAGGGACCTAACTGTAAAAGGGTTTATTTTTAATTCCAGAAATCACAGGGGCCTGAATGCAAAATTGGTATTTTTTAATGGTAATGGGTCAACGGATTTTGGGTTAAAACCCAAAACCCGAAAATCGCTGGCCCAAAAACATCATATTCCTCACGAGACCAAATCACAAGTCTTGTTTGGGTCCACCGCCCTTGGTTCCAAGATTGCCACTGCCGGCAGCGGATCGACCGGACAGCCATGACGACCGACCGGGGAGAATGAATCGACGCCTCCGGCGGTGTCGCCGGTGTCCGGTCATGCCCTACGGTGAGTGGGCAACAATTTTTTTTTATTTGTTCGGTCAGCCACTGGTGAGACAGCGGCTCACCGGTCACCATCGCCGGGAAGAGGAGGCGGGGAAAAGAGGGGGTTCCGGTCACGGGACCGACCGAAAACCATGGCCGCAGCGAATGGCCTTCAAACCCCTTTAGTTTTTTTTTGTTATCCGGGGTGTCAAAAGAAAAACGGAGACCGTCGGTGTTCATGCCGATTTCTCCTCCCATCTTCGGTTACGACAGCGTATCTAGATGTCGCCGGTCACCCCACGGCATGGACAATATCCAGTATACATAAGATCTATAAAGATCGATGGGGAAAGAATTTATTTTAACATATCTAAAATATTGAAATACGATTCTAATCCCAGGCTCTGATACCAAATATGGAAAAATAATCCCTAAATTTCTAGGATCAATCAAAATATAAAATCATACATTAGATCTGAAAAATAAATACTTACCTGTATTCGCCATAATCCTGATCTTGATCCTTGATCTCGATGCTTACACGAACATCGCAGGCAGAGTCCTTCTCTCCAGTCTTCCTCAAAAAGGCGGCTCTTGATGGGAAAAATCATCGTATCATAACAATCATCGTATATGTGATATATATATAGAGGAAGCGGAGAGGGAACTTAGTTAATAAAATTAAAATATCCTAACTGACCCTCCCATCACGAGTCAAGTCGGGCTAAGGCCTACACTGTACCGCCTCAACCACACCAAATCACATGAGATGCTCCTAGCCCAATCAATGATCACATAACAATGGGCTCAATATACGTCTATCAACATGGACCATAAAATCAATCCGGTTTTAATAAAAAAAAATTTCAATTAATGTTAGCCCAAACTAAAAAATTTTTTACATTTAGTTCTGCATCGATTATTCATTGAAAATATATTGGTATTTATACATGATCAAGGAACCTAAATAATGCATTCGAGGCTCATTCTTTAAAGGATAAAATATTTAGTTGAGAATCTATATTCCTGAGTAAATATTTTTCAGGCAATATTTTGATAGAAAAATAATTTATTCATGTTCTTTTATACATAAAAAAGCAGCTTCAAAATTTATTATCTATGTTCTTTTACATTATCACTTTCCTGTATAAGTTACTAAAATTTATCTATATTTTCTATGATACCTTTTTATGAGGACTGGAGTTTTGGGATAGTGGATAACTGAGTTATTGAGTATTGAATGAAAAGGCTTTGGAAATTTGAACGAGGGCATTTTAGAAATAAGATTGCATGTTTACTTTACTGGCTGGTAAGAAAATAATTTAGCTACCTCTCGAATGGGTAAGATTTTTCTTCCATTTCATAAGTAAATGTTACACAAGAAAAGTAACTTACCCTTATTGAAAAGTGCAAAAACATAGGTAAGCTGGTCAATAAAAAAATTAACTAACTTTTTCATGATATTTATCCATAAAAAACTGATCGTCAATGAGGTCATGAATTGTTACAAAAAGTATATGAGGATTTGTGTGGGTATGTATTTGGTTTAATATCGGTTATTCATTGAATCTTTAGCCAAGTGATAATGTCAGGACTTAAATGAAGGGAATATGTGAGGATCTGAATCGATGTATATTTAGTCACATATCCATTATTTATTAAAAAGATTTTAAATACTTACATAGGATCAAGAAATTCAAAGAATATCTTTAGCCTTTTTGGGTGATATACCGGACTGTTGCAAAAAAAAAGTCAAACTTGACCCAAACTGACCTAATATCAACTTGGGCTTAATATAACGATCCAAAGAAAATGTGCTTTTTAAAGCAGGCTTAAAACAAAGAAAGGGAAGAAGAAGACTCCCGATGAAAGTCTCCTTCTCCCTCCTGATTTCACCGGAGGGAAGCCGGCTTTAAGTGGAAGTTGGCCTCCCTCCACTCTATTTATTGAGCCCTCGCCTTCCCCTTTGGATCCCGCATCCAAGTTGCCAGCAAGACCGTTGATTTCTCTTGGTTTTCATTGACTGCTCCTAGACAAATCACCTCAATTTCTCATTGGAAATGAGGTAATGACCTTAAAAGTTTGTTCTTGTTGGCCTGATAGAGTCATTGACAACAGGATTTCATGGTAGACCGAGTCTCCCCTATTTCCTTCTTCTTTTCTTTCACCATATGTGGCCTTGCTTTGGGTTGCCTAGGGCTAGGCCAAGTCACCGGAGGGTCATTTCTGGTGCCGTAACAACTACAGTAGTGGTCGGCCTAGAACCTTTTCCCCCTTCCCGGGTTTTGAAGAGAAAAAGAAACGAGAGATAGAGGAAGAAAAAAAGAGAGAATTTATCTTCCCCTCACCCCCTCTTGAGGTTCACCGTCTTCACTTGTACTACTTAGTTTCTCTATCTATAAGTTTATTTATAGACAACTTTCTCTTTCTAAATTATTTTTCTTCATGAATTTCTCTTTCTAAATTTTTTATTATGGATAAGTGGAGTAGGCAACCTAGATTGACTAGTTAGCACTAGGAAGGTTTCTAGACTAGTAGTATAGTCATCTTATATAATTCTACACTGTCTATGATAGATTCTAAAATTTATGTTGACTTTGATTGGTAGAGATGTAATTATCTGCATAAAAAGGTATCGAGTAGGGCACTTTGTTCCCGAACTTGTAGATTAAGAAGAAATTGATAGTGGCAATAATCTCTTTAAATGATCACCTATATGTATATTCATGTTTTTGTGTTGTATGTGGTGATTTTTTAATTATGCTAGATGATTTATGTTGGTGTATAATTCTTGATATGAATACATAAGTATATAATTCTTCATTATATATGCCTATCACATATTGATTGTTTGAAATAATACATCAATTGCTTTGAAATTGAGCAAAAAATATAATATGAACTAATTGAATAGTTTTGTGATTGTGTAAGAAGGTTTGGATTGCTAGTTACAGGCTGAATCATGATATCTTAGATTGCTATTCATGTTCCAAATCATGATATCCTAGTTTGCAATTGTGGGTCGAAACATTGTTATTTTGGTTTTCCACTACTGGCCAAAGCAAGGATATTATAAATTGCCATCATGGGTTAAAGCACGGATGTTATAGATTGTCATCACAAGCCAAAATATGGATTATAGTTTACTAGTCATAAGTCAAAGCATGATTGTGGTTAATTCAAAATTCTAAAGATAACTATTAATTGATCTGAATAATATTGATGAGATGTGAATGATAAGTTATATGAAACTACCGATAAAATTTATAATATATTTGTGATAATACATGATTTGAAATATATGTTTATATAACCATTAAGTTATATTGGATGCATGACACGAAATTTTGTGGCTTATGATTTCTCTTCAATGTTGCTCATTCATTATTTTTGAACTATTTTATTATATTAGTGTAAGTGCAATAGAATTCTTATAGGATTGTAAAACTCGCCCCCTTATTTTTCTATTTTTTATCAGAATTGTAGGATGTGTAATATTGGATAGATTTGAGCATGGAGTTTGAATGATAGAGTTATGCCTTGCATGATCTCTAAGACTTGTTCCAGGGTTAATGTGTCTATGTTGCATGGCCAAATATTGGGTTTGGGCATGATAGAAGCAAGAGAGATGTGGCTATAAAGGAAGACATTTCCCATTTCTTTGTTTGCCAAGGTGGAGTAGTAAAGCAACACTTCATGGTTCACCTTTTTTTTTTTAAGCACAAAGGGATGTATGTGCAATGGCGACTTGGTTTTTCAAATATATAAATCATTAAATCTAGCTATAAGAATCTAAGAAAAAATATAAATATTGTATATAATTAGATGTGGAATTATATTTACTATTAACTACTAGGTGCAAATATTGCATAATAGCATAAGGATATTGATGTGGCGGGACCGCTAACATGGAGCCTCTCTTAGACTCAGCCGGTGACCACGTTGGTGGGTAGTACCAACTGGACAAAGTCTCTAGCGGGACTGCTCTCAGTTCGAGCCCCTCGTGTCAGAGTGGCTCCCTCGAGGTCGAGTCCAGGCTGAGGTCAGGTCCTCGTTCTTCATGCCCCTCGTATCAAAGTGGCTCCCCTGAGGTCGAGCCCCGGTCGAGGTCAGGTTCTCGTTCTTCGTGTCCCTCGTGCCGGAGTGGCTCCCCCGGGGTCGAGCCCCAGCCGAGGTCAGGCTCTTGTTCTTCGTGCCCCTCGTGCCAGAGCGACTCCCTCGAGGTCGAGCCCCAGCCGAGGTCAGGCCCTTGTTCTTCGCGCCCCTCGTGCTGAAGTAGCTCCCCCAAGGTCGAGCCCCGGCTGAGGTTAGGCCCTCGTTCTTCGCGGGCTCCCTCGAGGTCGAGCCCCGGTCGAGGTCAGGCCCTCGTCCTTCGTGCCTCTCGTATCGGAGCGGCTCTCCCGAGGTCGAGTCCCGGTTGAGGTCAGGCCCTCACTCTTCGCACCCCTCGTGCCAGAGTGGCTCCCTCGAGGTCGAGCCCTGACCGAGGTCAGGCCCTCGTTCTTCGCACCCCTCGTGTCGGAGCGGCTCCGCTAAGATTGAGCCTCGGTCGAGGTCAGACCCTCGTTCTTCGTGCCCTTCATGCCGGATGGCTCCCCCGAGGTCGAGGTCAGGCCCTTGTTCTTTGCGCCTACGGGGAAAGTTCCCTTCCCCGCTCGAGGTCGATTCCATGGTCAAAGTCAACCTCTCTCTCGGGCGGACAAGCAGCAGTGCCGACAAGTGGCACCATCGCCCTCACCCTGGCATGCCTAAGGAGACTGGCACGCATGATGGGCGATGGCACGCCGCCTCAAACGTCCGAAGGAATGGCTTCCCCTTCATAGCACACCAACTGTGCCCCTGCGCATTGGTATTCTGCCAGGGCACACCGGTCTATGGGGGGAGCATCCCGTCGGAGCAACTAAACTCCCAATCCACTGTCGGTGCCACCTAGGAAAGGAGCTTCATTGCCCACTATTTGGACCATCCAAAAGAGGAAGGGCTCGTCAGAGAATTCAGACCCGGTAACATCTGCCACCGGACCGGTGCTCTGCCATATGGTGGGACGGCACCAATGGGGGGCAGCGCCCTGTTGGGGCATTAGGGTCTGTAGCACATCTTCTAACCACGAAGGAGGCGCGCCCCCTCCACGTTCTTTGGGGGCTCAATTAGTGGTAAATCCTCGACCACCCGGGGGGGAAAAAGCAAGCCTACGTCCCATTCGCGCAGGGGGGGACATGGGAGGGCCCGGAAAAATAGAGTTTCGTATCCCATAGAAGGCACCGCTCGCCTATAAGAAAATCTGAAGGGGTCTCCAGCAAAGGTAAGCGAGAAGGGGCTGGCACCACAGCGAGGCATTAGGCATACCAAGAGCACCCAAAAACTCCTGGAGAAAGTTCCGAAAGCCACCAATGCTCGCACCCTCCTTCTCGACCTTACCACTCATTTCATCTCTTTCTTAGAGACCTCCGAGGATGGAAATCGCACCAGGATCCGTCCAGGAGGATCTGTTATCCTAGATCATCCATAGTTTTGATCGTCGGAGTACTCCTGTCGAAATTCTTGGTCCGGGTCTCCTTTCTTTTGCAGGTTTGGACATGCTTATCGGATATCGGACGGGAGCGCCATCAACCGACGCCAAACGAGCACTACAGGCCACGGCGACCTAGGCGGTAACAGATATTCCTTTCTCATTAGTAATACATTTTATTATTTCAGACGATAGGTAGTTAAATTAAATTAGCATGCTTGGACCCAACCACACTATTTGATTTGCCAAGATCTAACATCCAATTACAATATTATACTAATTCAAGTAATTAAAACAGAACCCCTGATAAATGTCTATTAGTCAAGAATAACATCAGTAGACTCAATTTGAGTAGGTTCCCTGGTTAACAATCAACTTTTTCATTTTTATACAAAACAAGAGACTGATGGGAAAATTGGCTCCAACCACACTATTTTAATTTGCCAAGATATAACATCCAATAATAAATTTATACTAATTCAAGTAATCAAAACACAACCCTTGATAAATGTCTCTTAGTTAAGATTCTTAAGAATAATATCAGTAGACTCAAATTGAGTAGGTTATGTGTATTAGTTAAGGATAAACATTTCCTTTTTTTGTACAAAATAAGAGATTGGTGGGAGATCCTATCTCAATCATTTCTTGTCGAGGAAAGAAGTGAAGAATGAATGATTTCCAGGAAACCAGAATTTTAAGAGATTGAATCCCTTAACAAGCTTTTCCCAAATTCATTAGCAAACTCTTTCACATGAGTAGGGTGGAGTCAAGAATTTCATACAGGGAGATAATTCTAACTTGTTGGGTGATTTTTAAACTTTAAATTGTATTTCAATTCTGTCACAAGTAAATATAAATTATGAAAATCTAAAAACTTAAATTAGAAAAGAACATTGATCAACATTTTCTCAAACATGCACTTTCTTATTTGAAATTACACGAATATAATTAATTATCCCTAATAGATTCTTATATATATTTTGGAATCATTCCACAGATTTCTTGTTACCAATGCTATCAACTATATTTTCTTTGATATATGCAACCAAGTATTTTTCTCCATTGACTTCTTGTTTAATTAAGTGATTGTTTTTTGACGATATTCATATACAATAAGTAGAATTTATACTACTTAAAGTTTGTAAACTAACCGGTATTAAATATCCTTTTTTTTTCTTTATCATTTTGGAGCTAGTTCACTGATTATCATAAAGTACAATGTGAGATAGGTCACATATCAAGAATTTGAATCTTAAGTTAATTACCAAATATCATAAGATTTTTTGAGAAAAAACGCTAATCACGTGAAATAGAGTTCATTGGAACAATTTTTTTTAAAAAAATTAAAAGTTTAGAAGGAATTGAATGAATAAGTGCATCATAGAAGAAGCACAGCGATATTTTATTCAATAAAATGTTTCCTGAGCTTTTGAAATTACATGTATAAAAATTGTAAGATGATAATAATGATACAAATCTATGACCTTTGAAGCCTAATGCCAGTGTCAAAATCGTCCACATATTTTCACTATATATATATATATAATGCTTATGTGCATATAGATATACTTTTTTGAATCAATGATTTATTTTTCTTCCTCAGCTTGTGAAAAAATGAGAGTGTTGATATCAAATTTATATGAAGAGAGGGAATTGAAGTGTTTCGTGGGATATATTCAGGACGGTTTTTAAGCATAAATCAATACTCTTCTTATGATGTATTGATTTTTTTTTTTTAAAATGAAGGATTAGCTCTAAATTATTTTTTATTAAATTACTTAAATGATAAATAAAAAATATAAGTGGATCGAAATCCGTCGCAATGCATCACACCTGCCATCACCAATTCGAATATTCCATAGAATATTATAATGTCGTTGGTACGGGTTAAAACCGCCCTAACGTCCTCCTCCCGGTCGAGCGCACACGTGCTACCCCATAGTTCATCACGTGTAACACGTGCCATCTCGGCGTTATCCACGTGTTCGCTTCGCTTTCCCGCTTTGATGCGTCTTATCTTGATACGAAAAGTATCTCGCTCCCACTATTACCGATGCGTCGCTTTAAACCAGTAACACTCGCATCCATGTGAACCAAACCGGTGTCCTCTAGCATTGATTTATAAAATAATAATTCTTTGGCAGACCTCCCACTTCCCCCGCTCCGAGTCCGCTCCTCCCCTTCACTCTTTTCCGCTCCCCGATCATCCGAACCCGAAAAAAATAAACCCAAAAAATAGAACCCAAAGTAACAAATAAAGAAAAGAAAAGAAAAAAAAAGAAATCATTACTTCGAAACGCCTCCGGCCTCCCTCTCGATTTAAACCCGGAGAGGTCGAGATCGTCGCGACCGAAACCCCAGGAACGTTTCAGCTCTCTACTCTCTAGGGCTCCTTGACTCCTTTCCGAGCCCCAATCCCTTCGCCCGCTCTTCTTCTCCCATGAAGGTGATTCGATTCTTCTTCCCGGGGAGGCGGCGATGACGCCGGGGAGGGATCGGCGCTAGGGCGATTCCATTTCTTTTTTTGATTTTTGGATCGGATGGCGGAGGGCAATCCGGGTGGGATTCCGTCCGGGCTGAACCGGATCAGGACGCGCCGGGCGCCGCCGGAGGACCTGTCCAGCTCCGGTGGAGACGACTCCCCGGCGCCGATCGTGGAGCGCGCTGGAAGTTGCGTGTCGGCCAGGAGCGGGGCTGCCCGGCTGTTTGCCAGGAATAAGGCAGCCGGTGTTGGGAATCCATGGGTGGACGATGGAAAAGGTCAGAATTTTATGCTTTTTTTCTCCGTTTTATGGCCGACTTTCTGTTTAAATTGTCTAGCGTTGCCTATTCTTGATTGGGGTATTGTTGGTTATTTGATGCCTCTGTTCTGGTATCAACGTTCTCTGTTAACATAACGGGGAAATTTGTTGTACCTGAAGAACAAATAATATGCTCTTTTTCTTATTTTGAGTGAGAAACTGGAATGAAGAGACGATTTTGAGAGCTAGTGAAGGTCGTGGCTGATAGCTGTGTCAAGCCTATGAGAAGTTACTTTTGATTCTCTTTTAATTAAGTAACCTGAAAACTCTTGTGTAAAGAAATAACTGTTTATTTGAGCTTTCTATTACATAGACAAAACAAACTTGTCGCTTCAAAGCAAAAGAGGAAGCGACCACGTCGCGGGAGTAGTTTTAAAGAATTGATGAGTTTCTCGTGAGCAACTATGTAGTGTTGGAACTTGGAACTCAATTTAATTTCCTTGAACCAAGTTGTAAACTTTCCTTCTGAACTAATCTCTAAAGTAGCTCTTTGTGGACAGGATAAAACTCATGCGTGTGTATGTGTGTATATATATATATATATCGCTTTGCTTAACCTTGTTTGGTCTCTTAATGCAATCATAGATCATGAATCAATCTTTATAGGCTGCTGTACCACTATTGGTTTCAATGCAGTTTGTCTTCGGGCATATGTGTTTAATATATGTTGCTTTAACAAAGAAGCCACATGATTTGGGAGTCGATTATGTAAAGCATTTATATGGTTTTGCTGTGTTCATTCAGTATTGCGTGATGGTAAAAAGAGCGGTCGTTGGTTCAGTTCGTATATAAGCACCAAGGATTCCAATAAAGCCTCTTCTAGAACTCATAACCCTGAGGTAATTTGTGATTGAAATGCATGATATATCAGCCTTAGTACAAATCTACATATCTTTGACTGCATTATGAACTGATCCTATCACCAATTTGGCAGGTCAATAGGGCACTGGCTAAACTGCTAAAGAAGAAGAAGAATATTGCAACAACCAAATATTCTGTGGATCAAAGAGATCTTACTGGAAGGCAATCAATTCCAGAAACCAGTTCAGCTCAAAAAGCATCAAAAGGCCAGAAAAGTTTTTCACATGAACTGGGACCTAGAGGTGGTATTAAACTTGACAATCTCCGAGCCCGCAGTTATAGTGATTTGACGGTATTTTGCTTTTTTTTTTTACTTGATGAATACATGGACTTTAAGATAAAGGATGGATAAAAATAATGACAACTTAGGGAATCATGACAAGTGTTTATTCTTCTTTTCGTGATTAAAATTTATGTACACTCTTCTCTTTTTTTCACCCTTTTTTAAATGATAATATTTGATTTGAGTTGAATTCAGGAACTTTTGGGATCATTACACTCAAAGTTTGATGCTGCTAAGGAAGTGGTGAATGCAGAGCTGGCTGCTTTTGCAGGGGAAATGTTTGCTCTTGAGAATGACTCTGTTTCGGAAGTACGAGAAATAGCTGAAGATTTACTGATTCTCTCGCAGCAGTGCATAGAGATGACCTCTTCTCAGTTCCGGGAAAACTGTGAGAGGATAGTTCAGAACCTTGCCGATAGGAGGCAGAAGTGCCAAGTAGGCATTGCGAAGCAAGTTATAACACGCATGCTCTTCATCTTGACACGCTGCACCAGGCTGTTGCAGTTCCAGAAAGATAGTGGACAAATGAATGAGGACTCTCTTGATAGATTCAAGCAGTGTTTAGAACGTGTTCCTGCTGTTGAAATGAAATGGATTTCCAAGCATGACCATGCTGACCTAGGTTGGGATAGCCTAGTGAAACATCCTTCAGAGGAGCATAGTGAGGTATTTTTCAACTTGAGGAATTTAATGCATGTTTTTATAGCTACCAAATCTTTAGGAGGTAACCTTATATCTTACTAGATTCCTTTCATTCTTTCAGATTTCCACCCGTACTGGTCAGAGATTCACTGTAGAATCTGATACTTGCAGTTTCAGTTCTCCCATAAGTAGAAAGGTCTTGCTTTCTGGTCATGAGGATGTTGTTTTACAACATCATGGATTAGATGGCATTCCTCCAGAAGAGCTGTTACGTGAGTCCAGTTGTGATTCACTTCAAGAAAGAGAAGAATGTTCAGATGGGCTAGATATTGTAATTTGCAGGATATGTGAGGAGAATGTTCCAGCTTCTCATTTAGAATCTCATTCCTATATATGTGCTTACGCTGACAAGTGTGATTTAGAAGGTTTTGATGTGGACGAAAGACTACTAAAAACTGCAGAGATACTGGAACAGATTGTGGAGTCTTACAATCAGAGTAACCGTGCATCATGTAGCAGTCCTGAGATTTCAAGAATACAAAGTGCTAACTCGGTCATGGGATCTGAATGTCATTCTCCTAGAGTACAAGAATGGCACAGCAAAGGTATGGAAGGGATGTTTGAAGACCTTCACGAGATGGATACAGCTTGCATAGATGATTCTCATGTGGCAACTTCTAATAATTTGAAGACTCTTTTGGCAATGAAGATCGGAGCTTGTCATCGTTCTTCTTCCAATGGTAGCATGACACCAGCTTCCTCTACAACCACTCCTAGATCAGGCCACTTCGATTTATATTGGTTAGAGCACAACAACCCTTCTGAGCATGAGGATGTAAATCAGGTGACTTTTTTTGATGATAATACCATATTCTTTCCTGAATTTTGTTTATGTTGAAAAATCATAAATATTCATGAAGCACAAGGAGAATAAACCTAAATCCATGGGATGGATGCTGGTGTTGTTGAAAGGGAAGGACAGGCCTAGCACCTAGATAGAGAATTTGGATGCTTTGGGTGATTTCAGGGTTTCATCGTGAAAATTGATGCTTTAGGCTTTTTCCCTGATTGGAAGCCAACATAGTGTTGCATTTGAAAACATTTGCTTCTTGAGATTACTCATGAATTTATAGTGATGTGAAATAGTTACAGTACAGATATGTTAGCAGAAGGATATGATCAAAAATTAAAATTTTCATGCTAATTTAATTCTTGTGTTTCAGTTTCTCTGTAATTTTAGTATTAGCTCCCTTTTGCTTTAGCCCTATGACTGGCTTTAGTTTTCTTGTCATGTCATTAGAAATGAGATTTTCTTTTTCTCTATCTCTTTTTTTTCTTTTTGAATCAAACACTCCATTTAGATTATGTTTAGGGGTGTGATCAAGTTGAGCTGAATTGAGTAGCTAGAGGCTCAAGCTTAACTTGATTCAAAATACCTGGGATCAAAACTCGACTTGAGATCAATTGAGCCCAAATATCCAAGCTTGAACTTGACTCGATTAAAAAAGAAAGAGCAAGACTTAAGATTGACTCGACTCAACTCGAATATCAACTAGACCATACTCAAGCTTGAGTTGAGCTTGAATTCAAGCCTTGGTCATAATTTAAAAGTATGGTTAAAACAAAATATAACATAATACTATACTTTAAAATATTAAATCAAAAATATATATTATAAATAACATAAAATAATATTAAAAATACATATACTTGACTAGGCTTATGAACCTTCAAATTAAGTATTTTGCTACTCTAGCTCAACTCAAAAAATTGTTTGAGCTACTCGAGCTCAGTAATAGTCGAGTCGACTCAAGCTTGGACTTGAGTTGAGCTCGAGCAGCTCACAATTGCTTGGCTCATTTGCCCCCTAATTATGTTGTTGCCATTCCTTCTACATGACTTGCAAAAATGAAGAAATGTAGTTTCTCTTGTTTATTTAGATAAATCTTGTTTTGCAGATGAATGAAATGGCTGATATAGCTCGTAAGGTTGCAAGCTGTGATCTTGCAAATGAAGGGGCCTCTAAGCTCTTGAATGAGTGCTTGCATGAAATACTGGACATTCTGCAACATAGCCAGCTCAAGGCTTTGATAATAGACACATTTGGAAGCCGCATAAAAAAATTACTTATGTAAGTTTTGATTTTAGTTTTGAGATTACATTTTTTTAATTTTTTCACATTTGATGCATGAAGACTGTATCTGAAAAACACCTATTGATGGGAATGCTCAGGGAGAAATTTTTACTGGCTATTGAACTAAGGGATAAAAAAAGACATAAGAGCATGGTTCAACCTGAAGAAATCAGAGAACTTTCTACGTCAAATGCAGCTCAGTGTACAACCCCAGCTCCTTTACATCCCATGCACAAAGAGAGGATGAGTATCGATGATTTTGTTATTATCAAACCAATCAGTAGAGGGGCCTTTGGTAAGGTTTTTCTTGCTCGAAAGAGGACTACAGGAGATTTATTTGCAATAAAGGTGCATGCTTCAAAAACATATTATTTGGCATTTGTTTGACTTAACTAATTTACAATGGCTGCATGCTTTAAACTGATGACCTTGACACCTTGTTGTTCGTTCTAATCTCCAACTCTTTTACAATCTGCTGTCTGAATGGGATCTAAACAATGTGCTACAAAGTTTTATCGATCCAGTATGCCATTGCCAGTTGATTTCCATGGTTATGTTGATTAAGTCAGCAAAGGCATTGAGTTGTTGCCATAAAAAATTGATGAAATATATTTTTAAATTTATTTTCTTTGTAGTTCTTCATTGGTGAATATTAGAACTTCTCAACACAATGGTGTTGTAAGACAAGTCCAAACTAACTCTAGATAGCTTTTTGCTACTTCTACTTTTTCTTTTTGATCTCTACATTACCTACTGTCAAATGACCTTGTTTTCATATAAGAAATTTTTTAACATTCAAGATTGCTTTGCTGGTGCAAGCCTCAAATTCCAAGATCTATGGAAATAGGTTCTTGAAAGAAGGACAGCATTTTCCTTTTATCATGTGAACTCTAGAAGGGTCAAATTAATTTTTAAATGAATAAAAAGGTTAAATTAGCTGCAAAGTCTTTTTCTTATTACTTGAATTGTTTGAAACTAAGAAGAAGACTCTAGAAAATGGAATTAAATTTCTGATAATATAATTCTAGCAACAAAGGAAAACTCAGCCTTTTTGACATGAATGAATGAATGATTGAGGAAAAAAATCCATTTAACCAATATTTGATTCCATTCATTTTAATAACCCATTTAATCAACAGAACACCCATTTAAGAATATTTCATTCTATTCTATTTTGATAAGCTAAAAATGAAAAGAAGAATGAGTATAGTTCATTCTATTTCACTTGAATATATGTAAGAACACTTCATTTCATTTTTTCAAGATGCAGGTTACTCATAATATTAATAAAGCTTCAACAAGAATAACACAAATTGGGTAACTAGAGCCTGAGATAACTAGAGCCTGAGATAACTGCATTAAACAAAGAAGTAAAAAAGCACTTTCTGTTTTTTAGGCTGAGGGTGCCTGAAGCTGCCAAAACTGACTGACACTGGCTGGATGGAGCAAACTTGAAAATTTGGCTAGTTTTAGATCAGTTGCAACCAACACTGGTGCTTTTTGGCTGAAAGGGATTGGTTGTGATGGAAACTTCAAACCTTATTAGTGTACTTGTAACCTCCATTTTCAAAAAGTCAAATGAAATTAAAATATAGGGTTTTAGTATAGGTAAATCATGGCGGCTTCTTCACTTTTCTTTTAATATCCACTAGTTCATTCGCTTAACCATGAGCCATGTTTCCTCCTTAATTATCTCAACTGAGCCTTGAATTTTATGTGGCCCACTGCACTGTTCACTATCATAGCGGGATGTTTTAGGTTTTAAGGCTTCTTATTTATGGTGATTCACTGGGTCTTAGGTCAAAACCACACCAAACCAAATTATGGTCTTGTAGCAGTAATCAAAACACAATCCAATTCTTTAAAACCCTTAACCAACTTGTTTGTTTCGTATGCCAGTTTCGATACCAGCCATACACAAGTCTAAATGTATACTATTTTTATTTCATGTCTTTTTAGAAAATTAGATTGAAAATTTGAAATACATAACTGCTTTTATGTTTTGACTAAAAAGATCATTATTAGAAAGTATCTGAGCACAATTGTTTGACTGAACAAGTGTTCTTGACCTTATATTAGTTACATATGTATTTCTTATTTTCTTATTCCATTCAATTAAGCAGTTGTTGCCTTGTTATTCAACACTTACAAATGTTGTTTCGTGGTTATCATGGGTTTCTTTTATCCATTTTGCTGATAATAGCTGTTTTGATATAGCATGTAATTTTTCCTCTTGGTGTTGTAAAAGGCATATATCACATGTGCATTGCTGGACCACACTTTCATGTGACTTTCTTTCATAATCAATCTATACATTTGTATTTTCTACAAGTAAGGTTTGTTGTACCAATTGGTATTGTACTGAACTGGACGTACCATACTATACCAGTACCAAGCTAGTATGTTATACCATATCGTACCAACATGTCGAGTTGTACCGTAACGAATTGCATATCGATACTACAATAGGAACGTACCGGTATGGGATCTGGTACCGAGACAGCAAACCTTGGCTACAAGCCTTTTCCTTTTCTTGGTAGATGTGGACATGTTTAATTAGCTATGTTTTCTTAATTTAACCTGTTGCTATCAGTTATTTCATTTAATATTTTGAATTGGTATTGCTTTTCTTCCAATCATATTGAGAGATCTATCCATCACTAAAGATTAATTCCAAAGTTATATTTGGCCAAACAAAGAGATTTTGTTGTCTACTTGTTGACAGCTGATTAGGTAATTTTAGATTGTTGCTGCTGCAGGTACTTAAGAAATTGGATATGATACGAAAAAACGATGTTGAGCGCATATTGGCTGAGCGTAATATTCTAATCACAGTCAGAAATCCATTTGTGGTAATTTCATTTTCTTTCTTTGCCTTTGGTGCATTTTCAAGCAAAAAAGATCTTGTTTCTTGTGAGCCTTGAATATGTCTCTCTCTTTTTTTTTGAATGAATGATTTTGTGTATCACCAGGGAAAGAACTGCATTAAACCATCCCCCCTCTACCCAAAAAAAAGTCATATTACTATTCTGGATAGCATGGTGCTCCAAAATCATTCATTTTAGTGCTTTGGTACCCCTAGGGTTTGAAATAACTCCTATAGAT
The DNA here is from genome assembly GCA_021397845.1 of Areca catechu. NCBI lineage: Eukaryota > Viridiplantae > Streptophyta > Magnoliopsida > Arecales > Arecaceae > Areca > Areca catechu. The sequence goes on from CM038045.1 coordinate 15,597,733, forward strand.
GCAGCCACAGCCCCACTTCTTGTGGAGTGCTTTTTGGCATGGAGGCTTTCATTGAATGTTGTCCATTGCCTCTTGAGATCCCAATTAACGAAGACTGATATCTTTCCTTAAAACCCCTACATAAGAGCCAGAACTCCTGGGATTTTGGTTTAAATCTTTCCAACATATTTTTCCTGCTCTAGATTCTAAAGAAATATGATTAGGACATCAATTGCCAGGCTTTCATTGAATCTTGTCTATTTTTCAGTTCCCAATCCTGTATGCAACGTACAGCTTTCTCATATTGCTTTCTCTAGGTTCAGTTGCTCCTAGTAACTTTCCTTTTGTATATTTTACATTCATGGATAGCCTATTGAGAATCATCTCCCTTCTATTGACTCTTCTAGTTGTGCCTGTAACTTGCCCTGGAGACTTCCCAGATTATTTTCATGGACTGCCTTTAAATGCATCTATAGCTACAATAATTTGATTTAAGAGAATATATAAATATGTGATCTTGGTTCATGAGCATGATCCAAATATTTATAATACAGCATTTTGTCCGCTAATAGCTAAAATTTGATTAAAATCATGAATACATCTTCCTCTGTCAGATTCTTCTGCATCTTCTCCTTAAGAATATTTGATTCTTTAATGTGAAATAATAATAAAAAAAAGAGAGAGAGAGCATTTTAAGGGAAAAGTAAAGGTATAATAAAGTGAAAGACAAAAACATTTTGTTTGGCTATTATAACAATATGATCATTGTCTTTACAAAGCAACTTGGCCCCCTTTAGCATGAAACTTGACTCTTCCTCTGATCTATATATGCTTGTTGCATGCAGAGTATGACTTGGGTTTCATGTCATAAAATACATCCACTTGTATAATCCCTCATTTTTTACAATTTTACTTTTTTCATCATGTTGAGTCAAATTCAATCAGCTATTCTATTTTATTTTTTATTGATAAGCTTATTTTTTTAACTATATGTTCTCTGTTGCTGTTTAGCTTATCCATCATATGAATATAAACAAACCAAGTTTTCTGCATAGTCTAAGTATATAAACAGAAAAACTATACGTGTTCCTTTTTCTGGCTTTCATTTGTTATCATCATTTTTTATGCTGATGTAACAAAAGCTTCTGCATCAGTCAAACTATTTGCTTTAGGTGCAAGATTCATCCCATTTTTTTTTGGTACTCTTGCAGGTCCGTTTCTTTTACTCCTTCACCTGCAGAGATAACCTTTATTTGGTCATGGAATATCTCAATGGAGGTGATCTATATTCCCTGCTTAGAAAAGTTGGTTGCTTGGAGGAAGATGTAGCTCGCATTTATGTTGCCGAACTGGTTTGTTCAAGACTAATTTCATGCAATATTGTTACATTCTTTTGAAACTTTTTCCTTATTGTGCTTGTTACATTATATTAGGTTCTTGCATTGGAATATCTTCATTCACTGGGAATTATTCATCGTGATCTGAAGCCAGACAACATACTGATAGCTCGTGACGGGCACATTAAGGTGACCTGACATTTTATGATTTTGTCAACTTACCCTTTTTTTAGGCATTAGCTTATAAAATCCCTTTTTTTTTTCTTTGCATCATGAATATAAGGAAGAGAAATATTAGTGATGAATGACACCATGCACAACATTCCAGTGACCCAGAATCTTATCATATGGTTGACATATCATTATATCACTTGGAGAAATTTTTTTATAATTAATGAATATTCATAGTTGCTTTTTCCAGCTTCCAGACTTCTTTGGTTATTAATGAAAATGCATAGTGATTTCTATTTGTACCAGCTTACAGACTTTGGACTATCAAAAATTGGCCTGATCAATAGCGCAATGGACTTGTCTACATCTGGGACAACTGATTCCATTCTATTAGATGCCCAAAACCAGCACGCTTTTTCTGCAAATAGTCACCAAAGATTAAAGAGAAGCCGACGTTCTGCTGTTGGGACACCTGACTATTTGGCACCTGAAATTCTTCTTGGAACTGCACATGGTTTAGCACATTCCATATTGCAAGCTTTTTATCAAGTTTTAAAGAAGTTGAAATTGACTTTTTTTAATTTTTCTGCAGGCTATGCTGCAGACTGGTGGTCTGTAGGGATTATCTTGTTCGAGTTCATAACAGGGATCCCACCTTTCACAGCTAGGCTTCCTGAGGTAGTCTACAATTATACAAATGTTCATGAACAGCACAGTGTTCAAAGATCTTTGTTTCATTGTTGGCTGGAAAGAAAAGAAGAAAGAAAAAATTACCGAAGCCATGACTCATGGATCTATTCATTACAAATATTTGAGCTTTCTTGCTTTAACCACGATGATTAAACATCAACTATTAGGGATGCTGACAACTAAAATATCTACATCTTAGCAGTCTCCTCAAACATCTTGAAACATAGGCTTTTCAAAGCTCCGATAGTTCATGCTTTCTCAGAATAGTCTACCATTATTGAATGGTGAAAGAATTTGGTGGAAATAGATAGCATCTAGACATTTCTGAATCGTCTTTATCATTGATATTCTGAATTATTGAGCACAGTGTTCAAAGATCTTTGTTTCATTGTTGGCTTTGGAAAGAAAAGAAGAAAGAAAAAATTACCGAAGCCATGACTCATGGATCTATTCATTACAAATATTTGAGCTTTCTTTAAAATTGCTTAAAGTTAACCACGATGATTAAACTTTATCAACTATTAGGGATGCTGACAACTAAAATATCTACAAATCTTAGCAGTCTCCTAGACAAACATTTTTTTTTAATCTTGAAACATATTGGCTTTTCAAAGCTCAAAATGTGCGATAGTTCATGCTTTCTCAGAATATGTAGAGCTACCATTATTGAATGGTGAAAGAATTTGGTGGAAATTAGATAGCATCTAGACTTTAAAATTTCTGAACTTTCGTCTTTATCATTGTTCAATATTCTCTTATTACAATGTGTTGACAACATTTAGGCATATAATTTGAGCTTATAGCAGGTGATGTTGAGTAGATTGTGTGACCATGCAAATTATGTTTTGTAATTATCCCATTCTTAATCTCTTCACCTCTTTCTGATCCATTCCTTAGTTGTATAGAAATTAGTATGTAGACTTTATTTTCTCTGAGCCTTCTTTTTTTTTCTTCTCTCTCTCTCTCTCTCTGACACACACCCACACACGCACATACGCACACACACACACACACACACACACACTAACAGCATAGACTTGTCATGTCAAATTTTTGTTTCATTAGGTTTTTAAGGTTGAAAGGCCTAAATTTCATGGCCCTGCAATGTAGAATGGTACTTCTTGGCATTTCCTATATTCATAGCATGATGACATCATTTTCACTTTTCACTGATTGACCCATTAAATTGAAGGTATCAAGCGTATGATTACTTCAAGGGTCTTGATGATTATGATGGACACACATTTAACTAAAAACTGGTGTTCAGTCATATATATATATATATTATATATATATATGCTTTATTATTTTTAGGTAATGCGTATTTATTGTTTTGGGCTTCCTGATACTTGCACACATTTGACATTTTGGTTGATAGTGCTGCTTAAAATTTGACCTGAGGAGATTGGTACGGATATGAGAATTGGACATGGGCAATAAGTGATCCTAAAAGAATATTCAGGAACCCATGCGAGATTTTGTTTAATTTGATTTTCTATCGCATACTAAAACTAGTTTATAAACAATTGGATATCAGCATTGGATGTGAGAATGAAGCTCTTGGAATGAAGTTTGATATTATATTTATGAAAAGACAAGTGGTTTTGGTTGTGGAATTGCATACCAGCATCAAGGAGGATTTCTAAACATAGAGAATCTTTAAGGTTGATCTTTCTTTTGGGATTCTCACCTGCATGGCACTAGTTTCCATGTGACATTACTCCTTATCAATGTTCCATTAGTTTGAACTAGCAATTGATCAACCATGATGAACAACAAAGGTTGACTAAAGGTATGAAGGGGATGCATTTTTTTAATAGATCGGAGAAATCATACCCACCAGTTATGAATACATCCAAAAAGTCAGAAAATAAAGTATCATGCAATCCACATGGAACATCCTAAAAAGGGATGCATTCTTTTGAAATTCATCTTGGGTGGCTCAGGGGATTAATAAATTTGCAGATATTCATGTGAAGGAAATAGGATCTTACCATGATAATCCATCGTTGGAACTTTCTTTTGTCCATAAAAGAGCTGACCCAATAACTTGAACTATTGCATAGTGTAAATGCACTCCATGTAAGTCCAATTGGTACCTGACTCTATATATATTTTTGGTGAACATTATATTAGCTATTTAATCCAGCTGAGCAGTTTGTTAGTTTTTCATTATCTACTTTTCTATCTAATAGTTATAATGCTCATGTGATTTCATTGGACTACTACTAAAGATTTTAAGTAGAAGATAAATTTTAAAAAACTAATGTGAATTAGATGCTAATAAGCCTTAATTGAAGAATTTTTTTTTTTTTTTTTGGGATATATTAGAATTCTAACCTAGATAGTTTAAGTTTTGCCATAAGTAATAAATGACTATGAATTTAGATTTTAGACGTGAAATTCTTTTCATCTGTATAACCCTAGAAATCATGGAAATGCTAACTTAAATAGACTTTTTCCTTTGGTATATTCCTTGGAGTCTTGTAATGCGAGTTCCTCCTTGGATTCAATCTAGCAATTGAGAACTGTTTAAAATTAAAATTAAAAAAAAACAGAAGTTTAGGATGTTTAAATATCTAAGACAGAATAATTAGGAACATTATGGGAACCGAAAAGTTGGCAAATTAAGCTGCTTTTATAGCATTAGGATGAACCTTGGAATTTTCCTTGCAAGTGCCCTCAAAGTGGAATATTGGATATTTATGGATTCTATTAAATGCTTGAGATAATATTGGTTGACCATATTTAGTTCTTCATAGCTACATTGTGATTTGATATTGGTCTCGGCAATACAAGAAGTTGGCATCCTACTACTAATGTCTATGAATGGCTATCTCATGCATGTTTATGTTCCTATCGATTGGGAGATAATCTTTTGTTGAGAATTTTATATAATATTTAATAATGTGTTTATAAGTTTCATTTTTTATGTTTTTTGTGATAATGATTTAGTCATGGTCATTAATCGTTTCTAATTAATGAACAGTATTCATCTTAGCTAAAGTGTCTCACTCTTAGTGGAGTAACTTCTCCATCTATAATCATGAGATCATGGGTATTTGGTTCGCTCAAGGGATTCCATGTTGCATTTTTTTTAAATCTCCTTAGTCCTTACCTTGTATATCTTAAGAATTTAATATTCGAGTCATCTTCATGCACTGACAAGTGTCAAGATCAAAGTTTTAAGTACCGGTACCAGACTTCATACTATTTTTCCATCAGAATGACACAGTATCTATGTGATACTAGTACTTGAAGTACGTGCTGAAACTAACATATTCCAAAGAATTGAAAAACCATTAGTGTTGATTGATATGGCTTACAGTTTGCCCGTATGCACCGTATGGATCAATATAGACTGGTAGGGCCAGATGGCACCAATATAGCTGTTTAGGAATCCTAACACGTATTAGTTCAGGTTTCATGCTAGAATGGTATAGTACTGTTCACATTGACCATGGTCAAGATCATGGCAAGTGGCTCGGATTAAGATTGTCTTATGCGTGAAAGTAGATTGTTTTAGTAAATAACCAGTGGGAATTAAGTGGTTGTTCAATGCATGTATAGGCTTTGTCTCAGCATCTCTTTGTTAATGGAGGTGAAACTGGAAATCATGAAAGGCATGTAACTGGTCTAGTTTTGGGTGTATGGACATACATTTCATTAACTCATGGAAGTCCCATTTTTTTAGGAAGTTACCTAAGGTAAACCGTAAATGGTAAACCAGTTTCAAAATCATCCAGTTTTTAAAAGTAATGATGTTTATACATTTAGCACCGTGTTTGGTAATTGCTGATCAACGTTGATAATAAACACATATAGATGATGATTAAAATCCCCACCAGACCATGGCTTGTGATAGTTGATTACATGACTCAAATGCCTGACCTTGTCTATAGCATGCATGTACTTGTTTGCCTGTAGTGGATTTACAGGTATGTATCATAGCATCTCACCTTTTATCAAACCATTAATTGTTAAAGACCAGGGCCTGGTAAAAATTTGTAAACAGGAATAATTAAAAGAAAACTCAAAGTATAAACACTGGTCTTTGGCTGATGAAACCATGCAACCCAATGTGTGAACTCAAAAAGCACAAACTATTACTATGGCAATATTCTTTGCGACTTCAGTTTCATTACCATTTCAGTGTATTTCAACTGTTTGTTTGACTTGTGAAACATGGTAATTGGATATTATTTTATTCGATTACCATTTCTGTTTAAAGTAGTTTCTAAATATGTTTTATACAAATCAGCCAGTATGGAAGCTTCATTTTACGAAATATTTTATTGTTTTATATGTATACAGATGATCTTTGAGAACATTTTAAACAGGAAAATTCCCTGGCCCCATGTTCCTGATGACATGTCATATGATGCCAAAGACTTGATTGACAGGTTTGTCCCATTTTTTTTCGTTTTCTAACTTTCTGGTTGGTTAATGATAGCCTCCAGTTTTCAATATTTTATGCTACTAGCTGCTGGGAACATGCAATGCCCATTTGAAGAAAAAGTTATGAATATAAAATTTATGAATGCAAACTTTTACATTATCTTATATTATGTAAAGCCTATATAAATTGTAGGGACTTAAATGAGTAATATGACAAATTGACCATATTACTATTAGGGGTGGCAATGTGTTGGGTCAGGCCAGGGTCTAGGGTAGGTTGAAACAAGTTTTAGGAAAAACCTATCTACCTAACCCGAGCCAATTGGTCAGAAATCCAAAACTGAACCTGACTTGTTTATTAATTAGGCAACTCAATCCAACACATGTACCCTGTTTAATAAACAAGCCAGATCGAGTCAGGTCTGTGATAACTACTTAAATTGGTCCTAAAAAATTTGGGTTATAACCATGTTAACCCAATCCAATTATTAAATAGCTTGAAGTAAGTTGAACAGTTCGAGACTCTAAAAATGAATCTGACCCATTTAATTAATTGACAATTTGGGTCAATCCATTTATGACCCAAACCTATTCATGCCGTATCCAAATCTCATCTTGGTCAGATTGGCCAGGTAAAGTCATAAATTGCCACCCTTAATTGGGATGAGACATTTTAAATTTGTCAATTCTAAAAATTTAAAAAGTTAAAATTCAAATGTTAATTGCTATTGAATGGTGTAAGTGGTTTGCAAGATTTGGTTGAGGAGATGGAATCTAGAGGGGAATATGAGTTGATAATACAATCTGGGATGTGAAAGCTGATCATGAAATATATTATATTACTATATATTCCTCAGTCTGCGATTGGGCTAAAGGGAATATGAGCCAAATTTAATAAATTATAAGATTGACAAATTGGAATTATTTATAAATAATATAGACACACTTTGAACTTTATAGGGGCTTACTAACAACTTAAGCATGGATTCATCACAATTAAGATGTTCGGGTGTTCATGTATGTTAGTCATGTTGAAAATTTACTGATAGTTTGTTCACCTTTTTTAAAGGGTAGTTTAAATAGTTTTCTATTCCTAATATAGGCTTATGCTGGAAATGATGGTTGGATGTCCATTAGGTCATGATTGAGAGGCTTCAACCTTGATCTCTGTAACCTACTTTATGCATTGTTGCTGAATATTCCATTCAAGATCCTCGTGAGAGTGGCTTACTGAAATGTCAACAAGTTATAATTTGTAGTTTTTGTACCCTCATCTTCCATCTAGATAAAGTATTAAATTTGAATCTAAATATTCTGCTTCTGACCCAAGAAGAATATCAATTATCCTGTATGCACTTTTTCGAAGAATTATATTCTCGTGAAATTGAATTGTGCCATAAGTTTTTGTCTGCAACTTTTAATAAGGAAGATGAGTTATTCTTGTTCAATCGCATTGTTAAGACTTTTTTCACACCTCAAAAGCAGATAAAGCTATAGTCCAATATTAAAACAAACAATTGCAGTTTCGAAACACCAGACATTAAAAGTAAATTAAATTGATAGAAAAAGCACAAAAAAAAGAGAGGATTGTTCTGCCAGTTTGAAAGCAACCTCATGACTGGGAAAATCTCTTATCAACTCTACATTATCCTTCAGTTTCCTCATAGTTGACTAATATTTTCTATTCTGATATTTTTTTCAAAAAGATTTATGATGGTTATTCATAGGGGGCTTACATTAAATGGGGTCTTATTGTGCAGACTGAAATCAAGGTTAACTTACACAGATAGAACATAATTGACTCCAATTATAACTTGCTGGATATGGTTGTACTTGCAGGAAGTGGGGCAGATAGGGGATTGGATTTTGAATACAAGAGAAAGGGGGGAGCACTTTTAGAAGATGTTTATTGGAAAATCATGTAACGCTGCCTTTTAAACAACTCTATGAATAAGTTTGAATGGCACAAAAACATAATAGAGCACAAAGTTAAGTCTCAAGTTATTTGGATGGGACCATGTAAGAACAGCTAATGTAATTAGGTGAGGATCCTAGAATAAGGCCAAGCAAAGATATGGTTATGGCTATTGTTGCATTTGTGTGCCCCAATTTTGCAGTCAGTGTACTGAAAATATTGTCTCAGTGAAGCAGAGAGATTTAAATAGGGCAGTGGTCAATGGGAATATGTTCTCACTCTGTTTTTCAGTTGTATTTCATATTATAGATGCAGTGCCTTATTAGAAACTTCTATAGTTTTAAAAGTAAAATGTGCTTCTTGGCTACTAAGTTGAATCTACCATGTTGCTAACATAGCCACATATTAATATAAGGTCAATATAGTCCCTTTATGTTGTCTACTATTATTGTAAATTGAAATGTTAGACTTCCACATTACACTCCTAACTCACTGAATTTTACTTGCAATCACTGTTTAAGTTTTATGTCCGAACCAAACTAGGATAATCATCTAAGCAAGTCCTAGTCAACAATTCAAAAGACAGACCACATATTAATTTATGGCCCTTATCTCACAAACTAACATTGAAATAAAAAGCCAGTGCCTATTTAATATTGACAATTGGCCCTATGCCCCTTATCTGACAAACTGACATCGAAATAAAAGGGAGGAAGAAACAACCCCCTCCCCTCGATGCTCTCTCTTCTTCTTCTCTTGTTCTCTCCTTCAGCTTGCTGGTAGCTTTTAATTTTTTTCGGAAGTTTGATGGGTTTTGATTCCATCAATGACCTTTGCCAATGACCTCGGCGATCCTCAACACCAACCTGGCACCCTTTGAGGCCCTTGTCATCCAGTTGATATCCTTTGCCAATGATTGTTGATTGCAGGTAGAGTCCCTCTTCCACTGTTGCCACAACCTCCACCCCAATGGCCAACGCCCTCATTGCCAAGCTCACCACCCTCCACTCCTCGTCTCCTCCCCTCACCTCGAGATCCATGCCATGTCAGCCATCCTCCTCCCCAAGCTCCTTGTAACTTTTCCCCCTCTTCCGCCTCCGGCGATTCCTCCTCTCTATCTTACTTTTGGCCTTGCCTCTCCCCAGCCTCCCAAGCCGCTTAAGTGATTTGAAGGTGCCTTGTCCAGCACTAGGTTGGCGATTCCTCATCTAGCAATTCCTCCTCGCCATCCTAATCCCTTGTCCCTCCTCCACTCATCTGTCAACTTCAAAGATGATAATAATTACTGTTTAATTATAGTAAAACTTTGTTTAATACATGTTTGTTAAAAGGGTTAAATGGGCTAGGTTAGGTTATCTATTTATTAAACAGAATAGGTTTAGGTTTCAAAATCTGACATGTTTAGTCAGGTTCAGGTTTGGGCTTTTCTAACTCGACCTGCATTTGACTTGACTTATTTATGACCCCATCCGACTTGATTGCCACCCTTGGGCTTGGGCAAGCATGTTTTTCATCATTTCATTGGCAGAAGTGTTAACAATTGTTTGGCCATATATGGGCATCAAGATTTGCATCTAATTCAGCTTGTATATTGACTCATGTCCAATTTCCTGTCAATCTACAATGACATCGATCTTGCAGACAAACTTTCTTCCACTAATAGCCATCAAGTAGTTACGTCCTTTAGCAAAGATTTAATAAGAAGTGTACAGTCAACTCCACACAGAGAGAGATAGAGGGACTGGTTCCATTAGATATAGAATTAGTCTTATTAATGTTTGCACACAAGAACATTAGTATTTCATACACTAGTTATATTAAGTTTTCCCCCTGTATAAGCGTTCCCATTATAGACTAATTGCATATAGAGATCCCTCTTTTAAATATTGGCAGATCAAGATGCCCTGAATTCTAGAAATCCCAATTAATATTTCATTAGACGTAATGAACAAGTTAGTGCTTTTCTTATTTCTCCTTTCACTTGTTCTTTGGAGCTAGTTTGTGAATTACAGCACCCTTTAACACTGGGATCCTCAAATTCAAGATAGAATCAAGATTTTAATTCTCAAAATGGTTGTAGCAGGGAACTCGAATTTGATGTTGACCATTGAGAAGCTAGAGTGGTTTTTTAGTTAATATCTCCAAGGGGCTGAGTGAGGGGAGAGATAGGAAAAATTTACTAAATGTTCCACTATGACTGATGGAAAAGATAATGATTTGCAGATTTTAGAAAAGAAGGGTCTTTATATGCATTTGATCTATAAAGAGAGGGGTTATATCCAAATCACATATCTTATGTGTTGTATCCTCAAATAAAAGATAGAGAAGAAAAATAAATTTTTATTACATGAAACATGTCATTTGCCTCAAAGTACTCTACTTTTAATTAGGACCAACTAATTGTTAGACATGGTCAGGATGTATGAATATTGTTTTCTTAGGGGATATTGATTGAATAACTAACTCTAATTGGTCCATTCCATTTTCTGCAGGTTACTAGTTCAAGATCCAGACTTGCGCCTGGGTGCTAATGGGGCATCAGAGGTTGTATTTTGATATATGTGTATTTTGATTTTTTTCAAAGAACTCCCATTCTGTATCAAAAAAAGAACTCCCATTAACTCCATTTGCCTTTAGAAACTTGAGATCATTGAATTGGTACTGATTTTGCAATCTTTTCATTTTTTAATGGTTGAATTCAATTTGCAGGTAAAAGCTCATTTTTCTTCAAGGAGATTAACTGGGACAATTTTTCCTCGCAAAAGGTGTGCATGAATAGTTCTTTGAATGAGTGTCAATCAGATTTTATGCATCAGAAGTAGATTTATTTAGTTTATGTGCCAATGATTTTAATATATAGCAGATCGGTGCATATTTAACTGGGCAAATGTAATGCACCACCATTTGGTTGCTAAAAAAATAGTGCTTCATTAAGTTGGCCAAAAGTACAAAGGAAAAAAATCAGATTGACTATTAATTTGACTTACAAATTAAATGGAACTTTCTTATTAGAACTGCAAGCAAAAATAACAGACTATTATTCATCTATTTGAAGAGATTTCGGGTGTAAAATGATGATTAGAATTAATAAAGATGGAGCTTGCATGAATGAATCATCATGTTTTGAGAGGGCCATGCCCAAAGAGTTAGAAGCTAGGTTTTAAGTTTTGGTTGAAACTAATAATTTTTAACAAAAATGATTGGCTTTAGATGATGCCTTCTGAAATTAGCTGAACTTTTTGGCTTCGTCATGTTAGGTTGGTTTCAGCTGGTTTTCGCCCATTTCAACATTTTTGGCCAAATGTAGCATTTTCATTCAGTTATGGCAAATTCAGCTGCAATTGACCATTTGTTTTTTGGTTTAAGAAGTAATTATTTTTGATGTCTCCTTTGTTCTCTTTTTCTTTGAATTTTTTACTAATTAGAAAGTATTATATGATTGGCAATTTTAAATTCGAAGCTCAGATGTTTACTCTTCATTTTTTTTTCAGAAATAAATAAAATATTTAAAAATTAATTAAATAATTTTCTTTCCTTCTTTCTTGGATAGGTTATTAAAATGAAATGGAACATGACATGCTTAGATGTTCGTTTCCTTGCTTAGATGGGTTGTTAACTGAAATACAATGATATATTCTTAGATGAGTATTTTCATGCTCGGATGGACCATTACTTTTGTACTCTCGTGCTACTGAATAAGCATATTTAATTAAGTCTATACTCTTATGCATTTGTCTTGTTAAAAATGTTTGATTGAGTGATATTTGATATTTATGCTCAAATAGATTATTTGACTGTTGTGTGATTTGTGGACCTGACCTTATCTTCCCTATTTGGGTAATGGATTGGGTTTGGTCACAACTCATAAACCGAAATAAACCAGGTTGGGTTGGCTCGTGCTTGCCACGGTTCCAATCTGGCCTATTTGCAGCCCGACCAAATATAGTGTTGGGCATTTGACTCTTACCATCAATTCTTTTGTAGACTTGATTTATATAATCAAATGTAAATGCCCGTGCTGCTGTTTCTATTTACAATTTCAAGGGCTTGTTTTCTCATACATGAGCTCACTCTGATGGCTCAACTCCATTTTAAGCTACATGGAAGAAAAATATTTGTGCCATGTGCTTTTAGACATGCATTAAAGATATTAGAGGTGGTGTCACTAATTATATTGAGCACTGTAGGGTACGCTTGATGTATCTTGATTTGTTTGCTTTGTATATCAGAAAGCATAGCATGTTCAAATCTTATACTCATTTTCTTATTACCATGATCTCAAAGCTACTGATTATCGCCTGTAGGCTGCCTTCATTCCAAATCCTGATAGTGCAGATGATACAAGCTATTTCATGTCACGGTATTCGCAAAGTTCTTGCCAAATTTCATTCAACAGAGACTCCAGTGATTGCACCTCTGGTGAAACTATCTCTAGCCCAGAAACTGGCCCCGAAACAAGTGTAAGTTATCATTTGCTCAATTTTAAATAAAATCTAAAAATTTGTGTTAGTCGTGATGTCTTTTGTAATTTACTTAGATTGATTAACTATTAGGAAGTAAGTACTTTTATCCAATGTTTCATAAAATTGGATATTGATTAGAATATAGTGTCTGATGTTACCATGTTAACCTTTTCTTTTACAACATTTGTAGTGGCTTGTGAAGTGATGATAAACTTGTGATTCCTCAATCTACTTTTGTCCTAGCAGCACAAACTGAAATTCTGATTCCTTGAACAATGTATAGACAAACCACCAAACCTATTGTGTTTATCTCCAGTCGGCTGATCCCTTTCCTCTTTGCTCCTTTTGAATTTCAAGCCCTCTCTCACTATTTCCATCAAGTTGAGCTTTCCTCTTTTTTGAGACTATAACCTAAATCTAAGATCTCCTGCTTGTCAGGACTAGCTCTTGCCTATACCGAGGATGCCCACACTATATTAAACTGCTCTCCCACATTCAAGCCCAATTGCTGCTACTTTCAACATTGGTTGTTGTCTGCTTGATTGTAATGCTTCAAGAGCTAGAACTCTTGAATTCCTACTATGCCATAGAAGTTGAGCATATTGATGAAGGCTGTTTAATTTTATTGCATTGCATATAACTCAAATTAGTACCCCTAGATTAGTAGTTTGACAAGTTTTCTTCTAGTCATTCTGGTCTTCCAATAAAGTTCTGCACTAACCCTGTATTTTTTTTATGCCAGTCATCTATGAACTTGCTATTAATAATCAGGAGCACATACTATGGTGTGAACTATTTGTAGATGATATACCGATGATTCATTCTTTGATATATCAGTATTTCATTGGATGAGGACAAGATCAAATGCTAATCTGGATAAATAGAGGAAAGCCTTAGAGACTTAGGGCTTAAAAATAAGCAAAATGAAAACAAGGTATATAGAATGCAATTTCAGCAAAAACATAAATGAAGATGAGGCTCCAATTAGAATTGATGGACAAAGAGATAATGCAAGTGTTTTAGTTTCATTACATTGGATCTATTTTAGGAAAGAATGGTGAAATATATGAAGATTATATATTTTAGAACTGGAATTGGATGGATGAAGTGGAGAGGTGTTTTGGAGTGTCATTTTTTTAATTGATACTTGGTGATTTAAGTGAAAAATTAATGAAACAACAACAAGATTAACACAGTTGCAAAACAGAGAATTTTTTGACATAAAGGGTCCAAGAAAATGAGTTGATTGTATCAAAATTGAAATGTTGAGATGGATGAAGGCTAAGATAGCTAGAATTAAGTGCATTTGAGAGGTTGTAGGAGTTTCACTAGTTTAGGACAAAGTAGTAAAGAACCAATTAACATATGCATGTGCACAATAAAGACATTAGGAGGCTCCAATAAGAAGAGATACTCAAATTTTTGTCAAATGATTGTGAAGAAGAGACAAAGGGATGCAACTTAGTTCGTATTATCCTATCTTTCATGGGAAAGCTAAGGACCCATGCCAAGGTGACATATATCTTAGGAGGGAAAAGATCTTTTATGAGAGGCCACCAATGCACTTGAACGGGCTGATGGCAAATCCATGTTCACTTCTCCACCTCGTCTTCTCCAATGTCTTTTCCATCCAACCCCTCTTCTTGGATCAGCGATAATGATAGGGGAGGGTAGAGTAGGTGGTGGTCAGCTCTGTACTCATATCATGTCTCCATTTCCCTAGGTTCTATGCTCCACTACACACCTCTCCACTCCATTCGTTTAGTATGCCCTCTGTTCCAGTGGCATCTTCTTTGCAAACTTCCAGCAACCATCATCATCTTTCCAGTAGAGCTGACCCATCACCTTGATCAAAGATGAGCATCGGCATATATGTACACCATGATAATTTTATCTTTGGTTTGAAGTCAGGAGGGATTGAACAACCACCGTCTCTCCGATCAGCATTGCTAATTTCAAGGAGGTGGTTGATAGAGGAAGATGATGCAGAAGAAAATGCTTTACAGCAACCAGGGTTTCATTGCAAGCTGGTTCAACCAGATGGATTGATTTTATTAAAGAAATGCTTCATGGCAAGCGGAGCACTGACCCTCACTTACTCCACCTTCTCCAATCATCATTGCCAATCTAAAGGAGAGGGGTTGGATGGAGGACTAGGTGGAGGAGAGGCAAAACCTGGGTTTGCTGTTAGTTGGTTCAACTGAGTCAATGGCTCTCATAAAAGAGCTTGTCCTTCCGAGACACATGTCATTGGAGTATAGGTTCCTTTCTTTCTTTCAAAAGCCTGGATGTGTAGACTAAACCATGTCCAAGATGGAAATCTAAAGGACTATGGGTCGAAGTTGTGTGATTTTGGGATATGGTTTAAATATTATGATCATAGTTAAAGTCCCAGTTAATAAGATAGTAGCCAAAGGTGATAATACATAATCTATATTGAAAAGTGTATGGACAAAGTTTTGTTGTAACTGATATGCTTCCTGAGTTTTTGACTTTAGGAATTTCCTATGTCAATCCAAGATGGGCAGGTGCTTTTTGATTAAATATATTGGTGCTGGTAGGCATTATTGATATGACATGAAGAGATTGATCACGCTGATTGCCCTAATCATCTTTTATTCATATTAGGTATTCTCGTTTTTATCATTATATATCACTCATTTTATTGGTGACCCATCATAGCAGAAGGATGCCCACTGCGATTTGCTTTCTTTTTTTTTTTTTCAATATGATTTATGCCAATTTATCCATCTTCATTTCAGCTTAATATTCATATCTACCATGTGGTTTATTATCATTAGTGCACCATACATGTTTGTTAACACAACCATATAAAAACCTTAAAGCCTTATCCCATGTATTCAAGTTTGACTTTATGGATTATAAAATTATCTATTAATTCTAATTTAACTTCTCTCATTGGAAACACATCCCAAAATTAATGTTGTGTAATTTTGGTCTAGTATTTTGTTTAAGATATCTCTGGGTTGGAAAACACTTGCCATGAGTCTTGAAGCAGTAGTGGTTGTAGAGGCTACATGCCTTATTTATCATTGTTGAAGTTTATGCAAGCCCTTGATGTTCTCCTAGGCTTGGAAAGGATCTATATATGATTAGATTAAATGCAAGGTTTAGTACAAGGAATTGTTTGTGTATTGTGGAATGTATAATCAACCAAAAGGCCAAAATAGAAGACTTACCAACAATATCTTTCATCAAAAGGAATAATTCCTCAGAAAAATAAATATCCTAAAAAGAATCATTTCAAATGCAAAATTTCTTTAAATTAGGCAAACTCACAGTTGTTGATGTATGCAAAGCAAAAATTAAATTAAATGAAACTACAAAATGACATGTATATGGGCCCATTTTATGTGCTGAGCGATGAGACAAATGTACCATATATGAGCATCCTAACTTTTATAGATAGAAGGTACCGGCTTATCAAGTTGGTAAGTATTTAGTAGCTGTACCAAATGACTATGGATCAAATTTTGCCTTCACTAGGATTTAGAAGGTTACAGATATCTAGGGATGGCGGACCATCCTCTCGTTGTATAGCCCATTGCCTACAACTCCTCTCTATTCAGAAGAAAAATATTTTAATTAAATATATTTAGTGTATATGTGGTGTCAAGTTGTGTTTGCATTAGGGTGAGTCAACTCGGGTTGGGTTCATGACAAGTCAAGCCTGGTTCAGGTCTAATGAACTCTCAACATATAGTTGACCCATTTATAATCATGTTAGAAATATGAACCACCCACCAATTCATTTATGAAATAAATTAGGTAAAATAAGATAAACCAAAACATGGTATGCAAAGATCACCAATGACAAAATAAAATTTTACTTCCAATATATCATCATAATCACAAATAAACCTAGAACTTTAGGATATATGTCAGCTATAAACTAATTAATAAAAAAATTAGGTAACATGCAACCTGTCTCAAAACCCTGTTGCTTGTCCTAGCCGTTGCTTTGTATAACCTTTCTTTGGTGAACCAAACTACATCAGAAAATTAGAAAACCATCGACCATGTTAGGTTTGGGAGCTGACCCCTCAGTTTCAGGGAGCTAATCCTGACTATTGATATTGGGTTGATTATGGGATGACGACCCAGCTTTAAAAATGAACCCACCCAAAGCTTTGTATTCTTGGTGCTTCAGGTGGGTTGGTGGGTGCAGTTCAGATTTTGCTGCTTCTAGTTTGCATTGAGAAATGAGGAAATGTGCTGTTCGTATTTTCAGTTATTTAAAAAGTGTTAGCTAAAGTAGGAGATGCTTTTAGCATTATGTGATTCTTGTTCTTGGAAATGTTATATTGGGAAAGGATTATCTGACTCTGGAAACACTAAGAATTGTTTTAAAGAGTTCTCTTAAAGACTTGCTAGCCATTGGAATATGTCACCAAGTAGTAAAAGTTAAGCATGTCTTAAATGAACTAAAATGTGTTGCAATTATCACTGTTGAGCATATCAAATTTAGTTATTCACTGATGCATCTCGTGCATCTCAAAGAGTGCTAAGTTTTTTTCGCTTCCAATTCGTAGAGCATGGTAAACACAATATGTGACATAATTTTCAGTGACCAAACAATGAGATAGGACCCAAGGATGGTTGCTTCAATTTTTAGGTTCTGTTATCCAAGGTTTTAAATCCCGTGAGATAGGGCTGTCCCAGTTTTTTCATGAAACGGAATGGATGCATTGACGTCTTGTCCCGTCCCGACATTCGGGACAGGAGATGTCCCAAGATGTCCCGATTAGGATGCTGGCGGAATATCCTGTCCTAACACATGAGATGATATCCCATCCCGGTATCTCATGAGATGTCCTGCTGGGACTTGAATCCTTGCTGTTATCTTTACTATCAGCATTCCAAATTACTAAGTTTGGCAACGTGCTGTCACATTCAGCTTTTGTTTAGGTCCGGACGGTACTCCAGGATCCTGTTTTATTTGTTTCAGTTATTACCTAATACCAATCTGTTTCTTTCCTCCTCTTTGGAGTTGCTGTAACTTGGAAGTGCATAACTAATGGGCTCTCTCTTTCTACCTTCTTGTTTTCTCTTGTTCAGATGGATGAATATAGCGAACTAAAGGAGTTTGACTCCCGTACTTCTCTGGATCTTTCCTCAATCAATTTCTCTTTCAAGGTAGACTCATTTCCTGCATCGGAGAATTCCATTTTGATTGCATGTCCAACATCAAGTGCTCTTCAGATGTTATCGTTTAGCATGCAAGCTTTTCGCAAGTTAGTTGCTAATATTCTTAATCAAGGAAATAAAATAAGTGGTTGCAAATACTTGTCCTTGATTGGTTTTACTGCTATCTGAATTATTGCAAACTATCATAAAGCTTCTGCCGCAAACCAGTGACACGGTATGTTCTATTGTAGAATCTATCACAATTGGCATCCATGAATCATGATGTCCTCTTACAAAGTGGAAAAACAAAATGCTCATCCCCACAAAGGTATCTCCGCTCTTAGTTTTTAAACATAGGCGTGAAGTGGCCATTTTAGTACAGTGTAGGAGTTTCTACTATTGATATGGGCCAAGTTCATGTTGCGTGTTAACACTTGGTTGATAGCCTGGAATGTAAATATCACTGGTGCTATGGATCAGGCTTGCTGGAAATCGATTTTGGAAAATGTACAGGGAACAAGAATACCTTAAATGTTTTGTGGTTTTTTTTTTTTTTTTTTTTTTTTTTAATTTTTAATTTTTTAATAAAGGAAAGAAATATTAAAAATCAGTTGTTCATCTTCTTCCCATTTTTTCTGGTGTGCTGGGCTGCTTGTGTTTTGGATGAGATGAACCTGCTACAAGCGCTTGAGACGGTGGTATTTGCCTGAACTACGATGGCCGCGTGCAAGCAGCGCTAAAACATAAAGAATTGTGCAGACCTGCATCTACATTGAGCTGATTTGCTTGGGATGCTTAGCAACGCTTTTACCTTTTCTATTTTATGAAATAAAAAAAATCAAAAAACATTTTAAAAGAATTTTTAAACTGTGAATATTATTTGGTGTAATTAGTTATTTTTATTTTGTAAAATATGAAAGGAAATTAAAAATGTTGTTAGTGGTGGTTGCTGCCAATGGTTGGGTGATGATGATAATGATTGTTACATAGTGATAATGGTGGTAATGGTGATATAGATGGCTGTAGTGATGCCTGATGGTTACCTTCATGGTGAGCAGTCCTATCATAAATGATGTTAATTATACGGGATTGTTTTTTCGATAAAGCAGATACTTAAACCAAGGTATGAATACATTCAAAAAAAAGTTTTAAAAAATATAATCTTTAAAAGTCCTAGGCGTGTCCTCAAACTGGATTCACAGCATCTATCCTGAATAGCATTCAATAAAGGAGAGGCCATCCAATTCGCTATCGTATTGGCCTTCCTAGATATATGCCTAACAACAAAGGAGGAATAACCTCGTAGTCAAAGAACAATATCGTGGATCAAAGGATGAGTAAGAGTAGAACGAACTGTCTCCTTGGTTCTGAAATAATTGTGGAAGAATCTCCTTCAATAATGAGGTGATCACAATGGAGAAATCGATAGGTATATTGAATTCCTGTTCAAGTCGTTGTGAGCTTCGTCTAAGGGATAGTAGAGTTGACAAGATGGCAACCCTTAGCAGCAATAATATCTAGGCCTGAGTCCCGGATCACAAAGATAGCCCCACCCTCAGTTCTTCTCATATTTCCATCAAAATTGACCTTGACATACCTCGGAGGGGGCCTCCAAGAAATAAAAACTTTCCGGAGTGCTCGAGAAGTGAAACCAGAATCTAAGGTCTTCATGGATGCCATAGTCACCATCTGGAACTCCTCTATATGAGCCTGAGCCCTCTTAGCAAGAACTATGGTGGAACACCTCGAGGAACTGAAGACTAGTGCATCAGAGAAAGTCAAATATGATAAGCCATATAAGTAGGAAAACTAGGAATGAAGGAGGTAGAATGTGACCTCAAAACATCCAAGAAAGTAGCCACCAGATCCTCATAATGCTCAAGAATGAAGTCCAACCCCATCGCCCTCCAGACATGCCGAGCCATCAGACAAATGAATAACACATGCTTAATGGTCTTCGCATCAACATCATAGGCTGGGCAAGCGAGTGGAAGCTATATCTCTCTAGCAGAGAGGAGAGCTCTCGTCGAGAGGCGATGCCAGGTAACTTTCCATAGAAAGAGGGCCACCATGGGATGCACTCCTAAGGACCAGATCCAGCCAATCTGACAACTCTTCTACGGCTCTACACTAAACATATGATACAAGTCTGACAAAGGAGCTTTAGGCACAATAGAAGACCTCCAAACATGAACATCAGTGCAGGAATGGATTGGTAGAGCAATGAAAATAATCCTAGCTCCCAAAATGAACCCAAAGGTCTGAATGACCAAAGTAGAACTTCACTGAGAGCCATCAATAAACAAGAGGTCAGCAATTATCCGGATACCATAAATATCCATAGTAATAAAGGTAGGCTACTGGGCTAAAGGGACCTCCGAGATCCAGGGATCATCCATGAAGCTGATTAATCTACCATCTCCAATGACCTATCTCATCCGGGAAATAACAATTGTGGCCCTTCGTCTCATCTCTCTCCACAAGGCAAAACCTTAACGGGCTGTACTAAGCCTCCATCCATCACCGAGGGAAGGGGGCCATATCGCATCCTCATCATAAAAGTCCATAGACTCTCCGGACTTAACATGAGTCTAGAAACATGCCTCGCGATCAGGACCTTCCTTGTCACCCCCAAAGAGTGAATACCAAGGCCTCCATCCTGAATCGGCTGACAAACCACACTCCATCCCAACAAGTGAACTCCCCGATGAGTACTCGAAGATGACCAAAGAAATGAGCAGATAGTTTGTTCCACCTTGAGGACGATAGACTTGGGGATGATAGCGTTGGAGAGCAAGAACACAGGAACAGAAGTAAGGACTGACCTGATCAAAGTTAACCTGCCTATAGAAGAGAGGGCTCTACCCTGCCAACCCTCCACCCTCTCATAAATAACATGGACCACCTTATAACACTCCAACTTGCGCAATCTTCCACCAGAGATAGGAACTCCCAAATAATGAAGCACCCATCCTAAACTGCAATTCCCAGAATCCTATGAATCGAATGCTGTAACCGGGTAGGAGTCTTCGGGCTGAAGCAGATCTCCAATTTATGAAGATTAACCCTCTGGTCCGAAGAAAAACAATAATGCTCAAGAACCGACCTGAATCCCACCGCCGTCGCCAAAGAGGCATGGCCCACATGAGGTAGTCATCTACGAACAGCAAATACAAGATCAGGGAAGCACTGAAGCAGGGCAATACGGCTGAATAACCGACTCCCGCATCGCCACCCGTAAAGCTCACAAAAGAGAATCAGCACATAAAATAACAAATGAGGAGAGAGAGGGCAACCTTGACGAAGACTGATATTTGAGTGAAAGAATTTTGAATGAGTCCCCATTGATAAGAATAGCATAAGAAGGATCAATAATGCAGGCCATGATCCGGTCTACCCAAGCCTGATGAAATCCAAAGTCCCCCAAAGCTGACTCCAAGAAACTCCAGTGCATTTGATCATAAGTCCTCTCCATATCAAGCTTGATGGCCATCGATGCCCGCTTAGCAGGGGCTCTCCGGACATCATGTATAAACTCCTGTGCTATAAGAATGTTGCCATAGATACATCGACCCCCAACAAAAGTCTCATGCTCAGGAGAAATAAGCTTAAGAAGAATAGGCTTCATCCTGTTAGCGAGATATTTGGTACATAACTTGTACAAGGTATTACATAAGCGATAGGCCTGAAGTGACTCGGCTCAGAAACATCAGGATGCTTCGGGACAAGAGTAATAAAGGTCTGCTTCCAGGTATCAGGCATGTGGCCAATAGCAAAGAATTCCTGTATAGCAGGGACAACCTCCCTTCAAATGATACACCAATACCTCCTGAAGAATAATGGAGGAAACCCATCAGGCCCCAGTGCTTTGTCCTTATCCATAGACCAAATGACAGATTAGATCTCCTCAGCAAAAATAGGGCTAAGCAGTCGACCATTCTCCTCTGCAGAAACCTGAGTCTCGGGATGAGGGGAGTGAAAGAAGAGGGGGTCCTCTTGGGGTCCAGCCCATCTAGAAGAAAAGAAGGTGAAGACCTCCCGCCTAACCTCGTCTGCATCCTCCAACCACCTCCCCTCCGAAGACTGCACCACCCTGATACGTTTCGTGTGCCGATGAACAACAGTGGCATGATGAAAGAACCAGGTATTCCTGTCCCCCTCCTTCAACCATTGCACTCTGGATTTTTATCTCTACAGTCTCCTGTTGACTCAGAAGGGCGCGATGTATAGACATAAAGTACCAAAGAGCTGCCAAATCAACATCACCCAGACCCCCTTCCCTCTCCTCCCTCTCTTAGAGTGCATTAATGGAAGCCTCCACTGAACTCAAGGAAGAGGCTATGTTCCCAACCTCTTCCTTGTTCTACCTGAGGAGCCGACGCTTGATTAAAAAAAGCCTTCGGGAAATTCGATACCGTGCATCCTCCCGAATAGATAACCTCCACACCTTCCTGACTATATCCCAAGAACCAGGATAAGCTAACCAAAATTTTTCAAATCTAAAGGGAGCATGACAAGGGGCAAAGGCAATCATAATAAGAAGGACTGGACAATGGTCATAAGCAACCTAGAAAAATGATGAACCTGATGGTCAGGGTGTAGAATAAGCCAGTTTGGAGAAGCAAACACCCTATCAATACGCTCCCAGACTCTAGTCGCTCCCATCATGTTATTCATCAAGTAAAGCAGGGCCCCACAAACCCCGCATCCACCAAACCATTAGTATGTAAGAATTGGGCAAATTCCCTAGAAGTAGCATCCTCCACAAAGGGCAGACCACCTCTCTTATCCTCCACTGCAAGCACGCAATTAAAATCCCTTGCAACCATCGTAGGAATGTCCTGGTCCATCAAAGCAGAAATTTCTTGCTAGACAGTTCTCCTTTTCCTGTAATTGGTACTCGTATAGACCCCAGACAATAACCAAATAGGCTCACAATTTTTCGAAATGACAATGTACACTTGTAGAGAACATCGATTGAACATGTCCACCTTGGCTAACCCCCTGTGCCACACAACAATAATACCTCCCGATAGCCCCTGTGATTCGATTGCAAAACAACTCCAATCTTCCTGAATACGACGATAAAACCGATCCAACGCAGGCCCAGAAAGCCTAGTTTCTAACAATACACAGATCAGGATTATATAATTGCCTAAAGCGATGAATGGTAGAGTAAAATGAGGGCTTTCTCGCATCCCTCACGTTCCAAACCATAATCTTCATAGAACCAAGAAAGAGATTAAGAAAACCAATCCAATATAATTTTCCTTCCCCAAGGGCTTGGAAATCCCTGACCCTCTTGCAAACAAAGCATTCTTCAATTGCTTGCTATCACGTCATGGCTAGATTTATCTTCATTGACAGGCCTGGTAGAGTCTCCTTGTTTTGGAATCCCCCTGCCCCCACTAGAGGACTGTCGCCTTTCATGCATCATTCTGGAGAAACCGCACAGGACTCTAGCTCCTCCTTCCCCACAGTAATAGATTGCGCACTCAGGGGACCGCCCTTCTTACTAGAGACAGCAATGGAGGAAGTATCTTTGGGATCATTTGCTCCCTCAGCCTTCTGCACCTGAGCGACAGTAGCACCATCAGTAGGATAACCAGGCCGACGATCATCACCAGAGACAGCAGGTAACATCAGGGGCCCTCCTTCGCTCGTAATCTCCACTCCTCCCACACCAGCGATAGGTAGTCCCACGGCACAATCCATTCCCCCATCTACAGCACCACAAGCAGCAAAAAAAATAGAGGAAGCCAATGCCATAGAAGGAGAAGCAGAAGAAAGAGAGTAGTGAGGCCTTATAAGGCCACCCTCATCCCGACCCCCACCCAAGGTCAAAGAAGGGGAGCTAACCTGATCGGAGCGAGCTGCAGGAGAAGCCACAGGCTCCTGGCTTTGAACCGGAGATGTGAACTAGCTTCGATGGGTTCTCGCTCTCTTTAGTGACCCCGAAGAAGGATCAGACATCAGCACATCCCACGACCCTATTTCTTCGATGCCACCAACCTCCATCTTGTCCCCAAGTAAGCCAAGAGCAGAGAAACCCTTCCCGGCTGCTGAGTCCTCCTTTGATGGTTTGCCTCCATCAGAACCTGGTGACCGGTACCGCGCCACTTTTGTCGGCTTCTACCAGCCGTCTGAATCCGGCGATGAGTTTGGGGAGAAGAAATGTTCCTTGGAAAACATAGAGGAGGGGAGGAGGAGCACGGGTCAGATGAGTTAGGACATCCTTCTTTGGGCTTGTCTTGGTCTCTTCTGCCTCTCATCGGAGCCTTGGGAGCACGAGGTTGCCGGACCCGAAAGGTCACTAGCCAAGGACCAAGTTTAGGGCGGCCTCCCCCATTCGACCTGCTGGACTCCTGCACCAGAGGGCACGATCGATCCATGGATCCCTCCCCCTCATTAACCACCACGTTATCTGGCAGAATCTAGTCGCGACCTTTCTCTGGTAAGGAAGAACCCTCGCCGAATCCACAAGCATCCTCCTCGTGGCCCATCCTACCACATCGGAAACACACTGTCGGTAGGTTCTCGTACCGGAATTGCTACCAGAAAAGCCCGTTCCTTCCTTGAAGAACCCTCGGCATCAAAGGATTGCTTGACTCCAACTCGACCTTCACCCTTGCATACTCGATCTTCTTAAGATTCTCGGTGAAGTCATCAATGGCCAAGGGTTTTCTGGCCTCCGCAGCTATAGTCATTAAAGCATTTGAAGACTAGAACTCCATCAGCAGCTCCAGCAGTCTCATCCAAACCACAATTTTTTAGATCGGCTGGCAACTTGGAATAAAGTCCGGTTGCCTTGGCTCCACCGCCAGCAGCTGCCAGGTGACGAACCAGGGGCCTCGTGCTTCATTCTTCAATGGACGATTAAATGATCTTCAGTAAAAGCAAATACCTTCGACTTGTGGTCGAGCTTTAGCTTGACTTTAAACTTCCTAGCTACCCAACCGGACGGCACCCGACAACCAAGGCTCCTCATGAATACTGCCTTGTATTCCCACCGTCGACGAGGCTTCTCCAACTCCGAGTCTGGGAGCTCCAGCACCCTCATCATGAAGAAGCCCGGTAGCTACTCGATTTCCTCCTCCGAGATACGGTGAGACGTCACACACTACGAGGGAAGCCTTGCGTTTTACGCGACTAGCTACGCTTCTCCTCAACGGAGTCGGAGGCTCCACTGCCGTCCCCCTTCTCGAGCTTTCCATCATCCGTCGTTGCTCCCGTCGAAAGGCACGGCAGGTGTTCGATGGAGAACCGAAGAGAGTCACCTCCGAAGCACAGAAACCAAATTATTGCTCCCACCTACCGCCGAAGCGACCAACGAGCTTATCGGGGATTGTTGAAGAAGAGGTGCTGGAAACAGTTGTGGTGGTTTCTGCTAGCCAGGGTCGTAGACTCGTAGTGGTAGTCATGGTCGCTGGCAGTAGAGTTGGCAGCGAATGGTTGTGAAGGCCAATAATCGTGATGGGAGCTACCATTCTTTTAAAAAAAGCTTTAAAATGTTGACTAATATCAAAGAATACAAAGACTTTATTTCTCAGAAATGATAAAAATTTTTAAAAAATGAAAATAGATTATATAAAGACATGGCAAGCTTGTCTTGTCTCGCTTTTATTTTGAACGTTCAAAAGAAGAAAAACGACGCCCAATTGTGGAACGGCTCGTTCCAGCATAGGTGAAAATTAAGCTCCCATTTTCCAAAATACCTACTTTATTCTTGAAATAAATTGCTAGTTTTCTAGTATTTTCGGCTTCAAGTGGAACAAAAGTGCAATAAACGACTTACATTCCAAAATTAGCCGCCTCGTGCTGGAGGGAGCGTCTTCGTTCGCAAGGATTGCCCAGAGTTGTCCAGTTACAAAATACCCTGGATGATTGATAGGGCGATTACTTATGAAATAAGGAGCTGGATACCGTATACCGGTAGAACTGTTTCTAAATCCTGTTATCATGCCTTTTGGCTAATAAGTGCCGAGTAGCCACTCAACTTACAAATTTCTATGGATAAACTCAGTTTGAAAAGCCTTTTTTATTTTTATTTTTTGGTAAACAGTTTGAAAAGCCCTTTGCATCCAGCTTGAAATACCTTACTACCGAAAATAAAGAACAAACGAAACAGTGGTCGCAAGGATATGGATATATATTGATATTAACCCAAGCGGGTTTCTAACAAGCCTTCCATTTGCGAGAAGGATCTGCTTGTAAAGCCTCGGAGTGTTTCTAATTGTCCTTGTTCTCACTTTTGCTGTGGATCCAAGATAAAATTTGTTCAGCTGTATATCCGGCTTCTCCAGACGCTCAGAGAAATATAGTCGGGCTGCCGTGCCACCTTCAGACAACTCATCTCAGCAAGGAGCAAAACAACTTCAAACAACCTTGTTGTGTAATTTTAGAAAGAGAGATACTTCAAGATCCTCTCAGCAAGGAGCAAAACAACTTCAAACTACCTTGTTGTGTAATTTTAGAAAGAGAGATACTTTAAGATCCCTGTTTGCATGAGCGACCACAAACAACGCTGTATATAAAATGTTTTAAGTGGATGCCCAGCCTATACCTTAAAGCATGACCGAAGCTATTACAAAATGGGCATATTGTTTATCAATACACAAGTCAAAACTCCAGCTGTCTAAGCTGATGGATTCTTAAAGACCCAGAGATAGTTCATACAGGAATTGATATGCCTTTACTTGTCGTACCCCGTCAAGAATATCATCAAGTGCTTGACATAGTCCCACAATCTGCAAGCAATGGAAAAAAAATGCATGAGCTTACATCAATAGAATATTACTGCAAATAATACTGACCGGTTCTTTACATTCAATATTTCAATCAATATCTAGCACAAACATGAGCAGTTTTAGTAACACAAATAACATATTCTAGGGAGAAGAAAAAGCCTTTCAGTAGGAACGGTACATCGATATTATTTGAGAAGAAAAAATCATTTTAAGAATTTCAGAGAGCTTGAGGAATTTTGTATATTTCGGATCGATGCTTGAGGAATATTTCAATCAATATCTAACACAAACATGAGACGGTTGGACAAGAAAAAGGAATACACTCTGGATTGAGATAGCTTTGATAAGAGCCAAGAAAAATAACAAAGGACCTGACGGATGCATATGGGTCGCCTTTCGAGATAGGACAATAATGGAGCTTTCGATAGAGGTTGATCGTTACGGGTGAGAGTTCTAGGTATGGTTGATGTTTACAATTAGAAAACCTAATAACAAACAAAACAACAGTTTGGGACATCATGTTTAGAACAACAAAAAATTTACTCCAACTTTTGTTTTTCACAGGTATTATAACTTAACCTGAGATTATCTCAGGCTGTTAACCTATCACCTGACAGTTTAAATACATTTTGCTTTTGTTTTAACTTGTTATCTTGAAGCCTAATCTGCGAAACTAAGTTCTTTCACCAGTTTAAAAGTCCTTCGATCGAAAACTCCACACAACATAGAAAATAAAGACCGATTACTTTGATCTTGGAGACTAGCTACTTAGATAATATATTGGCCTCATGAAAAAAGTAGGCGAACCAAAATTGTATCTCAAATGTATCAGCCACTTAATTATGGGATTTTTGCAAAGATAGTATATACCAAAAGAAACTTGTAACCTAAGAATTAAAGGCATGGATACTACTATTTTACACTTAATACACCTCCATTGCCGTTTGATTCACCTTCCTCTATTCTCTTATTTTGTTTTCTTCTCCTTTAAAATATTCTTTTATTATTTTATTTCTCCGTATCAAGGGATCAAACTCGAGATTCTATGCTTCACATACTATTTTTGTTGTTTTAGCATTCTCCACTGCATTACCTTCCCCGCAACCTTCAAGAAGGCCGCTCGGATATGGTTATCCGCCATCCGACCAGGTACGATTCACTCCTTCCCTCAACTTGAAAAACTTTTTCTTTTCCATTTCAGGACCTGCAGTCGGACCCCAAGGAAAACCGACTGCCTCTTCCTCATGCTGCAAAAAGAGGGAGAGATCCTCCGGGACTACATGGTCCGTTTCAACTCAACGGCCATGGAGATCCCGGATCTGAATAAGGATGTAGCTATGTCGGCCTTCAAAAGAGGGCTGCGTTCGTCCAGGCTCACTTTCTCCTAGGACAAGAAATTTCCAACAAGCTACTTCGAGTTGCTGGCCCGGGCGCAAAAATATGCCATGGCAGAAGAGCAAGCGACGAGCCGATGCTAGGCTGAAGGGAGGTCGGCTCTTAAGAAATGGAGCGACAAGGCTTCCGAAGTCCGATCTCCCAGCGACGGTAACAGTTCGGCCCGACACCGAAGCCCGAAGTTGAAGGACTTCCCCAGGAGGTTCAAAACCTATGCGCCCCTCTCTCTTCCAAGGGAGAAGATCCTCCTGAAAATTGAGAACGAGATCTTCCTGCAAAGGTCTCGTCCAATGAGGGGCCCCTCTACATCTAGAAATAAAGACAAGTACTGTCGGTTCCGCCGGGACCACGGGCATAACACCGAAGAGTGCATCCAGCTGAAGGACGTCATTGAAGACCTTATTAGGAGGGGGTACCTATACAAATATGTCCGACCCCGTAGGGATTGGGCCGAAGCTTCAACTGCCAGAGACCCTCTGGAGGAGGCAGAGCTTCCTAGTCAGCGTCCGACCAGTGGGGATGTCAGCATGCTAAATCGTCGGTCCGACTGGAGATATGAAGAGGACCAGGACATTGTTAAGAGGTCGAGGGGCTCCAATGTAATCAGCTTCTCCGATGAAGACCTCCTGGAATTCCACATTTCTGGAAATGATCCTGTAGTAGTATCGGCAGTGATTGCCAACTACGATATAAAAAGGATTCTTATACATAATGAAAGCTCTATGGAAGTATTATTGTATGATGCTTTTGTCAGAATGAACATGTCTAGATCAAGACTGCAAAAATCCTCCATGCCGCTGATGGGCTTTGGAAAAAACTTCGTCGGAGTTGAAGGAGAGATAACTCTACCTGTGACCATCGGGACGGAGCCTTACCAAAAGACTCTCCCTATCAACTTTGTGATCGTACGGACGATCTCGGCTTACAATGCCATTTTGGGCCGACCGGTCCTTAACAAGTTTCGGGCCATCGTCTCTACCTACCATCTGCTGGCCAAGTTTCTGACTTGGAATGGGGTCGGAGTTGTGAGGGGAGATCGCAGGATGGCCAGGCAATGCCTAACTATCCAAGACCGGCAGTCGGATGCTCGTCCTACTCTGGAACAACTTGACCCCAGGGCAGAGGTTGACGATTGTGGCCAGCCGGTCGAAAGGATCTTGTTTGTTCCCCTTCGGGAAGACGACCCCACCAGGGTCCTTCAAATTGGGAGCACTCCAAGCGAAGAGGTCAAGTTGGAACTGATTGACTTCTTGAGAAATAACGCCGACGTCTTTGCTTGGTCGGCGTCAGACATGCCAGGCATTCCATCGGATGTCATCACTCACCATCTTAAGGTGGATCCGACCTACAGGCCTGTCCGACAAAAGAAGAGGAGCTTTGCTCTCGAAAGACAAAGGGCTATTAATGAGGAGGTCAAGAAGCTCTCTGATACTAGCTTCATTAGAGAGGTCCATTACCTTACTGGCTAGCAAATATCGTAATGGTGAAGAAGGCCAATGGAAAATGGAGGATTTGTGTGGACTACACCGACCTCAACAAGGCTTGTCCGAAGGACAGCTTTTTCTTGCCGAAGATTGATCAGCTGGTGGATGCCACGACTGACCATTAGCTTTTGAGCTTCATGGATGCCTTTTCCAGCTACAATCAGATCAGGATGTACCCGGAAGATGAGGAAAAGATGGCCTTTGTCACTGACAAAGGGCTGTACTGCTACAAGATGATGCTCTTCGGCTTGAAGAATGCCGGTGCCATTTTTCAAAGGCTGATTAACCGAGTCTTCGAAGGGCAGCTCGTGAGAAACATGGAGGCGTATGTAGATGATATGTAGGGCTGGAAATAGACCAGCCCAAAGCCCATTGGGCCGGCCCAAAGACTATATTTTAAAAATTTTTTGACCGAATCTGGACATTCCTTTGGTCCAAAAATTAAACGGACTCTATTTTACAGCCCTAAGACTAGTCCAATATGCTTAAAATTTGGACCGAAGCCTAAATCGATTTCAGACCGGCCCGAAGTTTATTGAGCTGGCCCAGTCCAATTATAGACAATGGGCTTTTGGGCCGGCCCATTTCCAGCTCTAATGATATGATAGTCAAGAGCCTCCTCAAAGCCGACCACATCAAAGACTTGCAGGAGTCCTTTAACGTACTGAGACGTCATCGGATAAAGCTGAATCCTGCCAAGTGCACTTTCGGGTGACTTCTAGAAAGTTCCTCGACTTCTTGGTCACACAAAGAGGAATTGAAGTCAACCCCGAGAAGATTAAAGCTGTTATCGAGATGGGACATCCGACCAATAAGAAACAAGTGCAAGAGCTTACAGGCCGAATAGCCTCTCTCAACCGTTTCATCTCTCGGTCGACTGAGAAGTCCCTACCATTCTTTAAAACCTTGCATCGTCAGACCGATTTCATTGGACTGACGAATGTCGGTTGGCTTTTGAAGTTTTGAAAGATTATTTGAAAAACCCTCCGTTGTTGGCCAAGCTGACGGAGGGAGAGCCCTTATACTTGTACCTGTCGGCGTCGGACAAGGAGGTTAGCTCCGTCCTCGTTCGAGTGGGAGAAGGTGGTCAGCAAAGACCTGTTTATTATATCAGTAAAGTTCTCCATGATGCCGAAACGAGATACCCTAAGATGCAGAAGTTTGTATATTCCTTGGTCATAGCAGCCAAGAGACTCTGACCCTACTTCCAAGCGCATCCGATCGTCGTGTTGTCTGACCAACCCCTTAGACGATCCTCCGGAGCCCAGACACTTCTGGTCGGCTCGCCAAGTGGGCCGTCAAGCTTGGCGAGTTTGACATATCTTTCCATCCCCGATCGGCCATGAAAGCCCACGTAATTGTTGACTTCATTGCAGAGTGTATATGGAAACAGGAAGCACCCTTACAAGGGGACGGCACACCTGAAGCTGACACCATTGATGAAGCGGAGCCCGCTTGGACCCTTCATGTGGACGGAGTGTCCAACCTTGCTGGCTGCGGGGCTGGCCTGATCTTAGCCGATCCCGATGGACAAAGCTTGGAGTATGTATTGTACTTTTCATTTTAGGTGTCAAATAACCAAGCAGAGTATGAAGCCCTTTTTGCAAGACTAAGAATAGCCAATGAGTCGGGCGTCGACCGAATCAGGGCTTTCTCCAACTCTCAGCTGATGGTAAATCAAGTGAAGGGTGAATTTGAGGTGAGAGATCCGACCTTGGTCAAATATTTGAACAAGGTACAAAACCTCGTATCTTGGCTTAAATTCTTCGAAATCGTCCATTTACCTCGATTGCAGAACTCCCGGGCGGATGCTTTGTCAAGATTGGCTACGGCCGTCACCAACACCTCCGACCGAACCTTTGTGGAGTATCTGCAGCGCCCAAGTATTGCTGAAGAGCCAATCGAGGTCCACCAAGTCGAACAAGAAGCCTCTTGGATGGACCCAATTCTTACATTTCTTATCAGAGGGACTCTACCTAAAGATCCGACTGAAGCCAAGCATGTATGCTGGATGGCTTCAAAGTACGTCGTCCTCCACGACATCCTCTACAAGTGGTCATTATCACAGTCGCTGCTGAAGTGCTTGGGGCCGATTGATGCAGACTATGCACTCAGAGAAGTGCATGAAGACATCTGCGGCAATCATTTAAGAGGAAGATCCCTAGCTTACAAGATTATTCGAAAGGGATACTATTGGCCTACTATTTAGAAGGATGCGTCAGACTTCGTCAGAAGGTATGATGCATGCCAAAGGTACTCTAATATCCAAAGGAGGCCGGTTAGTCAGCTGACTCCACTCACCGCACCTTGGCTATTTACGCAGTGCGGGATGGACATCCAGGGACCTTTCCCATCGGCATCCAGCCAGCGGAAATTCTTGATCATAGCTATTGATTACTTCACCAAGTGGGTGGAAGACGAACCGCTGGCACATATTACAGAAGCCAAAGCGGAGAACTTTATCCGAAACTGCATCATCTTCTGATTCGGCATTCCACAGATAATTGTTACCGACAACGAAAGGCAGTTTGACAATCCTAAGTTTCGGGACTTCTGCCAGCAGTATTACATCTCCCATTGGCTAACATCAGTCGATTATCCTCAATCCAACGGAGAAGCCGAAATCACCAATCGGACGATCCTGCACGGACTGAAGACACGACTGAATGACGCCAGAGACTTTGGGCAGAAGAGCTTCACTCAGTACTCTGGGCTTATCGAATGACCTCCCGAACTGCAACTAGGGAAACTCTGTTCAACCTGACCTATGGGAACGAAGCAGTCATTCCTGTAGAAGTTTCCTTACAATCTCTGCGAATTGATCATTTCGCCGAACTAACCAACTTGGAGCAAAGGAGAGCTGACCTAGATCTGCTTGAAGAAACCAGGCTCCAGGCGGGCTTGAAGATGGTGACTTATCGTCAGAAGATGGCCAAGTACTACAACTCACGAGTCAAGGCTTGAACTTTCCATGTCAGAGATCTAGTTTTCTGAAGGACAAAAATATCAAGACCGACCGAGCAAGGGAAACTCTCTCCCAATTGGAAAGGCCCTTATCGGGTCATTGAAGTAATTCGAGCTGGAACCTACCGACTCGAGCATTTGGAAGGACGGCAAGTGGCGTATTCGTGGAATGTAGACAACCTTCGCAAGTATTATCAATAAAGGCAACAACTTCTTTTATGAACCACTTCCGAAAGCCCGACTCTGGTTGGCAAAGGCTCTAGGGCAGCCCACTTCCGAAAGTCCGACTCCGGTCGGCAAAGGCTCTAGGGTAGCCCACTTTCGAAAGTCCGACTCCGGTTGGCAGAGGCTCTAGGACAGCCCATTCTCGAAAATTCGACTCCGGTCGACAACAGCTTCAAAATGACCCGTATGGGGATCTGGCTTTGAGTTCGGATGAGCCGACGGAACAGCACTTAGAAAAAATCTCTAAGTGTCTGAGTTCGGACGAGTCGACGGACCAACACTTAGAAAAAGTCTCTAAGTGTCTAAGTTCAGATTGAGCTACTGTCCGACAGCTACTTTGGAGGTCTTGGGTTTGGACGAGCCGACGGACAAACACTCAGAAAAAATCTCTAAGTGTTCAAGTTCGGACTGAGCCACTGTCCGATAGCTACTTCGGAGGTCTTAAGTTCAGACGAGCCGACGGACCAACACTCAGAAAAAGTTTCTAAGTGTCTGATTTCGGATTGAGCTACTGTTCGACAACTACTTCGGAGGTCTTGGGTTCGAACGAGCTGACGGACCAACACTTAGAAAAAATCTCTAAGTGTCTGAGTTCGGACTGAGCTACTGTCCGACAGCTACTTCGGAGGTCTTGGGTTTGGACGAGCCGATGGACCAACACTTAGAAAAAATCTCTAAGTGTCTAAGTTTGGACTGAGCTACTACTTCGGAGAACTTCGGTCAATCCGACCAACCCTTACACACAAATACATACACAAGAGATATGGCAAGAGGTTCTTCTATTATATTATACAAGGAGTTTTTACAAGAAAGAAGGTCAGACCTTTACAAACAATCTAGGTCTGACCCATTGAGGGTACAGCTGGGACTTCGGCTTCGGCCCCATCTGACATGGCCGAAGCTCCCACTGGGACGATCGCCGTCCCCACGTCGGCCTCAACCTGGGCATCAGCTTCGGCCTCCTCTACGCTGGCTTCAGTCGGGGGTTCGCCCCCTCCGTTAGTCAGGTCCGCCTCTTCTCCCACGCCTTCCTCTTCTTCCTGTTTCGGTAGCTGTAGAAAGGCGAGGTCGAGCTCCGGGAAGGTGTCACTGACCTTCGACAGGCACTCTTCGTACCCGTAGTCAAAGCTGACCGTGCCGGCCTCATTCATTTCTTCCTTGAAGTCATCGGAGGCCTTATATTCCCTCATGGCTGCTTCGGCCGCCATCGCCATCAACTCTTGGGTCTTCTTTAGCAAGCTCTTATATCTCTCTGCCTCTGCCTGGTGGCCCCTCGAGTGCCTTTCGGACTCGACTAGGCATCCCTCATCTTCGGTTAATCGACAGGCCAGGGACTTCAACCTTTGCTTCTTTCTTTTCAGAGTGGCCCCCTGGTCAGCCAGCTGACTCCGCAGGTTTTTTGCCTCGTTAAGGATCTCAGCCTCTGCCTGACAGGTAGACAACCCTTCTTCGGTGGCCTTTCGTGCCGCCTCCACCATAGCCCTGTCCGCCTTTGCCGCGGCTTTGGCCGCCACTGCCTCTTCGGCCATCTTGGCCAAGCACTCTTTCAGATACAGCAGCTCATCCAGGCCGTCGTCCATTAGCAGGATGTCTTGAAGGAGCTACGAACAACAAGACAATGTTAGTGACTTACGGGCAATAAAGCGAAGGCCTAGGGCTCGGATACGGGTGACTTACCCCCATCATGTTGTGAGAGGAACTCCTTGCGGCCTCATTCACTGTTCGCTGACCTGATCTGTTCCCATCGATGTCTGCAACAGCCCTTTTGAGCAGGTTTTTGACTTGCTCGGCATCATGTATGGCGCGCGCCATTTCTGATGCGCCTCATCACTTGCTTCGCCGGCTTCCCCCCTGCCAGCTGACCTTCCTTTAGCTACTTTTTCCCTTCCGGCCATGGGGAAAACCTCCTCAATCAGCTCGATGAGCGATAAGGTCGGGGCTGTCTCTTCGTCGGTCGGCAATGATCGGTCTTCTTCCGTCCGAGCAATCGATTGCCCGACCAAGGGTGAACGCTCCGGCGCCCTCACCACTCGGTGCTCCGACAGCGGTACGTTATCGTCAGACTCTATAGAGACAACGGTGGTAGTCTGCTCCTCTGCCCGTTGCTTCTTTGGCCTCTTGGACGTCTGCTCCTCCGTTCGTTGTCTCTTCGACCTCTCGGACGTCGGCTCAGTAATCCGGACGCTCCTTCTCTGCACCGCCCGTGCTGAAATTATCACTCAGTCTGGCTTCATCTTTCCGCCTGCCATAAAGCAAAATTGGAATTAGTAACAATGACAAAGCCGACAGAAGAAGAGATTGAAGATCTTTGATGACAGCCACTACCCTACCCAAGTGGTGGTGTTGGCTGACTCCAGCCGAGTGGAGGTTATCCTCCCGGAGTAGTTCTTGCACGAAAGCGGGGTTGTCCTTGTCCATTCTGATAAAATTGGTCTCATCGGCCCTCAATACCTTCCTCCCGTCAACGTCCTTCGGCCTTGGTTCTCTCCACGGTGGCTCAAAATCCCGGGGCTCCAGACTGTCTAGGAAGAAGAAACAGGATTTCCACCCGTGAATGGCTGACAGAAGATCCCTCAGGATTCTCTGGCCAGGGCAGGGACTGAACATCCACCAATCCTGGCTCCGAAAATCCCTCTTAAGGAGGAAGAAGCTCGCAAAGAGGGAGACCCTCGGTTCGGCTTTGGCCCTCCGACAAAGAACCATGAAGCAGCTGATGACCCGAATACTATTCGGGGTTAGCTACGTAGGAGTAATTCTGTAGGAGTTGAAGATTTGAACAAAGAAATTGGGAATAAGGAACCGAAGGCCAACCTTAAGGTGGTCTTCATATACGGGAAGGGCTCCTAGGTTCAGCGAGCCGTTTACCCTTCCCTCCCGATTAGGAACAGTCAGATGCAGTGTAGATGGTATGTTATATACGACCCTAAGACTCTCTACCCTCTCTTGGATCATCTCCGATGGGATATCGTGGGGACCTGGTTCCCTGTTTTCGTGGGCAGAGCTCCGGCTACCGGAGGCCATTCTAGTGGAAGAGGAGAAGGAAAGATGGGGAAGACGAACCTGGTGATCGAAATCCCTAAGGAAGGTGAGAGCGGCGGAAGAAGAAAGCTGTTTCTCCTCAAATGCGAGTGCGGTGGAAGACTCCCTTCGGGCCTCCTCCTCCTCCTTTTATAGATGCTAAGGGGCTGCTTCCCAGCCCCCCTCAAGCGCCACGATCCACCGTCAGATGACGCGACTTCTCGATTCGACAGGGAAGCCGATGGGATGCGCCGGATCGTGCCCAATCGCGATCCGCGTGATGCCCAACCAGCGACGAATGAGCAGCTCCGGACACTGCGCTAATCGCTCAGATTTTGCCATATCGTGTCAGGAACCCGACGGACAGGCATTTCAGGCAGTAGCCCATTATTGCGCCTTACCTGCATTAACTATCCCTGCCACTGTTTCCAGTGCGGTTCTGATACTTGTCTTGGGGGCAGAATTTCGGAGTGGAAGACAGCCGGTCACAGCATGCCGGCTCATATTTGCAACATCTCAAAGATCGATGCATTAAATGCTAAATAATGCTCTCATCCTTCGAAGCTGCAGAACCGCTTGAAGGCCAAGAGCAAGGGGGCAATTGTTATACCCAACCGGCTCACCATCGAACCGGACTGCCATATTCGCTGAGGTCCGACTGAGCCGCTCTTACGGACATTCGGGTGACCTTCTCCTGCTGAAGCTCCAACGGACGCTCTCCTTCGGAGGTCCGAATGACCAACTGAAGTAGAGATTTGAGCGACTCACTTCTGCTGAGGTCCGACCAACCCACCCCAAAGATGGTTCGGTGATTTCAGAAGTTTCTTCCAACCGGTACCAGAATTCTGTTACAACAGAACCTTGACATATTAGCGCCACTACTCCACTTCTCCCACGATGTTGCCCTATGTAGACGCCACGTGGCCACTCTCCAGATTCTTCCAAGAGCAGATTGGTCTTTTCAGGCTTCGCCCCTAACAAATTTTGGCACTGTTCCGTGCCTATATAAGATATACCGGGGGGCACAGGGCAGGGGGTGAAGGCAAGCGCTAGCACTTTCTTCTTTTTCCATACGCTATCTCCATTTGATTCATCCATTCTATTGTATTAAAGCTCCTGCTAACTTAAACATCGAAGTGTCCCCTGTCGGAACATCACCAGTCCTTGGAGACTTTATTGCAGGAACCAGAAGAGGAACGCTCTAATCCAGCCATCTGAGCCCGGTCCGAAAGAAGTTACAGCAACAGAACTCAATCTTTGTAAGAACTCCAGCATGATGCCAACATATTCGACATGAAATGACTCTCTTCTTTTTCATTGATCAATTTCTTTTTCCAAAAACCCAGTCCCAGCTTTCGATGGCATGGTCCATGGAACAAGAGTAAGAATAACAGGAAAACAGTAGGGAAATCAAAAGGAAAGGCCTGTTCTTCGAACGAGACAACCTAGGGCTGGATCTGAGTCAGGGCATAGTGAGCAATCTCCTCCTGAACCTCGGGCTCTAGCC
This sequence comes from Areca catechu, assembly GCA_021397845.1. Taxonomy (NCBI): domain Eukaryota; kingdom Viridiplantae; phylum Streptophyta; class Magnoliopsida; order Arecales; family Arecaceae; genus Areca; species Areca catechu. The sequence continues at coordinate 15,635,174 of CM038045.1, forward strand.
TACCAGAGCTCCAGCACGAAGGTCTGCAGCAGCTGCCTCAAGACCACTAAAGGAACGTCATCCGAGTCCACTGCCGCACAACAAAGAAGGCAAGGGAAGCCATTTATTAAATTCGCAAAGAAAATGAGAAAAATATACCAAAACCCCAATTCCGAATCTAGGCGTGCCGAGAGAGGGGAAGATACCGTGATCGATGAATCGCCTAGCCTGGGAGGGATCGGAGGAGGCGGAGGAGAGGACGAAGGCCAAGATGAGCTTGTATTGTTCGATCTTTTGCCTCTGGTCCGCTACGGAAGCGGCACTCGCTAGGGCGCTCTCCATTGCCATCATTCGTGTCATCGCCCAAACCCTAGCCCTCGCCCAAATTCTCTTTCGACGCGGCCTCGGAGCTTTCAACTCTCTCGGCTGTCCGCCGATGCCGCTCGAGCGATGATCGGTGCCTGGACGTAATGCATTGACGTACAAAATTACAGAGACACCCTCTAACATTGGACAATTTATGTTTATATCTGCAAGATCTAAGAAGTATCAATTAACTATTATTATAAAAAAAGTCCAAATTTGTGGTATTATACTGCCTACCTGAATCTTTACCCCATTAAAATGAAAAGGAGAAAAAACATCTTTAATTCAAAAAAAGTTATCTTCTACCATCTATCTAGTTATATAGATCTTAGAGTATTTCACTCTATACAATTGCATAAAAGTTAAAGGACTTTATTTTTATGAATTTCAAGATATTTCATTATTTGTTATTCATCCAACTATATAGATCTCAAAATGCCCATTGTTATAGCCATTACAATGATGTGGCGTGTCTCAGATTCCGCCGGGGGTGATCCGAACCACATAGATTTTTTCAGCAGAGCAGGAGCGGTCCGGCAAGGTCGGATGTGGCTCCACTGCGGCCGAAGTTGAGATCGGGTCGGGCCTTCCTGCTCCTTTGCCAGGTGGCGCCCGAACACGGGTCCCCTCAGGTGTCCGTCCAGGAGGGGTCCACCTCGTCAAAGCCGGCGCCCCTCTCCCTCGTCGGGTGGCGCCCTGAGACGATTCCACCTCGGCCGAGGTCGAGCCGGGCCTTCCTGCTCCTTCGCCAGGTGGCGCCGGCACCGGCCCCCTCGGCCGAAGTTGAGCGCTCCTCTGTCGCTCCGCCAGGTGTCCGCCCAAGAGGGGTCCACCTCGGCCGAAGCCGGCGGCCCCTTGCTCCCTCGCCGGGTGGCGCCCTGAGACGGTTCCACCTCGGCCAAGGTCGAGCGGGCTTTCCTGCTCCTTCGCCAGGTGGCGCCCGGGCACGGGCCCATCTCGGCCGAAATCGAGCGCCCCTCGGCCGCTCCGCCAGGTGTCCGCCCAGGAGTGGTCCACCTCGGCCGAAGCCGGCGGCCTCTTGCTCCCTCGCCGGGTGGCACCCTGAGACGGTTCCACCTCGGTCGAGGTCGAGCCGGGCCTTCTTGCTCCTTCGCCAGGTGGCGCCCGGACACGGGTGCACCTCGGCCAAAGTCGAGCGCTCCTCTGCCGCTCCGCCAGGTGTCCTCCTAGGAGGGGTCCACCTCGGTCGAAGCCGGCGGTCCCTTGCTCCCTCGCCGGGTGGCACCCTGAGATGGTTCCACCTCGGCCGAGGTCGAGCCGGGCCTTCCTGCTCCTTCGCCAGGTGGCGCCCGGACACGGGTCCACCTCGGCCGAAGTCGAGCGCTCCTCTGCCGCTCCGCCAGGTGTCCGCCCAGGAGGGGCCCACCTTGGCCAAAGCCGACTACCCTGCGTGGTGAGGCCGCCGAGAAGCAGGGGCACGAGTTTCGAGACCGCCCCTCGAGCAGCGCGTGCCGCACCTCGAGAGGAGCATCGGTACAGTCGGCAGCAGCACGCGAAACCTCGTTTACATCGGCCCGACAGGTTCCGCAGTCGAGAGGCGAAGTCCTAGCAAGATAGGACCCGGTAACGGACGTTATCGACGTCTGGGAAGGAGAGCGCCCACGCTCGGCCCAAGGTCTGGCCGGTGTCCTCCCTCTACCCTTTCCTCGCTAGGCTCGGCAAGCAAGACAAGGAGGCCGCCGGGTTCCTGGTCCCGAAGGGGAAAGGGAAAAGGGAAAAGAGAGGGAGAGAAGGAGGTGAAAGCGAAGAAGGGGTCTCCCAAGGACGGGAGCCCGGAGGCAGCGTGATAAAAGGATGGGAAGAGCGGACGACCAGGTAAGGGAAAAAGGAGGCTGGAAAAAGAAAAGGCACCGAGAGCAGGATCCAAGATCCGAGGGGGGTCCCTTGGTGCAAGCTCGGTGAAGGAACTTGGCCCAATTTCCACTCTTCCTGAGATCCTTTTTGCTAAGATAATCTCTAAGCCTAAGACTCCTTCGGGGGCCCACCTTGGAGATTCTGTTCCATCTCGCCATTTTTTAACTTGACCGTCGGAGCTCCCTCGCCGGGATCCCCGGCCAGGATTTTTGACCTTGTCTTGCAGGATCAGGAGCCCGGAGATCTCGAGGCGAGATGGTCTGATCCCGCCACCAGCTCTGAAGTTACAGGCCGCGACGGCGAGATCGGCAACACCCATCATTTATCATCATTTACAAACACAAATTTTAAAGCACTTATATTTTAATTATCCATCGGTATACATAGATCTTAAAAAAAGTTTATTATTTATCGTCCATCCATCTGCATAAATCTTGAAGCATTCCATCTGTAATCATTTATCTACATAAATCTTAATGTTCAGCTCTCTATCTTCCATTTACTTACATGAATTTCAAAAAACTCTATTCATTATCATCCATCCATTTACACATATTTTAAAACTCTTCATTTTTAACTCTTCATTTGCTTGTATCAAATTCAAAGCATTCTATTCTTCGACATTCATTTATTTTTATATATTTTAAAGTATTTCATTCTTAAATCATTAATTTACATGTATTTTTTTCATTTACTTATATAAATCTTAAAAAACCTTTCAAATCTTAAACTTTTTTCTTATAAATAAAAAGTGTTTTGTTCTTTGTCACTCAATTGTTTGTGCAGATTTTAAAGCATTCCATTAGCATTACTCTTTTTTAATGGCCTCCAAAAATTTTAAACATCTTTCCTACCTAAGAGATATCTTTTCAAGTTTAGATGTTCCTATATGGAATGTATTGATATGTAACCATATTTGGCTAATTCTATTTAGGATATTTTGGTAGGCATTTACCTTATGTATATCATCAAATATATATTTAATGGGATGAATCCCGAGCATAATGACATGAGAATTTCAAGCTCCAACATGGTATCAGAGCAAGGAACCTATTCCACCTTATCCCTACCTATTCCAACCCTATTCCAATCCTATTCTCATCTTATTCCTGCCCTATTCCCTTCTTTTTCTTAAGGGCCACCCTAATCCCTTCCCGCTCCCTCTCGGCCTCTCCCTTGATCCCGACCCTGGCAGCCGGCAGCCGGCGACCCTTCCTCTATGCCTCTCCCTCTCCTCCGATCTGACCCGTTGCTACTGTCGACGCCTCCCTCGTTGGCGCCCCCATCCATCCGCTGCTCCCGTGCCCTCGCCCCGTCGTCTTCCCTCGTTGGCGTGCCCTGTGCATCTACTACTTCCTGCCATCCACTGCTCCCTGCTCCTCCGACGATTCCCCACGACGCGCTGCCGCTCTCCTTCCTTCGCCCTCCCAGCACCGTCACCGTCTCCGACGAGCCCGTCCCGCACCGGCCCCATGTTGGAGCTTGAAATTCTCATATCATTATGCTTGGGATTCATCCCATTAAAATATACACTTGATGATATACATAAGGTAAATGCCTACCAAAATATCCTAAATAGGATTAGCCAAACATGGTTACATATCAATACATCCCATATTGGAATATCTAAACTTGGAAGGATATCTCTTAAGTAGGAAAGATGTTTAACACCCCCCCTCAAACTGAAGGTGCTTCTTACAGATGAAGTTTGGAGAGAAGGTAGCGGAAGCGCTCCTTGGCATGGGACTATGTAAGTAAATCAGCAATTTGATTAGTTGAGAAGATATGATATAGATCAATAGTCCGTTGCTGATAGTGGTGGCGAGTAAAGTGACAGTCAATTTTAATATGTTTGGTACGCTCATGGAAGACATCATTGCATGTGATTTGGATAGCACTATGGCTATCACAATAAATGGGCGTTGGAGAGGATAGATGTATGCCCATATCATTAAGTAGCCAGCGAAGCCAGACAATCTCAACAGTAGTATGAGCAAGGGCACGGTATTCAGCTTCTGCACTAGAGCGAGATACAACTGACACGAAGATGGCCATAGGAAGGGGGAGAGTTATAAAGTCGTTCAAAGGGTGAGAGAGCACAAAGGATGCAGAAAGGAAGGCGATTAATTATATATACTGCAGTATTCATGGCTTCTCCCCAAGCGTGAGTATGATAAATTATCAAAAAAAAAATGCAATTTGTATTTCTTAGGATATGGGATCCAACAAAAATGATATCAGTGCTACGATCCCGAAACTCAAAAATTACGCATTTCTAGGCATGTCACCTTCTGGGAATAGATTCCATATTTTTATCTCATAAAAAATCTTCATTTCAGTGTCAAGAACCTCTGCTTGATCCTTTTCCCTCTCATGCACCACTACTTGAGAAAAATGGGCATTCTAAACAACCTGGCCAGTCTGCTGTCTCCCCAACAGATACTTCTCCTACGAGCAATCTGGCAGCACCTAAGAGATGATATCCTACTCGCTATCATCGTCCACCGGCTCGTTTAACAGATTATCATTGCTACTTGTCCACTATTTTGCCTTTACATGAACGTAAATTCTATCAAGAGTTATCGTCTAATCCTTCCTAGCAGAATGCCATGTCAGAAGAACTTGAGACTCTACAAAAAATCCATACATGGGACTTGGTTGATCTGTCGCCTGGGAAATCGATTGTGGGCTGTAAATGGATATACAAGATCAAAACTAAGGCTGATGGTTCCATCGAGCGCTATAAGGCTCGTCTTGTTGCCAAAGGATTTATACAGGAGTATGGCATCGACTATGAAGAGACCTTTGCTTATGTTGCTCGTATGACTTCTGTCCGTATTCTACTTACTATAGCCACTGCCAAACGATGGTCCTTACATCAACTTGATGTCAAGAATGGCTTTCTTCATGGAGACCTGTTTGAAGAAGTATACATGATGCCGTCTCTTGGCTTACCTCACCAGCCTAATCAAGTATGTAAACTTTGCCGTGCACTTTATGGTCTCAAACAGGCACCTCGCGCTTGGTTTGAAAAATTCCAAATCACTTTTCTTGATTATGGATTTCTATATAGCCTTCGTGACTTCGCCTTATCCTATCGACGCTCCTCTCATGGGATTGTTCTAATTCTTCTTTATGTTGATGATATGGTTATCACTGGAAACGACCAACAAGGCATTCATGATACCAAGCAATACTTGCACAAGTGCTTTGAAATGAAAAATCTTGGCTTACTACGATTCTTTCTTGGCATTGAAGTCAACCATCAATTTGATGGTCTTTTCCTTTCTCAGGCTAAGCATGCCTCTGATTTGCTCATTCGTGCCCGCATTTCAGATAATAAAATTATCGATACCCCTCTTGAGATAAATCTGAAGCTTCAGCCTACTGATAAAAAAATTCTTACTGATCCTACTCGGTATCGCCAACTTGTCGATAGTCTCAACTACCTCACTATCACTCGGTTGGATATTTCTCATGCAGTTCATGTTATCAATCAATTTATGTCTGCGCCTCGCTCTGTTCACTATGCTTTTGTGCTTCGGATACTGCGATATATCAAAGGCATGTTATATCATGGGCTTCTTCTTTCCTCTTCTGATCTCAATCTTCATGCATACTCTGATTCAGATTGGGCCGGAGATATCACTGATCGACGCTCTATAACTGGCTATTGCATATTCTTGAAAAATTCACTGATTGCCTGGAAAAATAAAAAGCAATAAGTTGTATCTTGCTCCAAAGCAGAAGCTGAATATCGTGTCCTTGCTCATACTACTGCTAAGATTGTCTGGCTTCGCTAGCTACTTAATGATATGGGCATACATCTATCCTCTCCAACATCCATTTATTGTGATAGCCATAGTGCTATCCAAATCACACGCAATGCTGTCTTCCATGAGTGTACCAAACATATTGAAATTGACTGTCACTTTACTCGCCACCACTAGCAGCAGTGGACTATTGATCTACATCATATCTCCTCAACTAATCAAATTGCTGATTTACTTACAAAGTTCCATGCCAAGGAGCGCTTCCGCTACCTTCTCTCCAAACTTCATCTACAAGAAGCACCTTCAGTTTGAGGGGGGGTGTTAAACATCTTTCCTACCTAAGAGGTATCCTTCCAAGTTTAGATGTTCTTATATGGGATGTATTGGTATGTAACCATGTTTGGCTAATCATATTAGGATTTTTACGTAGGTATTTACATTATGTATATAATCAAGTGTATATTTAATGGAATGAATTTCAAGCATAATGACACGAGAATTTCAAGTTTCAAAAAAAAAAAAAAAAAAAATATTGCTAAGTAAGAAGGAATGATAGTTTTAAAATTTTTTAAAAGTTTACTCTGAACCAAAATTTTGTAACATGATGGATCATGGATGGCTGTACCACATAGCAACGAATTTGAAATATTGGTGGCTTATTAGTATTATTTCAACGTTTTGGGTTTTAACTATAAAATAGCCCACACTTAGGGCGGCGTCCCTATACTTTTTCCTAATTAATTAACCTAACCCTCGCAGAGGAAGAGATTTGTTAAATGCAAGAGCGGAAGGGGAAGGTGGAGAGAGAGGAGAGAGAAAGAGTGGAGAGGAAGAGAGATGGAGACCGGGATAGCGGCGGTCGAGAAGGTCGGCGGCAAGTCAACGGTCACCCGCTGCTTCTCCAAATACCCTCTCAAGCTCATCGTCCCCAACAAGGTAAAACCCCCGTCGCTCATCATCCCCTCCTATCCCCAATACCGGCGTCCATCTCACTGCCCTTTTTCTCAGGTCGGCTCCTCCAAAACTGACGCTGTTTGGATCTACACTCTCTCCTACGGCGGCGGTATCGTCTCGGTCGGTACTTCAAACCATTCCTCTACTTTATTGATTATTTATCTAAACTCTATGATTATAAATATAGTTTTTTTTTAATCTCTAAATTCTAATTCTTATCTATATAAATATAAATATGTGTATAAATTTTTTGGTTTCAGGGAGATCGAATTTCTTTGAGGATAGGTGTCGGTGATGGCTGCACTGCGGCAGTGACAACTCAGGCTTCTACCAAGGTCTGATGTTAAGTAGTTTTGTTTCCATATATTGTTCCTGCTGAATAGATTATTAAAAAAAGCCCCAAAGCTTGATTGATGTGTTGCTGAATACTAGTTAAGATATTTGTCACATTGCATAGATGTTTATTAGGATTTTCAATCAAGTAAAGTTCAAAATAGAGAGAAAACTGATGTTTGAGTCCACTTGTCATTCAAGCTCGCTACTATTTGTTGAATTTTCAATTTATTAATGGTCAATCCTCGTTGTCTCTAGGGATGTAGCTTCTTCATTACCATAATTTTATTGGTTCTTGAATAGATATGTTTTAGAGGATGAGCCTTGACACGATGGTAAGATTACTCTGTTATGACTTGGAGTCCCGAGTTCGAAATATGGAAATAGTCTTCTATACATGGGAGTAAGGTTTTGTACATCTAACACTCACCGGCCCTTGCAATGGTGGGAATCTTGTGCACTGGGCTGTCCTTTTTTTAAAATAGTATGCTTAAGAATACTTTGTCAGGGTCATCCTATGTGTACTGGTTTTTGATCTGGTAGGTCCTTGTTATCTTACATCAAAAATTACACATGGAAGGAAGGTCCCCATTTTGCTAACTCAAATTTTAGCTCCTTTCTTGGCTAAAAATGTATTGACTAGGAACTGAGTGCCATTTAGATGGTTGATGCCAAATCGAGGGCCTAAATCTTAAGCATCCTCTCCATAGATCATATCTCATAACCTAAAGCCAACTCCATATTAATAGGACAAGGTTATCTTGCAATTTCTTGTGTGTAATATCTATATAACACTTAGGTTATGTTTGGTAGCAGGTAATCTATCCAATTATTAGTAATTTAATAGAGCCCTACCATATTACCGTATTTGATACATTTTGTGGATGACAAATCTATCCAGTCTGGTAATCTGGATTCTCTCAAGAGATAATCTGAATTATCTCCGAGAGGTATGGTAATCCAGATCACTATCTCTCAGGTAATCTTTTAGATAATATTATCCTTCCCTGCTCTATTTCTCTTGTAATATAATATAATATTATTATAATATATTTATATAATAATATTATATAATATATATTATAAACTATATAATAATATATATAATATAATATATTTTATTAATATTGTATAATATTTTATAATAAATTATGTTATATTAAAAATATTTTAATATTATATTGTATCATTATAAAATTTATTACATTACATTATATTATAATAATAAATATAATATAATATTATAAATATAATATAATTATAGAATATAATATAATATTATACTATATTATATTAATATATTAAATATATTATCTATTTAATATATACATTTTTTATATTAAATTTATTTAGTATAAAAATAATTTTTATTTTTTTAAATTTTAATATAAAATATAAAATATAAAATATTTTATATATTTTATAATAAATATTAAAATATTATATTTTATAAATAAAATATATATTTAATTTAGAAATATTTTAAAATTTGATTGTACCTTATGCAACATTACCTGAATGTACCAAATATAATAATCCATATTACTTGTAATACATTGCTAGCAATCCACATTATTGATAATCCACGTTACCTTTTAGGATTGCCCGGCAATGCACCAAACGCAACCTTAAGGGCATGTCTCCACTCCTTTTGGATCTACTTGAGGCATACTTCTTTTTTATGATAAAATCATGTTAATACAAGTAACCACTTAAAATTATAAATTCATAATCAATCAGTCAAGACTAAAGCTTCATTTTAATATGTAAATGCTATATGATACATTAAACAATACCTTAGTGTTAATTAAGGACATCAAACCATTAGGCATTAGCATATAGAATGTGCAACAGACCTACTATTTACATTTCATAAGTCTGAAGTAAGTGTATTAGATGTGCTTCATGATGATGCATATGTTAGAAATTTCCAAATTGTCTACACCACAAATCTAGAATTCCCATTCATGTTAATATTTGTTAAAAAATCACAAAAAAAAAAAAACATTATACTATATCTAAATTTGAAATATTGGATCAACCATTGGATAAGAGGAAAACATCCATTTGATACCGCTAAGTTTAAATAAGCAACAGCAGTGTTAATAAAGTATCAGAAATCAGTCATCTTATTTTTTTTTATCTCTAATTATTGGTTCTCCTGTGCTTGCTTTTATCCTTGGGCTTTTGTAACATGCACTTAGAAGATTAGGCATTCTCCACTTCTTAAAATGGATTTCCTGACTGCTTATCAATGATTTCTGCTTCATGAACATAATTTACTGTTGTCTAATTATACCTCCTAAGAATATCTCTATAAATTTTTATTCTTATTCAGGTGTATAAGTCTGTGGATTCAAAGTACTCTGAGCAAGTATTAGAGGTATTGTTGTTCCTGGAAATGTAGAATATTTAAAAGTGTTTCTCATCATAAGTTTCTTAGCATACTTGTCTTTTTAATCCTGTTCATATGAAAGCCAAGAATAACAAAGAAATGACTTAATTGCATGTAATGATATTTGTTATCAGAGTTCTCCTTCAACATTTCAAGTAGTCATTTCCTTTTCCTAAATAATGATTCTAAGTGACAATTATAAATTTGTTCTGTGCAGTAGGCTAGAATTGGAAGAAATGCACTTCTGGCAGTTATTCCAGATCCTGTGACCTGTTTCTCAACTGCTAGGTACTCCCAGAAGCAAGTGTTCAGAGTCTTTTCTGATTCAAATTTGGTCATTGTTGATTGGATAACTAGTGGTCGTCATGAAAGTGGAGAAAAATGGGAGTTTGAGCTCTACAAGAGTACCAATCAGATTTTCTTAGAAGAAGACCAGCCATTATTTCTTGACTCGGTAATTCTTTTTTACCATGCACTATGATGTTATTAACTCAATTTTTTCAACCTTGTTAATTTATTTCCTTGGATCACCCACAGACTTCTTCACCATGGCCCATTCTACATATAACATTTTATACCAATTAAGTAAATCCTTGACCATAATGAGCGTAGGAGGGTGAATGTGTTACTGATGTGATTCTCAACAGAATTGTCTATTCTGGTCTTTTTCATGCATACCTACATGTTGCCTGTGTCATTATATTATATTCCAAATCATATGAGGCAGGACCTATTTATATTTGGCCATTGCCAAAAAAAATAGAGTTGCTGCATTCTTGCAATAGTACAGCACTTGCTCCTTAAGATAGAATACTTACAACTCAATGAGCTTTTGCATGCATTACTATACATAGATATTGCTTATATCAAGTATTTAAGGTGTGCTAAAAATCACAAATTTAAAAATAACTGAAAACACATTTCTTCAAATCAAATTTATTTGGATTCTCAAATTAGTTAATTAATTAAGATGTAAGAAGGTTCTACTAGTGTACTAGTATCATTGGATGCATTGGTAGGTTCCTCTTTTACCTCATGTTGCCATTGGCCAGAAATCAGAAACTACTTTGTAGGATGTCTAGATGAGGTTGACAATTAGTCATAACAAGGTTTCCGAACCGTGCCGAACCGGCCGGTTCGGGGCGTACCGAACCGGACCGGTGGCCGGCCGGCACGGTTCAGCTTTAAAAAACGGCACATCCCCCCTAAAAATCAAAAAAAAAAAGGTATCGCATCGAACCGGACCTGAACCGGTGCCGAACCAGTCGAAACGGGCCCGAATCGGGCGGTTCGGCCCGGTTCAGGTCGGTACGGGTGGGAAGGGGCAGGTGGGCTTTTTTTTTTTGTTTTTGTCACATGGCACTGTAGCCATGTGATTGCTTCGAGAGGGGGGTTTGTTTGGGTTTTAAGAAGAGAAAAGGCACGGAGAGCTCGTAAGAGCTCTTTGCTGCCTCTCTGCTACAACACCGTGAAAGGAAAAATTATCCAAAAAAAATTCGTGGATCAATTTAAATCCAATCCAACCTGCAAAAATCAAGGAGAAGCTAGAATCAAGGTCGTATACCTTTCTTTTTCCGTATTTTTCTCTTTCGTATCGTTATTTTTTGTTAAAATCCGTGCAAAATAGAAAATTAAGAAAAAATGCTGTCAAAATTTATTTGTTGGCAATGATTTTAGAGTATATGGTAGATCTAGGATAGATCTACATAATGATACTAAAATCTTAATTTTTTGTTAAATATATAAATTTTTAAATTAAAATTAATTTTAGATTAATAAATAATTTTAAAAAAATATTAGAAAAAAAATTATAATTATAAATTATTAATCTAGGACTTGTAAGCTACTCTCACTATAAATTTCATGTCGATTTATTCAAGTTTTGTGCATCTCATGAATAGTGCCCGTAGGTCTTAAATTGAAAAAAAAATAATTTTTAATGCATTTCTAGGATCTTAAAAAAATATATGTAGCATGTATGATGGAATCCTACATAAATCTAAAATTTATTTTTTTTTATTTTTCTTTATTTTTTGAATTTTTATTATTTAAAAAATTCAAAAATAAAATAAATTTTAAAAATTAGGTTAATAAAGTGTTAATTAATAAAGATTATTATTGACCTTATTTGTAATTTAAATATTCAGGTATGGATCCATCAAGGAGGAAGAAGGATCCGGAACGGGACATTGGCCGGTTACATGGAGAGATGCTCTCCGGTCGGCATCATTGGAGGTGTAAATGGTATAATACCGAATTCAAAGGTGGGGTAACAAGGTTGAAGCAGCACTTGGTTGGCGGCTATCCTGATGTATCTGCATGCCGACAGTGTCCACAAGAGGTCCGTCAGTTGATGAAGAAACACTTTGCTAATTTTTAAGCTGGGAAGGAAAGAGCAGCAAAGAAGAAGGCAGAGGTGGACCGCAGAGCCGTATAACCACCTTATCACTCCAGGGAGTCAGAGGAAGCATCTATTCCTTCTGATGAGGAGGCACAGATGGAGGCTGCTATTCAGACGAGCTTGTATGAGCAGAGGCAGCAGGAGGCAGCCAGGCATAGACAACGATTCGGGCCATCAGCTTTTGAGTCAGGATCGGGATCCGCTTCTGTTAGTGCTCCAGGAGAATCTGAGACAGTTTAAGAGGACCTTCTCAGTCAGAGAGCCCGTCAGGAGAGGCACTGGCCGTATTGCATCCATGTTGGGAGTATTTGGCAGTAGGAGGAAGTCTTCCAGGTCCAGGAACATTTTAGAGGGAGCCAATATCCATGATGTCGATCCACATGCATTTTCCAATAGAGATTACAAGCAACAAAGGATTGACACAATGCTGAAAAAGGATAAGAAGAAAGATATGTGACGGGCCATCTCCTCCTGGTTTCATTTCAGTCATATCCCAGCCTATGCAGCAGACAATCCATATTATCGCTCTGCTATTTCATCTATACAGGCTGCTGGTGCAGGTGTAGATCCTCCAGCATCAAGAGATATCTATGGTCATCTTCTGAACAGCAATAAGGAGGAGCTAGAAGGATGGATATCCTCATATCAGAGCAAGTGGCCCGTGTATGGATTGACGGTGATGTGTGATGGTTGGACTGGTCCTAAACGGAGCATCATCAATTTCTTGACTTATTGTAATGGGAAGACTTTTTTTTAGAAATCTATTGATGCTTCAGATCAGGTGCACGATACCAGTTATATCCTCAGATTGATGGAGGAGGTGATTGATCAGGTGGGAGAGCATAATATCGTGCATGTCATCATTGATAATGGACCATAGTATAGGACCGTAAGGCAGATCTTGATGGAGCGGCGGTCGCGTATTTTCTGAACCCTTTGTGCTGCACATTGTATAGACCTCATGTTGATGGGTATTGATAAAATTTGCAGGGTGCAGAAGATTGTTGAGCTAGCGCAGTTTATTACCAGATTTATATATAATCATACATGGGTCTTATCATTGATGAGGAGCTTTACAGGAGGAGAAATATTGAGACCGGGGGTCACATAGTTTGCTACTAATTACATTGCACTTGATAGTCTTCTTGGCAAGAAAGCAGAGCTGCGTCAGATGTTTGTTAGTCAGGACTGGCAGGAGAGCAGATATGCCAGGACAAATACTGAGGGAAGCAATGTGGAGAATTTAGTGACGAGACAGACATTCTGGCAGCGGGCTGAGAGGGTAGTGGAGGCTATCAAGCCTCTATATAAGATACTTCGTGTCGTGGACTTCGAGAGGTATGCTCAGATGGGCTTCTTATATTTCATGATGCAAAGGGCAAAGGAAAAGATCCAGGAGGCAGATCCATCACATGCATATAAGTATATCTGGATCATTGATGGACGGTAGAGTTATCAAATGAGTTCGGATTTGCATCTATCAGGTACGTAGTATTTTATGAAGTCCCTAAAATTAAGTTTCAATTATATTCATACAAGTACGCTTGACTGATTTTTAAAATATATGTGCAGCTTACTATCTAAATCCGAGATTTCAGTACTCCGTACCGGACATTGCCATGGATGAGGATCTTATGTCTGCCCTACGCAATGTTATATATAAGATGGAGCTCGATCCAAATATCGCTGCTATGTGCTTTGAAGAAGTAAGTTAGGTTGAAATTATTGAATGATTTTTAAGAGCATTAATTTCAACAAGCTAATATAATTTTTTTTTCTGGCAGACGAAATTTTTAGGGAGGGCACAAATTCATTTGGATCCACTGTAGCGGTCAGAAGTAAATCAAAGATGAATCCTGGTAGGTACTACTAAGGAGTAAGTCTATTATTATATCAGGATTAAATTTTTTATTTTGCCAAATCTAAAATTCTAAATGATGTAATGTCTTTTGCAGCTGAATGGGGGTGCATTTTGATGGATCTGCTAAAAATTTGAAGGTTCTTACGGTGAAAATCCTCTCACAGACGATGTCATCCAGTGGATGCGAGCGCAACTGGTCTACATTTGGTCTTATCCACTCCAAGCAGAGGAACCGTCTGAAACAGAAACGCCTCAACGATCTTGTGTATGTACACTATAATTTAAGGTTGAGGCTAAATGTATTCATGAAGAAGTTGAATTGAAATATTCCGATCCCATTGTAAGTTCATATCGGAGAAGAGGAAAGGAAAGGCAGTTGCACCTCCATCGGAGCACTCAGTCTACTCAGATTTAGATACCAGAGACAGTGATGATAGTGCTTCAGATAGTGGAGGATCTAGTGATCAGGGAGGGCAGGAGGACAGGAGTCGCAACCACCTATTCATATTCGATTCACTGGGGAGTCGCAGTTTAGCCATGCCACGCAGGATATAGATCATGGAGTACCATCTGATAGACCCCGTGGTGATACGATTCCATATAGGCGACGGGCTTCGCGTGGCCGTTCGGGACACGATACAGCTGCAGCTCTTGCACGTGGAGTAGGATCCATGGATGTATCCGGATCATCTTCATGTTCAGGATCCTCTTATCCGCAGCTACCGGCAGCTTCTGGTCCATATGATCCATATGGTGCATCTGAGACGTCAGCATCCCGTGGTTATATCTTGGAGCATCTTATGCATCTGATTTTGTTGCTGGTATATTTGGATTCCCCCCTGCACTGCCATATCATCAGTCTTTGGATAGCTCTCAGAGTCGGGACATCAGGAAGGGATCTACAATTAGTTATAATCCATCATGCATACCTCCTGGGATGAGCTTAGAGGAGTATCATGCTGCCTGGCAGGAGGGACATGCCGAATTTCCTACAGAGTACATACATGATCCCTTTATTTATTGACATCGTCACTCTACCCGATTCTAGATATTGGTATGTAATTATATGTTTTGCCACATTTTACTTTCATTAATTGCTGATAATCTTAGTTTAATGATCATTTTTTTTTATTTCAATTGAAAATAGTCCTAAATATTAGTATTTAGTCCTAAACCCTAAATCGGTACGCCATCCTAAATCCTAAATCCTAAATCCTAAAGCCTAAACACTAAATTCTCCCTAAACCCTAAACCCTTAAAAAATAAAATAAAAATCTTAAATTAAAAAAAAAAAAAAAAAATTGGGCATATCGTTTGAATCGGTACGCCCCGCCATACCGTGTGTCGGCACGGTATAGTACGTTACTATACCGGTACCGGCCGACCACCGGTACGGCATCCGGTACCGGGAACCCTGAGTCATAACTCATAACAATCTTCTTAGTCCTTTCTTCCATAGAATCTTGTTTTAAGCTTTTGCTTCATAGCTGGTAGTAATGGTTATGGGATTTTAGTTCATAGTGTTTGTTACATTTTCACAATAAGAATGAACATGAGCATTTCGTAGTTTCACCATATTTATGGCTATGCTTCAGTATAGAATGGCTTTTTGAGGATAATTTATCATCTTATTGTATTATCCAATTCAGTTTTGAAAATTTGATAATTATTTTGATAAATAAATTGCCTTTTGTTAAATAATTATTGGCAGCAACATAGGAACCTGAATGCTATTTTTGAAAAAGGACATTCTTAAGATTTTTATGCTTAAAGGAAGTTATGTCCTTTTTTATGCTTAAAGGAAGTTCAAAAGAATCTGATATTATCTTCTAGAGAATAAGAATTGTTGGACCCTGGGATAGATATTATATTAATTTTCAACAAAATAGCTTATCACTTACCATATGAAATTCTTTGAAAATTTGGTCTCTATATGAAATGGTGTTTATCCATATTGCATATCTTACAGATGATTATATGTTTGTATATGATAACTCACAAGATATGTGAGGGACCATACACCATAGCCTTCTTTAAGTGTATATTGGGCCATTCACCTTTCATTGCAACATTCCAACTCTTGCCTTATTAAGTTGCATGACTTGAGAATTACAGGGCAATTTCTTTGGCTCATTAAGGATAGCTTCAATTGTTTTTGTTTCAGATGGACCACACCAGTGCCAGCACTAAATAGACAATGCAATTTCAGCAATTATGTGATGAACATATGTTGCTGCATAGATAATTTGTCTTTAACACCTTAAATTCAACATTGGCATCACATTCTTTGCCACCAATCCTTTTTAACACCTTGATTTGACTTGACAATGCTATTCACATACCAAACAATCAGGTTTTAAAGTGCATATCTTGATTGAACTTTACATTGTTCAATATTATGCATCTTTATGCAAGTATACCACAAATCAAGACTTCTTTATGAGGACTTATCCTGCCTTTCATTGTAGATATGTCAATTGGGCAAATAGTCCTTCATGAGTTTAAGTTGGAGAGAAGTTTTAGAGATTTGGTTTGTATAATTTTTTATAACTATATTTTGCATGCATATTCATCAATATGTACTTTGATTTTCCTGTCATATTGTGATGGGATGCATTTCATGGCTTTAGCCCTGATCTTGTATTGTTCCATCATTTCAAAAATCCAGCAGTTGCTTCTGTAACTACTACAGTTGAACAACTTCATGAGCTTATATGCAATCCTTGGACATAAGTAATGTTCATGCTAAGTATATTATGAGAGGCATTAAATTCATCTCGCTAAGAAAATAATATGCACAATTCTGTTTCAGATACTTTTTCCTTGGATTTGAATATCGGTCCTTGTATTATGTGTATGACCAGGTTCTACTGGAACAAGGATCCACTTGCAGTATTTCTGAACGCATGCAGGAATACCATGTTATTGCAATGGTCATAATATTGGGGTAAGTTTGTGCATCAAATTATTCCCGACTTTTGCCTCACTGTATCCCTGTTTTCACATGCACTTCACATTCAGACAGTAAATAGAGGAGTCTGGAGCATGTATACTGATGGCTTAGAATTTTGGAGCTGTTCTCTTTCTTGTTAATGGATAAACCCAGATTGTCCTATAACCCATGGTTGTAACCATTCAATTTGATGCCCACTATCTGTGGTCAGGTTTTTGAATCTTTGTTCATCAAGCATTTAATTTAGAGCCACCTTAGTTATTATTTCATGTTTTCTCACAACCTCTATCTATATTACTATTGACGCTAAATCTCCATCGACCGGATGGAGTGATCCTTCTGCCGGGCCGTCGTGAACCAGAATCTACAAAACAGATTCCCGACCGGAGGTTTTCCGGCGGGAGACACTCCGATGCTAAAGTCAGAAGAGATCCAAGCAACAGCAGAAGGAAAGCTTATAGAAGCAAAGATGTGGAAGAAAGAAATCGAAATGATGTCCAAGAAAAAAGTCCGGATCCCCTGAGTGTCCCCTCTTACCAGTATTTATAGGCTCCAACGTAACTACTTACGGTTATGGAGGTTGACAAGCACAACCACTTCTTAACTGCAAGTAGTGGATGTCGGAAAAGCCGTTACACTCGGGGTTTGTTTAATCTGAGGTGTCAGACCACGTGGGTGGTTGCAACAAACCAAACAGATTTCAACTGTTTGTCCAAGAACCCCACGTACTCCAGAATCCTCCTCCTTTAAGCATAGATCCGAAGTGATCTTTACATTCTCTTTAGTAGTACTCCTGAAGGGAATGTTAGCTTTACACTTCGGATCTTTCTTAGACGATAAAAATAAACACTTACAATCTTTAGGTTGAAGAAATAAAGTCGAAGATATTTGCCCGAGAGATCAAGTCTTCGGATCAAGACAATTGCACGAAGCTGAAGACATTCAACATCGTCTTCGGACTGAGATAAAAATACGAAGCCGAAGACCCAGAGTATAATCTCCTTTAGACAATAGGCCAAAGATAATAAGTATGGTCTCCGAACAAAAATAATAATATGAAGCCGAAGACAGAAAGCATCCTGGATCATAGATACGAAATCGTATACTTTAGGCATAGTCTTCGGATTAATGTGGATGCACGAAACCGAAGATAATAAATAGTTTGCTTCCCAGAAAATCAAGCATGATCTTCGGGTCGAGATAATGATACGAAGCCGAAGATTTAGGGTTAATAACGAGAAGACAACAGTGTGAAGCCGAAGACTCCTTTTGCCATCTGATATAACTTATAAAATAAAGAATGATTAATTAATTGGAATAAAATAGGGATATCATAACAGCTGTCCCCCACTCCCAGTTTCGAAATGATTATATTTTGAAAAATGAGAGTATTTCAGTTTTGTCTTCTAGCGATAACCGTCAAATAATGATCGCAGAATCCTGACTCGTCTTTTCACCATAACTGCCTGGTGGCGCAACAAAATGTGGCAAGGACACGCGTCATCCTACCATAGGTGGCCTCAAAAGAAGACGTCTCGATTTTGAAAAAATCTCGAAAAATTCTCAGAGAAGGGGTTTAAACTTGACAGGGATTGGGCACGTGGTGGTCATCCTGAGCGTGGAGATTTCGTTGGCATGATCTCAGCCACTACCACGGTTTCATACGGATCGCCACGACTTGTCCCATTAATGAACCGTACCAAGGATCGAAACCACCAATACGGCACACAACTGTTTAGTCTTCCGAACCGTTTCGAAGATCCCCCCCTTCTTCACCTATAAAAAGAGAGAACTTGAGAGAAACTTTCTTTCGCGCCCGTGCTCTTGGATTTCCAGTTCTTTCTGCAGTCCTTCGTCTTCCCCAGTGGTCCGGTCCACCATTTTTGTTCTTTTACAGGTTAGAGGTCCTTCTTCCCTCCTGTTTCCTCATTCCTTTCAATGTCGGGGTCCTCTGGGAATTCTTCCTCCACTTCCGGCAATGGTTCGCCGGTAGGTGAAGCGTGTAGCGCTCTACCCGAACGAGAGGCCGCCAGGATCCCATCGGGAGGTAGTGTTAGTAGGAACCTTCAGGGTGAAACCAGTAGGGGGAGAAGTTCCCGTAGGAAACGGAGTCCGGAACGGTTACCGTATTCCGTTCAAAGCTCTTTACCCTTGCCCAAATAGAAGAAATAAAACAGTGTTACCACATTCCACGCACCTTCAACATGATTCTTCCACAACCCGAAGAGAGGGTAGATAAACCTTCCATTCGATCCATAGCCATATACGAAGACCATCTCAAAGCGGGTCTTCGGTTTCCTCTTCATCCTTTTTTTGTGAAAATTTTTAACTTGTATCAGATAGTCCCGGCTCAGCTGACCCCCAATAGTTTTAGGAACATCTGTGGGTTCTTAGTGCTTTGCAAACTTAGGAACGTAGAGCCGAAGACATCCCTGTTCACTTTCCTATTTATGTTGAAAAGAGACTTTCACGGCAAAGGGTGGTGGGTCATAGGTCCTCGGCCAGGCCGAAGACTGCTGAAGGGAACCCCTAGTGCGATACACGGATGGAAGCTTTGCTTCTTTTTCGTGTATTATACTCACTGGGGTTTCAATACTGAGTGGTCGGCTCCGCGTTTGGATGCGAACGCCGGTAAGAGGATATTAAAGGCCGATGCCAAAGATTTTGAAACCTTGTCAGAACCGGAGATCCCTTCCCTTAAGGAGCTGCTGAGGGAAGAGAATCTTCATCGTGCTCATATCAGCGAAGTCCCAATATTAGGTATAGAATAAGTGGTCTTCGGATTTTTCTTGCTTCTCTTCTCTATACGTATATGCATTACAATCTTCTTGTTTCCAATTGTAGGTAAGAAAATAAAGCCTCAACTTGACAAGGTTAGGCAGGCTTCTAGAAAAAGGGCGGTAGCTACTCTTGCAACAATCGAAATCCGAAAGAAAAGAAGGGCGGAAGAAGGTTCTAGCGCATCTCCGATGAGGCCCGTACTAGATGAGGACACTTCCTCTGCTTCTCCGGTGCGAGTTGGTTCTGCCAGAAGCTCGCCTCCGAGGACATCCCCTCCGAGGAGCCTTCAACACGCGCCATCCACGGGCCAGCGAGACATAAATTTCAACAAAGAATCTGTGATTGCCCTTCCAGAAGACAGAAGTCAAGAGAGGGCAAAATACCGATCCGAAGAGGACCCTAGGTGGAACACCACTTCGGAGGGAGGGTGCAATGTAGATTTCACTACCTTCTCGGATCAAGAAGGTTTAAAAAATCCTGAACTGGCGAGAGAATTATTAAAGCGCACTCTACTCCCAAAGGACTGGGATAACGTCAAGTCCCGATGCATCGAAGAAATTTCGGACTCGGTGTTCTCCTCCGCTTTGAAGGTAAATACTCATACTATGTTATACTTAGGTTTACAATTACTAAGCTTTCTCTTTATTATTGCAGATGTTGCACGACATTACTCACATGGAGGAGAGCATCTTCGATTTCCGAATAACTTACAGGAAGATGAAAGAAGAGATGAAAACGGCCAAAGCCGAAAAGACCATAGCCGAGGAGCAAAGACAAGCTATGGAGGAGAAACTCGCCCGAAATGATGCTTCGGTTCAAAGTTTGAAAACCGAAGTAGATAAACTCCGATCAGAACGTGCCGAACAAGAGGCGAGATCCAAGAAGAAGGCGGCCAAGATTCGGTCCTTGGAGGCCTCACTTAAGGAAGCGAACAAACGTTTCGAAGAAGCTTCCAAAGAAAAGAAGAGGCCATTAAGGAAAACCGATCTCTAAAAGATCGATTAGAGAAAGCCGTAGAAGACTATAAAGCATCTCCGGCCTTCGAAGCTGAAATGGTTGAGGCCGGGACTCATGGCTATCGAGGAGGCTTCAATGACGGAGTAGAGGAGGTACAAAAGCTTTACCCGGACTTGGACATTTCAAGCATCCAGCTGTTTGATCTTGAGAGTCCAACTACACCTGAACTCCAGGCAGACTCCGAAGCACCAGTAATGGCTGAAGAAACAACGGGTCCGATAGATTTAGCCGATGAAGCTCCCTCAGGAAATTTGTAAAATTTTTTTTTTTTTTTAGGAATGTAAGAGAATCGTTATCAATGAAAACTTTTTGGAATTTTCACTTGCATGTGATAGAATAGAAATTTTCTTAAGTACAAAGTCTTCAGACGAATAAGAACCTTGAAGTACATAATGCGAGAAATTATTTTTTACACAGTCGTCGAACTTAGTACGTGAAATCCATATAATAATTTTCTCGAACTTAAATCTGTACTGGGTTTTCAGTCTTAAGATAAAAGAAATCCAAAGAATAATCAAGTCTCTTGGACTTGAATTTATATTAAGTCTTCGGACTTAGGATATAAGAAATCCAAAGAAAAATCAAGTCTCTTGGACTTGAATTTATACTAAGTCTTCGGACTTAGGATATAAGAAATCCAAAGAATAATCAAGTCTCTTGGACTTGAATTTACACTAAGTCTTCGGACTTAGGATATAAGAAATCCAGAGAATAATCAAGTCTTTTGTACTTGAATTTGCACTAAGTCTTCGGACTTAGGATATAAGAAATTCAGAGAATAATCAAGTCTCTTGGACTTGAATTTACACTAAATCTTCGGACATAGGATATAAGATTTCCTTGAATCATTTAGAGGTTAAGATAGGCTGATCGGACCTATCTCGGCAATTTGTAAGGTAGATCCGGAGATCATCCTTACGCCATTTTGTATTAGAGTTAAGATAGGCTGATCATGCCCACCTCGGCATTTCGGGAAGTAGATCTGGAGGTCATTTTCATGCCTTTTTCTTTTAAGATGGACTATTTTGAGCCCAACTCGGCACTTTGTGAAGTAGATCCGGAGATCATCTTCATGCCTTTTAGATTAAGATGGACCATTTTGAGCCTAACTCGGCATTTTGTGAGGTAGATTCGGAGACCATCCTCATGCCTTTAAGAAAAATAGAGTGAAGAGAAACAGATCGAATCTGTATTAACGAACTTGAACGAAACCTTTATTGATAATACTTTCGAAGGTTCTGTATATTCCATGGTCGAGGTAATAAAGTCCTTTCTAAAGTTTCAAGCCGATAGGTCCCAGGTCTAACGACCTCTTTGATCCGGTATGGCCTTTCCCAGGTAGGAGAAAGCTTACCTTGTTCTGTTGGCTTTGACACTTCAGACTTTCGTATAACTAAATCTTTTGGGAGAAAGACCCGTTCTTTTACACAAGAATTGTAGTATCCTGCAACTTTTTGTTGGTACATAGCCATTTTTAACTGTGCCCGAAGCCGTGTGCCTTGCAATAAATCCAGGTCAATTTTTCGGCGTTCAGAATTTTCGGGCTCTTTAAACTGATCAATCCGAAGAGAATGTAAAGAAACCTCTAAGGGAAGAACTGCTTCGGTGCCATAAGATAGGTGAAAGGGAGATTCACCAGTGGCTATTCAAGGAGTGGTCCGATACGCCCAGAGAACTGAGTTCAACTCATCAGCCCAGGATCCCTTAGTATCATTTAGTCTGGTCTTTAGACCATGAAGGATAGTCCTGTTTGTTACTTCAGCCTCTCCGTTGCACTGAGGATGCCCCACCGAAGTAAGTTTATGATGAATATGATACTGAGTGCAAAAACCTTTGAACTTCGGATTATCAAACTGCCTTCCATTGTCAGTTATGATAGAATATGGAATTCCGAAACGGAAGATAATGAAGTTCCTTACAAAATTTTCAACTTTTGCCTCTGTAATTTGTGCTAATGCTTCGGCCTCGACCCAGTTTGTGAAATAATCAATAGCCACAATAAGAAACTTCCACTGCCCGGAGGCCGGAGGAAATGGACCAAGAATGTCCATTCCCTACTGTGCAAAAGGCCAAGGAGCTGTCAACAGAGTCAATTGACTAGCAGGCCGTCTTTGTATATTGGCATATCTCTGGCAATGATTACATCTTCGCACAAATTCTGCAGAATCCTTCTGGATAGTTGGCCAATAATAACCTTGACGGATTATTTTGTACGCCAAAGACCTACCCCCAGATGATCTCCACATATCCCTTCATGCACTTCCCTGAGTGCATAATCCGCATCGGATGGGCCTAAGCATTTTAGCAAAGGTTGTGTAAAAGACCTTTTATACAATACTTCATTCAGGATGACATATTAAGAGGCTGTCCACCGAAGCCGTTTAGCTTCTAACTTGTCTTCTGGCAAGACGCCGTCCTTTAAGAATTTGAGAATCGGATTCATCCATGAAGGTTCATGTTCAACTTGACAAACTTCAGCCGGGGATTCCGATATACTGAGATCTTCAAGATATTCCACATAGGTTCTCTTAAGAGAATTCGGTGCGGTGGTTGCAAGTCTTGAAAGAGCATCTGCCTGAGAATTCTCTGTTCTTGGCATATGAATAATTTCAAAGTGCTCCAATTCAGATATCAGGCTTCGGACCTTTTCTAGGTATTGAATCATATTCGGATTCCGGGCTTCAAAATCATCTTTTACTTGATTCACTACCAGTTGTGAATCGGAAAAAACTTTGATTCTTTTGATCTCCAATTTTTTGGAGATTCTAAGCCCAGCAATGAGTGCTTCATACTCTGCCTGATTATTCGATGTTTGGAAAGAAAACCGAAGAACATATTCAATAACCTACCCATTCGGACCAGCAAGAATTAAACCTGCACCACAACCATCGGCATTTGAGGCACCATCAACGTGTAACATCCAAATGAACTCTGGACTGTCTTCGGCTTTTTTCTCTTCGGCCTTTGTTTGATCCTCCTTCAGATCCCCATGTGCACTCAACTATAAAATCAGCCAAAACTTGTGCTTTCATTGCTGATCTAGGTTGATAATCAATATCAAACTTCCCCAATTTAACAGCCCACTTGGCTATCCTCCAAGAAGTATCAGGACAACGAAGAATGGCCTTCAAAGGCTGATCCGTCAAGACCACGATAGAATGAGCTTGAAAATAAGGCCGAAGACGCTTTGCTGCTATCACAAGCGAAAAGATAATCTTTTGCACTCTAGGGTATCGGACCTCTGCCTCATGTAACACTTTACTAGTGTAGTAGATTGGTTTCTGCACATGCCTGATATCTTTCCGCACCAAAACTGAACTAACTGCCTCATCAGTGGCGGATAGATATAAGTAGAGTGTTTCTCCTTCACAGGGCTTAGAAAGCAACGGCGGGCTTTCCAAATATTCCTTCAATTTGTCAAAGGCGACTCTGCTATCTTCTGTCCACTCAAAATTCTGAGTATGGCGTAGAACTTTGAAGAAGGGTAAACACCTTTCTGCAGAGCGAGAAATAAAACGATTCAAAGAGGCAATTCTTCCTGTCATCCTTTGAACTTCTTTCTTGCAAGTAGGATGCCTTATAGTCCAAAGAGCCTGTATCTTTTCTGGGTTAGCCTCTATTTCTCGCTTGGTAACCAAGTATCCTAGGAACTTCCCTGAGGTCACCCGGAAGATGCATTTGGTTGGGTTTAGTCTCATCTGATGGCGTCTGAGAGCATCGAAAGACTCTTTTAATCTGAGATATGATCGGACTCGTGAAGACTTTTCACAATCATATCATCAATATAAGTTTCCATATTTCTCCCAATCTGGTTCTTGAAAACTTTGTTGATGAGCCTTTGAAAAGTTGCCCCAGCATTCTTCAAACCGAATGGCATTACCTTATAAAAGTAAAGTCCCTTTTCAGTGATAAAAGCCGTCTTCTCTTCTTCTTCAAGGTTCATTTGGATCTGATTATAACCTGAGAAAGCATCCATGAAACTCAATAATTGATGACCGGCAGTAGCGTCAACCAGCTGATCAATTTTTGGCAATGGAAAACTGTCCTTTGGGCATGCTTTGTTGAGATCAGTGTAATCTATGCAAATTCTCCACTTGCCGTTTGACTTCTTTACCATGACTATATTAGCAAGCCAACTTGGGTACTGAACTTCTCTTATAAAGTTAGCTTTTAATAATTTGTCAACCTCTTCATCAATAACCCTTTGCCTTTCTGGAGCAAAATTCTTCTTCTTCTGCCGAACTGGTTTATAATTAGGAGAGACTTCTATGCAATGTGTAATTACATTGGATGGGATTCCGGGCATATCCGAAGCTGTCCAAGCAAAAATATCAGCATTATCTTGAAGAAAGGCAATTAATTTTACCTTCGATTCTTCATTGAGCAAACTGCCGATTTGTAGCTGCTTGGTAGGATCGTCTTCGGATAAAGGTATGAAAAGTGTTTTTTCCACCGGTTCTCCTCCGTCTTTGGACTCATCTCGAGGATCTAGCTGATCAAGTGTTAGCGATTTGGCCGGTTATTTGTCTTGAATGATCAAACATTGATGAACAACACTTTGATCTCCTCTTGCTTCCCCGATGCCCGTTCTGGTAGGAAATCGTACCAAGAGATGGTATGTGGAAACAATAGCTCGGAATTTGTTTAGTGCCGGATGCCCCAATATTGCATTATAGGCCGAAGAGGTTCTAGCCACAATAAAATTGATGGGAAGGGTTCTTTGGTGTGGTTCAGACCTAAAAGTCACAGGTAAAATTATTTCTCCTTCCACCCCAACTTGATTTTCGCCGAAGCCTGTAATTGGGATAAGAGAGTTTCGCAATCTATGCCCAGATAATCCCATTCGAACAAATGCATCATATAGCAAAACATCAACCGAGCTTCTATTACCAATCAAAATTCGTTTTACATCAAAGTTGGCAATGACTGTCGAGATTACTATAGGGTCATCATGGAGGAGTTGAACTCCCTGAATATCCTCATCAGAAAATGTGATGGAGTTCTTTCCCTTCAATCTCTTCAGAACATTCTCTTCAGCTTCGGCACTCCAGGTTGATGGCCGATGGAGCATTCTAACATCTCCACTAGTTGGTTTCTGATGTGGCAGGTCGGCTTCATCGGATATTCTGGGAATAGTAATGGCTTCAGCTTGAGGCTCAGGGCGATTGACATACTTTCCCAAATAGCCCCTCTTTATGAGATCTTCAATGGCGTCCCGAAGCTGAAAGCAATCTTTAGTGTTATGGCCATGATCCCGGTGGAATCTACAGTATTTGCTTTTGTCCCTTGTTTTTGCTGGTGTCTTCAGGGGACGTGACCTCTGGAAATACTTTTCTTTTTCTATTTCCAGCAGAATCTTCTCCCTAGGTAAGTTAAGGGGAGTATAAGTATCAAAGCGATTGTTCTGCTGCCTGGACCTAGGATTACGCCTAGGGGCCGAAGAGTTATTAGAGGAACTGGGCATATTTGGTCCTTTAGTATTCTTCTTTTTAGAAGGGAATCTCCCTTCTGCCATCTTCGGCACACCGCCTGCTCCTCAGCGGCTGCATACTTTTGAGCTCTTACCAACAGTTCGGCATAGCTCTGTGGAAACCTCTTATCCAGGGAGAAAGTAAACCTGGACGATTTCAAGTCTTTTTTCAAGGCAGACATTGCCACATGCTCATTCAGATTAGGGATTTCCAGTGTGGCTGAGTTGAAACGGCGAACAAAGTCCTTCAAATTTTTTCCCTCCTGCTGCTGTAGAAGAAACAAGCTATCGGTATTCCGCGGCATTTTCTGGCACGTCCTGAAGTGCGAGACGAACTGCCGTTCTAACTCAGAGAAAGAATGAATTGTCTTCGGCGGGAGGCTTGAGTACCACATTCGAGCAGACCTCTTTAAAGTAGCAGGAAAGGCAAGGCAATAAAGAGCATTCGTAACTCCTTGGACCATCATATGAGCCTTATAGCTCCCCAAATGGTCAAGAGGATCTAAGGTCCCATCGTAAGCTTCCAACTGTGGAATCTTAAAGTGCCTCGGGATAATTTCCGCCATTATATGATCAGAAAAAGGGGGTTGTGAGTTGAAAGATGTGACCTCATCGCTTCTTAGATCTATGACTCTTGCAATCTGTGCTTGCATGGATTTAAACCTCTCATCAAATTCGCAATTGATCTCCTTTTGCCTATCCTCCTTCAAAGCAAGATTTATAAAAGAAACAGAGGGAGATCGCCGAACTCTTTTCTTCCCATTATGATCCCAGGCTTGCCGATCTGATGGAGAAGCATGGCGACCACGGGATGACCGGACTTGTGAAAAGCTGGGAGTGATTTCCTGATGTCGACCCTCTTTCAAAGATTGATGGCCGGAGGGTAAAACTGCTGGAGGTGGTGGCTGCCTTTAAGCTGCAGCCTCATGTAGATGTTGAACCAAAGCTGTCAGGGCTTCAATTTTGTTCTGAAGATCCTCGAATTGTTGCTGGCCCACCATTATCATGGGAGGCCCTCCTTGATCTGCCAGGAAATTACCTGTTGGAAGGTCATTTCCTGGTTGCTCCTGACTTGTGGAAGCATTTCGGGCTTTCCCTTTCACCATTTTTGCTTCGAATAAAGCTTTCCATTGATCAAGGGAAAAAAAATTTCGCCCCCTACCTGGCGTGCCAATCTGTTGACGTTGAATCTCCGTCGACCGGATGGAGTGATCCTTCCGCTGGGCCGTCGCGAACCAGAACCTACAAAACAGATCCCTGACCGGAGGTTTTCCAGCGGGGGACACTCTGTTGCTTGAGTAAGCAACAGCAGAATGGAAAGCTTATAGAAGCAAGGATGGGGAAGAAAGAAATCGAAATGATGTCCGAGAAAAGAGTCCGGATCTCCTGAGTGTCTCCTCTTACCAGTATTTATAGGCTCCAACATAACTACTTATGGTTATGGAGGTTGACAAGCGCAACCACTTCTTAACTGCAAGTAGTGGCTGTCGGAAAAGCCGTTACTCCCGGGTTTGTTTAATCTGAGGTTTCAGATCACGTGGGTGGTTGCAACAAACCAAACAGATTTCAACTGTTTGTCCAAGAACCCCACGTGCTCCAGAATCCTCCTTCTTTAAGCATAGATCCGAAGTGATCTTTACATTCTCTTTAGTAGTACTCCTAAAGGGAATGTTAGCTTTACACTTCGGATCTTTCTTAGACGATAAAAATAAACACTTACAATCTTTAGGTTGAAGAAATAAAGTCGAAGATATTTGCCCGAGAGATCAAGTCTTCGGATCATGACAATTACACGAAGCTGAAGACATTCAACATCGTCTTCGGACTGAGATAAAAATACGAAGCCGAAGACCCAGAGTATAATCTCCTTTAAATAATAGGCCAAAGATAATAAGCATGGTCTCTGGACAAAAATAATAATATGAAGCCGAAAACAGAAAGCATCCTGGATCATAGATACGAAACCGTATATTTTAGGCATAGTCTTCGGATTAATGTGGATGCACGAAACCGAAGATAATAAATAATTTGCTTCCCAGAAAATCAAGCATAGTCTTCGGATCGAGATAATGATACGAAGCCGAAGACTTAGGGATAATAACGAGAAGACAACAGTATGAAGCCGAAGACTCCTCTTGCCATCTGATATAACTTATAAAATAAAGAATGATTAATTAATTAGAATAAAATAGGGATATCATAATAATTACCTTTGGTCTTCGCTTCCTTTTCATGCATGCTTCAACACAAGTTGAAGTGCCACTCCATACAGAGCTCCTTTGGATCTTAGTGTAATTGGCCATCTCCGTAGTCTATTCTCCATTGCTTTGTCCATTAAGTTAATACAACTTCTTTAGCTCCTCTTATCTGTTAATTTCTCAATGTCTCCTTTCAAGTTTTATCACACATTCATCTTGACATTCTCATTTCTGCTGTACTAGACATGAGCCTATACTACTAAAAACTCAACCATGTCTACCATAATCTACCAAATCATCTTTTCAAAAGAAAATGGGACAAGAAAAAGAAAATAATGCTATTAAATATGAGAGCTCCAAGTTGAATGGTGCTGTTATTTCTTAGATGCACCATTTTTTTGATTATTATTACTGAATATAATTCAGTGAATGAATGAAATTATTTGTTTTCTACAACAAAATTTGTCTGCTTTTGTGTAAATTATGTATTTCAAAACTCATATTATAACTAGATTTTCTATTACTTACAACCAAATAGAATTCTAACATGTAAAGTTCTCTTTTTTTTTTAATCATTAAATGGTTCAACTCTATTTCAGATACTATTCCTCTGATTTTATGCTTGAAACTACTATATCTGAGTGATACA
Source organism: Areca catechu (assembly GCA_021397845.1). Lineage (NCBI taxonomy): Eukaryota > Viridiplantae > Streptophyta > Magnoliopsida > Arecales > Arecaceae > Areca > Areca catechu. The sequence goes on from CM038045.1 coordinate 15,664,179, forward strand.
TTCGATTCAATGTAATAATCAACTGTCAAATGGAAATAATTTATCTTATGCTACGCATTTCTAGACCCAAGTTAAAGCATGCCCAAAATCAAGTTCAAGATGAAGTGAAGACGATGATGTCCAGACATTTCCGTGTTCCTACCCCCACTGCAGGGTGGTATATGAGATCAGAGTCCAAAAGTGGCCCAACCAGACCAGCCTTAGTTGCTTCTTGCAGTGCCTTTGGTCCTCAGGTTTGCACCCTTACAAGGCCTTTTTGATCTGCAGCATGTTAAAGCTATCATTGAAAGTATACATTTTACATTATTCTCCCTCTAAATTTTGGAATATTTAAAGCCTTTCGGTTGATGTGCTACAGGCAATCGGAGTTGTAGTTCGAATAGCTGCTGTAACCACTGAATCAGTTTACGTGTTTTTACGGCATCACCTAACTGCCTTGGAGCCATTTCTGGGAGTAATACCATATCGATAATCTATAAGACAAGAAGAAAGTCCAGACATGTTTTTGAAACCCAAATTTTTTGCCTTCATTTTCATCAATATCTCTGATTTTCCTTTGCTTATTTTTAATTTCCCCTTTACAAGCAACACCTTTAACTTTTATAAGCTAGGTTCATTTGAGATCATTAAATATATGACATCATCATTTAAAATAATCAATTCCTGGTCTCATTATTATCTTATAGTATTCACGGTTTGGAGCAGGTTGCCATCTTTTCTGGGGTTAGACTTATTTTCCTGCTTAATTAGCAATATGCTCCTGTAATTCATTTGGATCGATAGAGTAGCATCCAAGTGACAATTTGGCATATATGTCTCACAAGGTGTGCCAGAATTGGGGTAAATTTGACTCCAGTCATATTATGTAAAGGTCATCACTGCTTGCTATGGATTGTAAATTGTAGCTAAGTGGGGTACAACATCTTTTGCTGCTCTCATTATTCCTTTTCAGCAAAGCAGCGAACTCTATAACTATAATCTTCAGGATTTCTTTGTGCCTGAGGTTCAGGGAGAAAAGCTGATTAATCCCACTTTGGTTTGCCATCATGTCTGGGTGATTTATGTAACACTATAGGGCTTGAACTTGGTTCAGGCTGGCCCAAATTCGGATTGAATTTCGGGCTAGGCTTGAAGTAGATTAGGCTGGGCTTAAATCTAATAATAGAGCTCATTCAATTTTAGGACCAGACTTGGATATCCTTTTGGCCCCAGCCTAGTCTGGTTTGAACTCGGGTTGCAGGCCTGAGTTTTTAGAATTTTTTATCATGGTTCAATGGTTCACAGGTTTAGTGGTTCATATGACATATGGTTTGGCTTGACAGTCTTTGACGGTCTTTGGCCCTAGCCCTACATGTGATCCTGTCGGATCGTCGCTGCTCATCCCTCCCAATCACCATCTGGGACCTTGATGAAGAGTTGCCTTCAGGCTAGCAGTCCCTCAAATTCGGTTCCTCTCTTGCCACCCACCTAGATTGCCAGAGGAGGTTGGAGCACTGCTATAATCTCGTTGGAGGTCCGAAAAGGAGGTACCTTTCGAGGGGATTGAGATCTTAACTCGTTCACCTTTTTGTGTATTCAAATTATAATCTTTTTTCCGCTCTTGGCTTTCAATAGGAAGAGAGGGAATCAAAGCTTTTTCAATTTGAATTATATCTAGAAAAGCTAGATGTAGCTAGAAATGTGAAAGGTGTGGGAGTAAGAGTTGGGATTGTAGTACTGGAGAAATGTGAAGGGGATGGCGGTGATGGGGAAGCTAGTAGAGATCGGTTTGGAGGAGATGGAGATAGAGTTGGAGGTTGAGGAGCAAGGGGAAGCGGCATTGGTGGCGTGGCGGTGATGGGGATGGCGGGGACATTGGTGGGGGAGGAGATGGGGGCAAATACTTTGAACAACTGGAGGGGATCGATGGATTCGGGCTTTTATTTGGGTTAGTTCAATTGGGTTTTGATTTGGGCCAGTCCAATCTAGCTGGGCTTGGGCTAAACTTTTTAAACATAAATCAGGCTTAAACTTGGTTTGAAGACCGATTTTTTTTACAGGCTAGGCTTGGATATGGGTATGGCTCAGCCCAGTAATAGAGTAAGAATCTCTCCCTCGACATAGTTAAAGTGAAAAATATATAATTTAGTTTGCTGGTTGTGGTTAAGCTATTTGTTGCATGTCCATTTATGAGCTACCTACAGCTTATGGTTATTCTAGATGTTGCTGGAGTAGCTTCAGCCTTCATATAATTTGCGTCTCCATTCCTTCTTTCAAACAGAAGGCCTTTAATTTGTCTATATTCCTCCTTTCAAATAGAAGGCCGTGAAGTTATGCCTCCAAGGTTCTTTTTATGTGCTTATATATTATGCGGCAGCTGTGCAGCATACCTTGCGGTTGAATATTTTTACTTTGGAGAAGACTTCACATAATTTCTTGGTTAAGTTGTATATATCCTGTTGCTGCATAGATCACCGTGGCCCGTAGCTCTGACATGTCAAGGGTGCTTTGGGCTCCTTCTAGGTGCTTGGTCCTCTTTCTGGTCAGCTTCTGGGTTGGTGTGACCTGCAAAAAAGAGGAGACCCAGGTCGGGAATTTCGGCGGGGACACTCCGACGATCAAGTCAGTTGAAACGATCAAGGAGAACAGAGTCTCAGTGGCGGAGAGCCTTGGAGCTTCTCTATCTAGAGGAGTAACGATGAAATTCCAAAGGTAGAAGGTGCATGGAGGTAGAGATTAGAGAGCTGGCAGGTTTTCCTTGCTGGTTCCTTGCCCGTTTGCTTTCTTTGTCTTACCAGTTATCTCTCTCCTCTTGCCGGAGGTCCCTTTCTCTGTTTTATATGAGAGGAATGTCCTATACCAAGACTGGGGCTTCATCGGGATGTCACTTTCCTGGTACTCCTTTGGGAGGGGTTTTTCTTTGTTAGCGGCCTCCTCCCCTGTCGGACTGGTCCTCGAAAGGAGATCCTTTTATTAGGGGTGTTCGCTGGTGTAGTACAAGTCTTGTCCCTCTGGTTGTGCAGTTTTTTATGGGAGGTGCGGGCGCCGTGTCGCCAAGTCCCGAGCCACGGTGGGGTGTTTCTATTTCAGGAGGGACCATCATAATGTTGCAGGGCTTGGGACATAATAGGATACTGCTCTTGGAGAAGACACAAGTGACGTGTCATGGAAACTAGAGCCGTGGCTGCACGGCGGTGGGTGCAGGCGGCATGCCATAGGGCCCCTGAACTTGGTGGAACATGTGTCACATAGAAGATGTAGGTGGTGCGTTGCCGCACCTGGAACCTTTGGCAGGGTACGTACCACCTCCTGGGGGTTGCAGGTAGCTGGGAGCTTCCATGCCATGATCTGACTTTTCCTGATCCTTTTTTTTCGCTATTGGTGGGAACTTCGATCCTAGCAGGAATGAGGAGCTCTATTTTGGGAGCTTGACCCCGGATGGTGGGAGTATGACCTCGACCGGGAGCTCGACCTCGGACGGAGGCTCGACCTTGTATGGCGGGAGCACGATCTCGGATGGGGGCTCGATCTTAGATGACAGGAGCACGACCTTGGCCGGGAGCTCGACCTCGGATGAGAGCTGACCTCGGCTAGGGGCTTGACCCTGGATGGCGGGAGCATGACCTCGGTCGTGAGCTCGACCTCGGATAGGAGCTGACCTCGACCGGGGGCTCGACCTTAGATGGAGGGAGCATGACCTTGGCTGGGAGCTCGACCTCGAATTGGAGTTGACCTCGGCCAGGGGCTCGACCCTGGATGGCGGGAGCACGACCTCGGCTGGGAGCTCGACCTCGACCGAGGGCTCGATCTCGGATGACGGGAGCACAATCTTGGCTGGGAGCTCGATCTTAGATGGGAGCTGACCTCGGTCGGGGCTCGATCTCGGATGGCGAGAGCATGACCTCGACTGAGAGCTCGACCTCGGATGGGAGCTGACCTCGGCCGGGGGCTCGACCCTGGATAGCGGGAGCAGAACCTCAGCCGGGAGCTCGATCTTGGATGGGAGCTAACCTCGGCTGTGGGCTCGACCGTAGATCTTCATTTGGTTGCCACATCAAGATAGCACTTTCTACCAGCATGGCCGCTAGCTGGATCTGGCATAGGCTCCACACCAGCGATAGTGCCACATCATATTCCAACTTCACGAGAGTTTCTAACCTGGTATAAAGGTAAAAACAAGTCATGGTGGTGTTTTTAGTAAAGAGGCAATGACGCCCAAAACATACGATGTTACATGTTAATATATGAAATGCCATACTTATATAAATAGTATCATGTGAGGTTATCATACATCCATGCTGCCTTTAAGGATATTAAATTTAGTAACAACCACCTGGTACAACAATCAACTAGAATGGGGCCTTGGCAGCCGACCATGGAGAGACTTCAGTAGCCTGAAACCTCCTCCTGTGGTCATATTATATTTTTTAGTATAATTCTTAGATTATGTTTGGTAGCAAGTAATCCATCTAGATTGTTAGTAATTTAATAGAATTTTATCATATTACTGTATTTGATATGTTTTTATGGATGGCAAGCTATCCAGTCTGGTAATCTGAATTATCTTTAAAGAGATAATCTACATTATCTTTTAAAAGGGAGAGTAATCCAGATTATCACTTCTTAAATAATCTTTTAGATAATATTACCCTTCTCTTCTCTATTTCTCTTATAATATAATATAATATACTATAATATATAATATACTATAATATATAATATAATTATAATATATTATATAATTATTATATTATAAATTATATAATAATATAATATTGATGTGGCAAGTTGCAGACGTGGCATTCATGTCCGATACAGTTGGCTGATGAGGTGGCGAGGAGTGCCACCTGGCCAGCTCTCGTCCGAGGTAAGCTCCTGTCTGAGGTGAGCACCTAGTTGGGGTGAGCTCCCATCCGAGGTGAGCTCCTAGTCGAGGTGAGGTCCCGTCCAAGATGAGCTCCTGTTCGAGGTGAATGCCCATCTGAGGTGAGCTCCCGTCCGAGATGAGATCTTGGCCGAAGAGAGCTTCGATCCAGTAGAGCTCCCGGTTGGACCATGCCCCTGAAGGCAAGAAGGCATTTCCCGACCATGGCCGGAGAAATAGTAGGAGGCAAGACACGATCCCTGGAGGACAGATACCAGAAAGGCTCGAATGGTGATACAGGGCCGTGATGTCGCCATCTCCACCGGACCGGCCACAACTCTCATGGGGGTGCGGCTCCACCAGGACTCTAAGCCCTGCAGCACATCGCCCGCACCCCTTGCAAGAGGAGTGCTTTATCAAGGCTCCAGGTCCTGTAGTACACCGTCTATACCTCCTATGGAGAAACGCTCTATCGGGGCTCCAAGCCCTGCGGCACGCCATCTGCACCCCCTACAGGAGTGCTCTGTCGGGGCTCCAGGCCCTAAGACATCCCGCTTGTGCCTTTCACAGGTGATTGCTCCTCTAAGGGACAGGCTTTGTAGCACACCGGTGCACCCCCTGCAAGAAGACCCTCTTCTGGGAACCTTGGGCCCTGTCCATCAGGGCTCTAACGAGTTTGTATCTCTTTCGTAGGGAACGCCTCGGGAGAAGCACCTAACCAAGACTCCAACCCAGTTTGGCAAAATTGGCTCCTAAATAATGGCAAGAAGGATCTCCACGATAAAAAAGAGTGAACAGAAGGAGAGCAGGCAAACAAAGGCAAAGGGCTAAAGCAATGAACAACCCTCAAGAAACTCTAGTTTTCTATTCTCTTCTATCTCCCTCTTCAACAGAGGACTGTTCCCCTTGGTCGCCCTACTAACTTGACTGTCGGAGTGTTCCTGTCGGGATCCCTGGCCTAGGTCTCCTTTTTTGCAGGATCGACCGGCCGCGAGGATGCAAGGACGAAATTCCCGACATCCCCAAGAGAGGCCAGCTTCAATCGGGTCCCACCGGAGCTACAGGCCACGATGATCTAGACGGTAACATATTGGCATGCCAGGAAGGGGGCGAGGCTGACATAGTCTGCTCTAGCCAAGAATCAGCAATCGACCTCCAACGATCTCATGGTGGTAACCCATGTGCGAGAGGCTTCCGTCAGTCGCATGGGAGACCCATCCCATCATGGCGACCGACACAGCCAAGAGGTGGAGCTCCTTGCTCCTCCACCTCCACCTTCGGTGGATCAGTCCATGCAAATCGCAGCACTCGTGTAGTAGGTTCAGGCTCTGACTGTGGTGGTGCGCCAGTTACATCACAAGCACCGGTCCCTGGTAACTCAGCAACAACCGGGGACACATACGGTCCATGCCACCGACCCCCGTGCTAGCCTAAGGTCCTTTCGAGAAGGGCCATCCTATGCGTGGGTGGCATCATATCCATGGGGGAGCTTACAGGTGGCTGGGAAGAGGTGCTGGGATGGTTCGACCGATTGGGAGAGCCATTCCCCGATCTCTAACCATGGCACTGTATCGCGTCGATGGTGCCAACATGGCAGGGGACTAAAGCACGAGCTCCTTCGGTTGCCGCCCTCTTCTTCCTCGATGGCCTTCGTGGAGGGGTCGACCGACGAGGCCATCCGATGGAGGGCGAAGAAGTGCCTTGAATAGCAAGAGCGCAGACTGGCTAATCTCGCTCGCTTGTTCGTCGATATTCAGGGCTCCCCACGTGAGCCCGTGGGCTACGATGCTCGCCCTTCTCTCTTGCAGAACACAAAAGTAATCGATCTCCAGCCGGTTTCGCATATCCCAGGTGGATCCCTATGACGGGACCGCAGATCCCCTTGACCATCTTAAGAGTTACAAGGCTCTTATGCAGGTTTAAGGGGTCCTTGATGCCCTCCTCTGTATTGCCTTCCCAGCTGCGCTCTGCAAGGAAACCCGGGTATGGTACTCCTGCCTTGAGCCAAGGAGCATCGACTCCTTTGAGTAGTTGGAGAAGAAGTTTGTGGCACACTTCGATACTTGCTGGAAGGTACTGCACGAGACTGACAGCCTTTTCTCTATCCAACAGCAGAATCATGAGTCCCTTTGAGACTATGTGATCCGATTTAAGATGGCCACCCTGAAGATCTACAATCTAGATGAGCCTATTGCTATGTTGGCGCTGAAGAGAGAGCTTAGGACCTCTCGCCTCACTTCCTTGACAAAAAGCCTCCAAAGTCCTACTTTGAGCTCCTAATTCGTGCCCACAAGGACATCCAGAGGAGGCCAATCGCACCCAGAGGGAGTTGGATGGGAGGTCCCTGAAGAGGTAAGCCCAGGGGGAGGCGAGCGCGCTGCAAGGGCCCATGGTCGCCCCAACCCCCCGAATGGATCCTAAGCCAAGGGATGTTTCTGCCAAGAACAAGAAGTATATACTTCTCCTTGCCTCGAGAGCCAAGATTCTAATAGAGATCAAGGACGAGCGTTACTTGCATCGCCCTCCCCCACTGAAGCCGCTCGATGGATGCGACAAGTCTCGGTATTGTCAGTTCCACTGCAACCACGGCATGATATCGAGGAGTGCCACTATCTGAAGAAGGAGATCAAGGAGCTGATTAGACGAGGCTACCTCGAAAAGTTCGTGGGAGGAAGAGCTCTGCTCGGAACCCAGGGCATTGAGGCTTGTCATGCTGCCATCGACAACCAACCTATGGAGAAGCCGGTATGGATGATCTTCTGGGGGCAAGGCGAGAATTAAAGAGAGTTAGGGCGAGAGAGAGGGCTGATGTCACACTTCCCTTCATGGAAGAGGAGCAAGTTGGGATAGAAAACCCTAATAATGATGCTGTTATCATAGAAATGATAATAGCAAAGTATCCTATAAAAAGAATTATGGTTGATAGTGGAAGCTCAATTGATATTTTTTTTTATGATGCATTTGCAAGAATGAATGTTTGTTGCCCAGGTGGTTTCCCAAGAGGGGGGTGAATTGGGATTACAAAAACTTTAGCGAGTATGTGCAATTTAAAATCCTTTTAGTGTTGTGGTGAAAATGCAATGCGGAAGCAAGTAAATAAATGCAATGAAGTTAAACAAGCACAATCACAAACACAAGGAATTTAGAGTGGTTCGGAGCAACCTGCTTCTACGTCCACTATCCAAGTACCACTTAGGATTTCCACTATATCCCCCATCAGAATACAGTCGGATTGTTTTAACAGGCTCACAATCCAAACCTCTATACTTTGATTTTACCGGGATAATCAAAGAAAACCTGTACTTGGTTTTAATATAGGCTGACCAAGAATCTAAATCCCTTTGGTTTTTAGAACCGGGCTCACCAAAGAAAACCCACTCTTGATTTTATGCCGGGATCACCAAGAAACCCAAACACACTCTCAAGACATAGCCCATTGCTGTTCTTAGAGAGAACAACATAAATCAAATGTATAAAGCAACTTTACAACAAACCAAACTTGTTTGAGTGTTGCCGATGAAGATCAAATTGAAGCCTAGCTTTAAATGCTCTTGAATGCTCTTCAAGTGGCTTCTTTACTTCTTCAAAAGGTTGGATTCAAGAATGAAAATCTGTTGGTGAAGCTTTGAATCCTTTCTTGAATGCTCTTGAAGTGGATTGGTGAAAGACTTGAAAACTCCTTAACTTTCAAAGAATAATCAATGAATAATCTATCAAAAATTGTTTAAACCATCATAAATACTCTCTTTTATAGTTTTCAATCAAAACTAGCCGTTGTAGGGCCTAGAAAACTGAAATAGAGCTGTTGGAGGGCTTTTGGAGTTTAAAAATGAGATTCTGCAACTAGCCGTTAGACTGCAAAACCCGTCACTCGAGTCGGCTCGAGAAGCATGAGTCGGCTCGAAGTCTTAGACAACCCAAATAAAAGTTTTGGACGAGTTGGCTCTTCTGGGTTAAGTCGGCTCGAACTCTTAGTCAATGAAAAAACAAATTCCGCGGGAGTAGGCTCGAAGTCACAGTCACCAACAACATAAACTCTGGACGAGTCGGCTCTTCTAGGCTTGAGTCGGCTCGAGGTCTCAGACACTAAAAATACAAGTTCTTCATCGAGTCGGCTCGAATTTCTGAAACTCTGAAATTTTTGTGCCGTGTCAGAACAAGAGTTGGCTCTTACAAAATTTTTTTTTTATGCTTCAAACTTCTCTAAACTTCTTCAATTCAAGATTCCAATAAGAGCAAGTCTTCCAAAAAGTTTTAAAGAGCTTACCAAATATGTCTAACCTACTTGCACTCATTTTTACTAATTTAGAGCCCTTTTTACAATATTACATGGATGAAAAATTAGGGTTTTATAACTTGAAGTGCACATGAGTTCATACAATGTTGGAATACATCTCAACTAGATAGAAAACCAACTGATATAAATATACATACTTTCCTGTAACATTTCTTGAGTAATTGAAAGAATTAGTAAAGCATACATGCTTCAATGTTGTGTAATCATCAAAATCATTTCAGGGATCAACAATGTCCCCGATCTATTGAGGTTGGTGTTCACATCCCTCATCGGCTTCACTGGAGATTCTGTTGAAGTTAAGGGAGAGATTATGTTACCGGTTATTGACGGGATGCCTTCCCGGCAAAGCACTATAATGGCAACCTTCACCGTCGTAAGGCTCCCCTCGGTCTATAACGTGATCCTGGGATGTCTCGGGCTCAACTTGCTTGACGCAACCATCTTAACCAAGCAGCTCCTCGTCCAGTTCCCAACCCTGTATGGGATCGGAAAGATGAGAGGGTCCCAACAGTCGGTCCCGCATTGCTTGCAAACTGTCCCTGGAGCCCGAGGGACCGAGGAGGGCTCTACAGTTGATGAGTTAGACCAAAGGGAGCTAGAGTTGAAGGGCGGGCCGGTTAAGTGCCTACTGTCGTTTCCCCTCGGTGAAGATTCCCTGAAGACGGTGCAGTTGGGAGCTCTTCTAGCTGAGGAAGAAAGGACCCGCTTGCTGAACTTCTTGCAGGCAAACATCGATGTCTTCGTTTGGACCATGGTGGACATACCTGGAATCCCTCCAAAGGTGATCACACATAAGCTGAATATCAATCCCAACAGCCATCCGATTTGATAGAAGAAGAGAAGCTTCGCTCCAGAGAAGCAAAGGGCGATGGATGAGGAGGTTAAAAAACTCCTCGCTGTGGGCTTCGTCCGAGAAGTGCAGTTCCCTAGCTAGCTAGCAAATGTGGTCATGGTCAAAAAAGTCAACAAAAAATGGAGGATATGCGTAAACTACATCGACCTCAACCGGGTATGCCTAAAGGACAGCTTCTTGCTGCCCAAGATCAACCAGCTTGTGGATGCGACTTCAGGGCACAAGCTACTCAGTTTCATGGATGCATTCTCAAGGTACAACCAGATCCGCATGCACCCGGAGGACGAAGAGCACATGATTTTTATGACTGATAGGGGTAAATTCTGCTATAAGGTGATGCCATTCGGTCTCAAGAATGCTGGGGCGATGTACCAGTGCTTGGTCAGCAAGGTCTTTAAGGACTAGATAGATCGCAATATGCAGGTCTATGTGGATGACATGCTCGTTATGAGCGATCGGAAGTTAGACCATATCGTTGACTTGACGAAGGCCTTCCATAACCTCTGTATCTATCGGATGAAGCTGAACCCATCGAAGTGCACACTCGGCATCGTGGTGGGAAAGTTTCTAGGCTTCATGGTCACCCAATGGGGGATTGAGGCCAACCCGGAGAAGATTTGGGCAATCACGAACATGAAGCACCCCACTTCCAAGAAGGAGGTCCAGCTCCTGACCGGTTGCATCATCACTCTCAATCGGTTTATTTCGCTCTCCACCGATCATTGCCAAACATTCTTCAAGGCGCTGTACAAAATGCATGACTTCGCCTAGACGGAGGAGTGTCGGGAGGCATTCGAGAGGCTGAAGAAGCTCCTCGCCTTGCCCTCATTGCTTTCTAGACTGGAGGCCGGAGAGGAGGTCCTCCTTGGCGATCTCCCTAGGAGCAGTTAGCTCAGTGCTAGTTCGCACCGACAGAGACGATCTCCAGAGGCCAGTTTACTATACCAGCAAGCTGCTCCGTGGTACAGAAACTAAGTATACTCGATCTGAAAAAAATATTTTTGCACTAATTGTGTCTGCTCAGCATCTTAGGCCTTACTTTCAAGCTTGTCCCATCATGGTCCTCACTGACCAACCCCTGAGGGCTATCCAGAGTTTCTCGGATATCTCGAGGTACTTAGTCAAGTAGGCGGTGAAACTCAGCGAGTTCGACATCTCCTACCATCCGAGACCATCCTAGAAAGCCTAGGCCTGGTCGACTTCCTGGTGGAATGCGCCTAGATGGACGAGGATTCGGAGAAGGCCCCTACCGATTCCAAGCAGGACCTAGCTACAGAAGAGATGGCATGGATCCTCCACATTGACGGTGCATCCAACTTAAGAGGGAGTAGAGCCGAACTCATCCTCGCCAACTTTGATGGAGTGGTCGTCGAATACGCATTGCATTTTCTCTTCAAAGCAACAAACAACCAGGCTGAGTACGAAGCACTCTTAACGGGCCTGAGGGTGTCCCATGAGCTGGGCGTGATGAGTCTGAAGGTCTTTATAGATTTGCAGCTCATGGTAGGCCAGGTCTCCAGCGAGTTCAAAGCTCAGGATCTATGATGGCGAAGTACCTAGACCGAGTACACTCGTACACGATGGGCTTATGGCACTTCGACATCCTCTACATTTTTCACGGAGAGAATGCTCGCACTGACGCCCTCTCGAGGCTTGCGATCTTGCTGGACTCGTTGCTGGGGCGCACCTTCGTTGAATACTTGGAGGCTCCCAGCCATGAGGTCATGAGTGAGGTTTGGAAAGTAGCCCTCGAGGTGAGTTGGGTGGATCCCTATGTCAGGTATATCACTGACGGCATCCTGCCCGAAGATCGTATGAAGGTTGGCCTCATAAAGTAGAAGGCCACTCGCTTCGTGCTAATGGACGGGCAGCTTTACCGAAGATCCTACTCCTACCCATGCTGAAGTGCTTGAGACCTTCGGGGACCGCTCACGTTCTCTAGGAGATACATGAAAGCGTTTGTACAAATCATGTGGGAGGCAGGACACTGGCCCACAAAGCCCTCAGGCAGGGTTATTATTGGAAGACTATGAGGGAAGACACGGTCGAGTTCGTACGAAAGTATGATCGCTGCCAGCGGCATGCCCACATCCAGCGCCAACCGGCTTTCTCATTGTCCTAGCTCTCCTTTCCCTGGCCATTCATCCAGTGGGGGGTCGACATCCTGGGACCATTTCTCCCAACGTTCGATCAGCGGAGGTACCTGATTGTAGCCATCAACTACTTTACCAAGTGGGTGGAAGCCGAGCCTTGGTGCGGATCACCGAGAGCAAGGCGAGATCCTTCCTCTAGAAGTCGGTCATTTACCATTTCGGACTCCCTCATACTATCATCATAGACAATGGGCATCAATTTGATAACCAGGCATTCGAGGAGTTTTGCACCGACCTGAACATTCGCCACCGCTTCACGTCAGTGGCTCACCTGCAAACTAATAGAAAAACTGAAGTGACAAATCAGACCATCCCTCAAGGGCTCCGCACCAGGCTAGATGAGGCAAAAGGCCGGTGGGTAGAAGAGCTACCTAGCATGATGTGGGCCTACTACACCACGCCCCGGACGGCAACGGGTGAGATATCGTTTAGCATGGTTTTCGGCACTAAAGCTATGATCCCGTTTGAGATGGGCATGCCCATGCTATAGGTGGAGCAGTATGATGAAGCAAGCAATTCGGCATGCCTTCTCCTCAACCTCGACCCGCTGGATGAAACAAGGGACAAAGCTCTGCTTTGCATGGCAGCGTACCGGTAGCGGGTGGCCTGCTATTACAACTCGCGTGAGGCCCAAGGCCTTTCATCTGGGTGACCTCATCCTGAGACGTGCGAAAGCCTTCCAACTTGGCCAATGTGGCAAGCTATCCCAGAACTGGAAAGGCCCCCTAAAAGATAGTTGAAGCCTTCTCCCAGGGAGCCTATCGAATCGCCAGACTTGATGGTGCTCAACTTTTCCGGACGTGGAATGCTACAAATTTAAGAATGTATTACAAATAATGTACGACCTTCGTTTGAAAATGACAAAAAGGCATTTTCGGTGCTACTCGATCTCACCTCCTTGTAGGTTTCCTATCTGTCCAGCTTCAAGCCGGACAAAGTAAAGACGGGATGCCCAACAGCATCGCTCCTTCGGACGGCCTGCTTCATGGCCCTACACCTATCTGTTCGACCCTAGACCAAATGAAGTAAAGACGGGATGCCTAACAGCACCTCTTCTTCGGACAGCTTATGCGGCCCCGTACCTATCCATCCGGTCTCAGGCCGGACGAAGTAAAGATGGGATGCCTAATAGCACTATGCCTTCAGATGAACTGTTTCGCGACCTCACACCATCCGTCCAGTCCCAGACTGGATGAAGTAAAGATAGGATGCCCAACAGCACCGCTTCTTCGAATGGCCTGCTTCGCGGCCCTGCACCTATCTGTCCGGCCTTAGGTTGATGAAGTAAAGATGGGATGCCCAACAGCACCGCTCCTTCGGATAGCTTGCTTTGCAGCCCCACACCTACATGTCTGGCCCTAGGTCGGACAAAGTAAAGACAGGATGCCCAACAGTATCGCCCCTCCGGGCTGCCTGCTTCACAACTCTGCACCCGTCCGTTCGGCACTAAGCCAGACGAGGCAAAGACGGGATGCTTCATAGCATCACCCCTTCAAATGGCTTGCTTCGCAGCCTCACTACCACACAAGGAAAGAAGAAAAAAAAGGCACAAACAAGAGAAGAGCCCGGATTGAGAAGAAAAAGATTTCATTCATTAAAAAGAAGTTACACAAGTAGGGCCTCCCGATAGGTCGGGGAGTCCCATGAAAGGTACAAAAAAAAGAGGGAACAGAAAGGAGAAGTTTCCAAGCTGCTCATGGCCTTGGAGGCGGGGCTCTGTCAAACTTGAAGGCTTCCACAGTGGCGTCGATCAGCGCGCCTGTCTTAGCCATCAATTGGGCGACGGTCTCTCACAACGAGCCTGGTGTCGTGGACGGCGAGGTGGCTTCAGTGGCCAACTCGGGGGAGGAGGCCGCTACGTCTCCTCTCCCCTCAATGTCGTCGGCCACTATGTCCCATAGGTCTAGATGGTCGAAGGTCAGCAACACCTTCTTGCATTCTTCAAAGTTATTGTAGAATGAATTGCAGACGGCCTCGCTGACCTCATCCTTGAACTTTGCTGAGACCTTGTACCGCGCGACAGCCTAGACTGCTTCTGCTCATGCCGCTTCGACACCATCTCGAAGGTGAGTGCCTTCTCCTCCATGGCTGCGATGCGAGATTTCGAGAGGTCCAATCGCATCCGAAGGGTGTGGAGTGATAATTATTAAAATAATGATAATTAACCCAACTTTATTTGATTAAAATTGATAATTTTATGTGGTATTTTGCAGGAATTGACTTTATAAACGCGAAGAGCTCGAATTTACGAGTCCAACGGCACAAACGACATACAATTCGGACTTCGAACGGGCCCGAAATGGAATTTTGAAAATTGTATAACAATTACACGAAATTTAAAGCGGTCGGTCCACCAAGGACTGACCGCTCGATCTACGGAGCTGTGTGTGGACCACCTGCCGCCATGACTGCGGTCCACAGAGCAGAACCGTGGACCGTCCTTCTTCGTTTGCTCCGAAACTTGCCGGAGAGATGCCCCCACCGTCGCCAAAGTCGCTACTGCCCCCACCAACGGCCGGAAAATGGTCGGAGAAGGGCTGCTACCCTTCTCTTCACCGTTCAGCCATCGCAAAGCACCCCGCATCGCCAAGAGCCTGTCGTCGATCGGAGATGACGTAGGTGCCCATTCCCATGGCCACCGGATCCACCCCCTTTGCTCGGAGAACCCACCGAAGCCGTCGATCGTCGGTCCCCTTCCACCGTTCCATCACCATCCATACACTCTCCATGGTTTCTTCCCATGACCGAAAAATCCCTGCAGCTCCTAGACCACTGATGCCGACACCGATCTTCTCCAATCTGCAGCAGTCCACCGAAGCAATCTCTACACCGCTGGAAGGAAGAAGCTTGTCGGAAGCTGGATGATGTCCGAATAAAGGATGACACTGGATGGACGTGGAGGAGTTCGTTCGGATAAGAAATGGAGATCACACGAACGGGTGCGTGATCGGTGGAATCGCTGCTGGGATCGCGCGAACTGGTGCGAGGATAAGGAGATAGCACCGAGATTTTTGGGCAGATTGAGATAAGAAATCACCGTGGTTCCCACACGGGCCCGACATGGTGTTTCCTATCTATAAAGCCCTCGATCATTCTCCGCTCCGGGGATAATTCTGGAGACTCCATTTTTTTTTATCTCTCGTAGCTCTACTTCCCTAGTTCCTGATTTGTTCCTGAGGTGCTGCCGTCGCTTTCCATTGCAAAGAGCCAGACATCATAAAAAAGGAAAAAGGGACCCTTGTTCCCACAATTCTTTTATTTTTTATGTACTCCAGATTTATGAAATAAATGTTCACTTTTACTTCATATTAATTCATGTTTTTTTTTTATCTTGTTTGAAGTAATTTAAATGATGGGACAAGTCATGTTAGGGATACAGAATCTTTGAGGTAAGTTTTCTTTTCTCGTGAAGAAATTCTTGACTGATCTATACCTAAGGGACGGGCCGTGATCTATGGGTACGGGCTGTACTCTCAAGATAGATCATATCTTGGTTATCTTCACGGATAATTATTTTCTTACCTCCGTTATTTGCATTAGTTTAATATTAGCATTAGTTTAATATTACTTTTATTTTCTTTAAGTAATACAAAAGTCCTTGTGGGTTCGACCCTTACTCCCATTATTCTATTATTAAGAGTAGTGGATTTAAGGTTTCAAATCGGTGCGTAGCGACGCGCACCATATTTTTGGCACCGTTGCCGGGGACTTTTGGCGTTATTTTTCAAAAAAAATAAAAAAAATCAAAAATAAAAAAAAATTAAATTTCAAATTTCAAATTTTGAGAATTAAAAAAATTAAAAATTAAAAATTTCAATCTTGAGTGCCCTGACATAAGGTTGTCTTGGCATAACTGGGAGGTCATGTTGAATGGTTGTCCTAGGGTACAAAAAAGTTGAGTAAAAAAAATTTGTGCTTTTTGCTTTTCATTTTTAGATTGACTTAGGTAAATTTACTTTTCTGCAAAATCAAAAAAAAAATTATTCTAACATCTCATAATTTATTAGGGAATTAGAAACTACCAAATTTAAAAAAAATTTTGATTAATTTTGTTTGTGTGATAACTTGGACACCTTATTTTGCTGCATACCATTTCTCCATAATTAACTTAAGGGCGTAACCCAATTAATCAGATAAGGTGGGGAGTTCAATACCCTTCCTTAGCCCACAATCACTATCCAACATTTGCATTGATCCAAACCTTAAATTTAAAATCAATTAGACGTCAACCCTAGAAATTTCGAGTTCAATAAGACAAGGGAATCCTAGAGTTGGATCGAGTTCAGGTCAGTTAATTGCTTGGTATCTAAGAAAAGTGGTTCAAGGACAAGAGCCCGAAGGAAGGTGGTTCTTTAATTGGTTCCGTTCGCTTACCTGGCCAATTTTAATTGGTATCCAAGGCAAGCAACAGGGGGACCCCCACCAACCTTATACTTACCTGATCGAGTCAGTTAATTGATCTTGGGCTTGGAGTGCTCGAAGGTAACCTTGGATCAGTTAAGAGCTGTCTAGATCCAGGTTAACCCTAAGATAGTGATTTTGATTGTTTCATTTGTTTGAAAAAAAATAATAATAACATCACTCTCTTTTCTCTGGCCTAGGATTCTCTTAGGAATCTCTCATTTAGACCTCTTCTCATTCTTCCACTTTTAATTAATTACTTAAAAAAAATCTGAATTGCTATTTGCTTTAGGAGGGTGTATGTTAGTGTATTCTAAGAATCGATTTCAAGAACCTAAACACATATCTCTAGATCCAAAAATAGAAAGAACCAGTAGAGCAAACAGCCCAAGTACTATGAATCCCAATCAAGGAAATCAAGGAATTGATCATCCACTGAAGGAGTACTTCATTCTTTCAAAGTATACCTATTCACCCTGTATCCAAGTACCCCCTGTAGAGGCAGTCCAATACGAAATCAAGTCTAGTGTAATCCAGATGTTACCCTCCTTCTACGGACTTGCGAATGAAGATCCTTATAAACACTTAGACGAATTTTTGGAAATTTGTTCAACCGTAAAGATACAAAATTTCTCCGATGATGCTTTAAGGCTTAAGTTATTTCCTTTTTCTTTGAAAGACAAAGCTAAATACTGGTTGAATTCTCTAGATACTGTAACTATTTGAACTTGGGATCAACTTCAGAGGGAGTTTCTTAAGAAGTATTTTTCATAGGAAAGACGAATCAAATCAGAAAAGCCATTACCAATTTTTTCTAATTAGACGGAGAAATGTTTCATGAAACTTAGGAGAGATCGAAATAGTTGATTAGGAAATGTCCTCACCATGCCATACCAAAATGATAATTAGTCCAGTGCTTTTATGACGGTCTGTCAGAAAGGCACCGGCAAATGGTGGATGCCTCATGTGGAGGAACGTTCATGCTTAAAAATGAACATGAGACATAGCAGCTATTTGAAACCCTGATTGAACATGAGACATAGCAGCTATTTGAAACCCTGATTGAAAACTCCCTGCATCATATGTCTGCTGCCCGTAGATATCCTTCTATAGGATCCAAGAGGGGGAATGTATGAAGTTGGTAATGCTGTAGATATCTACAGCAAGGTAGATGAGCTATCTCAGAAGCTTGACCAAATTTTGCAAGCTGAAAATAATTCCTCCCCATCTCATCACAATCATGATGTCTGTATTATCTGCTCGAGTCCCACCCACTTGTTAGGTGATTGTCCATCCGCTTACTAATTTCCTGAGCTGCTTCAAGAGCAAGTCCATCAAGCCCAAATCCGAATGGCTCCTAGACCAGGAAATGATCCATACTCGAACACTTATAATCCTGGCCGGCGCAATCATCCAAATTTCTCTTGGAAACCTTAACCTGGAATCAATTCATCTATTAGGCCCAACTATCAGGAGACCAACTTTAGAAGCATGCCGTTTTTACAGTACCCAAGTGCCCCACGGCCTCCACAACCTCCGCCGAACAATCATGACCCTTTGTTTGAAGAGAACATGCTCCACACATTGAAGGGGCTGGAAATGAATATCCAACTCCTCCACTCCCACACACAATCCATTGCCAAGCTAGAACCCAGATAGGTCAGCTAGCTATAGCTTTTAATCGGAGGGAGGAAGGTAAGTTACCTAACCAGCCCATTAGCAATCCCAAAGGTCAATACATAGCTGAGAGCTCCACTGGACCTGCAAATTTTTTTGAACATGCTAAATCTGTCATAACCTTAAAAAGTGGAAAAACATTGAACCAGCCTGACCTGATCCAAGAGGTAGAAGTGGCTAAGCCAGAGAAGAAGAATGAAGAGGAGAAGGAATCCATTGGTCAAGCACCTTCACCTAAGGCTCCATTTCCTAAAGTTTTAGAATCACCTTTACCATTGGATAAGAAGAATCTGAAAATTAATGAGATGCTTGAACTATTCAAGTCCAAATAAACTTACCTCTCCTCAATGCCATCAAGCAAGTTCTGGCTTATGTCAAATTTCTTAAGGATATGTGTACACAGAAACGGAAATATAAGGCACACATCCCTAAGAAAATCCAGTTAACTGAGCAAGCCAGCTTAGTTTTTCAGCAGATAGCTCCACCCAAACTCAAAGATCCTGGTACCCCAATTATATCTTGTGTCATAGGGGACCTCACAATCAAGAAAGCCTTATTAGATTTGGGTACGAGTGTAAACCTTCTACCGAGCTCAGTGTATGATTTGTTTAGATTCGGAGAACTAAAACCCACGATGGTGACTTTACAGTTAGCTGATCGATCGGTCAAGGTACCCCATGGGATGCTAGAGGATGTGTTGGTAAAAGTAGATGAATTATACTTCCCTGTTGATTTTCTTGTTTTGGACATGGAATCTAGCGGTAACCCTAGTCAGATATCCATCATTCTTGGAAGACCTTTTTTAGCTACTGCTAATGCTTGCATAAATTGTAGAACGGGTGTTATGGATGTTTCTTTTGGAAACAAGAAAATGAGGTTAAACATTTTTAATGCATGCCAAGGACCTCCCACATATGATTATAATGAGGTAAACATGGTAGAGGAAGTGCTAGAGGATGTTATCGAGGATAAAACCTCTAGTTTGCTTGACTCAGATCCTCTACAAGCATGCTTAACACATTTCGAAGGGGATGATTTTAATATTGATGGGTATACTGAAAAAGTGAACATGTTGTTAGAAGTTCCTGATTTTTGCACCACTCCCCCATGGGCCAAGAAATATTAGCAGATAACCTCTCCTTTTGATACACCGATAGCTTCTTCTTGTAAGACCTTACCTATATTAGAACAAGAGCCAGACCTAGTCATGGTAAAGGATCCCTTTTTCGAGCATTATGCCATCCCTGACTAGGTAGGTTCGTCAAATAAATTTAAAGAAGCTATTAAAGAAACAATCTAGGATTTGCCAATAGACTGCCCAACCAAAATGTTATCGCAAGAATCGAGTAATGCAATCTGTCAACACGATAGCTTTGATAATTTGACTGAGGATCTGTTCTGCAAACATCTAACTTGTACTGGATTTAATGATTTGACTGGATTTGGTGATGTGGAGGAGCTAAGTTATCCATTTTGGATATCCGATTATAAGCAATTTGTAGCATCCTCCAACCCTTACCTAGCCTTTGCACTAGAACCAGTATTTTCCTTGCACATCAAGCCAGCTCCTGTTACTAATCTGGAAACGTGTCTGGAAGGTACATATAAGAAAAATATCATATGGAACATTACTGATTGGACTTCGTCCAACCATCCACCATGGTAATAGTTCAGCTTAGTCTGGCTGAAGACTTTAAACTTAGTGCTCCTGGAAGGCAGTCTAGTTCTTGCATTAGTTCATGCTTTTAGTTTTACCCTTGTGTTCTTTTTTTTAGAATAAAGTGGAGTGATCAAGGAAGATTGCGAGGAACATGGCGATAAAAGGACATCCAATATTCATACTCTACCATGTGGTATCCTTTTGTGCCATTACATTATTAGTATCATTTTTCATTAAGGATAATGAAAATTAAGTTGGGGGATAATTAAATTAATCTAATCCTCGAGTAAAACTTTAATCAGTTTTTGTGTAGCTTTGTCTCGATTTGAAAATAATCAAGCTCGCTAAATGAGAAATGATTAATGGTTTAGATAATTTTAGAGATACTGGGGGATGATTTATCAAGGAAACCCTATAAATGGTAGTGTAGACCAGAAAATTTTTTAAGTAATTCCAAATCCTTTTGCTTATTGATCTCGATAAAGAATCCTTCTTATAGTAGTATAGGCATCATAAAAAGTTTCCAGTTTTATAATAAAGGTTTTTAGTATTTCTCACTGAGTAACCGGGCCCCTTCGTCTAAGTTAGCATTGTTGTTCGCATCAAAAGGTAAGGATGTAAAGAAACCTTTTGTAGAGTCAGTATTGACTTGAAGCCTTTTCGACTCGAGTCAATAAGTCCGAGGGGTGTTTTACACCTAATGCCTTAAAGCCAACTGGTTTGGGAATCATTGGCTTAAAGCTCGCTACAAGGATTAACTAGAAAGCAAGATGTTAGGACATTGCACTACTCTATGTTTTATTTTTAAAAAAATGGGGACTAAATAAATATTACACCAAAACCAAAGTAAGTTAGAAGATTTAGAGAGTGAGATAGAAAGTTGGAAAACGAAAAACTCTTAAAACTTCTATGGACTTCATTCTACCACTAAATGGATAGAATTGGTAATCCAATGAAGTACATTTTTAATTGTCTAACCGAGTATCATCTGATTTTAGAGTTAGTACAATAATTTTCACTTCTTGGACAGGTTAGTACATAAGACTAATTCATTTCCTTTACTCGAGGACGAGCAAAGTTTAAGTTGGGAGGTGTGATAATTATTAAAATAATGATAATTAACCCAACTTTATTTGATTAAAATTGATATTTTTATATGGTATTTTACATAAATTAATTTCATAAATGTGAAGAGCTCGAATTTACGAGTCCAACGGCATAAACGGTACATAATTCGGACTTCGAACGGGCCCGAAATGAAATTTTGAAGAATTATATAACAATTGCATGAAATTTAAAGCAGCCGGTCCACCAAGGACTGACGGCTTGGTCTACGGAGCTGCGTGTGGACCACCTGCAGCCATGACCGCGGTCCACGAAGCAGAATCGTGGACCGTCCTCCGTTTGCTCCGAAACTTGCCGGAGAGATGCCCCCACCGTCACCCAAGTCGCTGCCGCCCCCACCGCTGGCCGGAGAAGCTCCCAACGGCCGGAAAATGACCGAAGAAAGGTTGCTGCCCTTCTCTTCACCGTTCGGCCATCGCAAAGCACCCTGCACTGCCAAGAGCCTGCCGTCGACCGGAGATGACGTAGGTGCCCATTCCCATGGCCACCGGATCCACCCCTTCTACTCGGAGAACCCGCCGGAGCCGTCGATCGTCGGTCCCCTTCCACCATTCCATCACCATCCATACGCTCTCCATGGTTTCTTCCCATGACTGAAAAATCCCTGCAGCTCCCAGACCATTGATGCCGACACCAGTCTTCTCCAATCTGCAGCAGTCCACCGAAGCAATCTCTACACTACTGGAAGGAAGAAGCTTGTCGGAAGCCGGATGATGTTCGAATAAAGGACGGTGCTGGATGGATGCGGAGGAGTTCATTCGGATAAGAAACGGAGATCACGCGAACGGGTGCGTGATCGGTGGAATCGCTGCTGGGATCGCGCGAACTGGTGTGAGGATAAGGAGATAGCACTGAGATTTTTGGACAGATTGAGATAAGAAATCACCGTGATTCCCACACGGGCCCAACATGGTGTTTCTCATCTATAAAGCCCTCGGTCATTCTCCACTCCGAGGATAATTCTGGAGACTCCATTTTTTTTATCGCCCGTAGCTCTACTTCCCTGGTCCTTGATTTGTTGCTGAGGTGCCGCCGCCGCTTCCTATTGCAGAGAGCCAGACATCATAAAAAGGGAAAAAGAGATCTTTGTTCCCGCAATTCTTTTATTTTTTATGTACTCCAGATTTATGAAATAAATGTTCACTTTTACTTCATATTAATTCATGTTTTTTTTATCTTGTTTGAAGTAATTTAAATGCTGGGACAAGTCATGTTAGGGATACGGAACCTTTGAGGTAAGTTTTCTTTTCTCGTGAAAAAATTCTTGACTGATCTATACCTAAGGGACGGGTCGTGATCTACGAGTACGGGCCGTACTCTCAAGATAGATCATATCTTAGTTATCTTCTCGAGTAATTATTTCCTTATCTCCGTTATTTGCATTAGTTTAATATTAGCATTAGTTTAATATTAGTTTTATTTTCTTTAAGTAATACAAAAGTCCTTGTGGGTTCGATCCTTACTCCCACTATTCTACTCTTAAGAGTAGTGGATTTAAGGTTTCAAATCGGTGCGTAGCGACGCGCACCATGGAGCTCCCCATCCTAGCAAAGAACCGTGGCAGTGGAGTCCGCCAATCGGTTCTCCAAGTCATGGAAGAGCTCGTGCTTTGTGGCCTCAACCTCATGGTCCTCCGCCCGGTCCTCGAGCTTCTTAATGGTGTCCTGGGAGGCCTCGAGCTCGGTCTCTAATGACTTCACCTGCGCCTCCGGGTTGGGGACCAGGTCAGCCAGGGCCCGGGCCTTGGCCTTTGCGGCCTCGGCCCTGGTGTGGGGCTCCGCGTCCACTTGACTAGCGCCAGTCAGTAGTCCCTCACTATGAGGGCATCCTGAGCCACCTACAATCAAAGCCGAAGAGGGGTTAGCATGGAGTTCTGTTGACCCCAATCCCGAAATTTAATCAAGCAATGAAGATCTTACCGCAAGCAATTAGGGGAAGATCTTGGCAACGGTCTCCCCCAGTGTTCGGCTGGACCTCTTCTGGTGATCCCGAGGTTGCAAGATGAAGCCAAGCAGCCTCTCCGCCAGCCCTGCATCGGTCTTCACCATTGCATTGGGCTGGATCATGGTGGTGGCCCTGGCCACCCCCCAAGGAGGCATGGAGGAGGTTGAAGGCCTGGTTGGCACCAGATCTGGCACCCGGGTCTCTGTCATTGTCGAGAGCACCGCAGGAGGAGCGTTTGCACCCTCAGACCCTGCAATGGTGCCTGCCTTGGGAGATGACGGCACCGGCATGACCTCAATGATGGTGGCGAGGGGTTATGCAGCCCCCTCCCTCGGTGCGAACGGTGGGACCACATCTATGGCCACCCTTGCCACCAGCATCGGAACCTCTCCCCTCTTTGCCTCCTCGGCTCGCCCCGATGGCTCCCCACCGGGCTTCTTATCTTGCCTCTCATGGGGCCCTCCGGTCGATGACTGCTTCCGGAATATCTGGTGGATCTGGTCTATAGAGAATTTCATGCCTGCATCATTCACAAGAAACTAGTTAGTCATCGGACAACACAAAGGAAAACAAACCTCAGTCCTTATCTAAGGATCGGATTGGGCTGATGCCGGCATCGAATAGATTTCACTCGAAGAGGTCTCGCTCGCAGGGAATCTTAAAGGTGACAAGCTGGTCGTACACCTCTTGATCAGTCGGCTCCATTGAAGCATCCTGGTTGGGAGATTGATCGAGATCGCTCCAGACCCAGTTGACACCTTCAAGGAAAGCAAAGAGGAACCAGGATTTCCATCCCTTGATGGAGGAAGGTCGAACTAGAGGCCTCCCAGCTAGGAGGCAATGAACCACTAACCCCTCTGCATGGGATGGCACTTCAGGGTGAAGAGGATCCTGAATAGAGAAAAGCATGCCACCACGCCGTGGAAGTGGCACAGGACTATGAAGGAGTAGATCGTCCTAAAGGCGTTAGAAGTCAACTGGGCAGGGACCAACCTATAGTGGTCCAAGAAAGAAGAAATGAAAGGGTGAAGAGGGAGCCGGAAATCGGCATGGAAGAAGTCTTTATAGAGGGTGACACTGCTTGGCCTGCCAGAGGTGACCCGGTCATCCGGGTCTGGGACTGTGATCTGGATGGATTTAGGAATCTTGTAAACTCCCCAGAGGTACAGAGCATCCTTCCTGGTCATCATCGAGGCTATACTTGATAGACTCGCCAAGTCTTGGCTAGCAGAAGGTAATGGGGGAGGCAAAGCAAGGATATCGAGGTCTGCCGCCCGCCAAGAATCTCGCTGGACTCTAAAGGAGACATTCTCCTCGCTATCCGAGTGAGGAGGTCGAGGCGAGGATGGTCCAACAACTCTAGGAGGACACTCAGGAGAACGGCGATGGTTGTCAAAAGGACTCATTGGGGCTTTGACTCGGTAAAATTAAACATATGGATATCCAATGTTTGATATTTGTCAGATTATACTATGGTTGTGTTTGGTACATTATCAGGCAATCCTAAAAGACAGTATAAATTACCAGCAACGTAGATTACAGGTAATATAGATTCAAGTAACTCATGGTCTCTATGTTAATGTCAAGCATTGTGATCAACCAATTTGCAAACAATTAACGAGCTAGTCAAATGAAATGATACAGGATTGAAATAAGTCGGTAACAAAAATTAGTGAATTAGCATGGGCTCCTGATTTCTCACTGCCTGTTAGATTGCACACTGAAACAGATATGCTAAAACTTGAGTTTAACTATCAACAAAAAAAGCAACTATCAGGAAGTGTTTTTTGTTGATGGAAACGTATCAGGAAGTGTTGAAAATAACTGGAAAAGCAGTAAGAATTACACACATCTCATTATAACTCAAGACTTTATGGCGTCCAGTTGATGGATCTTATTGTGTTGTACAACTTTTAAGTTCATCCACAATCCAATCTTTGTATTTCTGGAGAAGGCGGGCAACTCAAAAATGGCAGCTAATTACTCCACCTAGAATGCAATCTCACAAGGTGCATGAAATGTTCTTCCACGGCACATAGCTTCAAGATTCTCTCCAGCATATGAACATAGAGGCGAGATTTCCACACCTGAGAAAGGTATCTATCAAATTGCTGCACTATGTTTTTGTTAAATTTGCTAAGAAATCAAAGTGGCACTCGGTCAATAGTAGAATATGCTTGATTCAATGTCTACAGGCATCAACCACAACATTACTACTATAAATAGTAATTGTGACAGAGTAACAATAATAAAAGATAGGAACATTACCAGTTAAATACAATGGCACTGAATGTGTCAAGAAGCCACCAGCAGCAACCACCCAACGGCTGTGGAGGCGCAGAAGCATCAGTCGAGCACTATCAGGAGTGTCGTGACTTGCCCCGTTGGCATTCTTGACTGGTGCAAATTCCTCCTCCCGCAAGACCTGTTTTCAAAAGCAATATACGGTGAGAAAAGATCCCAACTTACATGATTGTTCTTCCATTCCCCTCTTCTTGTAATCTCCAGATATTGATCAAAGCAGCAATAACAAGTCAAGATGCATGATAGCCATGCTAATTCCTGGTGAAAATAAAATCACTCTCAGAGTAAGCACAAAAAAACAAATGTATGGAACACCAACCTCAAATAGTGCCGTTGATGGAGCATATGCAAATGCATCAAATATAAACTGTTCAAGCTTCAAACCCATGGTATATCCATGAATAGAAGGAATCTTCTTTTCAGCTAGGTGGTAACTGCATTCACAAGACACTACCTATATATCAGATGCATATATTACATGAAAAAGAATGCAGTAATGTTCTGGTAGAATAAGTTACAGTTCATATCAACATCTTAACAAGAAGTGATCTGATATGGGCTAACAATTTCAGAAACAGAGAATATTAGAAAGAATAAGTAGCGATGGAATTTGGACACTACGCCCTCCAAGAATAGCATGGATGCAAGCATGTTTACCAGTTATAAGTTAGGGGATAAAAGTAAAAGCATGCTATAGCTTCACAAATTAGCGGGATTAGGAGATATGCAGTGGCACCCGTTGCCAGTTCCACTATCGCAATATATAATCAGATCTATCACGGTCATGTATTACATGAAAATAGTTAGCATTTGGGTTGGCTGATAAAATTGTATATTATGGATGCCCCAGTTATGGTAGCTTCATTAAAAATAGAAACAACACTCAAAACAATCTCTTCTGTTGTTGTCAGGAGGATTTCTAGTGGGCTCAGCAAAAATTTTTCAGGTATTTTTCAAGCTTGTCTCACAAATCATAAGAAAATGCTAGGAATCTAAGATTACCTTCTGCAAGTGGATTCAAGGGCAAACCTGATCAGTATCACCATTCATAAACCCCATAAAGATTATTCCACTATCAAAGAATGATAACTTTTTATCCTTAATTATGACATCTTGAACAGTTTTGTCTAGAATCAACCTGAGGGACCTTTCTTTTATAAGATTTTCCAAGTTGATCCAAGATTCACATGCAAAAAAAAAATAGACCACAACATATTTTTATTGCAACTTGGTTCTCTAGATTGAACCCACATTGAGGGGGCTAGAAACAATGGTTCACATGCCCAAAGCAATTAGAATAATATTAGGAGATAGTGTTCTTCAGAGAATAGAGGAATCTCATGGAATTTTGTAATGGCCTAGGTTTCCACAGGCTAACCCTAAATATTATTAGTTGTTTATTGATAGACCATGTACTATTTTGTTACACTTCTTCTGAGCTATGGTCCAGTTATGGTCAAATTGATGTCTTGCAACCAGCATGCAATTTGGAAGGGCTTAGTTACCAGCCATGATTGCAAGGATGTGGGACTTTAATTTTTCCACAATAATATACATTATTTAGACCATTTTCCATTCCAATACTCTGAGAACTATACTCTGGGTGCTGATGCAATAACTAGAAAACTACAAAGTGATGAATTATTAATTAGTCCATCAACTCTAGCTTAGTCTTTATAGAAATAGTATGAAAAGATGGTGAATCTATCACCCTAATTTCATTGCTACATATTCTCAGAGAAATTGCAACCACTGAAACTACGTTTCCTTTGTAGATTTTATGATCAAACAAGCACCAATAGTGCTGCATGATCCTACCGCACATGTCTATTCATGCTAGGAAGAACATGCCTAAATAAGGACTTCACAAGTACTGCCCTGCAATGGTGAAGCACTTTCTTAAGGGGCTCTATCTGTGTTCTTAGATTAATATGATGAAATGGAATGAGCATGCAGTGCTCCCAGTTATTTGTTTTACAGGTAAATTGCAGTAAAACTAGGAAGTTAAGTAAATATTATTCATCTATAACCACTAAAACATAGAAAGAGGAAGATGGAATAGGGAGAAATGGGAATACATGATTCTTAAAGCTAATTATTAAGCAAAAAAATTGTTGACTGCCCCCTTTATACTTCTCCATGGGTTCCACAGAAGCTGTCATTTTTTGGAGGAGACACAAGTCTTAGACCAAGTAGGAAGGCCCTTCACTAAAATAACTAAAACCTCATATTTTTTCTTTTCAGCAACACTGAAACTATCACTAGCTGAGCCATGTCCAAAGTTTCAATATGAACATCATCGCATTTTATTCACATCTTGCTATATAAGACACTATTGACTATACAGTATTTTGGAGAGTAGAACTGATCTTAACATAAGGTTAGTTTCCATCCCAAAAGAGAAGAAGATATAATAAAGTCCTTGGTGTGCAAAATCTGACTCTGATGTGGATAAGCTGTCAACTGCAATGATACGCTGAGGTACTTAACTTTAAATAAATTCCATATAATAGGACAAGCTGGACTTTTCTCTAGTACTTCAGCACACGTATGGAGCGTTCATTCAGAAATAAATCAGGCATAAGAAATGGATTAAGCCTTATGCCTGCCAAACAGTTTCCAAAAAGGCACACCCAAGGAATGATTGTCATGGTCAAACCTGCTTCTGCCAAGGCATAATTATTCCAAAGCTGTCATAAGCTTTTCCCATCATAAGGTTCTCACTTAATTATGTCTGGTTCCTCTTTTTATGGACAAAAAGCACCCTCAGCCTAGATTTTTTGAAGATTGAAGTCACATAAAAATAGGAAAAACTTGTAGAATAAGCAC
This sequence comes from Areca catechu, assembly GCA_021397845.1. Taxonomy (NCBI): domain Eukaryota; kingdom Viridiplantae; phylum Streptophyta; class Magnoliopsida; order Arecales; family Arecaceae; genus Areca; species Areca catechu. Next base: position 15,692,265 of record CM038045.1, read on the forward strand.
TCCAATATGCATAAATATTCCTATCAATCTTTCTTATTCCCAAACCAAACACAGTTTCATATTAAGATTTTTCTTCTAATGTAGTGCATGGTGTGCTTGACTTCTCATATTGGCTTTAGTATAAGCTGACTGTTTTTCCATTATTAGCCAAACCCCATATATCCAACTAGCCAATGGTATAATATGATTGTGATGATCTGATATTTATGCATCATATGGTTGATCTGATATTCTCCTTTTATCCCACACCTTATTTGCTGTCTTGTAGTTCTAGGTAATAAATCTGCAGTTTCATTTATAGTCACTCTTACTTGTTAACATTTGTTGAATTGGGTGATACAAGCTCACTATAAACTAAATATGGCATTATACATTGGCTGGACCAGTTGTCATGTACATGTCCACCGTGCAAAATCTGATGTTGCATTTATCTATAACAGTTTGAAGAAATATAAATCTCAGTACGTATCTAAATTGGAATATGGTGCAGCATAATCCAGAAATAAAACATACTCAAATATATGACTATGAAAATTTAACGTAAGCAATGCTTAATTATTACATAATTTTAAATTTAATCTGATTAGAAAGAAGAAAATACAGGGCAAAAATATATATTGAAGCACAGCATTGATGAAAATGATCTGCAAGCTAGAGAAATGATTAATGCAATAATTAAAAAAACCAATAATAAAGCTGATTCACTTAAGGTGGAATTAATCATGAGAAGAAAAAACATGAAGGATTACTGACATGCTGTCTTTCTCAAGGCTGTTTGCTACTTGATGTAGAAAATCCAGCGTGAACATATGTAAGCATACCTAAAATACATGTGGAAGATATCACTGTAAATACAACTACTTTCTCAAGACAGAGAAATAAGAGCATCATGAGAAGTAACAGCAAAATCCAACCATACAAATAACACTCATTTTAATGATTTTTCTGATATAAAAGTACACTACCATTGGGGGGACTTTTTAGCAATAACATTTTACTTGGCATAGTACATTTAAAAAATTGCAATCCAACCATGTTTCTTAGATTGGACTTTGTTTCACGGTGTGTCTGAAATGGAGTGAACTAACTAATATGATTATCGATTAATTTCTCTTGGCTGTCGTATTGGTTAGTACAAGCTCTTCGGTTATACATGTTTAACAAGGTACAAGCTAGCTCAATTGTATGACAGATCTTATCATCAGGTCTAAATAGAGCACCGATTCAATTCTCAATATCAGCATGAAAATAGCTGAATGAAGCAAACACCTTCAGGACAATCTTTCATAAGCATTCATACAAGATGAAAGACAAATATTAATAATATTATGATCTTTCTATAATGAACATTTGGAATATGATTCTCCTCATGAGAACAAAACAAGTTTTTTGATAATATATCATAAGCCTCAATGAACATTATTATCTTGAGGAAACGTAGGAACCAAACTCTTCAATCTGGGTAATAGAGGTGGCAAAGTTGAATCGAGGAAAGCTAAAAAGAACGCAACAATCTCCTTGTAGCAAAGTAGTCCTACTCAATCACCCCCTTGTCCTTAAATCCTAGAAAAGGACTAGAGTTACTAGCAGACTTGCTAATTGGAAGATATTCTAGAATGCATGAATTGATGAATTAGGTAGATTAGCAATATCAATTAGGACTATCACAATGTGTAAGAGACTTAGATAAACATAATTCATTAAGAATGGGTTCATTAAGAATGGGTACACTATAGTTGCCAGCCACATGATTTTACTATACCAAGAAACATGAAGAGAATGTTTGGATTTTATAGTAACACCTTCTGCCTATGCAATTTCCCAGTGTAGAATCCTAAAAGCAGATCTAGTAGTGCCAACATAGAACATTAATGCACAATGCTGAGGTCCCTATATGTGGTAATTGCACTTCTGCTATGCTAGCCTTGATGATAGCTTCATAAAGAGTTTCTCTCAGTTTCTAATTACATTTTTTCAGAGCCACTCTCCTAATGATATTTCATTATTTCTATTCCACTTTATCTTGGGGAGATGACTGTCGTAGGTATTATTACTTATTTGGAGCATTCTCCATTGAAAACTGTCCTCTGTTACTTCTTGGGCACTAAAACAAAAATTTCTTTTCTAACATAGTAGTTTTCACCATGAACTGAACTGATTGATTTTGTTATGTTCAAGTATCAATCATGATATCCTATAAACATTCATGGCGAGTTGCACCAAGATCATATCACAGCTAGTGGTTGTTTCTTGACTTGACCCTTAATGTCACTCTCCTGCATATTCTCTAATATCAAAGTTCAACTGTTGATTACTTTTATCTTTCATATTCCTGTTTACATTCAAAAGCCAATGTAACTGATTGATGTAGTGATCCTATTGACTGGAGCTAGAAGTATTTTTGCCACCCTTCAACATTTCCATTATATACAGAAGAACAATAACTAGAATATCTCTCATTCAAACAGTAAATTTAAGTACTAAGTAACAGCTTTCACTGATGAAGAAATAGCAAGGCTTCAATGCCTCATCTTAGACACAGGTTGCAACTTTGCTCATCCATGCTTGGTTATGAAATGCACTGCAATCAAGATCATGAACAGCATGGTTTTCAGGATTCGGCAAAGCACATAATGGTTGATTGCTTGTTTATAATAACTAACATTCTGTGAAGCAGTGATCATAGCACCATGACTAATTGTTCAAATTCATCAGGTCTTTATTAACTTTGCCAACTTGTGCAAATCATCATCACATGTCTATCAAGCAGCTAGTGGAATTCCTCATGAGAAACCTATGTATTCAAAAGCTATTGGGGATTTATAGGTCTCCGAGCCATCATTAACCCCTGTAACCCACAGAAGTACATTCTTGTGATTCATTTATTTTTTTTGCATTAAGTTCAAAATCATGAGATATATATCATTTATGATGTTATGCCTGGCACAATAAGTGCCTTCAGATTCAGACCTTAAAAGAAAGAGGCAAAAGGAAAATGTCAGATGCCCAAATGTCTTCAAATATTAAGCTTTATTCTCATAACATTTTTATTGAGAGGAATATAATTCCTATAATAAAAGACATTGGCAAGAAAGATAGTTCCTACAAAAAAATCATTGATATAAAAAATAATTAAGGCTTTTCTTGTACCCAAAAAAAAGTTTTTTAATCAACTTTATGTTCATTACACTTGCAGGTAATTAAATAATGCTCCTTTTTTTTTCCAAAAAACAAGTATTATGAAGAATCAATGAAAAAATGTTGATGTGAAACCATCAATATAATTATAATTTTACCAAATAACATTGATCATGGTCGAAACTCCAAGTAACCTCTGAAAATAATATCATAAGTGTCATATAGAAAATCATTAACAGAAAATTTGTTTAAGTAGCTTGTTACAGCATGAATTTAGTCTTGCCAAGTTTTTATTTGCAAATAATTTGCAATTCTAAATAATAAATAGCAAAGATAACAAAATTAAGTTCACACATTTTCAATATTTTATCCCAGAAATTCAGAATATGTATGCAGTCAACAAGTACAGCAAGATTTAAGCTGAGATATTAGGTAACTGAAGGGCATGGTAATTTACATTACTCCAACAAAAGCGAAGGCGCCCTGTGGTCTGATTTATCTCAGAAGCCATTGATGGATCCATTTCACTATATTCCATCACAGTAAGTGGCCCACCTCTACCCCGTTGGACGAAGACCCCGACCTTCTCTTGTGGATATGCCTGAACTTAAGTCCAAAATGGAAAGGTAAATTCTTAATGTAAAAGCGATAATAGAGTCTAAATAGGTGCATTGTACAAAAAAATGGAATTAGAGATAAAAGGCAATTTAAACAAGAATATATCAGTAGAACATATTTTGATGTAGATACACAAAAACATTTCGGTGCAGAGTGATCTACCCCTAGCTGCAGAAAATATCTAACTTCAAACATCAGTTGTCTCGAATCATGCAGCTTGTATCAAGATCAATGAACAATTCAGGTGCACAGTAACATATCTTCACAAACGGCTTTCAAATAATAAATACACCACCAATACGATTTGGAATCAAAGCCTAGATTCTGCAACAGTATTTAATATTAATATAAGCTTGAAATACTTCTCTGATATAAGTAATTTTTCCAACCTAAAACTAGAGTATTACAGGTTGTCTCTCCTATTTCTAAATAAAGTGACTTAAGCATAATACTGATGATAGTAGCTTCTAAAGAGCACTTCACGGTGCAAATACCTATAAACTCTAAATCTAATTATGGACTTTCTAAAAAATGAATGGAATGCCAGCTTTATTCTCATTTATTATTCGTAAGCAATGGTGACAACAGTGATGTAGCAAGGAGAATTCTGCATGGTTATCGTAGATCAATTTGTTTAATGTTTGGACATCACGACATTAAAAATACAGTACAACAGCATAAAACCATCAAACAATTACTTTGCATGAACAGCTGCTTTGATAATTGAATGATGGTAGAGAAGTTCAAGGAAAGCTCATATTGCTATATTGCAGTTTAACATGCAAAGGTTATGTTGTCAGGAGTCTTTCAACAAGCTACATTTTTCCCTATCATTTTTTTACCTTGCGAACAACTTTTGCTGCAGCAGTAACACCTTTGTCAATGAAGTATCCCAAGAATGCTGGATCTGCAACACGGACCTGCCCTCAGGGGTCTATATTAGTACACTACACAGGAAGGTAGTTGACTGGATTATTTCAGTACCAGGAGATCTCACCAGAGCATTATCAACTCCATAGACATCCACGTATTTGATACCTCTCACAGCCATGTCCTCCAGCAATCTTGATGATTTTAAAGCTGAGAAACAATATTAAAAACCAAATGAAGCAACATAGTTAACACAGAAAGATGAAACCATCAATCTGATAATATTAAAATCTTACCAGCGTATAGTCCTCCATTTCCATCAGGAGCCTTTGCCACCTGGCTTTATAAAATAAGGATGTTATGGTTTTTCATGTTTTGAGATCTAAGGTAACAGAGCTTAAGAATCCCAAAAGTCAACGACTAACAATCCCGGTGAAAGAATAGATCAATAGATAGGGGTTGAAACATAAAAAAATAACTAAAATTTAAAACCCACAAAATACCCAAAGTTGAATGAAAAAACAAAAGAAAAAAAAACAGTGAACACAACCACATCAGTAGCAATCAGAAACTGTTATAGTGATGACATCAACATCATTCATATAGGGTGAAATGTGAATGGCATCCAACATGATAGATCCAATATACCAGCAACAAGAGACAAATTAAGGCACATGAATCTTTTAAAATCTACAGGCATATATGTACATGGTGACCATAAAGCAAATCAGTCTATTTTAGAACTGAAGAAGCCATCAATGAGATTTTTATACTAGAGATTTGAAACAGGTTAAATTTGTGAAACTCTAGATAGCAGGATCTAGCAACAAATACATGTATATACATGCAAAATTTTGAGTTTATCTTAAGATTCTTAACAACATTCAAAAGGCCAAGAGGCAACTCCTGTACAGGGATGTTTCGATCAGAGATTGAAGTGTAGGTCAGTGCTATAAAATATCCCTAGCGTATTCCATTCAAAGAGATTTTGCGCATTGTACAATGGTCTAGCAATTAACATTACACCACATAAACAAGCCTGTATCAGTGTGTACTAACCAGTGTTGGTAGTAGGCATTTCTTTGATATGTGAGTAGCCAGTCAATTAAGGAATGTACTCTACGTTCCTCTCCTATACTGTGCTTGATTGAATCCTGATTCAGAATAAAGTTGGAAGAGGAGTTCACAAAGTCAATCCTAAATTATTGAGAGAAAGCTCCTTGATTTATGCTGAACTCACAACAACATGGATTACATTGTTGTTCTTTATTAATGACATGACCAGGTTCTGAGAGATTGTGTTTCAGTATACTCTTGGGTTTGTACCATTCCTCCAAACTAATTACCTGAAATAACTATTGCCTCTTTCTTTCTACATCTATAATTTTGTTCAAATCTTGAAGGCCAAACCTTCCAAGAACTTTAATTTGACATCGTCAAAGGTAGGTTCGCTCTCTAACAATCAGTCTTGTAGGCTGGGAAACAATTAGTTGAAATATTTGTACTATCAACTTAACACCACATTAATGGACCAAGGTTTTCGATTAAAAAAATGAACATGGAGATTGGGAAAGGAAATAAACCAAAATAATCTTCGCTTATTTCTCATGAAACAGAGTAGTCTCTCACATCCTATGCTTCATAGGAAAAATTAATGACTGATATTTGAAGCTGAAGCAACTGTCAAGACAAGATTCATAGGTTCTGAAAAAGCAGCTAACATGTGCAAGAGGCTGGGATACCACATAGTGCGTATGGAGTATGGGATACTATATTACAGGTGCATAAGCGGTTGATATATCGGATATAAAATGAATGAAGTTCATAAAAATAGATAAAGATTAGTGAAAAAAATAGAATAAATATGTAAACATTTGGAAGATAAGAAAAACTATACATGCACTTCCATACTTATTATGAGAGCCTATTTTGATATATTATATATTCACTTTGCATATTGAACCTCAAATTTTGTGAATATTACGTACAACATCTTTCCTTATCCCAATTTACAAACCAACATAACTAAAGTAATTTTTGTTTGCAAAATGCCCTTCTATTGATATTCTGTCACCTGCACTAACCATAGTGCTTGATTAAGTTAACCAGAGATATGAAATGACTATCTTATCTTAGATATTCCCAACCAAGGTCTCTTGACTAGAAATCATTATCCCTCTCCCCTTCAAAGGCAAACCCCTTTTTCCATCTAGGGTTTGCCCTATGTGTTCATCCCTGCCATCGACAGATCTAGGCCAATGTTGCTGCTACCCACCAAGAACCCATGAACCCTATTGATGCCAGTTGGTTGCAACTAACATCGCTCAAACCCATTTTGCCTCGACTTGCTGAGCCAATTCTCCATGCCATTACTCCTTGTAGCTAACCTCAACCATACTGAACAGCTGTACCATGGCCATCTCCATGGTTTTTGCCACATACTAGGCCTAGAAGTCTGCTGATCAATCCAACCCTGGTGCCTTCAAGCCATGGAAGAGGAGGTCGGGGATGTAGAGCTTGAAGCCAACTCAAAGGAGCAGGAAGAGGTAACTGGCCTTCTACCACTTGCAGTTAGTGCTGAAGCCATGGATAAGTAGGGGCCAAGCAAGGTTGGGTGATTTACTAAGGCTGCCTGCAAACAAGGTTAGATCTGACACCAACCCTTGTGACAATGAAGTTGAGGAACTAGGTCATCTTGACATGCTTCAGCAACACCACTAGCAATGCCTCCTCCAGCCCTTGGAGCTCCCTACATGCCAATCACACCGCCTCCACCTATACCTTTGGTGATGTCGTGCACCATGCCACACCCCCCCCCCCCCCCCCAACCCCCCAACACAACACAAGACAACCAGGACACAATCACTCCACTCTGCTTAGACCAAGTGGCCATAAGTAGATCCAAAACAAGTAGGGGTTTGCTTGCCTCACCTTCCCCAATTTTCCTTAGTGTACACGTGCATATCCTTGATGTGCTTAATCTCAATGGATGGACATGTGGTGTATTGTGATGGGCAGGGAAGGAACTGACCTTCATAGGAACAACAATTGGAAGATAAGCCTAAAGAAGGAATGTACTAGTTGTTGGTTGTTTTATAAAAGGAACTATTGACCTATTATTAGCTGTTCCATTAGCTAATACAGGATGGTATTTTTGTCATTAAAATCCACCCTAACATCTCCCTTAATGGGTCTGACAACTTTGTTACTAGACAATTAACCTAAGGTGCTTGTTGCAAAAGGGTTGATTTTTTCTAGGTCACTTTGTAAATAGGGATAATGAAAACTGTTATACACAATGTTGACAAAATCTTAATGCAACAAACAAATCCACCGATTATCAAATAAAGAGGAGAAAGGACAAAAATATGCAATCATTAGCATAGCACCAATGTAGCACCATAATTAGACAGATCTGCATAAGCAGCCGTGAAGAGTGCACTCTGAAATAGTGAGAAGTTTCATGCATATGTTTGCATCGATATCATCTAACATGAGCCACCACCTCAATTAATTGCTATTTAATATTATCAACTCTCACTCTTTTTTTTTTGGATACATCTCCACCCTATTTTCACTGTGATAATTCGTGCTTCTTTTTCATTTCTTTGTTTAAACAAGAAATAATCTGCTCCTTTAAACCCGCCTTTGTTTATCTCCCTCTTTTATTTAACCCACATGCCTCTTTTTTTTCCTTTCCAAATGGCTAGGAACACCAATCAACTCAAATCACAGCAGCACTTTCAAGCTGTACAAAGATCTCATTACACTAACAATAATCTATGTGATGATATTACTCAATTAACCATGAATAGGAGAGACCACAGGCTCCCACAATTTGAAATATATTCTACATATAATACATATATATAGTACTAGTTGGCCATGGTAAAACCAAAATGTAGCTACTTTATTGTGTTAAAGCTAACCAGATAAAATATCTTTAATTCACCTATCTATCACATGATCATACACTCAAAAACCATTCAAGAGTAGAGGAGACAGGAACGTGAAGACCAAAAAATCCCTTGTTTTCTACCTTTTATCTTCATGTGCTATTCATTTTATCAGGCATAATTTGTTCTTCCCAAGTCCATTCAATATAAACCTAGAAAAGATCCAACACGTTCTCTATTCTCTACATTTCTGAACTTTTACTCTCTTATCTTATTTCATGCAATTCAAGTTGAAAACTATAAGCCAGCAAGCATTTCTTTTTATAAGATTAACAGAAATTGAGGCAGAGAACATATCTCTTTTCTCTCTCTTACTGGATCAGTATCCAGTTTGCAACTTGACATCCAACGTTAGAAAATGATGAGTATTTGTCATAGCAAAGCTAATTTATTAGAAAAGAAGCAGATGATCCTAATTTCAACTTGAAACCAGAATTCCAGACTTTAAATCAAAATTCAAAAAATAAAAGCAGATAATCTTAATTTGAGTTCGGAACCACAAACTCCAGACTCTAAATAAAAATACAAGAAATGAAAGCTAGAAAATACCTTGTATGGACTCTCCATAATAAATCTACCATCTCTAGAAACACATGGAAGGGTACCTTGTCGGAAAAAGGTGACCTGCATCAAATAATTGTCAGCCTAGAAAATCCAAATTCCAAGGAAAGTATATGTTAATAAATTTACCTGATCAGTTGCCAAACCAAAATACTTATGGCTCTCAAAAAACTTGCATGTAGCTTCATCGGTAAATGGGCTAGTCATTATGTACCAGTGGATTGGCACGGTACCTGCTGAACGTGCTGGCAGCACAGGTATAAGGTTAAGCTAACATATTGATTGTGGCAAAATGAATATCCAAATATATATTGCTTACCATCAGTGGACTGAGCTGCAAGCCTTTGGACAGACAAAATTCTCTCAGCTTGAAGCTGAAAAAGTGACTTTCCAGATGGAAGGCCGATATCTGAAGGAAAAGATAAAACAATATACATGAGTATTTTGGCCATGTTAGTTGTTAGAGTTATAGAAACACAACAGCCAAGATTCTGCAAAAGATCTGTAAGAAATTTTAACAAAGCTGAAAACCATTTGTCAATCAAAGGACCTTGAGAGCGCGCACACAATTTCCACTAAGGTGGTCACTGAGAGAGCAATTACAAACCCCAGCATAATGGAAGCAATTCCTGATTGGAAGTAGGTGCAGAAGTGATGCCAGTTATGATAGGTGTACTGAACATCTCTACCATACGTAAAGCAAAAAACCAGCAGTACGAGACATTTGCAGTAGGGAATGGGGCTCATCTCCATGAATGCACTCTTGACTATAAGATCACTCCTCTTGATTCTCTCTCTAGAATGGTTTTGTGCACCCATGTTAGCAAGCAAGCAAGGAGGGGGCAAGAGAGAGCGAGAAGTATACCAACCAAAAGCGCAAGTATATTTATTAACCCAAAACAAAGAGAAAAAATAGTGGGTAACAACAATCTGATCTCAACATTTCACCAATTGCTGAAATCACAACCGTTCATTTATTACTCCTTCCTTTCAAAACATTCATGCCCATCACAAGTTCCAAGTATGAGATTTTGCTGCTGTAAAATGGGTTCCGCATATGGTGAATATCACAGAAGTTGTTAAACTTATCCTTGTCATATAACTAATCCGCTACTGTTTCTGTTTATTGGGCATCTTTTCAATGTTGTCATGTATATGGGCCTAGTACAAGAAGCTCAAGGAGCATAGCCGTTTTGAGCCAAAAATCAACTTGATGCATTAAACAGAAATTTCTCAAAATCAAATCTCATCATACAAAAAGTTTTGTGGTGATCTAAGAGTAAAGTTGCTAACAAAGAATTACTGAATCCTGGGATGGATATTCCTTTTGCAAATCATTTTGGTTGCATCCTCCAGGATCAGCTTGAATGACAGTTTTAATTAATGGAACTGTTTGAACTTTTGGTTTAAGAAAAAAGGATCCACATATGGCTGATAAAAGATGAGAAGGACAGAAACAAAGAAGGAAGGAAAGTCGTCACTTTTCACTGTCAAATATCTCATTCCATATATAATCATTATCGTGTACTACAGAAAGATCCTTTCAATGTAACATACATAATTACAAAATACATAATTACAAAATACATAATTACAAATACTTCCAATGTAACATACATAATTACAAATACATAGTCCAAACAAAAGCAAAGGTCATAGTCGATATTCATTATTTCTGCAGAATGCTACCTTTTAAACACATAAAGACTACAATATTGACAAAAGGAACAATCAATTAGAAGCAACTAAATAGTGACTCAATTAGCATGGGTAACTCAACTACTTACTGAAACATCCCTTGGGATCTGAACTTCCAAGACGAGTTCCCTGCATCATTCAACAAATAGGAAACCATAAATGCAATATTCATGTGGTCCTGAACAATATGTGATTTTGTTTTTTTAAAAAAAAGGACTGTACACTAAAATTAAATTCAGCAAAGATGAAACAATATGGAACAGAATTAATAAAATAATCACACAATTACATATAAATGGATAGAAAACTGCTTATGAGTGAATATCAAGCATATTCTAGGAAATAAATAACAATTTAGTGCTAGTTTACAAAGTTCTTGGCCCAAGGTTTTGGAACAACCTAAATCCGTTAAGGGGGCTGTCAGGTTTAAGACACCATGTTGCTATTAGCTGTCATGCAAGCACTGAGTTATTTTCATGAAGAAGTTCTATGTCAAGGAACGGCAATGTTTAAAAGTTGTCAAAAATTCTGGGCAACTGAAGAATAAGACAGTGGAACAAAATGCATATGAGATGAGAATTAACTACTAAAAGAGTGAAGACACGTTTAAGTGTTTTTGCCCTGGTTACTTTTTTCCTATGTCCCCCTCTATTTGTCAAAGAGAGACATAGTTTTGGATCCGGAGACTTATGAGTAATGATAGAGGTTGTTTAGGCATGTGCATATAAGATATGGGAGTGGCATTTTGGTTTTTGGCATATGCGCATGCAAGACATGATTGGGATTTATATGATATATGCTGTTAACCAACATGCACTGATGCAGCCACCCATGAGATATTTAGCATGGGATCCACACAAAAAACTGAGAAATGTTGTATGAAGTACATATAGAGGTGAACTGCATGTACACACATAAGAAGAGAATTTATAAACTAGCCTGGTTGGAGAAGAGAAAGACTAGAGACACACATCAACTTGAAAGCATTCAAACTGGAACTAGTATGATTTTTGTGAAAGATAGGGATGTCAAAGAAAGAAAGAATATTTCCAAAATATGCCAAAGGAGACTAGTTCACCAAATCTGTTTAAATTAATTACTACCAAGGAGTTGTCAAGTGTTGTTTCATTACCTAAATAGTTCCACTTTGGGAAATTCTGGAGTGCTGATATTTTTTCGCACTTGGACTTGAAATGCCATGGTACAGCACTTGGTAGCATCCAAAAATGAAGATTCCTACTTAAGTTGGCTAACGAGTTGAAAATGGCAGTTCTTTCTAGACTATCATATTCAAAAAAAAAAAAAGAGGTTATTGCAATTGATGACACTTGAATTTTCACCAATGTTGGCATTGAGCAATATCAATTAGGTATCTAGATTGACGCAGTTAAGTATTAACCTATTTATTCTTTTCATTCTTAATGTTTGCTGATATTTTAGGAGTAACTCATAGATATATTCAAAATTCATGTTGTTCAAGAGTTTTGCTATGATTCATAAATGGCTGTGAAAGGAAAGGAATAGGAATACAATCAGAAAATAAGGGTGGTTTGCACCACAGGGAAAGAGGCAACCTTTCTACACAATCAGGCATTATAGAACCACTTCTAATGTGACAAACATCTAAATTGTTCCTCCCTTTCTTCACTTCTTTGCACTGAGGGATATATCAAACATTAATTTTGTTTAGTTATAAAGTAACTGACAAACAAGAATCTTATCTCGATTCAAAACGAGGAAGGAGGCACACAAAAGAGAACTCAGGAGCTAATAATTTTTTTTTTTAAAAAAAAAAAAAATTTAACAATGTTGTTCTAGCTCTAGTCAACTTTAAAAAGAAGAGAAAAGAAGGAAAAAAAAACTTCCAACCAAAGTGGACTGGTACCAAAGGTGAGTACGAAGCACAAACAAACGATACAGAAAGAAGCATAAAAGTACTGCCAACATTAACAACTTGAGTAGGAAACCAGAACAAATACTGCAGTAGAAAATAAGTTCAACAAAGTAATGGAATACCTGTCCACCAGATAGAAGGACAACAGCTAACTTCCCTTCTGAAATGGCTTTCAGTCCCCTCTTCCACGACCTCTCTCTGTCTTCAGGTGTTCTCTCTTCCACTGTCGAGACACTAGCCTCTGGGACAGGCTCAACCGCAGGCAAAGGATGGCCTGAGTTTTTCCAAGTATTCAAAATAGAGGAACAGGATATAAACATGAGATTTGTAAAAGAAGGCCTTTGGATGAATTAATTAAAGAAAAAGAATCTACGTACTTTGTGATCCGAGGGAACAACGAATAATTCGATCAACCCTTGGAAGATCCAAGCTCTGTTATCAATGTGTTGTGAGAATTAAATATTTCACATAGGACAAGTCAGCAATTTCACAATGCAATCAAAATATTTAAAATGCAAATAAAATTCCAATAATTAATATTTTCTTTTCACCAAATCTCACTATGATCAAAAAATAAACAATCAACCAAACAAGAAAAATAAATCAAATAGAATCATTTGTGCAGACCCTAACAAAAAAGCGACAATCCAATCAAAAAGAGGGGGGGGGGGGGAATCATGTTTATGCTTTATTCTGCAAAGAATGTCAAAAATCTACAATCCAAAATGCAGAGAAGAAATCCATATACCCTTTTACAAATTAGAAGAAATTAAACACAACAGGCACTTCATGTAAGGGTGAAAGTAGTAGGGATAATATCCAACCGGATATGATTTCATATCCGAAACTATCCAGATGTGGATAAAAATTTAAGCATCCAGCTAATATCCGTATCCATATCCCTACAAAAAAAAATAAATATAGATATGGATAGATAACTATTTGATCCGTATCCAAATATTCGATTACATTTATAATCCTATTTAATTTTATATAGTACTCATTATTTTTTTAAAAAATATATAAATATATTATAATTATATTAACTTGATTTTTACTTAGTAATACTTTTAATTTTATAGTCATACAATTCAATTATCTGACTTATATTAATATTTATATTAATAATTCTATTATCCGATTTATATCTGTTAAAATAAATATTAATATAAAATTTTGTATCAGATTAATATCCGCATCTATATCTATTATTCGTCAAACAAAATAAATATGGATATGCATATCCGCCCTAATTCAGGAGCTCATACCTCTCAAATTGAACAGAAAAAAACACAGAAAAACCATCTTTCCAAGATTAAATTTGTTAAATGGTATAACGGAGAATGAAGGAATATTAGATCTACATCGAGCACCGAGAAATGAGTTAAACTAGACAGAAGGAAGGAATCACCTCAATGTCCTTAACGACGAGGTCGCGCTCCTCCGGCGAGAGCTCGTCCCACAGGGCGAAAGCGCCCTCCTGGCCGTAGTCCTTGAGCCTCTCCAGCAGCGCCTGCGGCGGAGGCGGTGGCGCCCTTCTTCCCGCGTCAGAACCCACCACCATCTCCTTCATCCCTCTGGCCCTCCAAAAGAAACGGTGCTACGGAGTACAGAAAGGCCCCGGCAGCTGCGCAAGGAGAGCCGTATATATATATATATAAGCGCACACACTGGTGCCCATGCGATTGTTTTGGTGTGAATATTATTACAGCAAACATGTGACCGAGCTACGGAATCTATACTAAGTACCCGTCTCTCGGCAGGCCCCGCCTCGCGGCGTGAAACAGCTGCGGTAACCCATGCTGATAGTCCGGTTGGTAAAGTCTTGATTCATTCTTATTTAATCATGAATTTAAAAAATAATTTTATAAATAATTTGATTAAAATTTTAAAATTTTTGGATGCATGTAATTAGGGGATGGACCGGTTAATACTCCGATATCATAGAGGGGCTAGACTGACATACTCATCGGTTGGCTGACATACTCATCGATTTGGATAAATACCAGAAGGTAGATGTTGCCGCCAAGATCGTTGTGGCCCGTAGCTATTGTCGGCGCCGGAGATGCGCTACCCCTACCGCCCGGCTGTCCTCGGCTCCCGGACCTCCGTGCTAGGTGCGGACGCCTCGCCGCCCGGCGGTCCTCCGTTCCCGAACCTGCGAGACAAGGGTTAGAGACCCGGGCCGGGATTTCCGGCAGAGGCACTCCGACGATCAAGTCAGTGACGATCCAGGAAAACAGATCCTCTTGGTTGGGCCCCTCTTGATGGACTCCACTCTAGGAGGAGTGGAAAATGTGTGTGAAGGTGAAAACATTGCAGGGGGAGAGTGATAGCGGGGACAGAAGGGTGCCCTGTTCCTCCGCCTCTCCTTGTATCCCTCGTTTTCCTCCAACTGTGGTGATAGTGGCGCTTCGCCCTCTTGGTCGAGCTTGCACTTGTGCTCATAGTGGTGGTGGTGGTGCCATCCCCCTCTTGCTGGTGGGGGTTGCACCCCTTCCTCTTTTTTTTTTCTCTCTGGCTTGTCTTTTTTGCCTGTCTTTTTGAGTTGTTGTGTGTTACCTCCGAGTTTTGTTGCAAACTAGGTTATCGTTGGGCGCTTGTCTCGGGATCCCCGCTGGGCTATCAGGTGCATGCGGCGGTGTCCCGAGGAGTCTTTCCTGATTCGTGATAAGGGGAGTTCTCAGGCGCTCCGGCACTCTTCTTGGTTGCCTCATTCTGGAAAACTTGGCAGTGCCTCGAATGACGGGCCACCGCTTGTGGAATTCGAATCTCCCGGTTGGCTTCCTTTCTTGGGCGATCTGAGTGGTTGGTGAGGAGTGTGGCATCTCGATCAACGTGCTACTTGCCTTTCTGGTGTAACTGGCGGTCGCAGGTGGTCAGTACGGTCTGGAAGGCGCTTCAGTGCAGTCCTCAGGCGGCTCGCCGTGTTCTGGGATGGTAAGGACTTCGTCCGGGCTGGGGTCGAGCTGGAACGACAGGGCTCGCTCCGACCTAAGCGCTCCAAGCTTGCGGGGGTGTCTCGGTGAAGGAGGGCAGAGATTGGGCCCGGTCCGAAGGGCGCGTGCTCGGAGAGGCTCCACATTGGTGGGTGAGCGCTTTTGCTCGACCTCGATCACATGGCACTAACCTCCGAGGGTCTCGCTCCGGAGGGCAGGAGGCGGACCCGATCTAGAGGGCGCGCGCTCGGAGAGGCTCAACATCGGTGGGTGAGCGCTGAACTCGACCTCGACCGCAGGGCACTAGCCTCCGAGGGTCTCGCTCTGGAGGGCGGAAGGCGGACCCGGTCCAGAGGACGCACGCTCGGAGAGGCTCCACATCGATGGGTGAGCGCTGAGCTCGACCTCGAATGCAGGGCACTAGCCTCCGAGGGTCTCGCTCTGGAGGGTGGAAGGCTGGTCCGGTCCAGAGGGCGCATGCTCGGAGAGGCTCCACATCGGCGGGTGAGCGCTGAGCTCGACCTCGACCACAAGGCACTAGCCTCCGAGGGTCTCGCTATGGAGGGCGAAAGGCAGGCCCGTTCCAAAGGGCATGCGCTCGGAGAGGCTCCACATCGGCGAGTGAGCGCTGAGCTCGACCTCGACCGCAGGACACTAGCCTCCGAGGGTCTCGCTCTGGAGGACGAAAGGCGGGCCCGGTCCAGAGGGCGCGCACTCGGAGAGGCTCCACATCGATGGGTGAGTGCTGAGCTCGACCTCGACCGTAGTGCACTAGCCTTCGAGGGTCTCGCTCTGGAGGGCGGAAGGCGGCTCCGGCCTAGGCGTCCCGAGCTTGCGGGCACGACCTGGTGGAGGACTGAGCTCGGCTTGTTGTTCTGAGGGAGCTCAGCTCAGCTCGGTAGTGGAATCCGGGCTGAAGAGTCGACGCGATGTCTTTTCTTGACGTGGCGCCTGCCGGTTCCTTCACGTCAGGGATCCCTCCACATCAGTGGGGAAGGTACAGACTTGGCTCCTTCCTTGCCTGGTCATGGGTTTAAAGAATGATCACGTGGATGACTCGATTAAAATTCCGAAATGACTCGTTTAAAAATCCGGAATTTTCGGATGCACGTGACTGGGAATGGACCGGCTGATAATCCGGCATCGTAGAGCGGCTAGGCTGACGTACTCATCGATTCGAGAAAACCCCAAAGGATGGAGAAGGCATGCGAAAATTTGTGATCTGTATCGAACAAAGGTCTAGCAGGCTGGGAGCCAGAATGGGACGCTATACCGGAATAAAATCCCCTCTACCTTTTTTCTAAAAAAAAAAAAAAATTACGGTAACCATTGAGACGGTAGTTCAGTTGAAATGGATTTTTAATTTCGTATCAACAAGTTCCAACTCCGAGAAATGATATTATAGTTAATTTAAATAAATCTAAAATTAATCCTTTAATTTAGATGTATGGCATTAAATGATTATATTTATTTTGAAATCGATCTGGCTGATATTTTGATGAAGATGAAATGACATACTTATCTAATATAGTAAATAATAATTGAATCATTTTTATTATTATCCGGTATCAAATATTTTAAATAAGGTGAAAGCTCTTATGATGCAGCTATACTCGATGCCCCTTGCTCTTCTTTTTTTTTTTTTTCTTTTTTTTTAAAAAAAAAAGAAAAAAAAAAAAAAAAAAAACTGCGCTGAACCATGACGGCAGGAAAATATTTTGAGTCAGATGAGGTAGAGACTTGGATCCTACGTTTGCCGTTTTAGCGGTCCCTTGCGAGTGAAGGCACGACTCGCACATGGGCTTCACCCAGCACTCAAGATGTGAAAAAGAAAGACATACTCTGGTATTCATAAATTTTGGAAGATGGATATTTGTGATTAAAGGAAAGAGGTACAAACTGATAATGATGATGTTCGAGCGATGATGGTTAGATCCAGTTTGCGTTCATGAGAACAGATTAAATGAGACATGGGCAATAACATCAGCCAACCATGCATTCATTTACATTAATTTCTGCCTGTACGTGGCTTCTTGATCGTGATTCATGCACGATCTTGTTAGGGTTTAGGGATTTCAGATTTAGGGTGATAGAAAGAGGGCCAATTTGTTGCTCTTATTTGCATATTTTAATCAAAAAAAAAAAAACAATTTACAAAAGTTAATACGAAAACATATTTATGGTATTTAAAATTGAGAGATTAAACGCACATCTTGCTAGCATGGTTCATCTCGATCGATCTTGCAAAGCGTGCAAATATGTGCCTTGAAAACAAATATTTTTGTTTTAAGAATTACTCTCTTTGGTTGCCTGAAGAACATATTGGAAAAGAAACTTTTTAAATATATATTTTTCAGCTACTTAAATGATGGGACGCTAAAAACTGCAGCATTAGATTTTCCAAATTTAAAGAAATTTTGTACCTTGTGATTTCTATTTTTCTTCAACGAAAAATTCTAAACAATCGAAGAATCCAGGTTCTGTATGACTTCCAAGTCTCGATTTCCTAACTGCACGAAGGGATATTTTTCATATCTCAACTTCACATTGCAGTGCACAAAAGGATAATCCAGTAATTCAAATAATTAGCATTTTCTTCGTTAATACTAGCCCGCAACCTGGATGCTTCTCGCTTCCAAAGAAACCCCTTTTTTTTTAATGGATAGGAACTCATCTTAGAAAGGGTGGTCTTTACTCTTTACCGATGATTTGGGTATTGGATTTGATATTGGACATGCTACGTTCCAATAGTATAAATGAGAAGATGATGGTTATATTGTGGTCTCAACTCACAGGTAAGATAGGATTACCAGAAATAGCAGGGAAGAAGAGAAGCAAGCATCATACATATTTCCTTGGTAGCAAAAAGAATCGGAATATCGAATATACCACAAACATATCTTGCATAATATGTGTGATGATGTTGGACAGCATACATCTTCCAAGAAACTATAATACATATTTCCATGGTAGCACAAAGAATCAAAATATTGAATATTCCACCAGCATATCCAGCACGATGCGTGGTATGATGTTGGTACAACATGATATGCTTTGATCTTTATGTCCTCTAAATTATTCTCTTGAGAATGACACGGTACCTACTGGCATAACCGATGGAACTGTTCTTTATTTGTCATGGCATCACACCTAGATGTAGCAAGTACAACGTCACATCTAGATTTAGGCTAACTAAAAATAGTAAGCTATGTAAATGGGATCATGATTTTTTTTTTTGTCACCTATTATATATAACTAAAATAATATTATCCAGATTCAATGGCTATCCGGTATCAGAATTTTTTAATCATTTTTTTTTTTTCGTTCAAAATTATGCCTTCTATATATTCTATCCATCTATCTATTACATATAACTAAAATAATACTGCCTAGATTCGATGGTTGCCGGGTGTTAAATTTTTTTAATCCTTTTTTCCTCCTCTTAAAATTATATCTTTTATATAATCCGTTATATCTATAAAAATAAAAAAGTTTAGCTTAGTTTCGAAAAGAATTTTTCCTTCAAAATTTGTACCGGACTTTTCTTACTTAGTTTCGAAGCAAAATTTTCAAACATCGGAATTCTAAAATAAATTTAAAGTAATAAATACGATAGATTTAATAGATAATCGATTTTATTAAATAAATCTTGAATTATATAAAATATTTAAATTGTTATACTGAGTTGCACGGGCCAACATCGAGCTCCAAGGAAATTTTGATACCGGGCCAAAAGTGTGATGGATCTTGCTACCGGTGCACAACTAAAATGTCCAGTCGAGAACAGCAGACAGCCTTAAACTCGGAACAAGCTCCCAACATGTACACCGTGTCTTGCCGGACCCTCGTGTTATCATATTTATATCTCATTGTCCGGTCATGGCCACCCCTACGTTGGACTTGTGCTGGGTTCCTGCCGGGGAAAATGCTGTTCGCTGATTTCAGCAAGTCAGCGTGAGTTCGGAATGCACTTTGGATGAAGATGTGGTTGGTAGGTTGTGTCAAGGACCCGATTACGCAACAACCCAATTACAAAGAAGAACCACGAATGGGACCATACTTTGGTTTTCATTCAAGGGATTATCAGAACCCATCACATCAAATCACATCACATCTCAAAGCACCTGCTATGATGGTGGTGGGTATCTTATTCTTGTTACTTTAATTATTTTGATGCGGACGTTTTCTCTTCCTTCGTTAGGTGTACCAAGGTAATGGACATTGATGGAGCAAAACTTAAAAAAGATGATTTCCAACGTTTAGGAGACTCCAAACCTTAGTTTTCAAGGTGTATCAAGCAAAAACTAGGTGCCAAATTCACAACATCCGATCCACATTCGATTGCTCTGATGCACCAATTTTATGCACATGAAATGTTGATGGGCTCACGACCATTAGTTGCTCGGCTATATAATCAACCAACATTCAATGTTTAGCAATACATTCCGCCACTTGTAACAATCAAAATTTTAAAATATTTTTTAAATTAAATCTATTTTTTTTTAAAAAAAATATAATTTTTAATATTTTATACTACAAAAAATTAAATATAAAATATTTTATGTTTTTATATTAAAATTAAAAAAATAAATAAAATTTTTTATACTAAATAAATTTAATATAAAAATATATTATATAATATAATATACATTAATATATATATAATATATTGTAATAATATAATATTATATATATTATATATAAGGAAATATAAGGAGAAGGAGAGAATAATATTATCTAAAAGATTATCTAAGATGTGGTAATCTGGATTACCATTCCTTCTAGAGGTAATCGGTAATCCAGATTATCTTCGGAGACAATCCAAATAATAAAACAAGATATATTACCATCTAGAAAAATGTACCGATACAATAATATGGTGAGACCCTATTAAATTACCGGCAATCTGAATATATTACCTGCTACCAAATACAATATAAGAAAATAATTGGTGTACAACTAGAATCAAAATAAAATGAAATGAAAATTGGATGGACATATTCTCCACCATATTTGATTTGGAATTAGAATCGAAATTGATAGATCAATTAAATAAAAAAAAAAAAAGTTAAAAATAATGATATTTTTGAAAAATCAATTAAAGTAAACTTCGTAAAATTTGAATGCTAGAAGAAGAGCTATGGTTGAGTTTGGAGAACGTGGCATTCTTTTTTTTCCCTTGAAATGGAAATAGGACTCCTTCCAACTAAATAATTGGAATGGAAATAACTCATTCCAATTTTCATTGTAGAGCCCAACTCCCTCAATCAAATATGTCTTACAATTTTTTTGCTAACCCCTTCTATTGATTGAATCTTTTTTTTTAATGCGTAACATCTACCTTTAAGACATATTTAGTTAAGATAAATTAGATTTTGGAATGGATAAGAGAATGAGAGGCTTCTATTCTAACCATTCGATTGGTAGAAATCTTATTTCCATTCCAATTCTAATAGAAAATGGGAATGTCTCAACCTCCAAAATCTATTTCCTTTCTATTTTAGAATTCAAATTTTATTATAATTCTAGTTCTGATTATGAATAAAATAAACCGGTTAATATGGCCATTTCAATTCTCGTTCCAACGCCAACACTGACTCCAATTTTGATCATAAACTAAGCAAGCACTTGGGCTTCGATCTCCCAAAACAAAATAAACTTGGCCTCAATAAGATGTATTTCAATGGTCACACAAGCATAAGTTCAATTCTCTCGCATTGAAGATCCGCTGGTCAAAGCAGCCTGGAAGTGCTCTTCTACTTATATGCAAGAACAGAATCACTATTATAATTCTTTAAAATGGGACCCAATTTGAGACCTGAGAAATATACTACCCAAACAGAACTTTATGGTTTCCATTTGTTAAAATACATTATCTAAAACTAGGATATTCTTGATGTCCCAATTTTTTTTTGCTTTGTTATTAGATTTTATTGCGTTTATAAGATAGCTATCTATGTTGCTTAAAATTTAAGGATGAAAGTGGACTGTATAATATTCATCCAGATTCAATTTTGTATCCAAATCTATCTAAATATGAATAGAATTTTGAGTATCCGACTAATATCCGAATCTGTGTTCATATTCATTAAAAAATAAATAAATATTAATATGAATAAACTATCTCATTCATATCTAAACATTTGATTCCATTTGTAATTCAATTTGATGTTATATAACACTCATTAATTTTTTTTAAAAAATATATAATTATATTAACATGCTATTAATTTGATTTATCATGCACTTAGTAATATCTTTGATTCCGTAGGTATAAAATTTAATTATTTGACTTATATCCGTATTTATATTTATATTTCTATTATCCAATTTTTATCTATATTCATTTAAAATAAATATGAATCCAGATTTTTACATTCTACTAATATCTTATTTATGTTCGTCAAATAAAATAAATATGGATATGGATATAGCCGTATCAACCAAGCCATATTCAAACTCGAATTCAAGCCTTAACCTATTTATAATATATATTAATATATTTATATTATAAATAAAAATATTTTTTAAAAAATATATAAAATTAAATAAGCT
The DNA here is from genome assembly GCA_021397845.1 of Areca catechu. Taxonomy (NCBI): domain Eukaryota; kingdom Viridiplantae; phylum Streptophyta; class Magnoliopsida; order Arecales; family Arecaceae; genus Areca; species Areca catechu. Next base: position 15,714,494 of record CM038045.1, read on the forward strand.
CGTGAGTTTTTGAATCGAGAACCTTGCTATTCGAGCTCAACTCGAAAAGCTGTTCAAGCTACTTGAATTCGACTCGAGCTCGATAAAAATCGAGCCGAGATAAGCTTTGCTCGAGCCAAGCTCAAGTAGCTCGGGAGTAGCTAGACTCATTTGCTCTCTGTTAAAGATAACAAAGTCCAGCATGTTCCCTGATAAATGTATCAAGAACATGAAAGTTTTGCGAAAAACAAAAAAAAAAAAAAAAGTTGGCAGCGGCAACGGCAACAACATGAGGTTCGGTGTACGATGGAATTGGGTGGGAAATAGCTTGACTATTAGTTTATCATAAGCGATATATAATAGTTAGACTTACACGCGAGTTCAGGTATGTCAAACATGACCAATCCTCCAAAAAGATAATTTTAAGTAACACTGTGAGATGATGAGATATTACCCATACATACGTTCCATTTCACTTTCTTAGCTTTCCTTGTCATTCTCTTTATATCAATGTTCGTATTTAGTGATAAACATTAAAAAAATCAATTTTATTTTAAATATATTTGAGAACTAAGATTCATAAAACCGGTCATGGGAGGACAAGATAGCTCGAGAGCAACTAGATCAACAGGTCTAAGCACTACAAGAAAAATCAGGTTTAGCAATCGATTTTTCGGTTGCTAATAATTAAAAATCGGTTGCTAAATTAATTTGCAACTGAAATTAGTCGGTTGCAATAGTATAGGTTGCTAAAATTTATGACCGATTTTTTTCGGTTGCAAAATTTAGCAACTGAATTTGGCATAATTTTTTTGAAAAAAAAAATCAAAAAAATATTTAAAAAATCTGGAAAAAAAAAAATCGATTGCTAAATCGGTTGCTAAAAAAAAACTTTGAAAAAAATAAAAAATCGGTTGCTAAATCGGTTGGTAAAAAAAAAAATCCAGAAAAAATTAAAAAAAAAATCGGTTGCTATAAAAAAAAAATCCAGAAAAAATAAAAAAAATCGACTGCTAAATCGGTTGCTAAAAAAAATTCCAAAAAAATAAAAAAAATTGGTTCTAAATTGGTTGCTAAAAAAAATCCAAAAAAAAAAAATCGATTGCTAAATCGATTATTTTAAAAAAAATCCAGAAAAAATAAAAAAAATCGGTTGCTAAAAAAAAACCAAAAAAAAATTAAAAAAAAATCGATTGCTAAATCGGTTGCTTTAAAAAAAATCTAGAAAAAATTAAAAAAAATTCAGTTGCTAAATCGGTTGCTAAAAAAAATCCAAAATAAAATCAGTTGCTAAAAAAAATTTTAAAAAAATAAAAAAAAATCGGTTGCTAAAATTGAATAATTTTTTTAAAAAAATTATGAAATATGAATTTTTTTCCTGAATTTACAAATTTAAGCTGAGATATATAAAGCAGATATTCATTTCAATATTAGCCACAAATCATTGAGAAGGGTTCAATCACACCCATTAAACACAATGGCAACATATAAAGCATCCATTAGACAGCTTAGGCACAAATCAGATATTCATTTCAAGGGTTCAATCACATCCAATTATCCAAAAATAACAGCTATATACATCAAATGGGTTTAACCAGAATTGAATACCAGGTACAAAATGTAGGTAAAACAACCAAAAAATTCTATAATTTATAACTTGAACACTGTAATTAATTGTCAGATTTAATGAAAAATAATAACATTCATAAGCTCGGGATTGCCTCTTTTTCTACATTTAGAAGGATCCAAGGCAGCAAATGGTTGCTTACAAAAAGAGAAAGCCATCCAAATTTGCAACACCATTTAGATACTTGCAAAATGGTCCGATCCAGCCTACACTTTCAGCTTTTGAAGCATCACGAAGATACCAAGGCAACTCATCACAGCCTCTAACCGTAGGTAATAAAAGAAAATCAATGAAAATTAAAATGCACAATAAAACAACAAAAATCAAACAAAACTTTCAAACAATAAGATTCAGAAACTCAGGATTGCCTCTTTTTGTATATTGCGAAGGATCTAAGGCAACAAATGGTTGGTTGCAAAAAGAGCAAGCCATCCAAATTTGCAACACCAATTAGATCCTTGCAAAACGGTCCGATCCAGCATACACTTTCAGCATTTGTAGCATCACGAAAATACCAAGGCAACTCATCACAGCCTCTAGCTGTAGGTAACAAAAGAAAATCAATGAAATTAAAATGCACAATAAAACAGCAAAAATCAAACAAAACTTTCAAACAATAAGATTCAGAAGCTCAGGATTGCCTCTTTTTATACATTACGAAGGATCTAAGGCAGCAAATGGTTGCTTGCAAAAAGAGCAAGCCATCCAAATTTGCAACACCATTTAGATCCTTGCAAAATGATCCGATTCAGCATACACTTTCAGCATTTGAAGCATCACGAAGATACCAAGGCAACTCATCACAGCCTCTAACTGCATGAAATAAGAGGAGATAATTAATGAAAATGCATAATAAAATAACAAAACAACATCAAGATTTGCAGTTCATAATACAAAGCTAAATAAATAACGATAACAAGAGATGCAGTTCATAATATAATGCAAAATATATAAGAGCAATCATAATACAAAGCTAAACATATAACGATAACAAGAGATGCAGTTCATAATATAATGCAAAATATATAAGAGCAATCATAATACGAAGCTAAACATATAACGATAAGAAGAGGTGCAGTCCATAATATAATGCTAAACTTATAATAATAATAAGTAGAGCAAGATAATATAAATAATGTGCTAATGCTCCTATTCCTCCTCGTTCTTGTCCTCCTCAGTGTCATCCTCCTCCTCGCCCCGTTATGATCCTTGTTCACGATATATCTGATAAGGATCGACTCCAGTTCGTTGCGAAGGATTGCCACTAAAAGCATGAGTTGCAGGAGTTGCTGCAGGTTGAAAATTTATGTTGGCTAATATCTCCTGCAACATTTGTTCATTGTGTTCAACTCGCCTCCGCAGTTCATTCCTTTCTTGCTCGGCAGCTTGTACCCGAGCATTTACTTCTTTGACTTCGTCTTCAACCTGCTTCCGTACTTGCTCTTGGAATTCTTTACTATTCAACCATTGTACGGGAAATGAAGATTGTCCTGAAAATTTTGAAGTTGGTATCAGTGAAGTGGACTATAATCCTAGCCCATACACCCTTTCTTTCTTCTTTCCACCAACAGTACGTATCCATACATCCAATTCTGATGGCGAAGTTTGCTACTTGCTAGAATCAGCACTGCTTTGACTTTGTGACTCTTCCATATTCCGTCTAAATTTAGACTGAAATTAATTTAATTCAGTTAGTATTAAAAAAATTATAATAACTTAAAAATTTAACTTACGCAAATATGCTCTGATCTCCTATCAACCCATGTCTTTTCCTTCCTCTGATGGGTATGAATAAATAGCTCAGATGGAGAGGGCACAGTACCAGTCTTCGAAGTCTGTAACTCGTAGAACAAGATATTTTATTAATATAAATTATAAATATATTAAAGATTTCGGTTGGTATTGCTTACCAAATTGTATCTGTGCTGGGATGTAGTGATCGAGCCACAGGTATGACGTGAAGGACCAAAACCATCAGTATCAGAAGCCTTATTTACTTTTGCTTTTTCTGACTTCTCCTGATATTGGGCGGTGCGCCAGTGCTCACATAATTTATTTCATACAAGTTCTCCTAGTCATGGCGGTCTCTCCATAGCTCTTCTAGCAGTAGCAAGGAGATTTTTAAGTCGAGCCGCACCACGTCTTTCAAAATTACGACGTGCCCACATATCATCTGGTGGCTGAAATTGATATCTCATCTATTGCAAATTCAACAACCGGTTAAATGACAATAATAAAATTCAAAATTCATTTACATCTATCAAAGCAAAGTTACTTGCCTTGAACTCATCAAACCACATATCCTTTACACCATGCGATATTCTTTTCCATGATACCCACGGCTCCTCAAAATGGCTCCTCATTATGTCTGTAATGGCATTGGTAGCTGGATGAGATGGTAAAAACCTACAAAATTTAAGTCAAACAACAAATCTGATACAACCCACAAATATGATACAAGTTAAAAATTTTCAACTAGGGACATAAGACTATTACCACTCTCCATCTAGGATCAGTACAGCCATGCCAATGCTGGATGAATGAGAAGATGCTAAATGAACTGCGCCGGTGGATGAATGAGGAGATGATGAATAAATAGCGGCCGATCCTAACTGAGGAGATGATGAATGGACTGTAGGAGATGTAGACTAAGTAGGGGGTGGTATAGTATACATGATAGGGCATGGAGCATGTATAGGAGGCCCTGAATATAATGGAGGTGACAACGTGCCTCCTGATGAACATGGTGTAGTAGTAGTATGTGGTGGACTAATGAGTGGAGATGCGGGAAAAGTGGAAAATGCAGGTGGGATAGTGGATGATGGGGATGGGATAGTAACGGAGAGACGATGCCTCCACCCATGACCCCTACATGATGATGCAGGACTGTTTCTGGATTGATCTGCCATCTACAAACAACATAAAGAATTTAAGTCAACTTCATGAATAATATGATAAAGCAGTTAAATACAGTCCGTACATATAAAATTAGGGGTCTGATTATACGATTACTATTCATCATCAGAAGAACTTCCATGTTGGTCATGCTCGGTATCATCCTCTTGGCTAGAATCAAAATTGTCATTCTGTTCTTCATCTTCATCATCTATGTTCAAATTCATATCGACGATTCTGTCAACTTCTTCAAAAATACAGTCGTTGTCGACCAAATTTTCAACTGTATTATCATGCGGTATACTATTCACATGAGATATTGTATCCTCTTGGTAAGCAATCTTAATTGTATATCGATCATCCACAGTACGTCTCGGTCTAGTCATAATTATAACTCATCAATGTTGCTTGTCCCTTAACTTCTCAGGATATTGTAGATAGTATACCTGAATCACTTTTTGTGCAACTATAAAGGAATCGTATCTTGAATACCTTCTGCTGTGCCGGATCTCAACGATCCCGTAATCCTTAAGCACTTTCATGCCACAATTCAATACCGTATCAAACCATTCACAATTAAATAACACTACCTGTTTTATTAAATGGCCAGGATATTCTACTTGAATTATTTTCTTAATTATGCCGTAGCAATAATTGTATTTTGCAGCTTGTTTAGAACCTTTGACGCACACTCCATTATTAATTATTTTTTTATAGCTACTCCATTCATCTATGTGAAACTTATAACGGTTGACAAAATATGTCTGCCATGTAAGAACCTTTCTTTTTGGACCCCATGCCAAATCATGGAAATATCGATTGTTTATTTGACTCTGTGGATTATGAACCTACACATGATATAACGAAAATGCATGAATGCCATTACGCATCGATATAACATAATTCGATAGACATATACCACAATTCGAAGAAGCACTTACAAAAGACTTAAACCAATATGGAAAGTCAGATGCAATCCTAGAATCAATTTCTGCGGTGCTTATATTTGGTGTCGAAACCCGTAATTGCTCGCTAAAAATTCTGAAACCAAGATTTTTTCAGAGTTAGTATCTCAATAATCGATATAGGGTTTGAATAATTATGCATCAACGATTATTTAAGCTTACTCGATAAATAATTCCTGAGATGGATTGTCTACGATTACTTCTTAACCTTAGTACTCTCAAAACTCTATTCCAATATATGTTGCAATACACATCAGTAGAGAAGCCTAGCTTCAATATAGTCTTAAAAGAAGTCAAACGTGGTTCCTCCAACATTTTTTGCTTCATCATTCGAAGCCATAGTTGTCAAATAATCTAGGAAACCCCAGGCATGGACCTCCTATAGCCTAGGCAATTAGGCAACCACCCAGGTGACATAACTTTTACAACATTCAGAAAATAATACACATAGCTTCATAAATTTCAATTATCAACCAAGAATTGCATTGCCGTCAATAAACTATTCATCTCAAATGACTCGAGGATACATCGCTAATGGCCAATACAAAAGTTCTTTTTTGTAATAAAACTTTCTAGTTCATCATAGTTTTATTATGTACACTAAACTTGTAGACCATAACATATTTTTGTCTTGACTCAGATTATATTGCAAACGTTATTAAATGGACATGTATATGGATTCAAATCCCATTGAAAACACTACAAATGATGAATTTACACCAACTACACACATATGATTAATTTAAATTGTTATTATCGAGGAATACAAAAAACGGAGCAAAGTTTTAGATCATAAAATAGAGAAAATATATAACAACAAAGAATCCAAATACGGCAGCAAAATAAACAATTAAATAGGTAAAAAGAGGGAATTCGACGGTGAAGGTCTCGAAATTGACTGACTAATCCAAGAAGGCCTTTGCAACAGAGGATATGCCCTATTTAGGGCATCCCACTCTAGAAGGGGAAGGAAAAAAACGGGTGGAAGAACAAGGGAAGGGAGCATGAAGGAAGAGAAGCGGACATACCTTGAGGCCTCTCGGATCCTCGCCGATTGCCCGTGATCAATGTTCGACTGCCGTCGGATCTAAAGCCACCGCTCGCCTTTCCAACACCCAAGATGGGGAGCGGACAGCGGAAAGATGCCCGACGAGGCTCGAAGCTAGGTTGGAGAGCTGAGAGATGGGAGAGTCGGAGGTGGCGGCTGGCGAGGCTCGGAGCTGAGGAAGGGAGAGCTGGAGGGGTAGCCGGTACCCGACGACCGGCAGGGCTCGGAGATGAGGAAGGGAGAGCCGGTGGCATAGGAGATACCCAGAGCCGACGAGGCTCGGAGCTGAGGAAGGGAGAGCCGGAGGCGGCGGCCAGCGGGGCTCGGAGTCGAGGAAGGGAGAGCCGGAGGGGTAGCCGGTACCCGACGACCGGCGGGGCTCGAAGATGAGGAAGGGAGGGCCGGTGGCGTAGGAGATACCCGGAGACGACGATGCTCAGAGTGGGGAAGAGGGAGCAGATGGGGTAGGCGGTACCCAGAGCCGGCCGTCGAGGGGAACGATGCGTCGGCCGTCAAGGGAGGCGTCCGGAATCGACGGCGGAGGGAGATTTAGGATTAGCAGGGAACCGGAGAATGGAAGAGCGAGAGAAAAAAAATGGGGGGCCTAGGGCATTTCTAAAAACCAGAGATTTTTAATCGATTTTATTAATTAACCGATTTTATTAATACCCCTCCATTTCTAAAAAAAATTTAAAAAAACCATTTTTTTTGCAACCGAAAATATCAGTTGTAAATTACAAAAATTATAAAATTTATTTTTAAAAAAAATTAGAAACCAAACAAATCGATTGAAAATTTCAAAATTATAAAATTTATTTTAAAAAAAATTTAACAACCGAAAAAATTGGTTGCAAATTTCAAAAATTATAAAATTTATTTTTTTAAAAAAATAGCTACCGACAAATTCGGTTGCAAATTTCAAATCTTAAAAAAAATTAAATTTAAATAAAATTTTGCAACCAAAAAATCGGTTACAAAATTTTAAATAATTTTTTTAAAAAAAATTAAATTTATATATTTATAAATTTTTTTTGCAACCAAAAAAATCGGTTGTAAATTTCAAAAATTATAAAATTTATTTTTTTAAAAAAATTAGCAACCAAAAAATTCGGTTGCAAATTTCAAAAATAAAAAAAATTAAATTTAAATAAAATTTTGCAACCGGCGCTCCAGTGACCGGGACTGAGCCCTGAGGCGGGTCTTCTTCGCCGCGTCCTCCTCGTTGCGGCGCTGGTTCGAGATCCTCTCCTCTGATAGAGAGGTCTCGAGCTCCTTGACGCGCCCCTCAGCGCAGACCAGGTCGGCCCGAAAAGCCTGGTTATTTCCTCGCAGCTCGACCCCCTTTTCCATGAGGTCCTTGACATCAGCTGCGAGTTTGCCGAGCTTCTCCTCCTTCTCGGCGTCCTTCTTGGCGTAGCCGGCAAGGAAGTTCCTCAACAACAGCACGTCCGTCCCGATTTGCATCGAAAGAGACACAGAGTTAGTAAGATCCAACTAGAACTTTAAGGGGTCGGAGCTTGGAACTCACCGTAAAAAGCTGCGAGAGGATCCCGAGCAGTGCCTCGGTGTAGTCCCGGCTGCCCCTTAGATGGCGGTCCCGGGAGGTGCTGGCGAACTCCATGACTCTCTCTGCGAGCCCCTGGCCGCGGATCACGGAGCAGCGACTGGTGAGACTTGGGGGTGGGATGGCCGCGTCAGCAGCAGGCTGGGCGGCCGTCCCTTCGACAAGCGGTGCGGCCTTCGGTGGAGCTGCCACCACCCTAGTGCCCACCATGGAAGTGACCGGTGCGGCGGCTGGAGCAGGCATCGCCCGAGGAGGTTTCGGCCCCCTCTCTTTCCCGGCCCTATCGAGGTCGATGACAGGGGCATCGGGCACTCGGGCCCGAGGCGGACTGGGAGCAGGAGCCGCCGCCCCAGGGCCAGTAATGGTGGAAGCGGGCGTAGGCACCCGGCTCGCCTCAGTGCGAGCCCTCTTCGCCGAGGGGTCAGTCCCTTCGGCAGCATCCCTCTCCATGATGCCCTCCATCAGGTTTTCCACGGAGAACTTCATACCTAAGAAAAAAGGGGGATTCAGTTAGGCCAGTTTAAAGAAAAGAAGTGCCGAACTAAAGATAAAGGAGAATGAGCGAGATCCGGGCCTCACCCAACTCCCGGATGGGACTGATCCCCGCCTCGAATAAATTCTGCTCAGAGAGCAGAACGTCGAGAGTTGGGATCGCGTCACCCAGCAGCAGCGTAAAGTCATCCTGATTCGCCGGCTCGACCTGGGAATTCCGGTTCGAGGATCGGTCCGACTCACTCCAAGCCCAGTCGACGTTTTCGATCGAGGTGAAAAAGAAGCGATTCTTCCAATCCTTGATTGAAGAAGGGAGGTCAAACCTAAGGCACCTAGGCCGGGGCGAAATGTACCACCAGTCATCATCGGTGGAGTAGCGCTTCAGGATGAAGAGAGCCCTGAAGAGGGAGAAACGAGCAACGAACCCATGGAAGTGGCAGAAGACGACGAAGGCAAAGATGACCCGGATGGCATTAGGAGTCAACTGGGCTGGGATTAGATGATAATGGCTGAGGAACGAAAGAAAAAATGGATGAAGGGGAAAATGAAGACCCCCACTAAGGAAGTCCTCGTAGAAGGCAACCTTCCCAGGGCCACTCGAGGTTACTCGATCCCTATGCCTTAGGAGGGAAAGGCGGATTGAATCCGGAACCCCATAGGTGTCCCGGATCCAGGAAAGATTGTTTCCGGTCATCGTCAAAGCGTATCCGGAGGAACCGGAGGAAGAGGCCTCCGGAGGAGGAAGAAAGGAAATGGGACGCACAAAAATTGTGGGAGGAGACCTAGGACCCCTATGGTCACGGCCCCGGGTTGGAGCTGCCTCCGGACCTCGTCCGAGATCTCTTCCCCCTCCGAGGAGGAAGACGATGGAGTCCTCGACCGGGAGGGGCCGGCCTCGTCCGGGTTAGAGGAAATATAGCGACGACGCTCCATGAAAGAAGAAGAAACAAGAAAACTGGCACAAGGAATAGAAGATAGAAGAAGAGGAGAAGGGGGTCGCAGACACTCACCGAGATATTTTGTACTAGAGGAATGGCAACCCTGGGAAGATGAAGGGAGACCCCTACAACCGCTGGCGGAGTGTGAGAAAGTGGAGAAACCTCGTTTTCGGAAAGTCCCCCTCCTTTTCAAACTCAATCGATAGCAGCCGTACGCCTCTTTCCGTTCCGAGCCATCATATAACTGCCACATGGAAGCATGCCCGACATCAACGCTTCGGTTCAGTGGAAACTGCCTCGGTTTCGGAATGGTGCATTAATGGGCCATCAGACGTGTACACGTGGCGGCCTCTCAAAGGGTCTCGGGTGCGACAGAAGCGGCGGCAGGGATCATGGCAATTATGCTGTGAGATTTTTGCCTTCTTCACATCATCTCCGCATTAAATCCCCACATCCCAAGCCACGACGCCTCGATGGAACCTGGGGATGGGGGGCAACTGATATGGCTACATCGCTGACGTGGAGCGCGTGTCAGGTCCAGCTGGACACGGTTAGTACCACGTGAATTTTTTTCTTTCAAAAGATTCCTTGTTCGGGAAGAAGTGCACCTGCTCCTTTGCCAGGTGGCACCCCAAGACGGGTCCACCTCGACCGAAGTCGAGCCTCTCTCTGCCACTCCGCCAAGTGTCCACCCAGGAGGGATCCACCTCGGCCAAAGCTGATGGTCCCTCGCTCCCTCGCCAGGTGGCACCCCAAGACGGGTCCACCTATGCCGAGGTCGAGCCGGGCCCTCCTGCTCCTTCGTCAGGTGGCACCCCAAGATGAGTCCATCTCGATCGAAGTCGAGCCTCTCTCTGCCACTCCACTAGGTGTCCACCCAGGAGGGGTCCACCTCGGCCGAAGCTGACGGCCCCTCGCTCCCTCGCCAGGTGGCACCCCAAGATGGGTCCACCTCTGCCGAGGTCGAGCCGGGCCCTCCTGCTCCTTCGCCAGGTGGCACCCCAAGACGGGTCCACCTCGATCGAAGTTGAGCCTCTCTTTGCCACTCCGCCATGTGTCCACCTAGGAGGGGTCCACCTCGGCCAAAGCTGGCGGCCCCTCGCTCCCTTGCCAAGTGGCACCCCAAGACGGGTCCATCTCTGCCGAGGTCGAGCCGGGCCCTCCCGCTCCTTCACCAGGTGGCACCCCAAGACGGGTCCACCTCGACTGAAGTCGAGCCTCTCTCTGCTACTCCACCAGGTGTCCACCCATGAGGGGACAACCTCGACCGAAGCTGGCAGCCCCTCACTCCCTCGCCAAGTGGCACCCCAAGATGGGTCCACCTCTGCCGAGGTCGAGCCGAGCCCTCCCGCTCCTTCGCCAGGTGGCACTATAAGACGGGTCCACCTCGGTCGAAGTCGAGCCTCTCTCTGCCACTCCGCCAGGTGTCCATCCAGGAGGGGTCCACCTCGGTCGAAGCTGGCGGCCCCTCGCTCCCTCGCCAGGTGGCACCCTAAGACGGGTCCATCTCTGCCTAGGTCGAGCCAGGCCCTCCTGCTCCTTCACCAAGTGGCACCCCAAGACAGATCCACCTCGACCGAAGTTGAGCCTCTCTCTGCCACTCCACCAGGTGTCCACCTAGGAGGGGTCCACCTCGGTCGAAGCTGGCAGCCCCTGCTCCACCGCCAGGTGGCGCCCCTTGATGGGTCCACCTCAGCCGAGGTCAGCCCTACTCTGCAAAGCCTCGGGGAGGCAGAGACACGGGTCGCGAGGTCGCCACTAGAGCTAGCGCGCGCCGCGCTCCGTACAAGGCGCCGGTATGGCCTGTAGTGATACGCGAAATCTCATTTACACCAGTTAATCAGGGCCCCACAACCGAGGAATAAAATCCTAGCGGGCAGGAGCCTGAAATGGCTGGAAGCCCACCGTCAACGCCCCAAAAGGAGAGCTCCCACACTCGGCCCAAGGCCTCACCAGTCTTCCCCCTTTCGTGACACACTGCGGATGAGGCGGGCCGGCCACTTAACTTCCAAACTCGAAGAAGAAGGGGAAGAAGAAGGTCTAGAGGTCTCAGAGAGCCCCCTGGAGGGGACATGGGCTGAAGGCAGTTCGGTGATATAAAAGGGACGATAAAAACGGACGGGGAGGGAGGTGAAAAAGAGGGGAGAACACCAAAAGAACGATCCGGGAGGATCTCGGGAAGTCCTCGGGTGAGAGCTCGGTGGCCCTAGCACGGGAGGTCAGGCCTCAACTCCTCTCTTCCCCACACTTCTTTCATTTTACATCTCCTCTAAGCACGGGGATCCTTCGGGAGCCCGCCTTAGAGGTCCTGTTCCATCTTGCCGCTCTCTGACTTGATCGTCGGAGTGCCCCTGCCGGAACCCCCGGCCCGGGTCTCTAACCTTGTTTTGCAGGTCCGGAAGTTTGGAGATCTCAAGGTGAGAGAGTCCAAGAACCGGCGCCAGCTCACGAGCTACAGGCCACCGTGGTGAGGTCAGCAACATACATAATGTAATCAAGACCAAAAGATTTTGTAACTTTAGGTCTCTTACTACGTCTAGGTTCATCTTAAGGATATTTTTCCTGATGACTACTTCTTGCCATCATAAGTTCTTTTATTTGAACTTGTACCAGATATCATTCTATAAGAAAATATCTCTTCAAAAAATGATGCATTTATGGATTTTATAATTGTATTTTTTTTGTATATCATATATATCTGATTTATATACAAGAAAATGATATGTATTATTGTTTTGTGCATAACCAATGAAAATACAATCAACAGTTTTAGATCCTATTTTGACATTTTTGAGATCTGGAATAGCTACTTTAGCTAGACACTTCTACACTCTTAGATAATTATAAGAAGGCTTTTTTCCTTTCCATAACTCATATGGAGTAATGTCATTCCTTTTAAGAGGTATTTTATTAAGAATATGATTAGCCGAGAGAATTGCTTCTCTTCATAAATTCTATGGTGTACCAGAATTTATCAACATGGCATTCATCATTTATTTCAATATTCAATTTTTACGTTCAGCAATTCCATTAGATTGAAGTGAATAAGGAGCTGTAGTTTGATAATAATACCATGTTCTTGATAAAAATCATTAAACGGTGCATCGTATTCATCACCTCTATCACTCCTTATAGTCTTGATCTTTTTACCAAGCTGATTTTCAACCCCATTCTTATAACATTTAAACATATCTAAAGCCTCATCTTTAGACTTTAGTAGATACACGTAACAGTATCTATTTGAATCATCAATAAATGTTATAAAATACTTTTTACTTCCTCTAAATTGTACTGACTTTAAGTCACATAAATCACTGTGGATCAAATCTAGAGGTTCAGTATTCCTTTCTACTGAATGGAATGGTGTTTTGGCTAGCTTAGCTTCAACACATATCTCACACTTGTAATGCAGATCGATTTCATGATTAGGTAATAATTCTAAATTCATTAATTTTCGTAATGAATTAAAATTCACATGACCTAATCTATCATGCCATAAATAAGATGAGTCAACCATATAAATAGAAGAAGCATCTTTATTCTTTTCAAGGTTACGATGTACAGTTATTACATTCATCTTGAATAACCCATTATTCAAGTAACCTCTATCTAGAAAGATCCCTCCTTTAGAAAGTACAAATTTATCCGACTCAAACACCATCCTAAATCCATGTTTGCTTAGGAGGGAGTTTGATACCAAATTCTTACGAATGTCAGGAGCATGCAATACATTGTTCGATAGAAGCTCTTTGCTAGATGTCATCTTTAGAATAATGCGGCCAATTCCTTCTATCTTCGATGTAGCGGAGTTACCCATTAGCAAATTTCTACCTTTGATAGGAGTATATGATGAGAACATACTCTTATCAGAGCAGACATGTCGAGTAGCTCCAGTGTCAACATACCACTCATTTGGCTTATCAACCATATTTGCTTCGAACATAACTGCTGACACCATCATTTCTGACACTTCATGAGATAGGGTATCTTCAGTAGTATTGACTTCCTTCTTTTCTTTCCCCTTGAAACGACAATCCTTGGATTTGTGGCCTATTTTACCATAAATGAAGCATTTGCCTTTGAACTTCTTAGGATTGTCTTTCTGTTTATAGTCTTCACCAGGAAACTTGCGTTTCTTCTTGTTGACCTTTCCTTCCATGAGGTTGGCCTTAGGCTTTGCAAGATGTCTTCCTGTTTTCTTGTCATAGCTCTTGTTGTCTTCCTCGATCCTCAGGCGGACGATCAGATCTTCAAGTTCCATCTCCTTCCGCTTATGCTTCAGGTAGTTCTTGAAGTCTTTCCATGATGAAGTTAGCTTCTCAATATAGCAGCTACGTAGAATGACTCACTCGAGACATCCTTTCTGCATGTATCTAATGCAGTTTGATCTGCGGTTCTTGAACTTGCTCTATGACGATCTTGTAATCTACCATCTTGTAATCAGAAAACCTGCCGATCATAAATTTCTTATGATCTGTATCCTCGATCTTGTACTTCTTGTCCAAGGATGCCCACAGCTCTTTTGCTGTGCTTATAATACTGTACACATTGTATAGAGTATTCTCTAATCCATTTAGGATATAGTTCTTGCATATGAAGTCTGAGTGCTTCCATGCATCCACAGCAGCGATAATTTACTTGTCATTTTCTCCTTCCTTCAGGACTGGTGGATCTTCATTGAGAACTCTGACCAGATTCAGAGTTGTCAGATAGAACATCATCTTCTATTGCCATCTCTTGAAATCGGTGCCGGCAAACTTCTCTGGCTTCTCAGCTTGAATAGGTGCAGCCATTATTACCATCACTCGAGCAGCACTTCAGACACGGGAAAAATGTCTTAAGATTATTGATAGGTAATAATATTTATGGCTACCTTATTTAAAAAGACCGAGTTTAGAGTTACACTCTATGTTCTTAAGACAATTTCGTCCCGCAATGGTGCTTACGGTGTATGACGATTATCTCCCAGGATACAACGGTCTTCTTCTGGTGAAAGCAGTACTACAATTCACCAGAAACTCAAACCATGAATGCTTCTTTCTCTTTGTATGCACTATAGCTATACTCTGTTATTCAGAGTATGCAAATGCCTAAGGGAATGGAAGGAAAAATTAGGATTTAATGAATGAGGAATGATGATCTATTTATAGCCTTAAGATGTTCCTTGGAAGCAACTCCTCATATGTGATCAGAGGGAGTTACCAATGGCTTTTCATAGTTAGATATGCCTTTTTTTAACCACGATCTGAAGATTACGCGATCAATATGCTTCCTCAACCGCGATCAGATGCCATGATACGCTGATTCATACCGTGATCTGTAGATCACACGATCAGCGCGCTTCTCAATGCTTCATTTCATGATCCGATGGCATCCGTGATCATCAGAGAAAACGTTGATCCATGAATGGACGCGTGATTACGCTATCAACACCTCTGATCGTATGATCAGTTGTTTCGTGATTCTGAAACCCCTCGAGTCGACTCGATCGGACCGCATGTTACCGTTCTATGGATTCGAGCCGGCTCGAACCACTCGTGTCGACTCGACTAGACCGCATATTATCCATTCTGTGGATCCGAGCCGACTCCCAGCAGAACCGAGCCGACTCTCCTCCATGCAACCTTGATGTGGTGCCAATCAATCTCGACCGTCTGATCTGTTTGATCAAGAAAAATTTAAAGGCTTCTCAAGCTCCTCGCGAGGATGTGTAAGTGCAAAGTGTGCCTTGTCGCCGGTCGCACACGCGCGCGTGTGATGTAAGAGCATGGAAAAGGGTTTTCCTTTAAAGAACCTGAACTTTTTCTAATCTTTCTATGTGGGACTAAAAGTTTTCATCCCAAAGATAGTTTTCCATCCCAAATGATAGTTTAGGAATAAAAAAATTATATTCAATTTTTCCAATAATTTCACCTGCCCACCAATAAAAAAGAAAAAGGATTAGCGCTGAGAGTTGCTTAATTACCACTTCTCCGGCTAGCGTATGGGCGCCTCCCGTTGCTCTAGTTGCTATAGAATTTGAAACAATGCATGGTTAGTGTACGATGGTATAATTACCAAGAAAGTTTTTCTTAAGCATATATGAATTAAAGTTTTAAATAAAATAAAAAACTGCAGATTTTCGCTAACAATGTGGTAGGCTGGGCGGAAGACCGAGAGAAATAAACACAAGTAACATGGGAAAGTTCAATTTCTTATGATGAAACACTTTGCGGATGGATGTTTGAACAAGTGTTGCTGGACATCTCTCCATATCCAAAGCTCATTTCAAAAAGAAATTGCTTCTAGATTTGCAAAACAGCATACTTTGGCAAGTGGAAGTCCAAGAGAAATTAGCACATTAAGTGACATGAGAAAGTTCATTTTCATATAACGGAAACTCTTATCCAGATGGACGTACGATTTCGTGTTGCCCAACATCCCTACATATCCAATGCTTACCATTCAAAAAGACACTACTGCCTCAGACTTGCAAGACAGTCTACATTGGCAGAGGCCAACCATCTATGTTCTTGTTATTGGCCAAATGAAGGGAGGCTGGAGCAAGAAGACAACCATGCATTCACAAGGCACAGGGACAGAAAGGTAGGGAACAAAATCTCACTGACTGCACCCAGAGAAGAAGAGCATAAATTCAATGGTCCTCTGTTTCCTCTTCTGGCAAAGGCATTATTCCCTGTATAGCTCCTCCTCATGAAGGCCACGTAGAAAGAGTTTCGATTGTGTAGAACCATTTGTTCAAATGCTACATTCAACTTTATTCAATCAAATAATACATATATCCTTTTACGAGCTTGACATGTGTGTTGAATACCAGCACCATAAAGCCACAAGACTGCTTGATAAATATTTCTCGGTTGTACCGTCTTTTGTTTGGTTTAATCCTCTTCCCTTTTATCTTTGTGACAGGAGAAAGATCTTAAGCTGATATAACAACGTAATGCCCTGTGATCACATAAAGCAAGCGCATGGCTGAACTTTTGGCAATCAACAGATAGAAAATATTGTGTCTAATAGATCTTTCGACTATATCTTTACAATCAGCGATCTCAAGATTGATTACATTCTCATCGCAACTACGTCACCTATATTGTAATCATGTTTATTTTATTCAGACATGCTGCTCCAGATCTTTGCCTGAATATCAAATTAAGGTTTAACGCACTGCATAATTTGCTTGAAATTTGTATGCTTAAGTTATCAATATCTGTAAGCAACTTATCCTCTTTCTAAAAGTTAACAGAGTGGTTACTAGATATCAAGCACAACAATGTTCCACTCCCAGCCTATTCTGTCAAGACTTTGTTTTTCTTTCATGAATTCCAACAACCATACCATCACACTCAGCTTCTCATGTTTATTCACTTTTTTTCCTGACAACTCCTTTGCAAAATATTCCTAACACTTGAGCATCTAACCCACATTAACTAGAATTTGAAAACTACGATCTTGATTCTTAATCCTCCATGGACACATTTTATATGATATAAAGCCAAATTTCCTACCATGTTAGTCAAATACCTCACCTGTTTTACTTACATTAGCAATGTTTCAAAAGAAAAACCGCATTACATTGTTGAACTTTGACTTCATGCTAATGTACCGACAATGAGTTTAAATATCGCAGACTAGGATCAAAATAACAAAGGATCAGGCGAGGTGTAAGATGGGCAAAAGACCAGTAGGTCAGCAGATGGATAAACCGAGAATCAAGAATCTCTGACCTCTTTTAAACTGAGAAACCCTAAAGTATGCGAACAGAACCTCAGTGTACCGGGAAGGGGAGAAAAAAATCAACCAGACTAAACCGATTAACCACGAGTTTGAAAGGCGGGGAAGTGCCTGGAAGAGTATTTTGCGATCTTCGAGAAATTTTTTCGCACCTTTCCCTTACCAGGACACGGCAAGATCAGGAAACGAGTGAATACATTCAAGAAACATGTAGAGATTTCAAGAAAAGCATAGATATATTAAACAAATCGATGAAAAACGAGTTTCTTGCAAGTCTTGATGAGTTTCATGGCCGTCAAATCTTACCTACCTTTTCTTTTCACGTTCTTGACGTGCAAAGCAGCATAAATCACCCAACGTAAATGGATGGATGAGCAAACAAAACAGATTCATAGACGCGATCAAGAAGAAAACATCATTTGAACCACCAAAAAACAAAAAAAAAAAAAAAAAAAAAGAAGATCAAATCACGTCGTCATTTCTTGTTTCGGTGAGAAATTTACAACCCCGGATTTAAAGAGAAGTGGGAACGAGGACCAAAATAACTCGGTGATCAAAGAAGGTGGGGGGAGGGATGAGGCGCACCTCGGAAGAAGTGGCTCTGACGTCTCGGAAGCCGGCCTAGTCGGTGCCATTTGCCGTGCTCCATGGGAGGCTTCTCGGCCGACATTGGCCAAATACCCTGTAGCCCGGCTGCCAGCGGGAAAGTTGACAGCGAACACGATGATCAAAAGAAAGAAATGGATGACCATGACGGTGCTCCGGAGACATTAAAACAGGAAAAGGGACAGAAGGAAGGGGAGGGAGAGGAGGATTTGAAGTTCAGGGGAAATTAAGGACTTTGAGTCGTGGGATCAAGGATTAGGTCGTTTTAAATTCAGAGTCGGTTGGTTCGACCCCCTTCGAGCCGGAATTTAACATAAAGTCGTCACATAAAAGACCGATTTCAAATAACGTATTCATGAGTTACCGATTTCAATATAACTTTGCCGACTTACCGACCTCACCAACTTAATATAAAGAACTTATACTTTGCCATTGTCCAAGTCCACGGACGAGTAGCCAACAATTTCTTTGATTTCCATCCTAATTTATAGAGTTGGGGTGGTTGGAAAAAGTGGAGTGAAGTTTTCTCCACTCTCCCCTCCCCCATGATGCTATACAGGGACGGACGGACCACTTTAATTTTAAAAAATAAATAATATTAATAAATAATTAAAATCAATTTAAATATTTTTTTCATTATTTGATTTATATTTGATGTTTCATATAATTTAATTTTTTAATAATAAAATTTACTATAAAATTTTTGACTATCTTTTTCTTCATGTAATTAACTAAATAATTAGTAAGAAAGTAATATTCTATCTTATTTGCATAATCTAGTCTCGATAATCTTTATTGCTGAAAATATTCTCTCTAGTAGCAGATGAAAATGGGTTAGCTTGATCCATGACCTAACCTAATCTGACCCATTTTGATCCAATCCAATCCATTTTTAAGAACTCATGGATTCGGGTCGAATCCTATACTTGGATCCATTCCATTTTTCAAGTTGAGTCTAGGTTTACTAAATTTAGATCCATCCTGATTCGTACCTACTAATATTGTTATGATCAAATTTATTTGGGCCTTTATTAATACTTGTAAAAAACATATTGATGTGGCCAGAACGCTGACGTAGCACGAGGCGACTGACGTGGAGTCCCCATCAGATGCCACGATAAGCTTTCAACGTGAGCGCCTTTGCCGAGCTGAGCTTCCCTAAAGCAACATCTCTGCCCATCGAAGGCAAGCTCCGTCCTCCGCCAGATCCGTTCCCGCAAGCCCGGAACACCTAGGCCGGAGCCGAGTCCGAGTTCCCACCTAAGGCGGACCCCTCGAGATCGGGCCCCGTGGTCAGGAGTCGAGCTCAGCCTCCTCCGCCACGAGGCACCCCTCCGCGACCGAGCTCGGTGCGCCTCCGTCCTGCCGAGCAGCACCAAGGCGAATCTACCGAAGACGGGCCCTGCCTCTCCAGCTCGGCCCTCTGTTCAAACCAACGCACCGGCCGCCAAGGGAGCCACACCTCCCCTCTGAGGATAATGACGATGCTCCCGAGGGCCGTACGACACCAACCATGCCGCAATTAATGCCCTCGGTCGTCACTCACTTCAGAAAGAAAGGAAAGCTCACATCAAGGTGCCATACCCTCCGCCGAGCTGCCGTACAGCCGAAGAAAAGACCCTACTGGAGAGTGCGGGTCCCAAGATCGGCGGCCCGCCGATCGAGGCCCTGTTAGGTTCCCAGGGGAGGGATAGGTAGAAGGAATGTCAGAAATCTACAGAGGCTTCCCCGACTGTCAAAACAGGAGAGACGTCCCGTTCACGTCACAGTACCTCGCCGTATACGACAGCAGGGGGAGATCCCAAAGCGAACCAAGGTAGAGAACCCTGCCAGGGTAAACAAAAGAGGTATCGGCATCTAACATCAAAGAACAACACCCATAGCATACTTTTCAAGCCAAGAGAGGAACCATAGCGATACAAGGGAAGAAGGCCAGAGAGGAGGGCAAGACCACCTCGGCCAACACCATTCCCAGCTCGTCCTCATCTTTCACTCACACTATATTCACTCCTCCTAGCATAGAGCTCATCCAGAGGGGCTCGACCAGGAGGACCTGTTTTCCTGGATCGTCACTGACTTGACCGTCGGAGTGCCCCCGCCGGAATCCTCGGCCCGGGTCACTGACGTTGCTTCCTTGCAGGTCCCGAGGCTCCGAAGGCGTTCCCAAGCGGGCGGACGGGCGACGCCCAACCACGTAAAGAGCTACAGGCCACGACGATCTAGGCGGCAACAGATTGGCGTGCCACGAAGGGGGCAAAACGACATTCGATCCAATTCAAGCCCCGCTCAGCCGGACCACCGGGGGGATGATGACCACCCGAGCCAAGGGAGCATCCCCCAGCCGTGCGGAGGCATCCCTTTCTCACGGGAACCCGCATGGACTGGAGACGGAAGTGGAGCCACCTACTCCGGTCTAGCCACCTCCATCAGAAGCCCAGCTGGTCGCATTTGTCCGCAGATGCAAGTTCTTGCTACGGCAGTGCGCCAGCTTCAGCATCAACACCGGTCCGTGGCTACCCACCAGCAGCCAGGGACCCCGGCGGCCCATGCCGCAGCTCCTCGTGATAGCCTGCGCTCCTTCCAAGGAAGGCCATCGCAGCCACGGGCCACCATCGACAACCCGGGCAGCCATCAAGCTCTGGCGAAAAGACAATGAGCCGGCTCTGCTGACAGAGTGAGCTGCTCACCAAACCTCGGGCGGGAGGCGCCCGAACCCCACCGAGGCAAGAAAAGCAAGACCCTTCGCCATGGGTGCCATGCATCCTGATGTGGCCAGAACGCTGACGCGGCACGAGGCAGCTGACGTGGAGTCCCCATCAGATGCCATGGCAAGCTTTCAACATGAGCACCTTTGCCGAGCTGAGCTTCCCTAAAGCGACACCTTTGCTCGTCGAAGGCAAGCTCCGTCCTCCACCAGGCCCGTTCCCGCAAGCCCGGAACGCCTAGGTCGGAGCCGAGTCCGAGTTCCCACCTGAGGCGGACCCCTCGAGATCGGGCCCCGTGGTCAAGAGTTGAGCTCAGCCTCCTCCGCCATGAGGCGCCCCTCCGAGCTCAAGTCCCCTAGGCTGGGCATCACCCCGGCACCGAGCTCGTCTGAGATCGGGCCCCATGGTCAGGAATCGAGCTTAGCCTCCTCCGCCACGAGGCGCCCCTCCACGACCAAGCTCGGTCGACCTTCGCCTGCCGAGCAGCACCAAGGCGAGTCTACCGAAGACGGGCCCTGCCTCTCCAGCTCAGCCCTCTGTTCAAGCCAATGCGCCGGCGCCAAGGGAGCCATAACTCTCCTCCAAGGACAGTGGCGATGCTCCCGAGGGCCGTACGACACCAACCATGCCGCAATCAAGGCGCCATACCCTCCACCGATCTGCCGTGCAAACGGAGAAAAGACCTTACCAGAGAGCACAGATCCCAAGACCGGCGGCCCGTCGGTCGAGGCCCTGTCAGACTCCCAGGAGAGGGATAAGCAGAAGGAATGTCAGAAGTCTACAGAGGCTTCCCCGACTATCAAAATAGGAGAGACGTCCCGTCCACGTCACGGTACCTTGCCGTACACGACAACAGGGGGAGATCCCGAAGCAAACCAAGGTAGAAACTCCCACCAAAAAATAAGCAAAAGAGGTATCGGCATCTAACCTCAAAAAAACGACACCCATAGCATGCTTTTCAATCCAAGAGAGGAACCAGAGCGACACACGAGAGAAAGGCTAGAGAGGAGGGCAAGACCACTTTGGCCAACACCACTCCCAGCTCGTCCTCATCTTTCACTCACACTATATTCACTCCTCCTAGCGTTGAGCTCATCCAGAGGGGCTCGACCAGGAGGATCTGTTTCCCTAGATCGTCACTGACTTGATCGTCGGAGTGCCCCCGTCGGAATCACCGGCATGGGTCACTGATGTTGGCTTTCTTGCAGGTCCCGAGGCACCGGAGGCATCTCCCACGGGCGGACGCGGAACACCCGGCGCCACCAGCAGCTACGGGCCACGACGATCCGGGCGGCAACACATCCATGTCACCTTCTCCGTCTCCTTCAGCGGAGGGGTCTACAGACGAAGCCATCAGGCGCATGGCAGAGAAGCGCCTGGAGGAGCACGACCACAAGTTGGAGGAATTTGCCCGCCAGTTCACCAACTTGCCTGGCTCCACTAGTGAGCCAGCGAGCTATGACGCCCGCCCTCCTTTCTCCCAGGAGATCCAAATGGAGCCAATTCCCCACCGGTTTTGCATGCCACAGGTGGATCCCTATGATGGGACCACCGACCCCCTGGACCACCTAGAAAGTTACCGGGCCCTCATGAGGGTCCAGGGGGCCATTGACACCCTTCTGTGCGTCTCCTTCCCCGCTACCCTTCGGAAGGCCGTTCGAGTATGGTTTACCTGCCTCGAGCCGGAAAGCATCAGCTCTTTCGCCCAGCTAGGGCAGAAGTTCGTGGCCCATTTCGACGCATGTCGGAAGACGCCACGCGAGGTAGACAGCCTCTTCTCCATCAGGCAGTGGGATCAGGAGCTGCTGCAGGATTACGTGGCTCGTTTCAAGGCTGCCGCCCTAGAGATCTACTGTTTGGAGGAGCCGGTCGCCATATTGGCCCTGAAGCGAGGGCTCAAGACCTCCCGCTTGATGTACTCGCTCGACAAAAAGCCTCCAAAGTCTTACTCTGAGCTCCTTATTCGTACCCAGAAGTACATCCGCACTGAGGAGGCAGATCACAACCGGCGAGAGCTCGACGGGAGGCCAATGAGGAGGCCCGCGCCCGTCGAGGCACCTGGGGCATAGAAGCCGGCACCATCAGCTCGGGGCTTCCGCCCTGGATCGGGACCAAGGAACACACCTATCCCTGAAAGGAATCTCACTCCCCTTCTCGTTCTGAGGACGAAAATCCTCATGGAGATCGAGGGCGAGACCTACCTGAGATGCCCACCGCCATTGAAGCCATCTGCCACCCGTGACAAGTCAAAGCACTGTCGCTTTCATCACGACCATGGTCACGATACCAAGGAATGCCACGACCTCATGTGGGAGATCGAAGAGCTCATCAAGAGAGGCTACCACGGAAGGTATGTGGGGGGCAGATCGTAGTTGGAATCCCAGGCACTCGTCGCCCTTCCACCAGTCCCAGCGGTCGACTATCGCCCCACTGAGAAGCCAGTGGGGATGATACACTGGGGGACTGGGTGCGCCCCTGAGAAGGCCCGGGGGGCAAGGGGTAGAAAAGCTCCCAAGCGTCCTATGAGCCTACCACACAACGTCCAGAACGGCGAAGGGCAAAGTGCCATTCGACCTTATCTTCGGCGCGGAGATAGTGATTCCAGTTGAGCTCGGCACACCCCCTCCTCAACCTGGACCCCCTCGAAAAAATGATGATCAGAGCCTTGCTTTGGGTGGCAGCGTACCGGTAACGGGTCACCCGACATCATGACGCCCGGGTGACGTCGAAGATCTTCCGACCTGGCGACCTGGCGTTGCGCTGAGCTGAGGCGTCTCAACCCAGAGAGCGCGGTAAATCCTGCCGAATTGGGAAGGCCCCTACGATGTGGCCGAGGCCCTCTTATAGGGGGTCTACTATCTCGAGGACCTGGGAGGAACCAGATTCCCCCCGGACATGGAATGCTTGTGATCTGGGGAGTTACTGCCAATAGTGTAAGTTTTCTCCCCTTTTGAAATAAAGGTCCTCTTCCTATGCGATGGTTTATTTGCCTTGCAGGAACACCAAAGACCTGGGAAGCCCCCAGGCACCGGCGAGCCCAGCTCCCCGGCATCGAAGACTGGGCGGCTCCCCGGCATCAAAGACCGGATGACCCTCCGGCACCGGCGAGCCCAGCTCCACGGCCAAAGACCTAGGAAGCCCCCAAGCATCGACGAGCCCAGCTCCCCGGCATTGAAGACCGGACGACCCTCCGGCACCGGCGAGCCCAGTTCCCCGGCGAAAGACCTAGGAAGCCCCCACGCACCGGCGAGCCCAGCTCCCCGACATCGAAGACCAGATGGCTCCCCGGCATCAAAGACCGGATGACCCTCCGGCACCGGAAAGCCCAGCTCCCCAGCGAAAGACCTGGGAAGCCCCCAGGCACCGGCGAGCCAAGCTACCCGACATCAAAGACCGGACGACCCTCCGACACCGACGAGCCCAACTCCACGGCCAGAGACCTGGGAAGCCCCCAGGCACCGGCGAGCACAGCTCCCCGGCATCAAAGACCAGATGACTCTCCGGCACCGGCGAGCCCAGCTCCCCGGCGAAGGACCTGGGAAGCCCCCAGGCACCCAACATCTTCGAGCCCAGCTCCAAGATGCCTTCTCAAATTATCGACGTCCCTGAGCCCAGCTCCAGGATGCTAGCCCAAGACCGGAGCTCAGATCTCCGGCCAAGAAAATCGTCTCAGCTATTACCGTCTTCTAGCCCAGCTCCAAGACAACAATTCCTGAAGCATGACCTCAGAACATCAAGTCCCGAGGACCAAATCTCCAGCCACCACGCTCCCGAGCCCGGCCTCACGATGACAGCCGAAGCTGGGTCCCGTCCTCTGTCAGGTCGGCTCCTGCAAGCCCGGGATGCCTAGGTCGGAGCCGAGCATGAACTTCCACCCAAGGCAGACCCCTCGAGATCGGGCCCCATGGTCAGGAGTTGAGCCCAGCCTCCTCCGCCACGAGGCGCCCCTCCGAGCTCAGGTCCCCTGAGTTGGGCAGTGTCGTCCCCAATCAAAGACCTGGGAAGCACCCAGGCATCGGCGAGCCTAGCTCCCCGGCATCAAAGACCGGATGACCCTCCGACGCCAAAGATCGGATGACCCTCCGGCACCGGCGAGCCCAGCTCCCCGGCAAAGGACCTGGGAAGCCCCCAGGCACCCAGCGTCTTCGAGCCCAGCCCCAAGGCGCTGTCTCAAATCATCGAAGTCTCCGAGCCCAGCTCCAGGACACCAGCCCAAGACCGGAGCTCAGATCTCTGGCCAAGGAAATTCTCTCAACTAATGTGCCTACGAGCCCGGCTCCAAGGCGCCACCTCAAGTGCTCACGTCCCCGAGCCCAGCTCCAGGATGTCAGCCCAAGACCGGTGCTCAGATCTCCGGCCAAGGGAATTTTCCACCGACGCATCTTCGAGCCTAGCCCCAAGGCACTGTCTCAAATCATCGAAGTCCCCGAGTCCAGCTCCAGGACGCCAGCCCAAGACCGGAGCTTAGATCTCCGGCCAAGGGAATTTTCCACCGACGTGTCTTCGAGCCCAGCCCCAAGGCGCTGTCTCAAATCATCGAAGTCCCAGAGCCCAGCTCCAGGATGCCAATCCAAGACTGGAGCTCAGATCTCTAGCCAAGGGAATTTTCCACCGACGCATCTTCGAGCCCAGCCCCAAAGTGCTGTCTCAAATCATCGAAGTCTCCGAGCCAAGCTCCAGGATGCCAGCCCAAGACCGGAGCTCAGATCTCTGGCCAAGAGAGTTTTCCACCGACGCGTCTTCGAGCCCAGCCCCAAGGCGCTGTCTCAAATCATCGAAGTCCTTGAGCCCAGCTCCAGGATGCCAGCCCAAGACCGGAGCTCAGATCTCTGGCCAAGAGAATTTTCCACCGATGCATCTTCGAGCCCAGCCCCAAGGCGCTGTCTCAAATCATCGAAGTCCCCGAGCCAAGCTCCAGGATGCCAGCCCAAGACCGGAGCTCAGATCTCCGGCCAAGGGAATTTTCCACCGACACGTCTTCGAGCCCAGCCCCAAGGCGCTGTCTCAAATCATCGAAATCCCCGAGCCCAGCTCCAGGACACCAGCCCAAGACCAGAGCTCAGATCTTCGGCCAAGGGAATTTTCCACCGACGCGTCTTCGAGCCCAGCCCCAAGGCGCTATCTCAAATCATCGAAGTCCCCGAGCCCTGCTCCAGGATGCCAGCCCAAAACCGGAGCTCAGATCTCCGGCCAAGGGCAAACCCGAGCCACGCAGCTCGTCATCAACAGCGCTCCCGGGCTCAGCCTCGTGACAATAGCCGAAGCCGGGCCCCGTCCTCCGCCAGGTCGGCTCCCGCAAGCCCGGGAGGCCTAGGCCGGAGCCGAGCACGAACTTCCACCCAAGGCAGACCCCTCGAGATCGGGCCCCGTGGTCAGGAGTTGAGCCCAGCCTCCTCTGCCACGAGGCACCCCTCTGAGCTCAGGTCTCCTGGGTTGGGCAGTATCGTTGCCGATCAAAGACCTGGGAAGCCCCCAGGCACCGGCGAGCCTAGCTCCCCGGCAACAAAGCCCAGAGAAGAGTCCTCTGGCACAAAGACCTGGGAATCCCCCAGGCACCGGCGAGCCTAGCTCCCCGGCATCAAAGACCGGATGACCCTCCGGCACCGGCGAGCCCAGCTCCCCGGCAAAGGACCTGGGAAGCCCCCAGGCACTTAGTGCCTCCGAGTCCAACTCCAGGATGCCAAGGCCTAGAACTCAGATTTCCAACACCGTAATCCCCAAGCATCAACGTCCTTGAGACTGGCTCCAAGACAATAAGGTTCAAGACTCTGACTTCGACGTCTCCGAGCCCCGCTCCAAGACAGCGACCACTGAACTATGCCCCTTAGCAACTGAGTCCAAGGTTAACATCCATCACCGACATGACTTCAAGCTCAACGCCGGGTCCGTGCCAGTCGGAGTCCTCGGCTCCTCCCTCGGACCTCCCTGCACCAAAAAAGAAGAGGAAGCAAAGAAAGGGAGGAGAAAGAAGAAAGAAAGGGAAAGGAGAAACCCTAAGATGACCCCTAGAGGACGAGAAGAAAGGGGGGCTAACCTGCAAGAACTCTAGGGAGTTGCCGATGGCCGGAAGGGAGGAAGAAAAAGGGGAATGCTCCTGCGGGATGCTGGGCGTGCTAGGTTCGAATGAGGGCAGGCTTTGAAGAGACTCACCCCTCCTTCCCAAGCTGCCTATGCCCGACCGTGCCTTTGCGGCCCCCCAAAAGGCACCCGCCGCGTGTCGACCATCCGTTGGGCCCGTGCGCCCATCCGACCGCGGTCTCTCCGACTTCCACACCCGCCTCGACGGCCCCCGTCCTGCGTGGCCACGTGGCGTCCTCCCACAAGCTCGTAGGACCGCAGAGTTAGGCGCCGCCGATTCTGGCCATTATTGCGCCCGATTTCTTCGTCTTTCCATGTCAGCACCATAATTACGCCCTTCGCCCCAAGCACCGCGCGTCAATGGGCCTCGTGCGTGGGGGGCAAATGATGTGGCCAGAACGCTGACGTAGCATGAGGCGGCTGACATGGAGTCCCTATCAGATGCCACGATAAGCTTTCAATGTAAGCGCCTTTGCCGAGCTGAGCTTCCCTGAATCAACACCTCTGCCCGTCAAGGGAGAAGGGCTAGAGAGGAGGGCAAGACCACCTCGGCCAACACCACTCCCTGCTCGTCCTCATCTTTCACTCACACTATATTCATTCCTCCTAGCGTTGAGCTCATCCAGAGGGACTCGACCAGGAGGATCTGTTCTCCTGGATCATCACTGACTTGATCGTCGGAGTGCCCCTGCCAGAATCCCCGGCCCGGGTCACTGACGTTGGCTTTCTTGCAGGTCCCGAGGCACCGGAGGCATCTCTCGCGGGTGGACGCGGAACATTCGGCGCCACCAGCAGCTACGGGCCACGACGATCCGGACGGCAACATATCCATGTCACCTTCTCCATCTCCTTCAGTGGAGGGGTCTACAGACAAAGCCATCAGGCGCATGGCGGAGAAGCGCCTGGAGGAGCACGACCGCAAGTTGGAGGAATTTGCCCGCCAGTTCGCCAACTTGCCTGGCTCCACTAGTGAGCCAGCGGGCTATGACGCCCGCCCTCCTTTCTCCCAGGAGATCCAAACGGAGCCGATTCCCCGCCGGTTCCGCATGCCGCAGGTGGATCCCTATGATGGGACCACCGACCCCCTGGACCACCTAGAAAGTTACCGGGCCCTCATGAGGGTCCAGGGGGCCACTGATGCCCTTTTGTGCGTCGCCTCCCCCGCTACCCTTCGGAAGGTCGCTCGAGTATGGTTCACCTGCCTCGAGCCGGAAAGCATCAGCTCTTTCGCCCAGCTGGGACAGAAGTTCGTGGCCCATTTCGACGCTTGTCGGAAGACGCCACGCGAGGCAGACAGCCTCTTCTCCATCAGGCAGCAGGATCAGGAGCCGCTGCAGGATTACGTGGCTCGTTTCAAGGCTGCCGCCTTGGAGATCTACTGTTTGGAGGAGCCGGTCGCCATACTGGCCCTGAAGCGAGGGCTCAAGACCTCTCGCTTGACGTACTCGCTCGACAAAAAGCCTCCAAAGTCTTACTCTGAGCTCCTTATTTGTAACCAGAAGTACATCCGCACCGAGGAGGCAGATCGCAACCGGCGAGAGCTCGACGGGAGGCCAACAAGGAGGCCCGCGTCCACCGAGGCACCTGGGGCGCAGAAGCTGGCACCATCAGCTCGGGGCTTCCGCCCTGGATTGGGACCAAGGAACACTCCTATCCCTGAAAGGAATCTCACTCCCCTTCTCGCCCTGAGGACGAAAATCCTCATGGAGATCGAGGGCGAGACCTACCTGAGATGCCCACCGCCATTGAAGCCATCTGCCACCCGTAACAAGTCAAAGTACCATCGCTTTCATTGCGACCATAGTCACGATACCGAGGAATGTCGTGACCTCATGTGGGAGATCGAAGAGCTCATCAAGAGAGGCTACCATGGAAGGTATGTGGGGGGTAGATCGTAGTTGGAATCCCAGGCACTCGTCGCCCTTCCACCAGTCCCAGACGTCGACAATCGCCCCACGAGAAGCCGGTAGGGACGATACACTGGGGGACTGGGTGCGCCCCTGAGAAGGCCCGGGGGGCAAGGGGTAGAAAAGCTCCCAAGCGTCCTATGAGCCTACCACACAACGCCCAGAACGACGACGGGCAAAGCGCCATTCAACCTTGTCTTCGGCATGGAGATAGTGATTCCAGTTGAGCTCGGCACACCCCCTCCTCAACCTGGACCCCCTCGAAGAAATGAGGATCAGAGCCTTGCTTTGGGTGGCAGCGTATCGGTAACGGGTCGCCCAACATCATGATGCTCGGGTCACGTCGAAGATCTTCCGACCTGGCGTTGTGCTAAGCTGAGGCGTCTCAACCCAGAGAGCGCGGAAAATCTCGCCGAATTAGGAAGGCCCCTACGATATGGCCGAGGCCCTCTTATAGGGGGCCTACTATCTCGAGGACCTGGGAGGAACCAGATTCCCCCCGGACATGGAATGCTTGTGATCTGGGGAGTTACTGTCAATAGTGTAAGTTCTCCCCCCTTTTGAAATAAAGGTCCTCTTCCTGTGCGATGGTTTATTTGCCTTGCAGGAACACCAAAGACCTGGGAAGCCCCCAGGCACCGGCGAGCCCAGCTCCCCGGCATTGAAGACCGGACGGCTCCCCGGCATCAAAGACCGGATGACCCTCCAGCACCGGCGAGCCCAGCTCCCCGGCCAAAAACCTGGGAAGCCCCCAGGCACCGACGAGCCCAGCTCCCCGGCATCGAAGACCGGACGACCCTCCAGCACCGGCGAGCCCAGCTCCCCGGTGAAAGACCTGGGAAGCCCCCAGGCACCGGCGAGCCCAGCTCCCCGACATCGAAGACCGGATGGCTCCCCGGCATCAAAGACCGGATGACCCTCCGGCACCGGCGAGCCCAGCTCCTCGGCGAAAGACCTGGGAAGCCCCCAGGCACCGGCAAGCCCAGCTCCCCAACATCAAAGACCGGACGACCCTCCGACACCGGCAAGCCCAGCTCCACGGCCAGAGACCTGGGAAGCCCCCAGGCACCGACGAGCTCAGCTCCCCGGCATCAAAGACCGGATGACCCTCCGGCGCCAAAGACCGGATGACTCTCCAGCACCGGCGAGCCCAGCTCCCCGGCGAAGGACCTGGGAAGCCCCCAGGCACCCAACGTCTTCGAGCCCAGCTCCAAGACACCTTTTCAAATTATCGACGTCCCCGAGCCCAGCTCCAGGATGCCAGTCCAAGATCGGAGCTCAGATCTCCGGCCAAGGGAATCGTCTCAGCTATTACCGTCTTCGAGCCCAGCTCCAAGATGACAATTCCTGAAGCATAACCTCAGAACATCAAGTCCCGGGGACCAGATCTCCGGCCGGCACGCTCCCGAGCCCGGCCTCACGATGACAGCCGGGTCCCGTCCTCTGTCAGGTCGGCTCCCGCAAGCCCGGGACGCCTAGGCCGGAGCCGAGCATGAACTTCCACCCAAGGTAGACCCCTCGAGATCGGGTCCCGTGGTCAGGAGTTGAGCCCAGCCTCCTCCGCCACGAGGCGCCCCTCCGAGCTCAGGTCCCCTGAGTTGGGCAGTATCGTCGCCAATCAAAGACCTGGGAAGCCCCCAGGCACCGGCGAGCCTAGCTCCCCAGCATCAAAGACCGGATGACCCTCCGGCGCTAAAGACTGGATGACCCTCCGGCGCCAAAGACCGGATGACCCTCCGGCACCGGCGAGCCCAGCTCCCCGGCAAAGGACCTGGGAAGCCCCCAGGCACCCAGCATCTTCGAGCCCAGCCCCAAGGCGCTGTCTCAAATCATCGAAGTCCCCGAGCCCAGCTCCAGGATGCCAGCCCAAGATCGGAGCTCAGATCTCCGGCCAAGGGAATTCTCTCAACTAATGCACCTACGAGCCCGGCTCCAAGGCGCCACCTCAAGTGCTCACGTCCCAGAGCCCAGCTCCACGATGCCAGCCCAAGACCGGAGCTCAGATCTCCAGCCAAGGGAATTTTCCACCGACGCATCTTCGAGCCCAGCCCCAAGGCACTGTCTCAAATCATCGAAGTCCCCGAGCCCAGCTCCAGGACTCCAGCCCAAGACCGGAGCTCAGATCTCCGGCCAAGGAAATTTTCCACCGACGTGTCTTCGAGCCCAGCCCCAAGGCGCTGTCTCAAATCATCGAAGTCCCCGAGCCCAGCTCCAAGACGCCAGCCCAAGACTGGAGCTCAGATCTCCGACCAAGGGAATTTTCCATCGATGCGTCTTCGAGCCCAGCCCCAAGGCGCTGTCTCAAATCATCGAAGTCCTTGAGCCCAGCTCTAGGACGCCAGCCCAAGACCGGAGCTCAGATCTCCAGCCAAGGGAATTTTCCACCGACGCGTCTTCGAGCCCAGCCCCAAGGTGCTGTCTCAAATCATCGAAGTCCCCGAGCCCAGCTCCAGGACGCCAGCCCAAGACCGGAGCTCAGATCTCCGGCCAAGGGAATTTTCCACCGACGCGTCTTCGAGCCCAGCCCCAAGGTGCTGTCTCAAATCATCGAAATCCCTGAGCCCAGCTCTAAGATGCCAGCCCAAGACCGGAGCTCAGATCTTCGGCCAAGGGAATTTTTCACCGACGCATCTTCGAGCCCAGCCCCAAGGCGCTGTCTCAAATCATTGAAGTCCCCGAGCCCAGCTCTAGGATGCCAGCCCAAGATCGGAGTTCAGATCTCCGGCCAAGGGCAAACCCGAGCCGCGCAGCTCATCATCAACAGCGCTCCCGGGCTCAGCCTCGCGATAACAGCCGAAGCCGTGCCCCGTCCTTCGCCAGGTCGGCTCCCGCAAGCCCGGGACGCCTAGGCCGGAGCCGAGAACGAACTTCCACCCAAGGCAGACCCCTCGAGATCGGGCCCCGTGGTCAGGAGTTGAGCCCAGCCTCCTCCGCCATGAGGCGCCCCTCCGAGCTCAGGTCCCCTGGGTTGGGCAGTATCGTTGCCGATCAAGGACCTGGGAAGCCCCCAGGCACCGGCGAGCCTAGCTCCCCGGCAACAAAGCCCAGAGAAGAGTCCTCTGGCACAAAGACCTGGGAAGCCCCCAGGCACCGACGAGCCTAGCTCCCCGGCATCAAAGACCGGATGACCCTCCGGCACCGGCGAGCCCAGCTCCCCAGCAAAGGACCTGGGAAGCCCCCAGGCACTTAGTGCCTCCGAGTCCAACTCCAGGACGCCAAGGCCTAGAACTCAGATTTCCAACACCGTAATCCCCAAGCATCAACGTCCTTGAGACTGGCTCCGAGACAATAAGGTTCAAGACTCAGACTTCGACGTCTCCGAGCCCCGCTCCAAGACAGCGACCACTGAACTATGCCCCTTAGCAACTGAGTCCAAGGTTAACATCCATCACCGGCATGACTTCAAGCTCAACGCCGGGTCCATGCCAGTCGAAGTCCTCGGCTCCTCCCTCGGACCTCCCTGCACCAAAAAAGAAGAGGAAGCAAAGAAAGGGAGGAGAAAGAAGAAAGAAAGGGATAGGAGAAACCCTAAGATGACCCCTAGAGGACGAGAAGAAAGGGGGGCTAACCTGCAAGAACTCTAGGGAGTCGCCGGCGGCCGGAAGGGAGGAAGAAAAAGGGGAATGCTCCTGCGGGATGCTGGGCGCGCAAGGTTCGAATGAGGGCAGGCTTCGAAGAGACTCACCCCTCCTTCCCAAGCTGCCTACGCCCGACCGTACCTTTATGGCCCCCCAAAAGGTGCTCGCCGCGTGTCGACCATCCGTTGGGCCCGTGCGCCCATCCGACCGTGGTCTCTCCAACTTCCGCACCCGCCTCGACGGCCCCCCTCCTGTGTGGCCACGTGGTGTCCTCCCACAAGCTCTAGGACCGCAGAGCGAGGCGCCACCGATTCTGGCCATTATTGCACCCGATTTCTTCGTCTTTCCACGTCAGCACCATAATTATGCCCTTCGTCCTAAGCGCCGCGCATCAATGGGCCTCGTGCATGGGGGGCAAATGATATGGCCAAAACGCTGACGTAGCACGAGATGGCTGACGTGGAGTCCCTATCAGACGCCACGATAAGCTTTCAATGTGAGCGCCTTTGCCGAGCTGAGCTTCCCTGATGCAACACCTCTGCCCGTCAAAGGCAAGCTCCTCCTCCGCCAGGTCCGTTCCCGCAAGCCCGGAACACCTAGGCCGGAGCCGAGTCCGAGTTCCCACTTAAGGCGGACCCCTCGAGATCGGGCCCCGTGGTCAGGAGTCGAGCTCAGCCTCCTCCGCCACGAGGCGCCCCTCCGAGCTCAGGTCCCCTGGGCTGGGCGGCACCCCAGCACCGAGCTCGTCTGAGGTCGGGCCCCGTGGTCAGGAGTCGAGCTCAGCCTCCTCCGCCACGAGGCGCCCCTCCGTGATCGAGCTCGGTGCGCCTCCGTCCTGCCGAGCAGCACCAAGGAAAGTCTACCGAAGACGGGCCCTGCCTCTCCAGCTCGGCCCTCTGTTCAAACCAGCACGCCAGCCGCCAAGGGAGCCACACCTCCCCTCTGAGGATAATGACGATGCTCCCGAGGGCCGTACGACACCAACCATGATGCAATTAATGCCCTCGGCCGTCACTCACTCCAGAAAGAAATGAAAGCTCACATCAAGGTGCCATACCCTCCGCCGATCTACCGTACAGCTGGAGAAAAGACCCTACTGGAGAGCGCGGGTCCCAAGACCGACGGCCCGCCGATCAAGGCCCTGTCAGGTTCCCAGGGGAGGGATAGGCAGAAGGAATGTCAGAAATCTACAGTGGCTTCCCCGACTGTCAAAACAGGAGAGACTTCCCGTCCACGTCACGGTACCTCGCCGTACACGACAGCAGGGGGAGATCCCAAAGCGAACCAAGGTAGAGAACCCCGCCAGGGTAAGCAAAAGACGTATCGGCATCTAACCTCAAAGAACAACACCCATAGCATACTTTTCAAGCCAAGAGAGGAACCAAAGCGACACAAGGGAAGAAGGCCAGAGAGGAGGGCAAGACCACCTCGACCAACACCATTCCTAGCTCGTCCTCATCTTTCACTCACACTATATTCACTCCTCCTACCGTGGAGCTCATCCAGAGGGGCTCGACCAGGAGGACCCGTTCCCTTGGATCGCCACTGACTTGACTGTCGGAGTGCCCCCGCCGGAATCCCCGGCCCGAGTCACTGACGTTACTTTCTTGCAGGTCCCGAGGCTCCGGAAGCGTTCCCAGGCGAGCGGACGGGCGATGCCCAACCATGCAAAGAGCTACACGCCATGACGATCTAGACGGCAACACATATTTTTAACATAAAGATAGAGTTATGATTATTTGATATCTTAAATTATTTAAATAATAATATTATTTGTTTTCTATTTTATAGTTAATAATAAGTGACTATATAATAATTAAAATATAGTTGTTTTATTTAATCTAAAACATATCTAGATCTAAATTTTTTATATTATAACCAGATTATCATGGATCCGATTCAATCCGAATGATCTATTGGATAAAAAATTTTGACAGAAAACCCGATCCAATATGATTTTCTAGTAAATTGAATATGGATCATATATCAGGATCCAATCAAAGAACTGAATCGGGTCAGGATCATTCATGACCCGATCCAACCTAATCCACTTAAAAAAAAAAAAAAAGGTGCTAAGCTTATGTTTTTGATATGTCCATTCCTATCCAAAAATAAAATAAAATAAAATTAAAAATTAAAAAAAGGTGCCTAGGTTTATTCAGCTTGTTGCAATAAAATATTGGAACCAGATGTTCAACATTAACTTTTGACAATTCAAATGTAGATTCCCTATTATTTCATACTTGTATAAGTCAGCAAAACCTCCATTCATGTTCTATTGACTATTTTTCTAAATTTTGAATTTTCCTGAAGGCTATTACATATTTGTATGACAAAAGCCATCCTACATTCTGATTTTTGAAGTGATAAAGGATCTCGAAATAAGGAATATTCTATTCTGAAATTTGGCTACATTGCTCTAAGTAGGACTAATGATTCAAAGGCATAAAATTGTGATATATTCAGGCTTAGACTTTGCTGCACTAGAAGTTTACCCAACGGTGGATTCAGACTCAACTATAGTGGATGCATGGTTCAGAAGTGATGGGGACATCATCCTGCACGAATCTCGGAGCAGCACAAATTTCGGAGCAGCAAATAAATTTGAAAAATAAATTTAGGATTTATCTTTTATTTGAAATTTAAATTAGGATTTTGTTGGTTATGATTGAGATATGGATAGGCTTATCTTATCCTATCTTTTATTTGAAATTTAAATTAGGATTTTGTTGGTTATGATTGAGATATGGATAGGCTTATCTTATCCTATCTTGTATTTAAATTTGAGTTATCCCTATCCTGTATTCAAATTCAAATGAGGGTTATGGAGCTTATAAATAACCCCTCATTCCTATTGTAAAAAGGGAGAAGAAATTGAATTTTTGGGATTTGGTTTGTCAGTTGGTTTGGCAGTTGTTGTTCAGGGCTATGGCCCATTATGTCTTCACCTGCGGGTGTTGATGTTGTCTTTGTCCTTCAAGACATCGTAGGGGCGTGATGCCCTAGTTATCCCCCCATCTTCGTTTTCCTCCATATTCTTTGAAATCCCCCTCATGGCTCCAGGAGTGACCTGGGTGGCAGGTGAAATACCCTGGGCTCCGCATGTAGTGAGATGGGTGGTAGGTGAGATACCCTAGACTGCATGTAGTGAGGTGGGTGGTAGGTATAATGCCCTAGAGGTGTGAAGTCTCTCTGTGAGAGTGGGTTTCAGGGTTCGTGGTAGTCCATCCTCGTTATCCTCCATCCCTATTTTTTCCTTCGTCACCACCATAAAGAAATCAGAAAATAGAAAAAAAATAGGATACCCTAATCTTCGGTGACTTCTTAGCTCGCCGACGATCCTATCCCTATCCCGTGCCCCATCAAATTGGTATCAGAGCATGGTAGAATAAGTTCCTGATTGCATAGCATTAAGTCCTTGAAGTACTTGGATCGGGGGCGTTATCAAGCCGTCCTCAACCCCAGCTCCCAGCCGCTCCGTGAAAGACTGGTCCGCCGACCTCACCGGAGAGATCACCTCCGAGCCCACCGGCGGTCATCTTCTTCTCTCCGTCAACGACATCTCCCCTACCTACAGCCGGCGACCCCAACACCTGATTCATCGTCGCCCTCAAGCTTCAGATCGAATGCTCCACCAGATCACCTCAGTGCTCTCCGTTGGCTAGCCGCATTCCTCCGCCATGGCCGCCACCGTCATCAACCTCGCTCAGCATCGGAGTCCTTTTTGATTGGTTTCAGTTCCATCAACCTCGCTCAGCCTGATTCGATGGAGTCGAGTTCACCCCACCGTAGGAGAATGATGGGGACATCTCAAGCACGGATCTTGAAGCAAGCATAATTCTTGGAGTGGCACAGATCTTGAAGCATTTTTGGAATAAATTTATTTATGATTTATCTTTTGTTTAAAATTTGAATTAGGATTTGGTTGGTTAGGATTGATTTTGATGAGATGAATGAAAAATGAAGTTGAAGTTGAAGTTGTAGTCTTATATTATTTCTTTGAGTGATTGTTCCTAAGCCCCCTTCCCCCCCACTCGAATCTACTTTCTTCTCCAAGCCATCCAACGCCAAGTTCAAGAAGGATACATTGGAGCCGGCCAAACCATCTCAGACTTCCTTCCTTGCTCATAAATTATTCCATCCCTTCCATATGCCTGCTTTCTTCTTCCTTAACTTTTGATCTTCATTGCAGGGTCCTTCGAAGTCTTTGAGTTGTGAACAAGGTTCCCCTTGACAATGAACCAACAAGCTGAAGCCCAAGCCCAGCGTTCTGATCTCTGTTATCCGAGTTCTCCAGTCCAGAGCATCGGTAGTTTCAAGGTTTGAAATCATTAGAAGGTTGGAAAGCTCAACAAGGCAAGTCCTCAATCATTAGCCCCTATTGTCTAGATCTTCTTCTTTCTTAGTTTTAGGATTGTGTCTAATCATGTAATAGTCCCTTTTCATGTAATCCTTAAGACTTATTATGATGAGTACAATGCTAGTGTAATTAGGTTTCATTGCTCTACAAACACGAATCAAATCACTAATCATATGCTTGCCGCATCAAGAAGACAACAAGGTGTGCTCTAGACTTCACAAAGTCAAAGGTTTGATAATTGAGAGCATCTGCCAGAATTTGCTCATAGCAAGCTCAGGTTTCAAAGGAGTAAAAATACTTTCAGGGTATGAGCAAGTTGTGCTCGATGTCGATTTGATTCGGCATGGTAACATACTATGGAGTTTCCAATGCTGGAATAAGAACGCAAGAATTCTCACCCTTTGCTAAAACTTTTTTGTTGTCCAAGGTTCTTCTCCATGGATAACCAAATAATTAGGCTTTTAATCAGGAAGTTAGATCTAGAACTGTGTAAGCCCATGGGCCTGGATAGTGTTGACTTGCGCTGGTACCTCTACTTTTTGGGCTATTTTTTAGCCCACCACATGCCTAGCACTGCTCACCACTGGACTGGGCCCACCAATGAAACAAACGGCCCAAACAAAGAAGAAGGATGGTATGAACTCCCATTTGACAAAGTCTTAAGCAAGTCCTAAACGTGTGTCTGATGAGATTGATTGGTCCATGACAGACCGAGCACTGCATCATATTGTTGCATCAAGGATTCTGGAGGACCAAGGATTGTTCAAACATGAAATAGAAAGCGAACCTTGCAATTGAGGTGGCCTGGAAATTGCAAAGTTTTTTTTTATTTTACTCAGAGACTGATTCTCTGTTATGATGTTCCATGGTCTATTAGCTGATGTCATGTTAGAACATTCACTTAGCAATGGTGTTAAGGTTTCGAAAAGATTAGTTAAAATTACTACTTTTCGCCATCTGAGGCCTATGATGCAAAGATAAACATTGAGGGCATTTGTTTACCATTTTTGGTACTGGTAAATCACCTCAAATGCTCTGTATATAGCATTGTTATTTTAGCATCATATAGAAAGGGCTGTCAATGAATGAGGCTAGCCTAAGTAGCCCAGTGAGTTAACATGGCCTGAGCTGAGAATTAGGTTCAAAAATCGTCTTCAAACCTAGAAACTAGAAAGTCCAAATAGCTGCATAGAAGGTCTGGCCTTGAACATTGGTGCAAAATACTTGGAGGCCTCCTGATCTTAGCCTCGCACAACCTGGTAAAATCCCTATATACCTGGTTCCATCCCAAACCCAGGCTGAACTTGAACTTGGGGACTGAACTGGACCGGCCAGTCGATACCCTAATTATGTGCATGTATTTTTAAAAATATGATTTATGCTCATGGAGATAACATGGTGAATTATTCTAGGAGAGAGAGGGAGAGAGAGAGAGATCAAGGTATGTAAGTCGTTCCATGGCCATGACAGCCACTTTAACATTGCCCAAAGCAAGGAATCAAAACTTTTACCATGATGAGATAAATGTAAATCATCTACAGAGACTGTAAGAATTGACAGAGAGAGTGAGAGAGAGAGATGGGGAAATGGGAGACCAACGGTCAAAATGATGTACAATGATAGGGATCTGAACAGCAGAGGGCTGCCTCCCTTTCTCCTGCAAACAAGAGGCCAGAAGCAGTGGGGGCCCAACAAGAGGTGTCCTGTTCCTTTCACTGGAATTATTGGGCTTGATCCAAAAGAAAGCGGATCAGATATCTTTTGTTTTCTTTTCCCTTTCCCTTCTCTTCCCACTTTCCAAACCCAAAATCCTGTCCTTATCTCTCTCTCTCTCTCTCACACACACACACACACACATTCATTCCACAACACCCTCCAAAACTGTTGTATGTGTAATGGGAGACACTATGCAACAAAACAGCATCAATGGCTCAATAATAGAATGGCTCCTTTTCCTTACTATTGCCCCCATTGTGGTCAAAAGGATTGGTAAAGGGAGTGAATTGGCATCAAATTAGTCCCAAAGGAAGGGAAGGGAAGAGAGAGAAAGAGAGAGAGGTGGGAGATTGTGGTTCCATGTGAAAGCTGACATGGGGAGGGAAAGGGATGGATGAGACCTCAAGTCAGATTTGGTGTAGATTCCTCAGGTTCGGTGAGAGATGGAGCAGCAGCACAACAATCATTTTGAGCTTTGGGGCATTTCTTTGTATTTATGAGTAGTGGTTTCCTTAGCAACCATGTGATGGTCACCATGAAGGTAGATAGATCCAAGGAAAGTAGGAATCAAACTCAAGATGGTCTTTTAATTTATCTCTCGAGGATGCGACCATATTTTATATTTGCAGGGAAGGCAATCAAACAGCAGCCTGGTTAGCCCCAACATAGCAAAAAGATTTTTTTTTTTTTTTTTTTGAAAAAAAAAATGTAAAAATAACTTCGATATATTTGAACTTCCATAATGATTTCATAATAACGGTTCGATTATAAATTGTGGGATCTTATTGGGTAAGATTTCCAGTGCGACTGTCTCATTTACTGAATTTGTCTTTATCAAAATATTTATCCTGCTTGCCACTGAAACCCATGGGAAACCATTCTGGCAGCTTTGCAAGTTGTAGCCGCATCATCTTTTACTTGGTACACTTTTACTCTAACGAGAAGGAGAAACAAGAAAAGTTTCTGTCCCAAAATTACTATATTTATCAAGTCAACTACTCGATCAGTGCAACACTATTTTTTAATTAGATAGGAAAATCGAAGCCATCCATGCTATTGAAATTTAGATTGACAACGATCCTGATGCAATCCAAAAATGAAAGGCCATGTTCGCATATGACAACGGGCTTGCCGAAGAAGCTCGATCCTATTTTGAGAACCAAGCAGGCTGGAATTTGATGATTCTTTGATTCCATAATTGGTTATTTTCTTATACCAAAACCTATCCAAGTTCAATGTGAGTGCAAGTTTTACTCGGTATCCTTTTTTTTTTTTTTTCATTAAAATATAGTAGATGCAGAATATAGCATGCACCTAAAACCACATTTTTATCACATAGCTTTTTTTTTTTTTTTTTTTTTTTTTTTTGTGTGTGTGTGTGTGTAGGACGGTCAAGTTTCTTTTCGCATGCTATGTTAGATGGGTCGCATAAGCAAGCTAAAACTTTGTTGTGTCTATTTTGGTTCCAACTTGTTCCTATCTTTTTCTAAAAGAAGGTATGACCTTGTAAACCGTAACTAGGAGAAGATGATGCCAACCTAGGACCAAAATAGAAAGTCATTGAAGGAAAATAGTTATGTAAAAGCATAAAGAAGAAAATAGATTATTTCTAAAATATTATGTATGAGTAACGATAATTTCTAAAACATGATATGTAGTTAAGAAATAAGAATGGTGCTAAATTCATGGCCTTTCTTCCATAATATATGGACCCCACCGTGAATAATATGGGGCCCAAATAAAACGGAGGGGGGCAATTGTACATAACATATAGATTAGTTGTGCGATCATGCCCATGTTGATGTAGCATCCGTGCAACTGCGAAATAGAAATCGAAACTTCCATTCTTCTCCAAAAAAAAATAAAATAAAATAAAATAAGAAAAGGTAACTTTCATCAAAGATATATAACTAAAATTAACTGGTGGCATCCTATGAGAATATATATATATAGCTTACAAACCCATTTATTTTACTTTCCAATATCTCTCGTCACATACATCAAAGCGAGATAGAACTTTCCACCCATCACGGGTGAGCTAGCATACATGTAGCCCACCATGGAAAGCCCCTTCCACTCTATTGTCAGCGTTGTCAGGAATTTGAGTCGCCCATAGATGTCATTTACTATTGAAAACATTTAAATTATATGCTAGTGTCATCTACTAGCCCCAAGATTTAGCCATGCTTGCTAAAGCTAGGACCGAATCATGCATCCCCCGAGGGCTATAGATCAGGTGAAATGGATATCGATGATTCATGTCAATCACGGTGGAATTCGAAGCAGTCGATATTGGCTGCTACCACCAACCTCTATGCATGCAAAATTGATCCTGGTTGTATCTTTTACACAAATGAATGATCGATTTTTTTTTTTTTTTTCCAATATCAGCCACTAGATTACACTTTACATAGATTTCAAAGCATACCGATCTCTATCTTCTAGTTGCCAATACAGATCTTGGAACAGACCTTGTACGATCCAGAGATCGACTTTGTGAAAAAAGCAAAATCATTTTTTCATGCGAAAGATATAACCTGAATTAATTCATGCAAAATTGTGCACCATGAGCGGTCCGGGTTATATCTTTTGCAGGAAAGAATAATTGACCGCGTATCATGAAAACAACCATCGAATCATGCTGTGTACATATCTCCGGGTAGCTACCGTGCGATCCAATGGTTGGCATCACGAAAGAACGTAACTCATTATTTTATGTAAAAGATATAACTCGAATCCAATGCACGCAACCCCGAACCCAGCGTTCTACATTTCTACATGTGCGCGCGCACGTGTGCAAGTGAAAGAGAGAGAGAGAGAGATATAGAGGCTTGGAATGTTGATGCCACTATATATCTACATGATGGATTTAGATCCATTATTTGTTTGAATCCGTATCCTTAGGACAGCCAAAATGTCTGGGAGACTCCCATGGCATGCAGAACTGATGCAGGCTTCAGCTAGGACACCCCAACCTTTCTCCAGTATAGTAACCAGGTAAAAAGGCCATGTCCCCTCCAACAAACACGGTACAATCAGAGAGCTTTGGCTAATCTCTGATTAAACCGTAGCAAGGTAAATAATTGGACATTTTTGGACCACATATCGGTCCTCGGGTTTGGCAACACCAAGTAAGTAATAGTAGATGAGGAGGTCCTCCTCTCGACCATGAAACATATTGAATTAAACCTTTCACGGTGTCTTCTAGTCCGCTGCACCATACTGGACCACTCCGAGCAACATAAAAGAGGCTTACGGGGAGATGGTCATTGTCAAGACCACGCCCCAATAGGCTTCTTTCTTCTGACCATTTCCATCATCCCCGGCATGATAAGGGTGTCGTCGAGGGTCTTCATGTCAGATAGGTCAAGTTCCTGTCATTTATGTTGATTCCCAATAATACTTTGTTTGCATATGATTGGAAGCAACTTCGAACATAATTTTTGGGTGCCATCACCTAAATTCCATGGCTATATAGCTTTAAAAGTAGTCTCGGACAAAGGTGATGGTGGTAGTAGTAGAAGTGGTGGTGGTGGTAGTAGCAGTACGCCCACGGGATCGGAGTTTGTTAAACATGTCACTCTCGATGTGGCAAAATGTTCGTTAAGTCTTCTTCGCCATCACCTGAAGCACATTTCCTATTTTTAATTGACTGCTCTGACTACAGTGCATTATGTGTCGGCCAATTCTAGACATATATCATCAAACCCTTGATTGATTAATTAATTTGCTCGATTGGATTATAAACTATATGTACATAAATTAATATCACTTCATCATGCATCTATTTGTTTTGAGAGTGATCCTGGCAGGAATCAGGATGGAACTTGAACTCGGATCATCATCCATGCATCATGCAGCACGGGATGCATGCCATCTGGATCGACCATGCTAATTAAGCTTCGCAGGAGATGGCAGATCCGAGAGCGAAGAATTTGACAGATTTGAATACAAAAGAACGATATGGTAGAATGATATATAGATAGGGGCCGGGGGTTTATAAGGAAGATGGAATGTGCGTTCTGATGCAAATTTGGGAGCCAATTTTCTAAGGAGTTCAACATCCCAACTTGTACTTAATTTATCGCTATTTTCTCTTCAGAAAACTTGGAGAAATCAACCAGCAGTCTTGATCATAAGTTCGAGCCTGACAGAGATCAGCTATTTATTGCTATTTGTTGTACAGTCTGGATCTGGAAGGAGAGAAATATGCATATTTTTCTATAAAAAAAAAAAAAAAAAAAACTTAATTTGCGTCATCAATGTCTAACTTTTATGAAGGAAACTGCATGCTTAATTTGGTCAATCATTTATTTCTCTTCTTTTCCTCCTCGCTAATATACTCTTGTTACTTGTAATATCCTCCTGTTATGGTTAGTTTTCTTTTTAATAATATGATCAGGTTTTTCGATCTTCACTTCCGGTGAAATATATATGCACGTTGTATTATTAAAAGAGAGAGGTATATTCCTTTTTAAATTCCATATATCAAACTGAATCTCTAACCAAAATATCTTTATTTTCTCTTTGCAAAAACAATATGATTAATAAATTAGATGTGCCTTTATTTATTTATATATGCTCCTATCGCATATATATGTATATATATATATTCTCTTTCCTTTTTCAATTAGATTAAACATATTTAAAAGTTAAGTAAAAATTCCAACAAATTAGACTTTCTATGATAAAATAATAAAAAAATCAACAAAAATAACTAAAATTTGGATTCTCTTTCATATATATATATATATATATATTTTTGGATCCCTTCCCTCGTACATATCTCTCTCCTCTCTCCATCCCCCACTCCCTCTCCTCCTCCGGGTCCCCCCTCTCTCGCACCCCCAATCTTTTATATATTTCCACAACATTCTCTAATTCTTATAAACCAACCCCCCCCCCCCCCCTCTCTCTCTCTCTCTCATTTTAATTTTGTAATTTTTTTATGTCCTATTGATCCACCGTCTCTCCTCCATCCGAAGAATAAATGCTATAAAAGATATTCATATTTACACTATGTTATATTCCATTGCTAAATTTTTAATTTTTAATTTTTAATTTTGGTTTTGCATATTCTATTTTACCATGTTACTTAATTTTTTATTTATAATACTTTGAATTTCATTTTCTAATTAACATTTTTAAGTTAACATGTTATGTTTGTATGCTCTTTTTTATCACGACTTTCCAATTTGATCTTAAACCTGACTATTTATATTATTTATTTTTTTTAATTATTTCATATTAATTATCATATGTTTGTCTGTCTTTTATTTTAATTATTGTAGTTTATTTATTGTATTTATTTATTTTATATTCTTTTTCATTATATGAATAATGCCGATATTTTTAAATGATTTATTTTGTTTTATTTTCTATCCTTCATGTTTTATGGAGTATTTAGTTTCATAACCTTTTAATACTTATCATATTTTATTTTCTATGTTATCAAATATTCTGATTTTTAATTATTCTTCTTAGTTTTTAATAGTTCTTAATTTGTAATTTTTATGTTGTTATTATTTTTTAAAGTTTTTGCCATGTTTTATTTCATTTAATATATTTTACCTTTAGATGTTCTCTTTGATAATTTTTGCTATTTTTTAAAATTTAACTTTTATTTTAATTATTCAATTTTTCGCTTAATGTAGATTGCATATTCTCATCTGCTGGCAATTGTATATGTATGTATAGTGGAGGTTGATCGATTCAAAACCATTATAATAATCTTCATAAACTTTATGAAACCTGAATTACATGTGCATGCATGCATGTGGATAAAGAAGGGATAGGGAGGGAGGGAAGAGGTCTTCATTTTAACTTATACTACCAAATTTGTAGGAGAGTGTCCGAATGGAAAGGGAAGGGAGAGAAAATAAAATAAGTTAAAATCTTGGTGCTTGACTCTTAAATTATATATTCATATCCTTGAAATTAATATTTGACCTTATTAATGCAATACGATGATCTATAATTTTCGAAAACTTTATAACCCACTAATAGTTACCCTTAATCGATCCAGTACTAAAAGCATCTCGAATTCGTTACTCTTAGTACTATCTTTATATCATGATACAATTCGACAAGAATATAACTCATGAAATTATAATATACCATGGTTCATATAGAATTCTTTAGATGCGGCATTATCATGCATAGCATGTTCTTCATTTTTAGTGTGCGACCATCTTGAATTCGCCATCATGTATAAGGCTATACGTGTAATTGTATCTAGTTGATATTTCACCTAATTCCGAAAAACAATGATAGAGTATGGTTTTATTGTTTTTGTTATGACTATATGACATTCATTGCTTGAACCTAATCACTTCAGGCTAATAACATTTATAACACATTTGATACTTGACCAAGAAACTATCAAGATTTTAATTTTTGATTTTTTTTTTTATATATATACAACTACTGCTGTTGGCTAACTCGATGATGCATACATTGTAGCAAAAAAGAGGATGTTTTGGTGAATACTCTGTACTCAAAATGAAAGTATAACTTTTGAACTTGAATTGTAGAAAAATTATGTTAAAATATTTAAATATTGATAATGTTAGATTTTGGATCCGATGACAATTATATGAAGTTGCTGTTACAGTCATGAGTGATACATAAGTCACTGTAGAACTTCAGAAAAGCACTAGAGGTGCCCTGAAAGGGTCTCAGTGGCTATCATAATGTTTTTTGATGGTTGGCTATCATAATGCTACAATAATGGCTATTAAAAATAATGAAAGAAGATTTGTATAGGGACCCAT
This sequence comes from Areca catechu, assembly GCA_021397845.1. Taxonomy (NCBI): domain Eukaryota; kingdom Viridiplantae; phylum Streptophyta; class Magnoliopsida; order Arecales; family Arecaceae; genus Areca; species Areca catechu. The sequence goes on from CM038045.1 coordinate 15,759,456, forward strand.
ATGAGTGCTTTATATATATATATATATATATGATCCTTGAAAAAAAAAAAAAAATAACAATTAAATATGATTTAAACCATCCAGCAAAAAAGGTACAAACTAATTAAATATGATTTAAACCATCTAGCAAATCACATTGATAAGACTAAATCCAAATATGAATCTAGTTGATGCTTTCTGAAACGACCATGAAACCCTAAGTATCTTTTCCGACACCGAGATATATTTCAAAACCATTGCTCCAACGGTTTCAAACTTTAACACATATAGCAGCATCAGGTGAGTGAGATAAAATTTGGACACGATAAAGCTACACGATTTGATTCAAAAAAAAAAAAAAAAGTATGAGAACTAAGGTGACCGAGGTGGCTATCAGGTCATCATGGGCCATGGTGTGGATCCCACTCTTTGCATGAATGGAGGAGACCCATGATGCCATGAGCTTAATTGATGGCATGACAAGACTTGTCATTGTAATAGTCTAAGGACAGCCCTGATCCTGCTACCACCTACCTATTGGGCTATTGATCATAGAGAGGCCCATGGCACTGCCACACAATGCAAAGTCCCATTTTTTTTTTTTTTCCCCAACTCCATGGCTTTAACTACGAAGGTGAAAACAAAATGATTGATTGAGATGTGGTACACTTTATGTGATCATCGCCCAAATAGTTAAATACATGCATGGGTCGTTACAGTACAAGTTGCCTGCAGAATTTTTCAGAACGTATGCATGCATGTCGACATACCACGAACCCTGACACGGGCGAGGACCGGCATACAGCTTTCGGTTCAGGGATTGCTCGGTGGGGCTTCGACTACCACCATATTTGGAGTCCATCAAGAATTCTAATCTATATGCTACATCATTGCTGAAGGATACGTCATTTTAGATTTTTCTCTGTCAAAGTTTGTGATAGGAAGCTAAGATTTGTAGTTCATTGATCGATTCTCTTTATAAAGAATATCTATATATATATAAAAAAAAAATGTAATTAAGAAGGTCGATCTCCATTTATATCTTCACCTCTTTTTCTTATCTATTTCTAGCTAGATTCAGCTTTTCTCTATCCATGTATTATCCATATCCTGGATCGATTAGATCCGATTCATCTAATCCGCGTATGTTATCTCTATTATCCTTCATTTTTTACAATTTTTCTGTTTATTTATTTAGTTTTAACATGCATTCCATATGTACATTGCTTGTAATGTTTATTTATTTTTTTTTTTTTAAAAAAAAATCTTATCTTGTGATTTGCTATGACCATCAAAGGAATGTGGACCAAATTTCAATTTTGGTATTTGATCGATATCGGTTGTCATGGAGTTTTAGTCCTTGGTTTGTATGTAAATTAATTTTCGATAATTAAAGCTATATATGCACAGGTTCATATAAAATCTTGCCAGTGACCTAGAAAACAATATGGAATGACCTTATCATTGAAGGACACTTAGAGGAGAGATGCAGCAGAACAGGAAATTAAAAGAGAGTTTCTGATCAAGTTATTTCATGAAGATATCATGCATTCAGTCAGAGATAATAGCATAATGCCATTTTCCTAATTGCATTTGCTCCTTTTTTTTAAAAAAAAAAAAAAAAATCCTAGATATTGTACTTTTGAGCACACTATCATCTAATCTATAGCTTCATTAGAGAAGGTATTAGCTATCTTTCCTGCAGGGAGGTCCCTTGCTGATCTTGCAAGAGACCCATGGTTGATTCTTATGTTCACACAAGTTACCAAGGTTTGGGAATATTAGCAGAAGGCTATATATCCCTTATGGTATGGTATGATGACCTAACTTGGAGCGGGACATATATCAAAGGAGTTATCTATCGATGAAGTAAATCTTTGTATTATCATTTACATGCACGGTACCATTAATTACTTTGTCACCAGTATATATGTTTGCTAATTGTATGAAACTATGTATTGCTTAGAGGCATCTTTCAAGAATCCTAGAAACAAATAATAAGAGACACAGCTATATATATATATGCAGGTAAACCCTTCAGAATTTTCTTCTCGCTTGATGCTTGAGGGCAAGTTAGATATTGTTTATATCCATGAAGGTTTGGTCCGGTGGGCTTATATTACACTATCCAAATTACCTTAGCTTATAAAATTTTAATATCTAACATTTGTTAACAAAAAATTTTAAAAAAGAAAAATCAAAGCATCGAAACAGAATCTTTGATGAAGAAAATGGTACAATAATTTTCTTTGCGAAATGTGTTGGCAGTTTTTCTTTTTGGATGGGGAAAAGATGTTGCAATTTGCTTTTACTTTTTGGAGTTCACGATGATGGTCCTCAGGGAATCCAAACACTCCCTCCCAATCTACTACAATCATTTTGTCAATTGACTGTTGACCATAATAGTTGCTCGACATGATCAAACATTAGAAGATTCTTCCACATGCATTGGAAAAAAAAAAAAAAAGTTATAGACTTATTTATATCTGGGTTTCCACCATATATGTAGCTAGATCCTCTAGTTCAAATTGCATTTAATTATCAACAGTTGGGCTATAAATCCTTCATCAAGAACCCACGCTGCACATAGAAACCTCACCACCCTCATGGACAATATAACATCCCATGCATGGGAGAATATTGCCATCGACATGTAGGAACTCACACTTCAATTACATAGCAATTAATGGATGGAATCAAGAAATTGATTTGAGCGAATTTTGCATGACGTGGCCTCTGATGAAGTGTATATACCAGAATCACTCAAACATTTAGTGGATATGATAGAGATAAGCAAATGTATCGGTTGCCAAATCTTTTGATCTCCTCGGTGCCCTTAAGCCAGACCTCATGTTTTCCCTTCGAAGCCATGCAAGCCGTTGTTTAAATGATATCTCGTAAGTGAATTTGCTTTGCATGGTGTTAGGGATATAATTATTGGTCATGATCAAGCGAGTGAACTTAAAATACATCTAATTTGTCCTCCTCCCCCCTCCCCTCTCCAAAAAAAAAAAAAAAAAACATCTAAGAAGCATATAGCAAACAAAATTTCTAGGACAAAATTCACAACCCTTGATCTAATAGCCACTAAATTAATTATTTGGACATGATCTTATTTTGTTTTACTTTCATCCCCAACTGATATGCACGCACCCCTTATTTTATGCATCCATGTGCATATTTTCTTCTTGCCTTTGCAAAAGAGAACTTGGTTAATACATGGTTAATTATAGATGACATGCGACCTCCAAAAATTACTGATCATCAAGTGCATGGTAACCAAACAAGGGGGGAATTCATTTTGCCAAAATTTCACCCTTCTTTATATTGTTTTGGTATCCATGTCATCTTGACAAACTACTACAATTGGCATGGAGACTAAACAAATTTGGTTGGAGTTAAGAAAAGAGGAGGGTGGGGGGGGGGGGGGGGGGGGGGGGGAAGGAAAAAAGAAAGGTCAATAAGATGTAGAAAGAACTCAGGTGGCAACAATAAAATGCACACCCCAAGTTGGTTTCCTCTGGCCGTGGCATGGCAGTCACATTGCAGGGGTGGCTGCAAATTAGTACCCTTTAGCCACATGATCTCTGTCCTTTTTTCCCCTCTTAGCCTGCAAGACACCCCACCCATGATGTCCCTCTCTCTCTCTCTCTCTCTCTCTCTCCATTTTGACTCAGGTGTCAGTGAGCCATCCTTAGCCCACCACCTGTGCTGCAGTTGGGTGCGGTCTCCACATCTAGAGGCTCAGCCCCACCTCCAATAACCTCCACTTCTTCCTTCAAGATGGAGAATCGATATCCTACACTGCATGAACCATGCAGTCGTGCACGCAGCCAATCGTAACCGATCATTTCCATGGGCTCCATCCATCCAGTACTTATTTCGATGCTTCGCTATAAAAATGAACGGTTATAATTGACTCCATGCAAGGTCACGTGGTGGATATAGTGTAGGATATAATTTCTCCTTCTTTACTTCTTCATTTATATAGGTCGGTTCATCGAGTTCTTGAGTGCGGAGGACCACCCACAACCCGAGGTCCATGACCCTGCTATGACCTGGATGAAGGGGTGCAGCTGGGCCGGATAAAATCCCTTGGTTACCGGAACCCATCCTATCCTAAATCTCGGGCCCATGTATCGGGTCCGGGCCCAAAAAAAAAAAAAAAAAAAAAAAGATTCTGACAAGCCAAGTGTTAGAATTGTGAAATTAATCAAATATCGATTGTGGTCCCTTGTGTTCTTTTTGGAGAATAAAGATGAATGTAGTGATGATGTGAAAAATTACTCAGGTCAAGAATATGGAATCACGCCTCCTAGTATTTGAACATGGAATCCCTTCCAAATGAAAGCAAGGGTCCGCTGCTTGGGCTTCGTACAGTCCAATTTTGCTATACCGGTCATACAACCGATGCATGTGAACTTGTTAATTATGACATGGGTCCGGATCTCGAAAATAATTTCTAGTTAGGTTGTTTTTGTTAGATCACTCTTTTAAATCGTTTATATTTTTGTGTATCCATCCTTTTCTTTTCTGTATTTATATATTAATCCTTGAAATCTTATATCTAATGGCCTCCATGTTAGTGGGATTAAATCAATAAATGATAATGAAATATGCTACTTATATATATATATTAATGATGTTTCTTTTATTATTATTATTATTATTATTTACTTTTTGTTCTCGTACTTGGTTGATGCATTACTTCCTGTTACTTCATAAATTAGTTTGCTAGCGGCCAAAGCCCTGAGAAGAAAAGGGCGAGGCAGAGAAGAGAATGAAATAAGAGCGAAGAGGCTACGAGTATCAAGACACATTCACTATCAAGTCAAAGACATTTTTATCCTTCCATTTTTTAGTTAACCTTAATAATTAAGATTCCGTAAGAAAAAAAAAAAAAAAAAAAAAAAAAAGAAAAGAAACCTAGCAAAAGGATCGCTTCATACAACAAGGAACTTCATAATATATATATATATGAAACGATTATGACTATACGAGAAAAACTTCAGGAACTTATCTATGAAAATCCTATCTAGTTTAGATAAGTACATATTCCGAGCTCCTTAGAACAAAATATTTGGTAACGACATCTAAAAAAAATATTTCTACGAAATGATAAAGCTAAAAACATGATTTTTTTTTTAAAAAAAAAAGAATTAGAAAATCTGTTTCTTGTGTTCTTCTTTTATGAAAAATAAATAAATAAATAAATAAATAAAGTAAAAACAGCACCTGACGGGAATGTCCCTGGGTTTTTTAATTTTCAGTCGCCAATAAATATGATTACGAGGTGTTTGATTAAACCGGTGGTGGTAACGATGGTTGGTCGAGCAGTCCAATCCAAAGAGGGTTCGCAAACCCTTCGCCGTCCTACAAAGTGTACGTAGTGAAAGGAAGGTTTGCCCTCTTCTCAGGTGATGACGAAAACACGACGGAGGCCCCTCGGGCACCCTTCTTCGTAGCCTTCCTCGGAAGTCTCCTACACTCTCCCAGGTCTAATATAAACATAAAATGATGCTGCCTTGGAATGCTCGTTCCATTCCTTTCCAGGAGTGCCGACTACTTTGAAATGCATTGGTTTGGGCAACTCTTTTTTTTTTTTCCCTGCTACCCGTGCCGCATCCAGAAAAAACTTTATTCCCTTCTAGCTTAGGAACGGCTAGGAAGGGCTACTAGATCTTTTATTTGGAGGACATAGTTAGGCTCTTTTTTTTTTTTTTAATTATGTTTTTTTTATAAAAAAAAAATTATAACAAATTAATTATTAAAAATATAAAAGGTTGCCGATTAATCCTGGTGCAGTATTTTTCTTTTAATTTTAATTTTTGAAAGCTTATATTATATATAAGAATAAGACATGTAATAAGTTCATATCATTGATAGAGTTCCATGATATAACATGGTGCCCTCTTAGTAGGATATACCATTAACTTTCATGGAATAGAATAGATGCTAGTTTTTTAATTCGAGATTCTAAAGATTCTATCCTGGTGGCACTAAATTTCAAGCTAGTGAAATGTATGGGTTCCTAAGGTTGAGCTTCAAGTTGCTTGGACCTTGGAGAGTACGATATTTGTTTGTAATATCTTGCAAGCAAAATCTCTATGTGTTATAGTTACTTTATGGCAGTTCTGTATTTGATTAGTACTAGAAATCTTAAAAAGATATTCCTTGCTACTAATGTCTACATGATATTAGGGAGGTGGCATTTAAAATTGCTTTTTTTTTTTTTGCTTCATATATTTGTCTAAAAGATAAGGAGGATGCTGATTAGCTTGTCCCGAAAGCTATCGGAGATGGATCGATCTTCGAATGAAGTTTCCACCATGTAGAGAATTAAGTTGCATCACCATTGATATGGTCGTATCCACTGACATGGAGTCTACCTGGACACCAGCCGGCAGATGGAGGTGCCACCTAAGCCTGGCACCCGAGCAAGGAGCCGAAGTGAGTCCCCTGCCGAGGTCAACTCCCAGTCGAGGTCAAGCTCAAGCTACCACCAAGCGAAGGAGGGAAGGCGACGGAGATTCAAATCATGGCGAGAAAGAAAGAGTTGCCCTCATCGAAACCCTGTCGTTATGACAGTACAACTGACAGGCGGCAGCCTGCCGCCTGAGGCCTACGGAAGGAGGTGCCTCACCAGAGCGCAAGGACCCTCTCAGGCCCCAATTTACACTGATCAGGAAGGAACATCCCCTTCAAGGCGCGGCACTCCCCAGTCTGCCGTCTGCACCACCCATAAGTGGAAGGCCACGCCAGAGGATTCAGACCCTGGGGTGACAGCCCGCATGCCAACGCTCTGCTAGGTTTTCCGAAACATAGCAACCAACCAGAACATCAGAGCCAGCAACATAACCCCCCACCTCAAAGAAGTAAATGGGAGCTCACGCGCAGTTCCTGCGTGCTGCCAGGTGTCACCCCCTGGGATTCCCCCAAAAGGGGAATAGATGGAAAGCAAGGAGGAGGTCACACACAGTCTCTCCATAACAAAAACAAAGATGGGCCCCCGAACGAAAGGAGAGCATAAGAGGCAAAATCTAACAAGGGATGAGGGAGGTAATCGTTGGCACACAGAAAGGGAGAGCAAATCAGACGCAACGCTCTGGGGCTATCGAGGAATTCATCGGAAGAATCCCACAGACACAGCCAACCCTGCTCCAGTTCTCCTTCTCTGCTAACGCCCTACACTCACTTTCTTTTCTCAAAAAATATGACCCTTGAACGTGGAAACCTCATCAGGATCCACCGAGGGAGAATTGTTCCCATGGATCGCCCACTAACTTGATCGTCGGAGTGCCCCCGCCGGAATCCCCGGCCCGGGTCTTTTTTTCTTTTGCAGGGGTCCGGGAATGCACACAGGATCCCAGGCGAGGGAGGCGACGCCCGACGCCGCACCAGAACAACAGGCCATGAAGGTCCATGCAACAACAATTGGCACACCAGGTAGGGGGGAGGATGCTAAAACGTCAGTCAAACTAGTTCCCCCATCACAAAAGCAGCTCCACTTGAGGCATGGTGGTGACGCGCATAGGGAGCCTCCGCCTGTTATGTGGAGGGCCCTCCTTCTCACAGAGGCCCACGCAGCCTAGAGGGGCAGTTCCCTGCTCAGCCACAACCGTCTCCGACGGATGTCCAATCCACCGCACTCACCCAGCAGATGCAAGTGCTGTCCACGGCAGCGCGTCACAACACCAGTAATGGTCCCTAGCTACCCAGCAACAGCCAGGGACCACTGCGGCCCAAGTTACCACCCCCCACGGCAATCTACGTCCCTTCTAAGAAAGGCCTTCGTAGCTGCGGGCAACAACCATTATGTAACACTATTTGGCATTCGTTGATCTATCTTCTTAAGGATAAAATAAACCAATTCTTGAAAAGAAAAGGTTAGAATCTTGATTACTATTATAATTTGCAAAAGATTACTCCATGAGAAAATATTGTATTTAACTATGCTAATGGCGCATTTGGTTCACGACTAGAATCCAATTTAGAATTGCTATATTTTATCACGCCCCGACTTCAAACCTGTGCCAGATGCGCAACAGACAGCCGCATATCCTCGGGTTTGACCCCATTGGATATGCAAGGCTTAACTTTATTAATTAGCATTTAGTCAAGAATTAAACATAAATCACTAAACTTTATTATTATTATTTTTAATTGAGCATTTCAATTCAATTAACAGATGAAATCTCTTAAATATCCCAAATACAAATTGAGCATAGTTAAACCAGATTTAAACTAACATGAACTAAATCCTAAAATCCTAACTTCTCACTGACTGGTCCCAAAACCCGGTAGATCTTCCTGATCTGTAACAAAGATAATGAAAACAAGGTGCAAGCTTAACCGGCTCAGTAAGTTACCACCACCTCCAACATACATACATAAATATACCAATAATAAATAGTGAACATAAACACATCATACATACAGATATCCAACATCAAAATAATATATCCAGCAACATTATGCAAATATGTACCCTAAATTGCAACTGACAAGACCATGGATGGCCAACCAAGTATTTTACTCTCCTATTCCCTCTGACTATGGCCACGATCGGCCCGTGACTTGTCCCGAAAGAGAATAGAATCCTGACTACACATACCGCACATCGGTCATGTGCCAGTGATCGCCCCACTGGAGACCCGAAAGGAAACTAACTCTGAGTATCACACGAGAAACATGCATCCTCGGCATGTGCCTGCCATGCATTGCTAAAATAAGGCAACTAGTTCCTGACTACACGTACCGTACATCGGTCATGTGCCAGTGATCATCCCACTGGAGGCCCGGAAGGAGACTAGGTCCCCATGTGATCATAGTCGGACTAGAGAGCGACCATACCAATACACATGACAATGAATACAACCCGATGCAGATTAAACCATACCATATATATATTTAACAATGCAACAATAATAATATATTTAGCATGTAATACTAAAGGTAAATATAACTTACTTGAAAATTCTATGATGCCTATCCAAGTCAACTCTGATACTGCTCTTTTGACAGGCCAAATGAAATCCCTGATAAGATCAATTATATAATTAATTTTCTATCTAAGATAAACTAGTATAGAAAAATAATCCTTAGTCTGGTCTGGGTCTTGGCCTAAATCCAAAACTAATTCAAATAATTTTTATTATTATTTATAACGCACACATTTTTTTTTCCTTTTTTTTTTCATGTCTTCTTCTTTCTTTCTCTTCCCAAATCCCCTGCTCTCATCCTCGGTCGACCGAACCACCCTTCCCCCCGGTGGAGCCCGTAGAAGACGATCACCGAGAGGAGGGCTCGGCGATCCCGGAGGCGGACGGTGGTGGCGTGGCCATCGAAGATCCATAGTCCAAACCAAAACCGATCCTAAAATCTCAATTAAACCATCTCTAAATAATGAGATAAGGGGAAGAGAACTCACCGGCCTTGAAAGGACTTTCCGGATGCTCGCCGAAGAGGAGAACGAAGGCGTGGAAGAGTCGGTGGAACTTGATTCGACGACGGTAGAGAGGGGTTTAAAGAGGAATACGATGGTTTTCCTCGCCGTTTGGGGAGCGAATACTATCCGATCGGAGTCCTAGCCTATCCCAAACTCATCGTTGACTCCTCCCCTCCCCTCCACGACTCTCCCTTCCGAGTTCTCCAGCAAAGTTTTTGGCTGATCAATGCGAACACCCCTCCCCTGTTCCGGCTCAAACTCTTTCTTTTTTTTTCTGGGTTCCGGATGAAGTCGGTAAGGGCTACCGACTTCAGCTCGCCATGGCCCAATTATCCACCGGGCTTCACATATTTCTAGGCATATTTAATTTGCATCCTGAATAAAAATTAAAATTGAAATAAGATTTGAATACCAAGAAAGAATTGGATACCAGAAAAATGTGGGAATTTGATTTGGAGGATTAGAGGATTCCCATCCTCCAAAATTTTAACGAAGAATTAGCTTCTCCAATCAAGTAGTTGGGATGAAAATCGCCCATTTTTGTTTTCATTCAAAAGTCCCAAGCATGCTCTAAGTTTTTAGCTAATAGAAAATAGACCAGATGCTAAAAAGAAAGATGAACCAAGCCGATCAATAATTTATGAGCAAGACCATTTAACTAGACAAATATATTGTTGTCCTTATCCAAAAAAAAAAAAAAAAAAAATTTCAAACTGAGATCAACTAAAGCTGCATAAACTCTTGACCACATCTAGAATTAATTTACTAGACTTAGCAATAAGCTGGAATTTTCTAGCATCTCTCTTTCTCCAATTAAAAGTACGTACTTGCTAGATCTGAAATCGTTGTAAACATTTAAAATTTAGGGATTGTGATCTAACTTTTTCTTCAATGGAGACAAACCTAGCTTGAAAAGTGGTAATGTTTGGCCCTGACAGCGATAACACACACACACACACATATATATATATATATATATATATATATATATATATATATATATATATATAATAGATGACATATATATCCACAATATTCACCAAAAGCGCAGCGTAGAACCAATTAAGTTAGGATTTTGTGTAACCCAACTAATAATTGTCAAGGAAAATAAGGAGAAGCAAGCAAGGTGATGTTGACACATCCACAACATATCTTGTTGTATATATATTTTGGCATATCTTCACGTACATTTGGAAGTATATTACTCATTATTTGCACCCACCACGTGTTATAATAACCAAGCCGATTTGTGGGGCTGCCCAAACTTAGATCCCTCTTTAGGATCCGACGTTCTGCAACGGTCTAGGGTTATACAGTGTCACGCATTTATCTCATCAGATAACACATCTACAGGTAACAGGTTGTTTTTTTTGTCTCCATACGGCACCTCTGTATATCAAAGATGATACATTTTTGCCTTGCCCAAAATATAATATAAATATATATCGCTACACTTCTTCGATCTTTATGAGCTAGTTATATTGAAATAGCTTTTAGACTTTCAAGAATCTTCAAGAAATTAGTCGATAATTTTGAAAGTGAACACGATCAGCTTCTTAGATCTATAAAAGAAGTTTTCGATGTTGAAAAAATTGGTAGGATTGGATTATAGCTTGTATCATCGGACCATCTTTCTCCATCCTTATTAATGGCTCTCCTTCGGAGTTCTATCATTCAATTATCGGGCTTCGGCAAGGTTATCCTCTATCCCCGTATTTATTTATCATTTGTGCTGACTCTCTCTCACGAGTTTTGTGGGAGACGGTCTGGGAGTTGGCTATTCATCCGTACCTGGCCGCTTCTTTAGCCCCTCCCATCTCGTATTTGTTATTTATAGATGATTGTTTGCTATTGGATAGAGCCACGGCGGCTACGGCCCAGAGCTTCAGGAGTGTTCTTCACTCCTATTGTTTATCTTCGGGACAGAGAGTTAATCTTCAGAAGTCTGAGATTCATTTCTCTTCTAAAATCCCTGCCAGTCATTGTCATCTGATTAGGAGTATTCTTGGGATTCAAGAGGAGGATGTATTGCACTACTTGGGGATTCCTATTACTGAGGGTAGGCTCCGCAATAGGGACTGTACTGTGCTTGACAAGACTATTCACGACAGAGTGGAGGGTTGGCAGGGCTGGGCGCTGTCAACGATGGGGAGGATTGTGTTGATCAGGTCGGTCCTTACTTTCCTTCCGGTATATATGATGTCTAATGCTGTTGTTCCAAAATCTATTATCCTTCGGTTGGAGCGTATCCTTCGGGCTTTCTTGTGGAGATCTACTGTTGCTTCTCGGGTGGTTCATCTTTTGGGGTAGCATGCTATTTGTCAGCCTGTTTCTTAGAGGGGATTAGGCATTCATTCCCTTTTGATCATGAGAGATGCCCTTTTGACCAGACATGCTACTCATCCCGAGTTCCATGTGGTCCTCCATTATGAGAGAAAGATATAGGCTTCATTCGGCTTCTTCCCAAGGGAACTATCTTTCTGCTTGTCACTGCTCTGCTATCTGGAGAGAGGTTGTGATGCGAACACCAGATATTCTTCATCATATGAGATGGACTGTAGGTGATCGTAGGCTTATTCATTTTATGGCAGATCAATAGATTTCGGAGATTATTCTGGACATCTGGCCTACCTTTCTTTCCATGGATGTCCCTGACTCTATTTCTATTGTAGATCTTCTCTTGCCTGGTCAGTCCAAGTAGAACCCAGAGTTGGTAACTCGAGTTTTTGGTCAGATTTCGGCCAAAGGGTCCTATCCATTGCTCTCCCTGTGTATCCCACAGCTGATCTTAGAGTGTAGAGATCCTACGCCTTCCCGAAGGTCCCTTTGGCCGGTCTTTATTCTATTTATAGTCCTATGCAGCTTTCATGCAGCGTGGATTTGGTCTCTTGGTGTTCATCCTAAGGTGAGATTATTTATTTAGAAAGTTGCTTGGCATCGGCTTCCGACAAGAGCTTTCCTTTCTTCGAGAGGCCTTCAGTTGCCTATCTCTTGCCCAGTTTGTATTGGGGTTGACGAATCTCTTGTGCATCTTCTTCTCTTGTACCCGAGAGCTTGGAAGGTATGGAGCTTGGCAGGCTTTCACGGACTATTTCCTTTTACTGAGGATGCTGTGGAGTCCTTCCTCCACATTATGCATTCCAGGTTGTCCGACTTTAGGTCCACTATCCTGGCTTACTTGGCGTATCATATCTGGCTTGTCCATAATGATATGGTATTTTCCTCTTCCATTGCTTCAGCCAGGATAATTGTCGAGAGAGCCAGGGCCCATGCCATGGAGTTTCATAGCTCGACTGTGGGGAATGGGGAGATCTGGGGTTCTGACACTGCTCGTCGAGCGCCCCGCTAGATCTTCATTTCCTGGAAACTCCCTCCTCCGATGTTCGTCACAGTCAGCTTTGATGGGGATATTAGGGGTAGGCGTGGTGGAGGCGCCTTTGCAATTCGGGCTTCTAGTTATGGATTCCTTGCGGTTTGGGGGTGTCATCTTGTCGACCTTACTGTGACCATGGCTAAGCTCCAGGGGGCGTAGGCTGGTATCCGCCATGCCATCACATCCCTTCACCTGGAGCGGCTCATTATTGAGGATGACTCTCTAACGGTCATCTCCTGGATTCGGCAGGCGTTCCACTCCTTCTCTGCTCGCCCTCTTATCCATGATATTGTTAGGATGCTGCAGAGGTGTACTGGGATAGCGGTCATGCATGTTTATAGGAAAGCCAACTGGCGATTGATTGGGTGGCTTCCTATATGGCTAATCACTCGGGAGATATTCTTTGGTCTTGTATAGGAGAGGTTCCTCTATCCTTTAGTGATATCCTTTTGGCTGATGATTTTCGTTGTATTTATTATAGACTTGCAACTTAATTGTTCAGCTTTATCAAAAAAAAAAGAGAAGAAATTAGTAGGATTTCTTTGACCGGGAACCCTTCGATATTTAAACCAATTTTGAAAGGATGAATAGTAAAAATAATGATAAAAATCAGAATACTATAATATTATTTATGAATAAATGCAATTATAAAATTTATATATATATAAAATATTAAAAGAATTGAATAAGAGTCATGGAAGCAGAGGTCCATTAAATCATTCATATACGATTGGCAACATTTACGGTAATCTAGTAATCTCATCAAAAACATGCATCATATCAAAAAATATATATATATATATAAGAATCCATCTTGACCAAGTAAGGAATCCTCCAAGATGCGAAGCATCTAAATTTGGAATAGCATATTTAATTTAATCTTTTCCGATCTACATTAAGTTTTGTCATTGAAAGTATAGTATTAGATTTTTTTTTTTTTTTTTTTTTTTGGAGAAGGTGTGGGGCAACATTTTATCCTTGTTGAAAGTTTATCACTTCCCGTGACATACCACATGGGATGCATATTATGTAGTTCAAGACTTTGTTGGATAATACAGTACAGTACAATGAAGCTCAAAGGTACGGACACATGGGCTCTTCTTGAGAAGAGAAGGGAAAAAGATGGGGAGATGAAACTGAAAGGGTGACCGGTTAAAAAGTAATACTGCAGCGGTTGTCAATAGTTAGCTTCCCAATGTGATGAACAGCTAACCATTAGTTTTTTTTGTTTCCGGATGGCCAAGGAGTTGTCCAAGAATCTCAGGTGAGAGGTCATTTTCCACATCCATCCAACACTTCCAAACATTGCTCCATGATATCACAACAATGTGCATCCTCTTTTTTTCTTTTTTTCTTTTCTTTTTTTTTTTTTCCTCCCCTTCTTTTTTCTTTTTCTTTTTTTTTTTTTTCCTCCCCTTCTTTTTTGAGAAAAATGATGTATATATATATATATATATTCGCTATGGAATTGCTCTAGACTAAGTTGGCAAGCCCAATTTGGCTTGTCGGTTGACCATGTTTGGTATGGTTTATGTTTGGTTATTGTTTTGATTCCTTACTTTACTTCGAGGACATTTTTAAGGCATCCACCAGGGACACTGCAGTGTATGACCCTTGGAATGGAAATTTTGTTTTTTTGCGTACCCGAACGGTCCCTTCGTATCATTATTTGGGGCTAATTCTTAGGACCCGCTCCCGCTCCCGCTCCCGCTCCCAATTGATGTCCACTAGATGCTAGAATTTTGTGTTTAAAAAATCGAAAATAAGCAAAAAACTTAATAGCTTCGTGCTAAATTTTTGGTTGTGATAAATTTAACAAACAAATGGAATCTAATATTTGAGATTTTTTTTTTTTTTTCCATTTTAAAATTAAAACCACCACCACCCATTAGATTTTGTTTTCAAGAGTCCATTTCGTTTATGAATAAATATCATAAAGAAAAATTTATCAATTTTTCTATCGATCAATTTATCGATGTTTTTATACTTTTCAAGATGAATAAGTTAATTTTTCTAGATAATATTTATCAATGAATTAATAAAAAATTTTATCGATCCGGATGGTGATCAAATCATTCTTCCATCAATCAGTAAAAATAAACATTCAATTTTATTCCTAAAATTGCATCTTTTTTTATTTTCAATGCTCCTCATTTAATGACCAATAACTTGATTGATGTCTGCTACTTCCGTCCCCATAAAAAATGTTATGAAAAATATGAATAAATTTTAACAAGGAAAGTAATAATATAAAAAAATATGGATAACAAATTCCGAAACTATTTTTTCATGTATAAAAAAATATAAATTAATTATTTTATTTAAAAAATATTTATCCAAAAAAATATAGAATAATGATCCTGAATCTAAATAGCATACAAAAGATTTATGGGCCGCATGGCTAATGGAGATTGGTGCAATATCAATACATGAGGGCTCGATGATGTGATTGGCTGGTGCATCGCAAATATTTCTTCTATTAAAATCCTTCGCTCGCTGGGATTTAGAGATAATCTTTAGTTGTTTAGTTGCCCAAAAGAAGAAAGCTAAGTATAAAATAATAGAGTTGAAAATTGTGCAAATTATGAATTTGAAAAATACTTATAAATTATTTTTTAAAAAAATTACTAATCAATTTTCCATCACAAACAAATACTGATCGTAGCTTCTAGTGTCAAATATTACACGTCCCAAAAACAGAATATAATAAAATAATATAAACCTAATGTGCACCAAAAAAGAGTTTTATAAAAGGAACGAGAAAGGAGAAGTCATTCCGGTTATGCTGAAATTACCTATTTTAAAAAATGCCGGCATAAGTAAATAAACTCATGAAATAACTATGCTGATAACTGCAACCTACCCTGATATACGACATCTTATTCCATAATTTCAAGACACGAGCTCACGATCTAATCATCTCATACTACAAGACTTCATAACCTTCGGAATCTTTTATGGTGAAAAGTGCAAGCATACGAAAGCATTCCGTAACCTAGATTCACTGGGTAATCAAGAAGCATGATATGCAAAAAAAATAAAAAATAAAAAATAAAAAAAAAATAAACGAGTTCACGAGTTTGGCCATGAGCTACTCGAGCTTAATTTAATGTAAGAAGGTAGATAAAAAGACATGATAATCCTCAGCGAGGATAGGATTAAGAAGACCCTGCTGCTAATTCTAACTTAGAGAATTATTATCGACTCGAGCCATGGAAGGTTGGTTGGTTTAATTGATTAATTGCGCTTTGTCGTGTGCATGGAGGAGAGGCAAAGGATGTGGCTTTGCAAACTTTTTGGCTGACAGGGTGCGGTTTCAAATGCTATGTAGGGTTTGGGAATTCGGAAAGATGTTGTCTTGTGGTCAATCGGCCAAAACCCCAGCAAAAAAGTTGCATAGCCCACCCAATAAAAAGCCAACCCCTTTTGAAAACGACTCAAACGGCGCTCTTCTCGGTGAATTTATTTCTCTCTCTCTCTCTCTCTCTCCATCCAAACTATATCTCTGTGCACGCATCCACCACCACCCATCTCTGTGTAGAATAGACCATCCTCACGTGATGGAAGACAGGGAGGATTAGTTCATTTATTCTTGGGGAGGGGATTTGGAATTATTCAGGATGATTAGGTGATATATAAAATTTCTTGTAAGATTCTTGATCCTTTTATATGTTGATGATACTGCTTATGAAAATTAAAAAATCTTCCATGTTTGATTTTTTCTCGTCCTTGCCTGGCTTCTTCATCCCACGCGTGGATCTGGTATCATGACTCACCCTTTGTGCGAAATAGATGAATGCTAGTATAAACTTTTGTTGAAATTGATCAGAATAAATAATAAATTTGAGGGTTCATTAAATTGGGACGCATTGGAAAAATAAGAATAAATTAACTAGATAAAACATGAACGAGACCTTACTTCCAAGAAAATCGAGTCATGGTCACGCTTAAATATTTGCAACCTCTCATCTAGATTAAATATTATCTCTTATCTAGGAAAGAATGGTGTGCGTGAACCATTAAACTACAAGCTTGGTTGCTCATTGACCATTCTTTTGTTCGTGCTAGATGGGTACGAGTTGTGTGTAGATTTTATATATCGTGTTGCAAAGATCCATCACATGTAATAGGAATTAATGCAAGACTCCCATCAAGCGAAGTATCTTAAATGGTTCCCGATACTAACGGAATAACAAGACTGGTGAAGATAATTAACTTCGTATAACACAAAGTTTCCGATAATCATATACCACTAATATTAGCAT
Organism: Areca catechu; assembly: GCA_021397845.1. Lineage (NCBI taxonomy): Eukaryota > Viridiplantae > Streptophyta > Magnoliopsida > Arecales > Arecaceae > Areca > Areca catechu. Next base: position 15,776,521 of record CM038045.1, read on the forward strand.
TTTGAATGATTTTTGTTTAAAATTTTCATATCTAAATATTTATTTATTATCCGACACTCGTAACCAATTAAAGGTAAACATCGAGAACCATGCATCGCCTCCAGTGCCCCCCCCCCCCCCCACCCATAACTGAAAAGCTGTATAATATTAATTTTCACCTTGGTAAAATAAAAATTATCCCATAGGGAGGAGGGGAAAGAAAAAAAGAAAAAAGACAAAAAAAAAAAAAAAAAAAAAAAAAAAAAAAAAAAAAAAAAAAAAAAAAAGCTGCCCACGGTCAGAAAGATAACATCTATCCAGGTGATATTGGACAGCGGCATCTCTGTGCACAGTGGCTTGCAGCGGTGACCAGAAATCTCAGAGCCTCCACCCTACAAGAAGTTCACATTAAACCATCCCGATGCTTAAAATATTTTACCCCAATACACATATGCTCCAAAGGCTTAAATGCTGAGCATGGGTTGGAAGAAGTGTTGGTCAAAAGACAAAGACAATTAGTATAGAAAGAGATCCAAGTACAAGCCAGAGCTTACATAAATATAAATATATATATATATATATAAAAGTATGCATTCCATTACTTGAATACAAAATTGATAGCCACCGTGAGCCTCAAATATGGTCTCCCGTGGCCACCTAGTCAGTAACGGAAATGCACTCAGACCCATCCACGCACCAAGAAGATATTGACCATAATGCCCCCACATGGATAGGGGCATTTTTGGAAGGGACCCTCCATAATGGTAAGTTTAGCACAAACCCTAATAACAATAATTAAGATAGCTTAGTTCTACAGTAGCCTGGCTCGTTGTTTTGTCATGGTGGGGGGGGGGGGGTGGAATTAAAACATCAAGAGAGAGGAGATCTATGGGGAGCTCCCTTCCTCCTATTGCTCAAGGAAAGAACTATCTGGGGGAAGAACCCACCACCCTTCTTCCTCTTCGGAACCTCGGCGTCCTCTGGCCTTCCGGAGCTGCCCCTGCCGCCGTTGCTCGAGCCGGAGCAACCCTTGTACTGCAATGGGTCTTCGAGGATCGAATTCGGGGTGATCTGGCCATCGTCCTCGACCAGATCGGAGCTATCCATCCGGAGATTCTCGAAGTGCGAGAACGCGAAGTCCGACTCGTCGAACCTGAACAGAATGCTCGACAGATCCTCGCCTTGCAACACCACATGATCCACCTACAATTCAAAACGAAATTCTCGATTCAATTCCCTCCCATTAGTTTATGAAGAAGCTTTTGTCTCCAACCTTAATTAAACCTCGGTCTCTCATTCCCAAATTGGAATTAACCTTGGACTTTTGTGTCAGCATGCATGCAAACCTTGATTAGTATATATGATGCATAGATTATTAATTAACCATGTATGTATAAAAGAAGAGATAGAATATGCATTTCCTACTTTCACCATGGAATTCAAATGGGTACGTGGTACCTTGCAGGAGAGGGAGCAGAAGTGGAAGGGCTCTTGAAGGATTCTGTCACAGGTCAGGCAAATGTTTCCAGAGCCCTTGAAAGGCCTGGACTGAGGCCTTGGCTTCAGGAATACCACTTTGGCACTGTTTATAGTATAGGGCTGCACACAAAAAAAAAAATTTTAAAAAAAAAAGGGGGGGAAATTAAAGAAAAGGAAAAATTGAAAAGAAAATCCTTAAATAGAATTAACAACACTTTTCCCCCATCAATTTTGTGTTTAAATTACTTAAAATTCTAATTTTCAGCATTTCTTTTAAAATTTTCTCATTGCATTACCTGAACAAAGGAGCAATCGATGAGCTTCTCGAGATCATCCAATCGAACCACATCATTGTACACATACCGCCTCACCTAAATTTATTTTAAAAAAAAAAAAAAAAAAAGTAAAATAAAGTTAATTAATTAAAAAGCATGATTCTTAGATTATGTCCTATCTCAAATGCCCTGAGCATTAGTAAATGGTCATATGAAATATTCATGTTAAATTTGCTAAATGTAGCTTTTTTTTCTCAGCATTCCAAAAACGCCCCCATCGATCAGGTAATAATCGTGTTCGTTAAAATGCGAGTCATTGGCCACTTATTACGATATTTTGACCAAATGATTATCAGGAAATCTCATCAGAGAAAGCCACAGGAGGACAGGAGCATGAGATAAATAGACACTTTTGCCCCTCTGACATCCGTACTCGTGGAAAGGATCGCCATGTGCTCGAGGGCAGAAATGTAAACACCTTTCAGGTTGAAAGAAGGGGGCAATTTTGAACCTTTCTTGGCCTCGAAGGAAGATAAATACGACAGCCCTCCCAGACACCGACTCGGTTAAAAAATTAAAATAAAAAATAAAAATAAAAATCCTGAATTTTAATTGAATAAAATATTAAACTTCATAGGGTTAGCTCTGAGGTGAAGAAAAGAAAAGAAAAGACTATATATGCCTGTAAAAATTAATGGGAATTATTTGGACGAAAAAGGTAAAAGGAATCCTGGCTTTTCAACATTAATGGTTAAATGGACATTTTCAAAGCTAAGAAAAGGAAGACAAGAATTCTAATAAAAACAAGGTGAATCCAAGGAAACTAATTATTGAAGAGGGTAAAGAAAAGTTTGCTTCCATGGATAGCAAAGCAGGATGGAAAATTCTACCGCCAAAGAAAGTAAAAAAAAAAATTAAAACAAAGAGAAAATTGGGAAAATAAAGAATGCCAGGATTAAGGCAATGATAAAAAGGAAGAAAAGATCTACAAAGGATATCACATCTAACAATAAAAGAATTTCATATCATGGTCAACAAGCAAACATAACTTCAGGGTAATTTTCAAAAAAAAAAACACAAGAGTCGTCTTATAAAAAGGGTCAAGATATGAGAGAATTTAAGTAACTGAAAAGACATAAAGAGAAATGGGAATCGTTCTTATGGATTTCTAGTGGAGAGAGCCATTACTACAAACATCAAAGGGAGTCATAAATACGCTCTCCTTTCCCACAGATGACTCGCTTTATGTCTGTCACTCTCTAGACTATATTGTAGAGAGAGAGAGAGAGAGAGAGAGAGGCAGACAAAAAAGAGTGCATGAAGAGAGAGATGGAGAGCGAGAGAGGTGCATGAATCAAGAAAAAAGGGCCTGTGTTTCGCCTATTCCCACCACCACCACCACCAGTACTGCAACATCCGCTACTATTTCTATGTCAAGCAAAATAAAACAAAACAGTAGTATTATTTTGAAAAAATAAAATAAAATAAAATAAAATTATTGGAACCGATATGTGGATTCAGAACTCAAATTTTCAAACAAAATAACCATACGAGAGAAGAAAATTCATTTCCCGACCATGTAGGATTTTTCTTAGAATGATTATTTCTACCATATATAGCTGCTATCCTTGGTACTGCTACCATCACGGATAGCAAGATTTCATGACAGACCGACCCTTTTTTTTATACGAGTTTCTTCAGGTACGCCATCATCAAATTTTTATTTCAAACTACAAGTAACAAAAGAAAATTACAAATTAAAGGTGAAAAGATAGAGGACACTAGAGAATTCGAATGAAGAAATCGAATCCAAAAATATAAAAACATGTGGCCTACTTTTAAAGGAAACTAGCAGCAGCAATTGTACCGTTGCCGAGCACCATAAGAACTGCTATTTATAGACCCAAAAGATCGAAGAAAACCAACAAGAATTCAAGCAAATCTAAATAAGAGATGGGAGGAGGAAGCAGAAAAGAAAGGGGAAGGAAGGGGGGGGAAAAAAAAAAAAAAGAAAAAAAAAGAAAAAAGAAAAAAGAGAAAGATAAGAAGAAGAAAGGAAGCAAGAAGACCAGGGGAAAGGACCAGAGGAGCAGACCTGGAGGAGTGGGTGGGAAGGGTGGGAGGGTGCGCAGTGGGGGCAGATGCTCGTGCAGCAGTCGAGGCAGAAGATGTTCTTCTCGTTCTTCTTCCTGCTCTCATGGGCCCCACACCCCACAAAGAAGCTCTCCTCCACCAGCCCACCCAGCCACCCCGGCATCCCATTCCCTCCTCCGTCCCCCCTCCCCATCCCCTCTCTCTCCCTTCGCTCTTTTCCCTTCTCCCTTCTCTCTATATCTCTCCCTCTCTCTCCCCCTCTCTCTATCTCTCCTTACCTCCCTCTCTCTCTCTCTCTCTCTCTCTTCGTACTCTCTCTCTCTCTCTCTCTCTAAGGATGTATAAATAATATAGTTCTCTCTCACTCACTCTCACCGTGAGGTGGGTATGAGCTTAGAAGAGGGGAAGGAAGGGAGTGCAGGGAGGGGTTAACGAACCTCCAAAGGCTATTTATAGAGGGAGGGTGGCGGTGGTTTGGGAAGGGGGACAAAAGAAAAGAAGGAAAGGAAAATATGGGACTAAATCAAGGAAAATGAAAAAAAAAAAAAAAAAAAAAAAAAAAAAAGGAAAATGGTAGAGAATGAATGGGCTGTGCAAATAAAATAGACGATATTATTGGCGAATTTTTTTATTATAATTTTTTTTTAAAAAAAAAAAAGAAATTATGCGCCGCGCTATTACATGTAACCAAAAAAAAAAAAAAAAGCCCACGGGTGCTATTAATTCCGTTCACCAAACACATATTTTGATGTATTATTATAGAAACGGACGGTTCATGATTCGTCGTGTGCATGATTATACTCGTGTATACTTTGTACACAATAATTTTCCTTATTTATGTTGGTGTTTTTGACTGCAAGGGATTTTGGTGGTGTGTTTATGGCGGGAAAGGCGCAGACCCACCACTAATTGTTTGTACTTTTTCTTTGCTGCCCTCCCTGCCTTGCCACCAAGAAAATAAGAAAGGATGTGGGGACAAAAATAAAATAAAATAATGATGGAAAGGTATTTTGTTTCCTTTACCTAATTTATCTCGGTCAATATCCACTTCTTTCTCTTTTGTTTTGCTACTTTCTTTTTATATCAATAATATATATATATATATATATATATATATATTCTATTTTTATTTATTTATTTAGTTGTTTGAGTGCAGTCAGGGTGAGGGAGGCTACCCTTCGTATCGGTGTAAAGTTAAAAGTGACATTTGAATGGTACAAGGCCATATTTCCATCTCTGTGCCCTCTAACGTTCTCCAATCGATGCAATAATTCTTGGTATTCAGTTCTTAGGGAGTAAGGGGGTCCACCTAGAGAGACAACTTAATTAGGCTTCATTTTTAAAAAAAAAAAAAAAAAACTAAAAAGAAAAATTCACAACGCACTATTTTGCGTCTACTACTTAGAATCCCTGATTGGCATGTTTTCTTTTGTTTTTTTTTTTTTTTTTTTTTTGTAATTTTTATAAATTAATCTAGATCAATATTAATTATCTATCTTGAAAAATTGGATCCATGAAAATAAAAGTAAGGATCGAATAGGCCAGTACCTATCCTTGCCTAGATGCGGGACAAGACAACGTAGATACGTACCTAGAATTCTACGGCTTGAGATGGATAGTTTGGATCGGGTAAGATTATAAATTTTATTTTTTTATACAAGTTAATTTTTTGCTTCGAGAAAAAAATTTATGAAGAGTTATATATATCCAAATAAAATTCGGGACGGGAACAAAAATGAGATTGGGGGAATATATTACATTATCTTTAAAAGAATATCTAGAAAGATATAGAAAAGGAAGTCCCGTTAAAGATATGGCAAAATTGGATTCAACTCGTATGGTCATTTGCATGCGGTAAGGTTTCTCTTTTGTAACATGATTTTAAGGCTTTGATTAACTTTGGAAAGATCTCATGCATGATTATCATTATTTTTTTTTATAGAAAATGCATAATTATTATGTCTTTAGAAGAGATGTTTGATAATAATAAAAAAATGAATATTATCATCTCGATCGAAACAAACAAATTCAAGATTCAACTATTAATTATTATAGATTTTGTTACTTGTTTTTAAGAAGATATCATGTTGATAATTCATTAGGGGTGCTAATGGATTGGATACGGCTCCGTTCAGCCAATATTCATATATATCCAGTAGTTAAAAACTCTATATATTTCTTATCAAAAAAAAATTAAAAACTCTATATTCATATCCATCTCGAGTCGAATTTGGCCGGATAAGAATTTATCCTATAAGTTTTTATAAAGTAATTGTAACTTTGAAAAAGATGATTTAAATCAAGATTATATCATATCGAGTTCGGAACGGATCATAATATTACCCGTACATAGGTCGATCTCGCTTCAAATAATTTATCTAAAACTCATACCCTCCTGAATTTTTTTAATCAGGTTGGGTTGGATTGAGTATCCAACGGTCACCTCACCATCCCACCCCTCTTTTATATTTTTTTCTCCTAGTTTGCAACCCAACAAACATAAATTTAAAATTATCATTATTTCACGGAAAAAAAAAAATTCTATTCTACAAAATCCTAGAAACTCTTTTCTCCGTCTCCATCCCTTGGCCACCAACTCACTCTCCCTTTCAACCTCTCTCTTTTACTTTCTACTCTCCATCTCAGGTACTGAACTCCTCTCTCTTCTCTCCATCTCCATCTCCATCTCCATCTCCATCTCGATCTTAGCCGCCTGCCCGCTCTCCCTCTCAATCTTTCTCTTCTGCTCTCTACTCTCCATCCCATATACTAAACTCCTCCTCCCTATTTGAGAACCCACCCTTTCAACCTCTCTCTTCTACTCTTTCCATCTCGGATACCGAAATCCTCTCCGTTTGAGAACTAAAGTTGTTCGAGAAATACAACTTTATTTAAAATATCATGCATGCAAGCTTTCCTCTGAAAAGAAATTCTAACATCATTTTGCTGAACACTTGTTCGGTCATTCTTCTTTATTTTTCATTATTACGTTGAAATTAGTATCAGATTAGGCGTGCATATATTGATGGGCTTCTATTGCTTCAAAATTAAAATCAAAATTTTAATCTTATTACTTGAATATTTGTTTTTGAGTGAATTTCTTTTTAAAAAAGATTTTGAATTCAATATTGTATATTAGGTATTAGTTATTTTATTGTATTTAGTTGTAATTTGCTGATTTCTTTTTTTTTAATCATTGAATTATTATTATTATTATTATGAATACTAAGTTTATTTTTAAATTACCGAATTTCTTTTTTTGGTTTGGTCGGAGAGGGGGGACTGTAGAAGCATGGTTTTCTTTTTATACACTTTTAATTATATCTTAAATATGGGTGAGTTATCTATTAGCTTTTTTGTTAAATTATCTATTAATTTGATTATTTCTTCTCCTTTTTTAGATATGCTGTTAGTATTTTGTTTTAATTTTCGAAGTTGATGATAAAATTAATATTAAGAAGGTTTTCGGTCCGGTTAATTTGTTCCATGAATTGCAACTTGAAACATACTTCAGAATGTCGGTTAACTGGTTTGATCCATCTTATTTCGGTTTGATCTGTTTATAGAATCGATGGGACCGATTTGATTTTAAAAATATAGTAAAGATTCATTTTAGCTTTATAATTTGTTATTTATTCACTATTATTTCTTGTCTATGGTATCTGATAGCATCAAATGGTATGTTAATTTGTCAAAAATATGACAGTTTTTTAAGCTATTTGATAACGATGTTTTTGTGACCCAGCAAATGCATTCTAATTTGCAATTAATTAAAACATCCTAATTTTATTAGCCGCCCATGTGAAAGGATCAAATATATTTAAATATTATAAATCTTCAAGGAGGTAAAATAGCATCAAGTAATAAGAAAACACTTTTACTGACTATGCTATTAGCCTGTAACTACCTTTTTTTTTTTAAAAAAAAAAAAAAAACACTCATAAATTATAAAATATCAAAAATAAAAAGAAAACTATATACTATTAGATAATCATTTTATGGAATAAACTATGACAAAAGATTCCCTTGTAAGCTGGCCCCAGGACAAAAACTCTAATTTAGTGGCTGCAAATTACAGCCAAAAAAAAAAAAAAATCAATTTCATCTAAAGTTATGGCTAATTCGTTGAATCACAACTGACAGACTCCTTTGCCGTGCTTCTCTTTTCTTATATCATGTTCATCTTTGCAATGTGATGGTGTTGTCGTAGTCACCACCATATTTGCTTCCTTTGATATCTTTTTTTATTATTAATTTTAAAAATAAAATAAAGTTATATTTTTCTTTCTTTTTATGTTTTTAAAAGTGTAAACATGTTAGTATAGTCAATTATTTATAAAACCAGATATAACCATTATGGTTGAAACGGTGGTAATAGCAGTAGAGATAGCGGACGTGTTGTAGTAGTGGTGTTGGTGACAATGATAGCAACCACGAAATGAAGATGGCCATGATTGTATTAGTGATGCAGAAAATGAGATGAGATGGCAATAATAGAAACGGCAACATGATGGTGAGGCGCTGATCATATAGTGGAGATGACAACAATGATAGTAATGGTACGGTAGAAATGATAATAACATTAGTGGTGGCAATACTAGCAATGTATCAAAGGTAGTGAAAATGGTAATAACGATAAGGATGATTTCGTAGAAGGGGAGAGTACCGATGGTGAAGATGGTAGTAGTGGCGATCAAAAAATAAGTTTATTATTTTTAAATATATTGAATTCAAGGATTTCTTATTATTTTTTAAAATAATGAGAATAATTTTAAAAAAAATAATGTACCGAATATATTTTTATCTTGATTTCTATAATTTTGTTTTTTAAAAAACAAGAAAACAAAAGAGATGCTAGGAAGGTCCCTAACTTTTTCTACTTTGTTCAACATTTTAATGTTCTACTAATATACAATAAAAATAAATTTTGGAAACACATGGATACAATAATATGGTAGTTTTTTTTTTTTGTACATGGCATATTTAATATTTTATTATCCTAAAGATTTTGATTATTAATTATAAATAGATAGAAATTTTAGAATATTCGAATCTAGGATCATTTTGTACTAAGAATTATACAAAGAGTAAATTATAAAAAATCATCTAAGATTAGAGATAAATTATACTTACATCTAATAGTTCGAAAAATCTCTACTAATATACAATAAAGATAAATTTTGGAAACACATGGATACAATAATATGGTAGTTTTTTTGTACATGACATATTTAATATTTTATTATCCTAAAGATTTTGATTATTAATTATAAATAGATGGAAATTTTAGAATATTCGAAACTAGGATCATTTTGTACTAAGAATTATATAAAGAGTAAATTATAGAAAACCGTCTAAGATTAGAGATAAATTATACTTACATCTAATAGTTCGAAAAATCTCTACTAATATACAATAAAAATAAATTTTGGAAATACATGGATACAATAATATGGTAGTTTTTTTGTACATGACATATTTAATATTTTATTATCCTAAAGATTTTGATTATTAATTATAAATAGATGGAAATTTTAGAATATTCGAGACTAGGATCATTTTGTACTAAGAATTATATAAAGAATAAATTATAAAAAACCGTCTAAGATTAGAGATAAATTATACTTACATCTAATAGTTCGAAAAATCTCTACTAATATACAATAAAAATAAATTTTGGAAGCACATGGATACAATAATATGGTAGTTTTTTTTGTACATGACATATTTAATATTTTATTATCCTAAAGATTTTGATTATTAATTATAAATAGATGGAAATTTTAGAATATTCGAAACTAGGATCATTTTGTACCAAGAATTATATAAAGAGTAAATTATAGAAAACCGTCTAAGATTAAAGATAAATTATACTTACATCTAATAGTTCAAAAAATCTATGATTAACCCTTCGAGGTTTGTTTTTATCTAATAGATTAACCTATAACTTAACAAAATATTAGTTGAACCGTTAAATTGGAATCAAATGCTATATCAGAAATAATTTTAAAAGTGATGAAAATAATTAGTTTGGAGTGACATAACAACCACTTAAGGATGTTAAGAGAATGCGTGCATCTTCCTCCCAACTCAAGGTTGATTTTGATTTTTCATATAAGATAAATAGTTTCATGACCATTGTTAATTAATTTATCTAGATGTAATTGGTATAACAAGTGAAGGGAGCTTTTGTAACTTAGACTTATTACAAATACAAGACATGAATTTGGTGGCATGATATTTTGTATTTGAGAATCATCAAGGACGTACGTGAGCATAAGTGACTCTGGGCTTGCCCCAGCAAATATATCCCTTTACTTAACAATTAATTAAAGGTTTTGGGTTAAATTAATTCTTGAGTAGCACATCTCTAAAAGTTAGGACCCAAGTATACATAGCATGCATGGATGATCTCACTTTCGTTTTCTGGAAAATAGTATGATCGCATTAAATAAAAAATTAAACATAAGGTGTACGTTAATTATGCTAAGAAAATTATGAAATAGACAAACAGTATGATAAAAATTATTGAGAACGATTATTGTTTTAAAGAAGAGTTATAACTAGCAAGCAGTCTTGTTAAGATTCACATCTAGGTGAAAGGACTACAGAATTCGATTTTAAAAGATAACATATTATGGGAATATTAAAGATTCGACACTTCAACTTATTCGGATGATCTTTTATACAAAAACAAAACAAGATCTTCTTTTATATTCCTACACATTCCAACAATCTTGAACTTGGCCAAAAACTTTAAATAATATAGTTTTGCTCGATGAGAGATGCAAAATCATCCTTACAACTTATTCATACGAACCATGTGGCTAGCAACCATATAGATACAAATAATTGTATCAAGACTTTAATTTTTTGCATGAAATAAAATACTATCATAATTTTAATAGTTTTTAAATTGGGAGTGTCATTTCGTAATTTTTAGGTAGTTGAACCAGGATGGAAAAATCATGGAGATTTCTATAGTTAAAAATAAATTTATATAAGGCGATGGTTGACTATTTTACTTTATTACTCGAAAAAAACTAGAGTAGAATTTGTTTGATTAGCAGTAGCCATAACTCATAACAATATTAGCAAATAAGTTTCTAAAGATTTACGATCAAGAAAACTGGTAATCTAATCAATTGCTGATAAGTTTCTGCAAAGTCTTCTATCATATCTATAAAGTTAATTCATTGTGGTAAATTGCCGACTTTAGAAACCGCTCATAATATTTTTTTCCATTAACATCTTGTTACATTCTAACTTCTTGCCAATTGCACATGCTTAGCTCTACGAGGAGCAGAAAATATGTACAGCAGACCATTTGAGAAAAAAAAAAACACTATATGAACCACTACTTCCGAGCACAAACGAGAGAATTTTTTTTTTTTTTTTATTAGACGAAGCATTCATACGAGTCTTATATAAATACGGTCAACAAAATTGAAAAATAAAATACTCTTAAAAAGATCATGATGGACCAATTCCATGCAAATCTAGATTATATCAATCATGCAACCATGAACCATCATATGCCAATCCAATAAGTTGGGCCGACAGAGCATCATCTACTTCCGAGCACAAATGAGAGAATTTTTTTTTTTATTAGACGAAACATTCATACAAGTCTTATATAAATACGGTCAACAAAATTGAAAAATAAAATACTCTTAAAAAGATCATGATCGATCAATTCCATGCAAATCTAGATTATATCAATCATGCAACCACGAACCATCATATGCCAATCCAATAAGTTGGGCCGACAGAGCATCATCGGTGGGGGCCGATATCATATAGAAACTTGACACGTCACTGCACGCCAATCATGCCCCATCAATCATCGTTCAGAAACTTGGTGGTGCGAACAGGCTTATACAAACGTCCATCAGTCCAACAAGCCCATCATGCACAAGTTATCAGGCATCGCAGTCTACTTGGGCCCAGAGCCCAATAATATTAAAAATGTAAAATACTGAAATTTTATCTTGATGATATGTTGTGCTGTCCCTCAGCAACAAGCAAATATTAGTTTTATATCAAATCAGAACTATTCAAGATCTTCCAACAAAATTTATTTATTTATTCATTTTATTGGAGATAAAAGGAGGGAGTTAATGCTCGGTTCATCAAGATCTACAAATTTCATCCATAACATTCATGAAGGAGAGAAACTAAACTAAAAACGAAGGAAGGAATTGTTGGTCATTCTAATTTTGTTCACATATCCGGCTTCTACGATGTTATTATTCCATGAAAAATTTGGACACGCACGCTGAAATATCAACCAACTTCATCGGTCCATGCAACATCGGAGCAATTGGAATTATCGAAACCGGGGTCCATGTAAAATTTGTTAAAACTTAGGATCTTGAGGTTTGAAACCAAAGTTCCTACTAAAACTTGAGCCTTGGAATCAAAAGGGATCTGTAAGAGATTCCTCTTCCGAGCTCTGTTAACGACCCTTCTTAGAGAGTCAAACGTGAAACTCGAAAATACTGGAATTGAACGAAGTGATGATCAGCAGACCAGAAATTTAGCAACCTTCATGCAATTTAGAGTCCAGGACCGGGATTATATATTATCCGTGGGATCGATATCCGAAGACTCGAACTTGACATCAGATTTGGACCTTCATGCTAGTAAATCAAAATGAAGTGCATTCCTCAAACTTTTTTTTTTTTTTTTTTTAACATGTTTGAGCTTAGCTAATCTCACAAACAAAACCTATATATATATATATATATATATATATTAGTAGGGTTGGATATATAGAGCCTCACCGATTTTAACCAAGTTGAAGGCAGGACATGAACCTAGGCCATTAGTTTCGAATCATTGAATTGAAAGCACTCGCAAACGATGGACCTATAAATCCCGAAAAAGTACTGTATGGTACATAAATCAATTATATCATGCATAACTTCATAACTTCGTGACACTAAATTCCTGCAGGATGCTGATTAATTTGCGTTGCTCCAAGAGGTCTTGATTCAATACACCCACTCCAATTTTTAGCCAAGTATCACACTACTGTCCTATTTCTCGAGACAAACACGTTTTGATTTCTCATGAACATTTCCTAAAATCCTCCGGCTTTTCATTCTAAAACTGCAACCAGGCATCTATCATATCACAGCCTAGAAAGCTTTTTTGTAAGGGGGGAAAAAAGGGAACCAGAGGCTGCACTCTTTTCACTTGGATCTATTTGCCGAATTTTTTTCAACATATGTCAGGAAAAGAACTGCAGCATTGGTTTGCTTTCTGTCGATTTTTATGAGCAGTTGGTTAATTAAAGCTGGAAGTCAATGAGAAGTTACCATACAGGAAAAAAAAAAAAAAAAAAAAAAAAAAAAAAAAAAGCAAGCTGTAAAAGAAGAGCAGTCGATCAAAGAGAAGGAGCAGCAATGAATCTAGAAAGACCCACCAAAAGCTCAAGCTAGAAAAGGCTCGTTGGGATGCATATCATTGTATTCCGACGATTCGAATCAATTTACAAGGAAGTTTCTCGTTGGTCTTTTTTTAAAAGCTAGAACCGAAACCAAGATTTAATGGTCAGCGAAACAACTTCAAATTCCATGCACAAACTTAGTTGGTGTAAAGAATTTGATGCCACGTTATCTTTCCAGGTACTCTCATAACCTTTTTTCTCGAAAGAACATTTTTCGAGACTTAAGAGAAAGTACTTTCGATAGTTTTTGGCTTCGTTTTTACCGTGCATGAAATGAAATGGGGTCCTTTCATGAGAAAGTACCTTTGAGGTGAAGATCGATCCTTCACAAGAGCCTTCTCATTTGCATCAATAAGAATGAAAAGAAATCAAGGAACTTGATCAAACACCCTCTTCAAGGTGCTAGCTAATGTGTATAAAGGCCTACAAGGGTGGCAGATGAGCCTTAATTTGCGTGTGGAAGTTAACAACGGACAAGACCTACTTCGTGTCATTTATCAATAATAATGGTGGCATGCTTTTTTGCCCATGAGGCAGTACGATCGAAAGAAAGAAGATCAAAATCTTCGATTAGTTGGTGCTGAAAAGAAAGACCATATACCAAGGGTCTCCTATAGAGAAAAGGTGGTATAGGAGCGAGACAAAACTATAAAAGAGATCCATTTTGGATGACGACCTGGACTTCTTGCATTGGCTTCGATGGAAGACAGCCGTCGTGCATTCTCTTAATCTGGACTGTACGGAGGAGGAGAACGATATTTGTTGTGGGGAAGGGGGAAGAAGAAGAGGAAGAAGACCTGGGATCAACTTTTGATGGCCATCCGTAATCTGGTCGTTTGTTCGAAGAAAACGAACAAGCACCTTATTATTATTATTATTATTATTATTATTTTTTAAAAAAAAATACTTATTTTTGTAATTTTTATGGATGCTGTTAGGATCGAAGTCTCCACCAACCTTTGTAATGTTTTGTTTGAATCTTATACGTACCCGATAATATACAAGAACAAGTTTGGAAAAAGATGACATGACACGTACTGGCTATGACATCGACAATATAACTGATGATCGCATGAATCCAAATTAATGTGTCGATCATGGATCCCAGTCTCCGTAGAGAAGCCAATATCCTATCGAGTTAGGTGTTTGTTTGTTTCCTGATAGTAGCATACCGGCAAACCTATTGCAATTTGGCATGCATGTTAGGCCTTCCACACTTAAACTAGCTGCTGGTGGGATGATAGGGCCCAATAACAAGCACATAGCCCATTTCAAAACTGCACATTCCTTCCCTTATAAATCCAAAAATTTTGGTATGATTTTTGTATTGGCTATTTTCGTGGTCCTTGTACGAAGTACGTGCATGCACTATTATAAAAAATTTCTAAGATATAACGAATGACATTGAAATGAAGATAATAAAATTTCTATTTCTCTATCTTTCTCTCCCATTTTTTTATTTTCTTTCGTAAATATTTTAACACGCTATCGAAACCAGGTTAAAATACGTGACTATCATCTCTTCCGTCTTTGTCGTGGGCACCATTGCCAATCTATCGATCTCTTGATTCTTTATTTTCGGTGGATTTACAAATTCTCTATTTTTCTATAGATTAATACGTAAAGTTTCGTTATTTTCCGGTAAATCCATAAGTACTCCTCTTCATCACTTTTTTTCTCGGTTTCAAATATTTAACTCTCTCATTATCATTGCTTAGTAATTTTATTTTCCATCATCTACCTTGACTGCCTTCTCCTCGATGCCATCATTCTCTTTTATGGTGCATATACGAGGATCATCAACCTATAACTGTATTGTTTTTGAATGCCGGTCTTTTTTTCTGTAGCATTTTTGTCTATAAGCATTATCGATCTTCGTCTATCTTCTCTCTAAGTATTAACTTTACTGCAACTACTACTCTTACAATTATGTCATCTAAATAAACAATACAAGCATATACATTAATTTATCATGCCAGCTTCTAAATACATTCGTGATCTAGTTTTCAAACTCAAATTGGTACTTATGATACCATATCGAGTTTGAGGGAATATGTTAACATGATTTTCGATAATTACACGATCGTAGATGATCACATAATTTTAAGGATAACATGACAACTCATGATATTTTATTTATCAAAATAACTTTATGATATTTTGATATATTAGTATGAATCGATATTATTTTTTTGTTAGTACAATCCTGTATCGGACGTTATTAATTTTTTTATATGAAATCTATATACTGTTATAAACAATCTACGAATGAAATTGAAATAGAAATAATAAAACTTTCCGTACCTTTATCTCTTTCTTATTTTTCCTTTTATATTGTAAATATTTTAACAAAAAAAATTACTTAAAAACCCCCCTCGACCTTGGCCTTGCAATATTTAGCTCGATCTTTTTTTTAAAAAGAATTTCAATAAAATTCATGAAATTATACTTTGTTGCTCTGCGATCCTTCCAATCCATCTATTTTAAAATATCATGGACATGGACAGATATGAATAACAAAATCATCCTTTTTTATCAAAATTATCCTTCTCTATAAAATAAAATTGGCAAAATATTTTAATCTTCCAAAACATTAATATAACCTAGCTAGACCCTCCCGGTTCTTTTCATGCTCTTATCTCCTCTCCCTTATTCCCACTTTTTTTTTTTTTTTTTTCAAGTGCTTTTTATTCATCTTCCACGGTGTTTCATTCATGCACCCTACTTACGAAATTGGATTAACCTTGCCCGATCATTTTCCTCATAAATTCTTGAATCGACCGTGTAATATATTACCAGTCGATCGATATAATAATGATGATGATGATGATAATGATGATATAATGTACCATCGATGGTAGTTATGACAATTTATCATCATCCTTTTAATTTGTAAAATGTTAAAGAATGGATGCTGAGAGACCCACAAGCATGTGGGGCCGAGCAAAATTGTTGCTTTGGGGCCATCCCACCTTCGTAGCTCCACCCCCGCCCCATTTCGCATCACATCCATCACCTCTAACCTTTATCATGGCCTTCAACCCATTTCACATCACATCCATCACACCAACTTAAAAAACTTTCGGCCTCCTCCTGCCCATCGTGGGGAGTATTTGCCACTCCCACGTGGAGCAAGAAAGGGGGCGGGGCTACGTCGATGAGAAGATCACTGCGTGAATTTCCGATACAACCCCGGTCCAAAGCTGACCGAGAGTGCATGGGGATGCGACACGTGGTCGAGTCTTCATCGTCCAATGGCCGTCAGACACATCAGCAGCGGCACATGAAGACCGCGATGCTTGGCAACAAAGAAAAAAGAAAAAGAAAAGCAATCACATCCGCTAGATGATCCATCGTTCAAAACAAAAACCCATACCGTCTCGCTGACGCATGGGCTCCGGTTCATGCAGTTCCACGTTGGTGGGTGGCATGGAGTGGACTTGGCTTTTTCGAGACAATAACCTGATCGGGAACTGTTCGAGTAGTAAAATCAACATGATGCATGTCCCATGAATGGACGCATAGGAACATTTTTGAAGAGTGACATGCATGCACGTGAGCTCCACTTGTCCACGGTTTCTTCCATTTAAAAATCATGTTCATGTTAACACTCAAGTACGGTAGGTGAGTTTGAATGATGCAATGATGTGTTCAAAAATCAAATCATTCGTCATTCATATCTTTAGGTATCTTCCTATCTAGATGGAATGTATCATGCTAACAACCACTGCTTTGATGTGAAACATATGTTCTTTTATTATTATTATTATCATTATTTTAATTTTGAAAAGGGTCATATGATATTATTTGAGCATCTTATCTGAAATAGAAATCAACCATCTTTGCATACATACGGGACCGGTCAGGTGGATATGGTGGTGGGTCCTCGAGCCATTTCATCGATGGAATCTATATATTTACATGGCTCGGGGGCGCATCACCTCTTCTATTAGTCATGAGATAGCTAAAGCCGAGTCACATTCTAAGTGATGGCTTCGAGGGAGACCGGATTTTGAATGCTCTAGTTAACATTCATGGAGAACCGAAAAAATATCTTGCTTTCATGACCACACTCCTATCCTAATTAATGACGCAGGCTGCAAGAGGACCGTGTTACGTGCATTTGGTATCCAGACTTGGAGGAACGAGTACTTCTGCTCGAATTATATCAGAAAAAAATTATATGATAAACTTGGGGTCCTGATTTTCATTTCGACATGCCTCTCTATTTTCAATCTCCACCCCTTTAAATCAAGAGGAATTTGCACCGAAATTAAGTCATCTTTCTACGGGTGCCGCCGCAGCCAGCTAAGCCACCTGAACTTTCATATTCTTACAAGTCATGTTAATGCAATGATCAGAAGAGACTGATGTGGTTTTCAAGATAAATTCTTCGAGTAATGTTGTCCATCAATCTCTTGATATAGATTCTTTAAATTGCCTGAAAAGTAAAAACACACCAGAACCTGCACCCAAAAAGAAAGTTTTCACCTGACACCGGAGCTGACCCGGCCCACAGCCAAGATTGAAAGAACTCACCAAATTAAAATGGCACCGATCAAAGTTCTTTTTAGATGAAACTTATAAAAATCCATTTTATCTTTTAATTTTCCCAGTAAAATAGAGTGATATTGACATTTCTCACGGCATCGCCAATAACACATTCCAGTCTTTCGCTATCTTATTTGTACCCCAAGCAAAGGGGAATTCCAGTCACATGCCGAGGAGCTAGGTGCGTGGTTGGAGGTAAAAAAAGTATACCAAATATCATGTTTACGGCTATAACGGATGCCGAGAACCTGCTGTTCCGCGACCAAAAAAAATAAGAATAATTTTTAATTTTGAAAGGCCTTCTGACCACGGAGATGTGGCAGTGGCTGCTGCCACGACACCATAGGGTGGATCGCATGTTGCTCTTCCACCAACACCTGTTTGTTCTAGTTGGAGACGGCCCTTCTCAATTACAGACCCTTGGAAGTGACACCCATGGATCTTTTCCTTTCCAATAACTATAAGCAGACATGGTGGTACCTCCAAGAGGTGTTGCCAAGTTGTTCATGCCTCGTCCGTGGGAAACATGCAATAGGTTGTTCACGGTTGAAGTCGGTCAACTCAATCTTGCTCGATGCTCCTTTGAAGTGTGGTAGCATGAATGAGCTATCTTGTTAAAAAGCATATCTTGCTAAAAGATGGAAGGAACTCTTTATCATTGGAGTTGACTGATATAGGAGGACCCTGATATGCTCCTCCACTATCGAATAGCCTATGCATTGTTTCCATAAAATTTGCATGCGAACTTCTTGTAAAACACGTCGGAGATAGTCCGAAGCTCTTTAGAAGCCTCGGGAAAACTTCAGGCATCATTAGCGACCCGGAGGAGAACGATGATATCTTACCCTCGCCAGCAAATTAAAGAGACATTCCATATATATTGTTCAGAAGGGACGATGGCCAAGGAAGGGAAGGTATATACATGAACAAGATCAGCTCATTCCAAAATGCTCGCTCTATATAGTTAGTAAAAGAGACCGGCAGGGGATCGCATCCTTCAAAGTTGACATGGAGAAAGCATTTTCTAGTGTATATTGGCCATTTTTTTGGACTGCATGTTCTTAAAAGAAGTTGCCAGAGACCAGGGTTCCGAATCACTGGATGCACGACCTGCATGTAATCAGTTGGACTTGCGTATAAAGCAATCATCCCTTTTCACGGTATTGATGCAAGAGGCCCTATCTGTCATATTTAATGGAGATTTAGAGCACAAACTTTTTCATCAGAAGCCCATCACGAGATGCTTTTGAGTTGTTCTGCTCTTTATAAGAGGAACATATTCTTGGCCGACGACGAATGTCTCGCTGCTATCGGTATGCCATAAACAGGACAAGCCAATATTATCCATGACTTCAGTCCAATACAATTTTCCGATTCTCTCTGGTTTGTCACTTTGGCACCGAGACTACTCGCTTGTGAGTGGAAGGTTCTATTTAAGGAATCATATCGTTACAAGACGATAATTAGAGGTCATGCTGCATACCAACATCCTTTTCCAGTTTGCTCTATTTGCTCTTCGTATCATTACTAATTTTCCTCATAGATATAAAAGGACCGATAAATTATCTGATGTCACGCTCGTACCTGGACCCAACTGGACTCGAATACATCATCCATCATGCATGGCCAGACCCAGCTTGGACGACCCTACAGATCTGAAATGATCTACCATGAACCCTTCCTTGCCCCGGCACCGTGGCTGGCTTAGATCCGGATTTAAAAACATAACCTGAAAGAAAACGAAGTTGGCTCGCGAAGACTATCCATAGGTTGTGGTTGCATGTAGCTAAACCACCTAGAAGCCTCGCAATTTGTACTCGTGTTAATTCCATTATCAGTTCAAATCCTCATCCAACTCCAACCTTTCCAGAAAGAGAAACTCCATGTCCAACCTTGAAATAACTCAAAACTGTTGCAGATCACGTGGCCAAAACACCTAACATACAAACTTCTGCATATTAATTACAGCCAGGGACGTTAGCAGAATCACACTTTGAGGTAACTTAGAAGTTACGGTAGTTCTAACTCTATGCAACTCAATTTACTACGCATCCTCAGCTAACAGCAAATGTTTACCAATGGCTTTGAGCAGCACGAGACCCCGGTAGCACTACCAGTAGGCAACGCATCAACAACCCTGGATCCATACCTGAAGCAGTTATCTGAAGTATAATTTGTAAAATGAACAACCATGTGCCCCTTATGTAACACATATGAAAAGGATCTATTTCCTACAGTGGCATTTTAAGCTGTAATAACAACCTCCCATTTGCCCACAGCAGGCTCTGGCAATGGGCCGAAGTTCCCATGAGCCATCCATGCTCCTTCGGACGCGGATAGAGTTGGTGCAAATTTAATCCAAGAGATGGCTAGGTCTATATGGTCTATCCTCGGAATAGAGTATAGCAAACCCTAGCTTGAAGTATCAAAGACAGCCAAATGCCCAAAGCTTTACGGAGAATATAGATGCTTGTTTAGAAATTAATTTTTTTTTTAAAAAAAGTATATGTACAGTTTAGAAAAATTATCAAGCTTTTTAAGATGCAATAAAGATGAAATGTTAAAAATGAGAATAAGGAGACCAACGAAATTTTCATCAGAATAAACAACTGCATTTGTTCCCGCACATCTTTTATTAAACCCTTTCAGTCTGTAGAAAAAGAAAAATGTCGAGCATTCGATAGTAATTCAATCAAATCAGGCAGTCCAAACATGAATAGCATTGGTATGCAGCATATAATAACATGGTTGGCTTGGAGCTTGTACTGGTGCCAGCTACAATTAGTATTGTTTCCCCATAGGACCGAGATTAATCTAACAAGAACAGGTCAAGGAAGAACTAAGGAGAGATTTGAAAAGCTTAGGCTATCAATCCTATGAACGGTCATACCCAGGTTTGTGCAGTGCACTTCATCTAACAGGCTTTTATCAGTGCCGATCCTCTTTTGGGAGAGGCGGGGGGCAGAGGAGGTTACCATGCATCGGCATGGCTCCTCTTTTGTTTTCCTGATCACTTGAATCCCACAAAATAGTTTTTAAAAATGTCTCATGAACTCACTGCTTTACAGTATGATTATTTAACAAATAAAATCAGGTCAACCTGAAAGTTCACATAATAATATCACTACAAGCCACCAAAAGATTTTTGCATGGTTTCAGGTGCACGTTACTGAAAAACGGGAGTTTCAATTAGACAAGGGTGTCAGAGCCAGAGTTACTTGTACAGATTTTCCATGGTGTCTTTCCGGGCATCAGCACCAACCATTTCACTGGCGCTTTGACCATTTTGAAAGAAGCGAACAATAGGCTGCATAAGGAACCACTGTCAGTAGACAAATCTAACTGACATGCACAAATGGAAAATTTGAAAAAGTAGAGAAAGATAAGATCGAGTTTGATTATATCGTAAAAGGAAAAATAATGGATAGTAGAACTGCAATCCATTTAAAATAGGAATTGTATTGTAAAAAATTACGAACTTCTTGGAGAATATAATTTTATCCTGCATTATTTGTCCTCAACTTCTTGCATGAGTGACCTTTTCTTACCCCTTTTTTTTATATTTTGTTGTCCAGCCCTGAAGCCAGAGTACTAATTGCATCTTCAAAATATATTTCAACATTACAAATGGTTTTAATACATCTCAAGTTTCTCCCTTACGCCACAATTGCATCACCAAGCTTTCAATACTCCAAGATCAAGATGCTTTCATCACATTTCTTTCAATCCAAAAAGCTCTGAACCCCAGCTTCTATTTTTCAAAACTGATAACAGTATGGTTGTCAATAGAAAAGACTCTTAAGACATTAAAAAAAATTGTTTTTCTAAAGCTTTTGCCACCAAAATCCATCAATCCTAGCAATATTCTATCAAAAAGAATATATATATATATGTGGGGAGAGAGAGACACACATATACAATGCTGTAAGTGTAGCATGCTTCTACTTTGACAGCTTTCACCTCGTTTTTGAACAAAACAAAAAAGCACACAAGTCGATACAATTAACAATCTGCCCTCCCCCCACCAAACCCAAAGAGGAAAACAAAGAGGACCTCAAACACATCAACACCACTCAAAAAGTTACGTTGCATTCCCAGATTGTTAGGCCCATATATCTCGATGAAACCCATACAAAACCCATCTACTACTTGGAAAATATGAGCAAGATTTCCATTCAATTTGACATTTACTAATGTTTAAAAAGGATGCTTTGGCCAATTTTGGCCATTTAAGCGGAAGCCAACCAAACCAAAATGACAAAAAATGTCAGCAAGGTTGGTTGTGTATTGGAACACAAAAATTGAACCATGCCCCTCATGAATATTTGTTTTATTGGTCATGCATTTGAATGTTGTATACGAAGTTATTATCACAAAGACATGTAATTGCAACATTTATTTCTCTGCTTTGTGAAATACCATGTTAAGCTTCCATCTGGAGTAAGCCACATAGTTACAATTAGTTGATTGAAGTAATCATTGAAATGCATAACGAAAATTCACTTGATATCTTATCTTCAAGTTTGCGTTTTCTTTTAATAACTTCCAAAAATAATTTACTTTTAGATGAAACACCAAACTCTTCAGCATTAAAAAATTAAAAAAAAAAAGAAAAGAAGAAGAAGTAGATGCCCAAATCTTGCAACTAGAACTTGCATCCAGTACTTTATGGGGATCTTCCTATTGCTACCAAGATTTCATTCTAACACAATAAAGAAAACAAAGAAAAAAAAACAAAAGAAAAAATCCATGCACACAGATCTCCAATTTCGATCATCCTAAGTCCAAGTAGAATCTTACAGTCCACACCACATGGCCATGAACTAGAAATTGTCAACAATTTCCCATCTGCATCCAAATAAAAATCCACATAAATGTACAATTTCCCCCCAATAAAACAACAAACAAAGAAATGCATAAAAAACATATTGACCCTGACCTCGGTGAGTTTGGTGTTTGGCACCTCCTCGAAGCCAATGTGAACAATGTTTGATAGACCTGCAAGCCATTTCACAAAAGAATTAAATACTATCAGTCATGAGAAATAAAGAGAAAACAGAAGAATAAGGAGTAGAAGACTACTCAAAGAAGAGACAGGCCGGCGGAGAAGAGGAGAATTTCAGAGGAGGTGTGGGAGAAGGGAAACAAGGCATTGGGAGGTGAGGGGAGGACTCCATGTCAGGAAATGATAGGAGGAGAGTTTAGGACAGGGGGAGAAGTTTTGGAGAGGTGGGGCTGGAGGAGGCAGAGGAGAGAAGGGCAGAGCAGGAGAAACACTCGCCCCATTATTTTCTCTTCTTCTTTCAACCTCTCGCACCATTGTTTTTTCTTCTTTTTTCAAGCTTCAACTGGCGGGAAGGGTTTAAACCAATGTTTTTAAAACCGGACCAGACAGCAAGCTATTTGGTTCCTGGGTCAACCAGTTGGACCAATCCCATTGGTGACATCAGCAAGGCATCATTATGTCATCACAATTATTTTTCTATTTTACAAATATATATATATATATATCCCAAAAAAGGGAAAAATAGCAAAGATAAAAATACAAATTTTTGCCTATTTTTAATGAATATAGGCCAAATTAATGTAAACAAATCAAAATAATAAGAATTTATCTCAATACAATAACTCCAAACTAATCCACAGACCATGATCCTAACAAACTCATACAAAGTTCAAATCCACATACAAATTCATCATCCCAACAAAATCCACATACAATGTCCAAATTTAAATTCAATTACTCAAATACATCATCCTCCCAAACCTATAAACCATCATCCTAACAAAGTCTACATACATAATCCAACAATCCATAATTCAAATACCACCAATAAACCATCACTGAAGAATGTATACCAAATTACAAAATCCCAAAAGAATTAACAAGTCCAATTCAAAGTAAACAAATCATTTTTCAAATCAGGGTAGTGGTGCTAACCAAGCGTCGTCATCATTGCTATGACTACCATCATTTCCTTCACTACTTCCACCACCAAAAGATGATAAATCAACTCCTTGAGACGGCATCATCGACCTCATCATCTACAAACATCTCAAATGCAAGGTATGTTTCCCAAATAAATAAATAAACATAAACCTAGTGCAGTTAATAACAAACTAACCTCTAGGTGTATTGGAACTTGCTCCTCCTTTTGCATTTCCTTCTTTTATTAAGCATCTCTTCTATCTCCTCATAATCAAGCTCTGGTTCTAGATCTTCCTCGACTACCCAAAACTCCACTTTATCAATGCATTCATAGTCAACAGGATCATAGGGCCTTTTCTTGTTGTAAAGCCTGCAAAATTGTTAGGAATTCAAGAATAATTCAAATACATTCTCACTAATATGAATAACAAATTAGCAAGCAAGAAATGACTCAAACAAGAGCCAAGAAGCAACTAATTTACAAAATGATAAATCTTTATACCTTTTGTTCAAAAGGAGGTCATTAAGCCTTTGATGCTCCAATACGTTTCTCTTCTTGTATGTATACATTCAAAAAGGCTCCAATTTCACTCACATCCCAAAGAAGCAGCCGTTTGACTAAGAAGTTGAAATGCCAAATGTTGCAAATTTGGAGCATCATGCACAAACAATCCCCACCACTCATCTAGTGAAAATAAAACAAATATTAGCAAATGAATAGATTGCATGCATCAATGATATTTATAAAATTATATATAAAGAATGTTTCAATTAAATTGAGAGCATTATTTTTACCAGGACGAATAGTCTTGCAACTAGTTAAAGCCATTGATCATCCAAAGCTCTTCAATCATTCTAGAAACAATCTAGTCTCCTCTAATAATTTTGGCTTGCTACCTATATACCCTTCTGCTCAATAACATTGAAGACCCCTGACATGTCCTCTGGCTTGTGACAACTTCAGATCATATTGAAAAGCTGGATTCAGCCAACATGCGGTGGCATGAACATTTTGGCATAATTGACAATCACACTGCTCCTTAACAATTTGAGTGGAGGGCCTATACAATTTCTTCTTATTCTGAAATATCTCCTTAATCCCTTTATGTGCTCTGCCCATGCCTTCATAAACATAACCAAAGCATGCTTCTCATCAGAGTCAACAAGATGCAATAAACATATGAAAGGACTGACAATTTTTATAACCACAAAGCATCATTCCAAAACTGCTAGTCTAGAATGATCTTCATTGCTTCTTTAGCTTTATTTGACCTAGACAAACGCAATTTTCTAAATGGCTCACAAATCACCAATGCTTGCAAGTCATATTTGTGATCATGAACACTCTTCAATGCAATGAAGGTGGTGACAAAGCAAGTCAGTCCCAGCCTTGCAAGATCTATCCAACCAAGCCTCCTCCTCAACCACCTTAACCAATTCAAACACATTAACTATTATAGGCAAATGTTAGCACATTTAATCCTTGGTTCACTAAATCCACCACAATAGGCATCTTCCTAATATCCCTCAAGATCAAATTTATGCAGTGAGGTGCACAGGGTGACTAATTAATATGAGGACATTTCACACAAAGCAACCTCTCAGCAGCCTTATAGTTGCTACCATCATCCATCACCATATGAACATCATTACTCAGACCAACCATTTCCACGATTTTTGAAAATAGATTACACTAAGTCTGGCTGTTTGTCACAAAGTCTGAAGCATCAACAGATTTGATGAAAGATATTCCTTCAGGACAACCCACAAGAAAATTGATTAGTGGTCACTATCTACCATCACTCCAACCATCACCCATTATGGTGCATCCCATATTAGTCCAAGTGCTTCAATATGACTCGACAAGCAACTCAACTTCTTTCTTGGCATCCCATAATAAAGTAACCCTCAAATCATGATAACTGGGACCCTTATATCCAACTCCTATAGATGCTATAACATCTATCATAGGCTGATAATATAATTAATTCATAGCATTTATAGGGATGCTAGCATCATAGATGAATCGAGTAATAGCAGTGTCAGTTTCATGTCATTTATCTGGGCTTTGGAGACAAGCTTCAATAGACATTTGAGTCTGATCTTGGGTTTTGGCAAAGTAAGAATCTATCCCAGTAGTTGCTTTGTGAAGCCCAACTTAACTGGGCCGCCTTGGACTGAAGTCGGCAGCCCTTGCCGACTTTAGTTCAAAACCTGAAAAAAAAAATAGAGGCTGAACAAGGGAGCCTGCTCGATCGGGAAGAACGTCGAAAGAATCGGAAATCGATGCCGTGGAGGAGTGGGAGTCGGTCGGAGGATTGTTCGGGTTAGGACAGAACTTCCAATCGGCCATTTTCTCCCCATATGGCAAGAAATCTCTCCGTTATTTTATAAATCTTTCCTCCCCTCTCATGCCGCCCAAGTAAGCCCGACCGAGCTTCTCGCCGCCATTTCCATCCTCTCCGGTGAGCGACGAAAAATCCCTTCAAGGCTGGTGAGTCCTCTTCCCCTTATTTCATTATTTTTTTTACGGAAGGTTTAATCGAGATTCCAGTTCAGTTTTGTTGGGGCCGTGCACCGCCGGTGGCCGCGCCACCGTCTTCCCTCCAACCAGCCGAGCCCCTTCCCGATAACCACCTCCCATGGTCGCCGGCAACCATGGGGAGGTTGGTTCGGTCGGGCCGTGGAAGAGCAGGGGCATTTGGGAAAAGAGAAGGAAGAAAAAAAGGAGGAAAAAAATTAGAAAAGAAGAGAAAAAAAAAAGGAAAAAGGGAAAAAAAGGAGAGGAGAAAAAAAGAGAGAGAGGAGAGAGAAAAAGGAGAGAAAATAAAAGAGGAAGAGGAGAGAAGAAAAAGAATAAAAATAAATAAATAAATTTTATAAAATTAGTTTGGGCATTAACTCGATTTTCATTAACCAGATCCAAATAGACATCTAGATCGAGCCTAGCCCTAGGCCAGATCGAAAAATATTTTATCTTATTTTCTTATTTAGATTCAAGATCGAAAAAAATTTTACCTTATTTTCTTATTTAAAT
Organism: Areca catechu; assembly: GCA_021397845.1. Classification (NCBI taxonomy): domain Eukaryota; kingdom Viridiplantae; phylum Streptophyta; class Magnoliopsida; order Arecales; family Arecaceae; genus Areca; species Areca catechu. The sequence goes on from CM038045.1 coordinate 15,803,319, forward strand.
TCAGGATTAATTATTTAACTTATTTTATCAGAGCCTTTATTAACTTTATCAATAAAAAAGTGTCACGGATCTAGAGATTGAGTTGCGTGCTCCGGATAGAATCAGTTTCAGGTAAGTTATCTTGATCTCTAGTGTTACATGCTAAATATGTTATGAGTGTTGTGCAATGTTAAATATGTATGGTATAGTTTGATCTGCATTGGATTGCATTCATGTATATTGGTGTTATCGCTTTCTAGTCCGACTATGATCACACGAGGACCTAGTTTCTTTCCAGACCTGTAGTGGGGCGATCACTGATACATGACTGATGTACGATATGTGTAGTCAGGAGCTAGTTACCTTTTTATTTTTAGTCATGCGTGGCAATTGCTGGCACATACTGAGAATGCATGTTTTCTCGTGTGATATCAGGGTTAATTTCCTTCCGGGCCTCTGATGGGACGATCACTAGCACATGATCAATGTGCGATATGTGTAGTTAAGATTTTATTCTCTTTCGGGACTAGTCACGGGCTGATTATGCCATAGTCAGAGAAAATAGGAGAGTAAAGTAAATGGTTGGCCATCCATAGTCGTGTCGTTTGTATGTGAATGTACATATAATGTGATGTTACATTTTATTTTATTATGAGATGATTATACTGTGATGTATGATTGGTGTATGATTACAAATTATTGTTGACATGTTTATGCACATATTAGAAGTGTTGATAACTTACTGAGCCTGTATATCTCGTCCCCTGTTTTTTATATTTTTGTTACACAACCAGAAGATCATTCGAGCTTTGGAACCAATCAGCAAGGAACTAGGATTTAGATGTTAATCCCTTATTTTATGATTTATCTTAAATTTTAGTTGAATCTTATTTACCGGTTAACTTTGATAAAAAATTCTAGAAATAATTAGTAAAATTTGTTCTTTACCACTACTTGAATATTGAATTGAAGGATATGCCTGGCATGATCTCTAGAGTGATACCTAGGATTGTGCAGCCAGTCACGTAGCTGATTCCGGTGCTAGATTCGGGGCATAACAGTGGTATCAGAGCAAAGGTTTAAAATCAAGATGCCTTAGTTAGTGAGAGGGGTAGAATTAGGGTATTGAAAGATATTTGATGATTTGAAAATTTATATCAGAGTGCGCAGCGGAAGTGTGATGGACTAAAGATATTAGGAGTAATTTAAAGTGTATTGTAATGGAAGAATGGAGGTTCTTATTGGAATTACTGAATTTGGACATAATGGAACTAGGAAGTATTGGATTATGTATATCTGAGTTTTGGAAGACTTAGTTTTATTTTTTTTAAATTTCGAAGTCGAATTTTTTTTGTAGGAGGGGAAAATGTGAAGCCCAGCTTAACTGGGCCGCCTTGGACTGAAGTCGGCAACCCTTGCTGACTTCAATTCAAAACCAGAAAAAAAAAATAGAGGCCGAACAGGAAAGCCTGCTAGATCGAGAAGAACGCCGGAGGAATCAGAAATCGATGCCGTGGAGTGGGAGTCGATCGGAGGATTGTTCAAGTTGGGACGAAACTTTCGATCGGCCATTTTCTCCTCATATGGCAAAAAATCTCTCTGTTTTTCTATAAATCTTTCCTCCCCTCTCATCCTGCCTAAGTAAGCACCGACTGAGCTTCTCACTACCATCTCCCTCCTCTCCGGTGAGCGATGGAAAGTCCCTTGAAGGCCGGTGAGTCCTCTTCCCCTTATTTCATTATTTTTTTTACGAAAGGTTTAATTGAGATTCTGGTTCGATTTTATTGGGGCCGTGCACCGCCGATGGCCGCGCCACCGTCTTCCCTTCAGCCAGCCGAGTCCCTTCCTAGTGACCACTTCCCATGATCGTCGGCAACCATAGAGAGGTTGGTTCGGTTGGGCCGTGAAAGAGTAGGGGAGTTCGGGAGAAGAGGAAAGGAAAAAAATAGAAAAGAAGAGAAAAAAAGAAAGAAAAAAGAAGAAAAAAAAAAAGGAGAGAGGAGAGAGAAAGAGGAGAGAGAAAAAAAGAATAATAAATATATAAATAAATTTTATAAAATTAGTTTGGGCATTAACTCGATTTTCATTAACTGGACCCAAATAGACATCTTGATCGAGCCTAACTCTATACCAGATCGAAAAGTATTTTACCTTATTTTCTTATTTAGATTTAGGATTAATTATTTAACTTATTTTATCAGAGCCTTCATTAACTTTATCAGTAGAGAAGTGTCGCGGATCTAGAGTTTGAGTCGCATGCTCCGAATAGAATCAATTTCAGATAAGTTATCTTGACCTATAGTGTTACATGCTAAATATGTTATGGATGTTGTGCAATATTAAATATGTGTGGCATAGTTTGATCTGCATTAGGTTGCATTCATGTATATTGGTGTTGTCGCTCTTTAGTCCGACTATGATCACACAAGGACCTAGTTTCCTTCCGGGCTTCCAGTGGGGCGATCACTTGCACATGACCGATGTGCGTTATGTATAGTCATGAGCTAGTTGCCTTTTTATTTTTAGCCATGCGTGGCAGTTGCTGGCACATACTGAGGATGCATATTTTCTCGTATGATATCAGAGTTAATTTCCTTCCGGGCCTCCAGTGGGACGATCACTGGCATATGACCAATGTACGGTATATGTAGTCAGAATTCTATTCTCTTTCGGGACTAGCCACGGGCTAATCGTGGCCATAGTCAGAGGAGCTAGGAGGGTAAAGTAAATGATTAGCCATCCATAATCGTGTCATTTGTATGTGAATGTGCATATAATGTGATGTTGCATTTTATTTTATTGTGAGCTTGGTTATACTGTGATGCATGATTGGTGTATGTTTGTAAATTATTGTTGATATGTTTATGCACATATTAGAGGTATTGATAACTTACTGAGCCTGTATAGCTCATTCCAAGTTTTCCTATATTTTTGTTACAGATCCAAAAGATCATTCGTACTTTGGGACCAATCAGTGAGAAACTAGGATTTGTGTTAATCTCTTTATCCTAAATTTTAGTTAAATCTTACTTACCTGTTAACTTTGATGAAAAATTCTAGAAATAATTAGTGAAATTTATTCTTTACCACTGCTTGAATATTAAATTAAAGGATAGACTTGGCATGATCTCTAGGATGATACTTAAGATTGTGCGGCCAGTCACGTAGCCAATTTCGATGCTGAATTTCGGGCATGACATGATTTCCTCTTTCCTTTTTCGATACTTGTAGCAAAACCAATGCTACCACTCTTCTTGATGGAAATGCCTTAATCTTGTGAACAGAGAATCGCTGGACCTCATCATCTTCGAGCATGTTGCCCTCAAATTGATGTACACCATGACCAAATGGATTGCTTCCTCATAGATTGCTTGCTTTTCTTTTTTCCCTCGAACTACGTCCTTCAAGATTTCTTGCATCCCATATCAGGCATTTCCCGGAACCTTTTGCCACGTATCAACATTGGCTTTTTGTACAGCAAGATGTCACTTTATTGTATTAATGCCACCACCTTGAAAAACCTTCTGACAAAAACTACAAATAATGATTCTCTTCTCATCAACAATTCTTCCCTTGGTGATGTATTGCTATACTAGGTCGCCCTTCTGTCGTATAGATTGTGCAAAAGGACATGGCATGTTACCGTTACTGGGAGATGGTGTTGAACAAGTAGTCTCCATTACTAAATACCCTACAAAAATACAAAAATAAGTATGTCAATATAATTAAAAACCAAAAACAGGTACATACTAGTGTTACATGTCCGGGATTAAAAAGCCTCGGAGTAAGATAAACATGTTCTGTACTCTCCAACAGTGATCTTTATACGAATTGAAGAGCCCATCGAGATGTTTATGAGCAGTTGCAAGAGATTTGAATGGTCGGACAAAATCTCTCATTATATGAAGGACAATGCTTTTACAATCCATGGTCACAAGCAGTTTAGGGTGCAGTACTTTGGTGATTCATGTCTGTGCGATTCAAAACTTGTATCATTTGCACGCCTTGATCGATTAAAGAGAACCACATTTTAAAGCCCCCATGCCTCCAGAGTCCATTTAGCCCCATTCATTTAACAACCGCGCAAAAATATGCAAAGCTTCAAACAATAAGCATGTTCTATGCAGTGCCCAGGACTATGTGTGTCTACAAATTCAACACAAAGCTCGTAACGAAGAAAGGGTGAGACAAATAGAAAAACTAAAATACTTTGGGATCAATTGTTGAAGATTGAAGGTGAAACTTGTTTCTACCACTGTTTTGGTGATTTCCAATTCCACATAGGGCATGCAAATCCTTTTGTCCCACTGAACTTCAATGGTATCAGCTAAAGGCCAAAAGGCATAAAAGTTTTTTATGCTTTCTGGGTTTCCAAAGCTAACGCTTATGAAACAGCATACATCACACAACCAAAAGAATTGCACACACTTGCACAAAATCCCATCAAGATTCTGATATGCAATCCCCAGATCAACGCATAGGCCCAAATCTAGAAAAGACAAGGCAACTTTCAAAAACACATGATGATAACCGGACAGCATCGGGCGTTCTTGCTCACAGGCAACCATGCTTAAAGAAGATATCCAATTGGAGGAAAGATCATGAAACGAGGGGAAAAAATCAAGCATAATGCGAGGGACACTAGAATCGACTAATTTTTCATGTCCAAATACATAAAAATCATAAAGCAGTATCAAAAAAATCTAGGAAGAAAAAATTGTGAATGCAAAGCTACTGCCAGAGAAGCAAAAAGAAAAAAAGAAGTCATAGACATCTTAACAATCTTCCGAACTGCGAGGAAAAAACAGCTGTAAATTGAACCAGCCCAGCCCAGACCATTATAATGGAAACAATGTTAGAGGTTAAAGTACCGCGACGAGGCACGGAAGATCACCTGCCGCCGGGTGCTCAGGCATGGATGTGTTTGATTACGGTATCATCCACAAAGAATTGTGCAGACGGAGGCAACATAAGATTTATTCATGCAGCTGTAAAAATTAAATCAAGACTGGTTGACAAGCTTTGTGTTATAGTCGCATATTTCATCAAGGACTTCACACAAACAGAAAGCAACTGATATAAAAACCAACATCTGGATCCCAATAAAACCACAATTTATACCCTAAGTTCAACATGCCTGCTGGATTCTTCACGAATCGATCTTTAGATCCATTGCTGGACAGATACAGACAACTTTCACCAGAAAACGAACCAAGCCCGCACACGATTTTCAAGGGAGAACCGTACCGGCCAGAAAATTGCTGGCCGCCGGCCGCAGTGCCGAGCAGCCCAGCAGCCAAGCAGCCACAGGGGAGGCCAGCAACCGGCAGGGCGTAGCAACGGAGAAACGGAGAGGGGAGAGAGAGAGGGGCCGGCAAGCCACGGCCAGAGAGGAGGCCGGAAAGGAGGGAGAGGAAGAGAAGGGAAAAAGAGGAGAGAGGGAGAAAATATTACCGGCCCGCCTCAACCCCGCCCTGTTCCGCCACCTCCGTCGTCGTCGGCCGTCGAAGAGGAGACGAAAGGCCGTCGAAGAGAGGGATGGAGAAAAGAGGGGTTTCGGCCGTTCCCTCGAGAAACTGGAAGGGGGTTGCGGGCTGGAAGAGAAGGTTAAAAAGGTGCGGGCGGCCGCTTCCGATTTCCATGATCGAACCGGACGGTCTGACCGTTCGGCTGTCCCGAGTTTGGACCGCTTTTAAAATATTGTTGGAACCGGACCGGCAGACGAGCGAATCCCGGTTTAACGGGTCGAACACACCGGTCCAGTACGGTTTGGAAAATATGAGTTTTGGTTCGAGGAAGCAGTCTCCCGGTACCTGCGTAGGGGGGGGGCAGATAATCGGTGCGGAAATTAAGCAATTTCTTTCCCTGATCCGAAATTCCAAGGTGATCCAGGGAGCATTAATTATGTGGAGACGCGCCAAATTAGGCAGCGTTGAAGCCAGCAGGTGGTTAGGGTTCCAGATTATTAGCTTTTGAGAAGGTATAGAAAGAAAGCCCCCGATGATGCTCGCCACCATAGCACAAATAACCGTGGAATGACGGTGAAGGAATATAGATATTTTTGGGCTTTCAAGCACCAAGGAAATGAAGGAAGGTGTGGTTGTATTGCGTTATTCGATCCCTTGTGTTTAGCTTTGCTTGCTTTACATTATTTTACTTCGACTATATACGTTCCTTGCAAAACGGATGGGTGGCATCCCATGGTTCGGTCGTTTTTCTTGAAGTATTTGTGCAGTGGTGGGCATGGCAACAAGAAGATCTTTACAATGGTAGCTTCACCATGCATATGGTTGTTGTAAGTCGTATATAAACTATTATTTCATGAGTTAATAAAAGGAGAGACTATATATCTCCCCTATCAGCCAGCTCCACTCTTGGATTTATACTAGTTTTTCCGGTATTAGGTACCTAAAGTTTACAGAAATGTTAAAAATCTTATTAGAGTCGTGAATTGAACTATACAACTAATTAAATAATAAGATTATCGACCGGACTATGCATGAATCTACAAATATCCAACCCAGTTTGTATCCATAAATAAATACCCGGACTGGCTTAAAAGTGGGGAGGATGAGAAAAAAATCTGTCGAGATTTTTCTTTCTTATTCTTTTTTTTTCTTTATATATATATACAAAGTTTTTGAGTATTCTTATCTGGGATGTGGTATATGCATACAAAATTATTTTGGATTTTTTTCTGCATCTTTTTCGTGTATATATATATATATATACATATTTCTGCATGATTTTGGAAATTTATTTGTTCATAAACTCATATTTTGTATAGCAAAATACTTCTATCAAGTATATAATCCAAGAGAAGACCTTTCTTATATATATATATATATATACATATTTCTGCATGATTTTGGAAATTTATTTGTTCATAAACTCATATTTTGTATAGCAAAATACTTCTATCAAGTATATTATCCAAAAGAAGACCTTTCTTATTATATATATATATACATATTTCTGCATGATTTTGGAAATTTATTTGTTCATAAACTCATATTTTGTATAGCAAAATACTTCTATCTAAGTATATCATCCAAGAGAAGACCCGTTCTTCGCACAGCGGCATTTTCCAAACCAGGTACCATTGCACTCGCCAGCCAGGTAGCCTTCACGCTTGCAATAAAAATGGCAGTCATTTATAAGGAAACAAATCCTGCCAGAGACCCAATTGCATAGTTTTGCATCAACATTGGTTGCCATCTCTACATGCATGCAAACATTGACCAATTTAAAGACTGCATACCAAAATATAAAATTTGGAAAGAGTATAGATAATAATGAAAAAAAAAAAAAAAAAAAAAAACTAATTAAATAAGCGACATTCAAATTTAATTAAATCCTGATGCGTTCACGAATCTGATATATAATTCCAAACCCGAACTAATCAGGTAGATTTTATGATATGTTACCAGTAGAACTACACCAGCTGGTTTCTAGGTAGCAAATGACTAGTGGCATGGTGATTTTCTTTTGACTATTGGTGGCTTTTTGCAGCTCTGATGTGATGTCATCTTTTTTTTTAATCTTGTTTTGAGTGGCAGTGCGAATATTCTTTACTTGTAGTAAGATTATTGTTAATTATTTGATCATGTAGAAGGTAATTGTTATTTCTAGTTGGATTATAAAAGCATCCAGAACTTTTTTGATCTGTTTTTCATTGTGATTAAGGTAAAATATGATTTGAGTCTTTCCGATCTGTTTTAAATTAAAAATATAATTAGTGATAAATGTGAATGTGTCAATTACGTACCCACCTCATTAATTTGAAGAAGATGTCATTAGTTTTATTTAGGATTATGGTAAGATAATTGTCATTTCTAGATGGACTATGAGAATTAGTCCAATTCCGATATTTTTCTACTGACTGGAATATTTAATTGAACAAAAATAATAAATACTTGCAAAAATATATCTACGTGAGTGATGGATGATAAGGGTAAACATATCGTTTGGCTTTTAGCAATAACTTATTGCAATACAAAAAAGAATAAGAAAGTCTATCCTTGGTTTCCTTGATGAAGTTGAAATTTATTTTTTTACCACTGTTTAGATATTGAATTGAAAGATAGACCTGGTATGATCTCTAGATAACTAGGGTTGTGCGGCCGGTCATGTAGCCGATCCTAGTATTGGATTATAAATTATGGGATTGTTGCAAGAAGATGTTTAGGATGAAGGTTATGAAAAAGTTTAATGATATTAAAAAGGAGAATTCTTTCGATAAATCCGTATGGGGATCACTATTGAAAATATATCATGAAAAATGTATTTGGGATAATACATGGACATGTAAATTGCTAATAGCAGATTAAATTATATTATATGGATATAGCATGTATATTTGGTAAAATCTTTGACAGCTTATGTTAATAGTTTTGGATTGGATTACTTATCTTATATATATGTTGGAGATTATTGGATCATGGTTTAAATTTGAAGTAATATGTTCAAAGCCTAGTAAGGACAAGAAAATTTAATAGTATTGATCTCGTTTTATTTAAAGGTTAGATTTGGTTTAGATTCTAGTGAAAAGTGATATCCTTGCTAGAACTTCATAGAATTAGAGGATTTGAAAATTTATATCAGAGTGCGGAACGAAAGCATGGTGGATTAAAGATATTAGATTAATTTAAAATATCTTATGATGGAAGAATGGAGGCTCTTATTGGGATTACTAAATTTGGACAGAATGGTACATTTGAGTATTGGATTACGTATATTTGAGTTTCGGAAGACTTAGTTATTTTTTAAAATTTCGAGGCCAAAATTTCTTTTTAGGAGGGGAGAATGTGAAGCCCAGCTTGTAACTGGGCTGCCTTGGGCTGAAGTCGGCAACCCTTGCCGACTTTAGTTCAGAACCCAGAAAAAAAAAAAGAGAAGCAGAGACCGGAATAGGGGAACCATCGTTCTCCCCTTATCCTGTCGGAAACTTCACTAGAAAAAGCGGGAGAGAGTTGTGGAAGGGAGGGGGTGGTCGGCGACGAGTTTGGGATGGGACGGAGTTTCGATCGGCACGATCTTAGCTTCCCAAATGGTGGGGAGACTGTCGAGATTTTCTTTTAAATCCTCTCTCATCGCTGACAGATCGAGCCCCATCGACCTCCCACGCCATCGTCCTCCTCTTCGGCGAGCGACGAGGGGCTCCTTCAAACACCGGTGAGTTCGTTTGCCTTATTTTAATTTTTAGAAAGATTATTCGGGATTTTGGTTTGAGTTTGGTTAGACCGTACCCATCGATGGTCGTACCGCTGTTATCTTCCCACCGGTCCGTCAAGCCCTCCCTGACAACCGCCTCCCATGGTCGCCGCCAGCAACCATGGGGGAAGGCCAGTTTGGTTGAGCCGAGGAGGAACAGGGAAGAGAGTTTGGGAGAAGAGAAGAAAGAAAGAAGAGAAAAAAAAGAAATAAAAAGAAAAAGGAAAAAGAAAAGAAGGGAAAATTTAAAAAAAAAAAAAAAAGAAATAAAAAAGAGAAAGAGGAGAGAGAAGAGAGAGAAAGAGGAGAGAGAAAGAAGAGAGAGAAAGAGGAGAGAGATGAGAGAGAAAGAATAGGAAAGAGAGGTGAGAGAAGAAAAACAATAAAAATAAATAAATTTTGTAAAATTAGTTTGGGTATTAACTCGATTTTTATTAACCGGACCAAATAGATAGACCCGATCGAAAAATATTTTACCTTATTTTCTTATTTAGATTCAGAATTAATTATTTAACTTAATTTATTAGAGCCATCATCTGTATGGGAGTATCGAGGATCTAGAGTTGAATCACATGTTCCGGATGGAATCGGTTTCAGGTAAGTTATCTTGACCTATAGTATTACATGCTAGATATGTTATAATTGTTGCATTGTTAAATATGTGTGGTATAGTTCGATCTATATTGGGTTACATTCATTGTTGTGTTGGAGTTAACGCTCTCTAGTTCAACTATGATTACACAAAGACCTAGTCTTTTTCCGGGCCTCCAGTGGAGCGATCACTAGCACATGACCGATGTACAGTATGTGTAGTCAAAAGCTAGTTACCTTTTCTTTATTGCGATCACTGGCATATGCTGAGGATGCATATTTTCTCGTATGATATCAGAGTTAGTTTCCTTCCAGGCCTCTAGTGAGGCGATCGCTGGTACATACCGATACGCGGTATGTATAGTCAGGATTTTATTCTCTTTCAGGGCTAGCCACGAGCCAATCGTGACCATAGTCAGAGAAACTAGGAGAGTAAAGTAAATAGTTGGCCATCCATAGTTGTGTCGTTTGTATGTGAATGTGCATATAATATGATGTTGCATTTTATTTAGTTATGAGCGGGTTGTTTTGTAATATATGATTTGTGTATGTTTGCGAATTGTTATTGACATGTTTATCCATATATTAGAGGTATTGATAACTTACTGAGCCTGTATAGCTTACTCCCTGTTTTTATATCTTTGTCATAATCCGAAAGATCAATCGGGCTTTGGGACCAATCAGTGAGAAGCTAGGGTTTATGTGTTAATTCCTTAGTTTATGATTTCTCTTAAATTTTAGTTGAGTTTTATCTACCTTTAACCTTGATGAAAAATTCTATAAATAAAATAAAAAAAATTAGTGAAATTTATTTTTTTTACCACTGTTTGGATATTGAATTGAAAGATATGACTGGCATGATCTCTAGGATGATACCAAGGATCATGCAGTCGATCGCATAACCGATCCCAGTACTGGATTCAAGACATGACAAGAACTCCCTTTCCAACTAAGAGAGCGAACAAGCTAGACCAAGATTTGGTGCAGTTCATCCTGTAATTGAATAGCTCGTCGCTTAATTTCAAGCGAAAATTAAGCCACTCATGAACAACAAAATTAAGACATCTAATCTACATGAAGCCTCATTATGATCATTTAGTCACGTATGCATGTTCATGGGCACACATATGCATGCTCATGTATACGTACAAATATAAAAACATATATATATATATATATATATAGTTTGATCCAATTTTGTCATTATATCTGAACATCATATTACAATATCATATTCGGAATAAATCCTTTTATATTGAAGTTGTATTGTTATTTAATGTTTATGATATAATATAATATAATTCTATTTATAAATAAAATTTAAAATAATATATATATTACATATTGATTAATCAGTCTTATTCTTTTTTCAAGCTTAATCAAGCAGAGATCCCAAGCCTAGCTCTGGCCAACTCGTTCTTTAATTCAAGCGACCCGTATTTGCAGAACAAGTGGTGCTAACAAATGGAGTTAAAGCTTTAACACTGAAGTTAATAGCTTGAAACTGAACTTGGAGGTAAAGACATAATTAAGAGCTCAAGTTCGAGAAATAACAAAAGAAATTTTAGCTTTCTTCAAATCCATATAAATTACTATGTTTACGCTTGGCATTTTAATCTCTTAAAATATGCCTAATTTACTCTTAAATGTTGCTTACAAGAATCTATTTTTATAGTTTATTTAAGGAGGGCGTTATGACTATTTGGGGATGTCATTCTCCATTCTACTAGAGAGGCATAGCTTTCGGCCGTTTTCTCTACTAAAATTATAGGGAAAAATCAACGGTCAATATCTCGACAGAAATGTGCTATCGTAAAATGGAAGCAGATTGTCCGACTTGAAGGATTGAGAAGCACTTGACCGAGGAGGTTGCAAGTCATTGTAAGAAAAATCCTTCGAGCTCGACAAATCGATGGACAAAGATTGTATCTTCCGTACAAGGATTTACCTTTAATCAGCAATTGGATCGTGCAATTGCCACTTTTAGATATGTGTAATGAATGAATGAAGGAGTTCCAGGTGTTTTAAGATTTGTGTGAGGGTGCAATCCAATGGTGGACATCGTGAAATAAGATTAGCAACCATTCTTTCATGCAAAAAAATACAAGCTGGATCCCATTTTGGTCTTTCTGAAGTCATTTGCTTACCTAGGTTTAGCTATATTTGGTTAAAAAAAGAGATTTGCTGATTACAGAAAGGCTAAAATATTATTCTGGGAAACGAAAAGTGCTCTCGAATATAGAAATAAACTTTCTGTATTGGTTATTTTTAAAAAAAAATGTTTTTTTTTTTTTTTTTTTCACATAATTTTTCGGTTACGGTACACGGCCTTAGCATTTTGAATTTCGTGTGACATAATAATTGTCAGTAAAAAGACCGGTAAAACTCTCTCAGGAAAAAAGGCCAACGAAAAATCTCCAAAAACTTCTTAACACAAGGCTTTCACATTAGGCCAAATTGTCGGTCTTACAGTCCTATTGACATGATGAACAAGACATTTTGTCCCTCATCATTTTAAACGAAAAAAAAAAAAATGTAAAATTCACCAAGAACATTTTTTTTATCATTTTACTTTATATCTATATATATATATATTTTATCATGGATCAGATTTATACTAAAATAACTTATTAAAATATTCAATTACCACCCATCTGATATCTGATTTTTTTTTTTTTCCTTTTAATATGCGCATAGGGTTCTATTTTATTTGAACTCTCACAGTTTCAGCTGGGTTTGGGCTCTTCAAGTTTGAGAACCTCGATTTCAAGAGTTGCAGAACCGTAGTTTTAAGGGTTTATTTATTTGGAGGGAACCTAAATGTTGGAGAACTGTAACGGCTAGAATGATGCAGGTTGAGCTAATTCTCTTCGGGCTGGCCTTGAAAAAAACTACATAGTAATAATAAGCAGCATCTTCTATATTCAAGAAAATAGGATTAATTCAGTATTCAGAATGCAATAGATGAAACATAAGGGCAGATGAAATGTATTTATCAAGAGATCCCATTCTCACCATGATTGAATTGTGAAATAAAAGGAGTAGAGTTTTGACTTCGAGCTTCAAAAAACACAGATTAATCTTAGAGCACATCGAAGATGAAATTTTAGATTTAAATGCGGTTATCGCATCCATGATCACGAGTCAGAACATCCACGAGACACAAAAAGAGCGGACAAGAATTTGATTTCTATAATTCAGAATACTTGCAAAGTTTCAATGCAACAAGAATGAATATGATCTTGACATTGGGCACATTTTTTAAAAACACGCACAAGACAATCCCAAGTAATAAAGTTCATCATCTGTGGTAATCTTGCACCCTACAAGAGATGAACCTACTACTGCCCTTTTAAAAATTCATGTAACCGGTAGCACTACAAATTAAATCTCACGCGTTGATTATTATTTCCAATATCGGAACTAGAAAACAAGACAGCCCCATCAAAATTGAAGCATTAAAAAAATCTACCCTGCTTGAAAGATCCCCCAAGCGTGGACCGCAGCAACCCTCTGGATCCCTTGCTCCAGAGCATTTTTTCCTCAATAGCGGGCACCGACCAGGGCCATGTGCTCAATCAAGTCCAGAACTCGGTTGCTAAACAAGAAAGGATAAATATCAGACTGAAGACATTGAACATAAAATAGGGATGATAGCAGTGGAGTGAGCACAAGAGTAGTTCCTAACCTGTAGCCCCATTCATTGTCATACCAGGACACAAGCTTAAAAAAGGAAGCACTTAATCCCATACCAGCCTTTGCATCGAATATACTTGACCTGCAATTATATAACACATGTTAACAGTTTAGAATCTCTTGCGCAAAGTCATCCATGGGAATCCATTATATACGGACTCCTTTACCTCGAGTCACCAACAAAATCATTGGAAACAACATCCTCATCAGTGTACCCAAGTATGCCTTTCAGTGGGCCTTCAGATGCAAACCTGTAATGAATTGACAACATGAGATGTAACAAACAAAATGAAGTAGAAAATATATCAAAATTTTCATGTAAATGTGAGACTTGAATATGCACACGTGTAGAAACAAATAGCATATTTTTTAACCAAGATCTTTGTTTATCAGTGTAATCATGCAAAGAGGTATCCAGGTGATGGTGCAATCATGTATAAAATTCCCAAAGTGTCTACATTATCCTTCTAGGACCATACTCTGGTTATTGCTTTCATGACAGCCATTGACATTGTCGATAAATTCACCTTGCGCTTATCACTCGTTACCCACCAAAAGAACCCTTGTAAGATTCTTGTTATATGCTTTTCCAGTAAGGGAAGAAAACACGTACTAGTTCCTGTTTAAACATGTTAAGAATTGCAGAGAGAAGAAACCTACGAAGCTACATTTGCAATGCAAGTTGCAACCTAAATCCCAAGACACTTCCAAAGGAGCACTAGGTGACACCTAAGTTTGACTCGATGATAATTGGTATAATATTTATCTCTATACTGTCATAGACTGGCAGTTCAGGGTTTTTTTCTATTTTTTCCCTTTATACATGTGGTATTCTACTAAAGCCCTCGCACCCTTTCGGTTAAGGCATCATCTACGTTATCTAATTCATAGAGAATGATCCAACAACCCCCCTCGCCAACCAAAAATACTGCTGCTCAGCCTTTTCATGCCACATAAGTTTACTCTTTAAGCAAATATTCATTTAGTGGTTCTTAAAGGTGGACTCTCCAATCTCCATCTTTCCATTGCTTTATCAACTTTAGCAACAACTCTTTCATACTCATCATATTCTTTTAATTTATCTAAACTTACTATCCTTTCTTCACTATATGCTAGCTTGTGAACATCTTTTGCTTCATCCTCTTGTAAACATCTGCAGATATCTTAAATACCCTTAGTTATTTGCTCCCTTCTACAATTGCCGTATCATTCAAATTTTTCTATATTTCTAGATTTCCATATTTGAAAGAAGACTATTTTAGTAGCCATTGTCTTTTGGACCTTTTACACTCCAATTTGTTTCGTTGTTAATGAATTTACTGCCCCTAGGCACTAGCTACATCATTTAATAGATTTACTCGTATGCATCAAAACATCTCAGGCATCAAATCTGTTCATCATTCTAGTACTGCAACTTTGACAAATATTTTTGCATTTCATGCTATCAACCTTATTTCTGCATATGATGTTGATGCATCAAAGTTGGGTTAAGAAATTGAATCCAGAGAAATCAGTTTCCTTTCATAACAGTCAACAGCAATGACAAGAAAAATTTACAAGGAAAGAGGATTTGGGAAGCGACCTGCAAATACATTCAAGAAAATATATTTTTTATGGATCATCAATGTATATGGTTTATGGAAATATATTGCAGCTTTCATTGACATGGTGATCTGTGTTATAGTGTGGTTGCAAGGTGAACTTTCATCTGGTGCTTTGGACTTTCTATTAGCATGGAAGCTTCTCAATTCTTGATGTTACCATAAATTTCACTCATATATATAATTTTAACCAACAAGAACAGAGATTTTGAGTTATAATCAATAAGACAAACTGCAGCTGACCTACAGATTGCTTATTGGTCATGCGGATGGAAAAACAAAAATCAGATTAAAATGGATTACCAACAAACACACAGATTTGACTCTAAGGGCATCCAGAGTTAACTTCTTAAAACACATAGAGCTACTCCCATGTCTTTCAGGTACATGATAAAGTAATTGATGAAAAAACATTTTACGTAACTTAGAAAAAGGAACATATAATAATAATGTTTCTGACTCCATTATAAAAATAAAATTAAGAAAAAAACAAGTCTCTTTATCAGATAACATTGAGAAAGTTAAGAAGTTCAAGCAATCATCATCACAGCATGAAAGGATACCTAAGGTAATACAGTCACTGATATCAAGAACAATCCTATTCAGGATCCAATGATTAAGAAACTGACAAAGGAAAATATCTACCAAGACCATATAAGATTCCTGCTCTAGGTTTCTACTTGCAACACCATAGTTCAGACATGATCAGTAATGTAGATGGCCAAGTTTTACCTGGCTTGACTCAGTTTATATTTCATCAAGATGGGTTTAGACTCCATAATGGCTACAACTCATTTCAGTACATATGGAAACATGGACAAGGTTCACAAGCATACAACCAACCAATAGTACTAAAATAGTCAACATGGCTTTTTGAAAAGCTATCTTCCAAAAAGTTGGTTAGACATCGTGTTAAATTTAAAGAAGCAAACTTGTTGGTTTTGGAGGTTTTCGTCTCAATTATGTTTATGCTGATTTAGTCTGCAGGCTACATGTCTAAATTTAATATAATATACAATAACAAACCCACATCAGATCAATGTAGCCATATGTCAGCTTAGGGTCATGAGACCAACCATGTTACATTTCAGACAATAGGATCAGCTAAACATTCAGCAGAATGACTGAAACCAGCATCATAAAGGAGAAAAGGCTTAACTTATTAAAAACTCAACGTATTTAAGCTACAATGCTGAGTTACAAATTAGAAACTAGTTATAAAAGATTCCATGAATAAAGGAAGCCAAAAGGGTTCATAGATCTTTACAAGTTACAAACAGCAAAACATGAAATATTAAAGCTAAGAGAACAAGCAAAAAGTTGACAATACAAATTTAGTTTTAGAATTTTTTTTAACAAAACACATTGCCATTGAAAAAGCTAAAATGATCATATGGTACAATTAAAAGAGGAAAAGTGATCTATCAAAAAGATAAAACAATGGGCAAAATCACATAGCATGCATCATAATACAGAAACCAATAGTTATATTTAATGGATTGCAACTAAATGAAAATGATAGAAGTTTGCATACTTAATGGCGGCTTTGACATCATCATATGAAGCACTTTTCTCAAGTCGGCAAGTTAAGTCCACAACAGAAACGTTTGGTGTTGGAACTCGGAAAGCCATCCCGGTAAGTTTCCCATTGAGTGCTGGAAGAACTTTTCCGACAGCCTGATATTCAAAGAGGAAAGTTAATTCATATGAAAGTCTAAAATAACATTTAATGTATTGCAAATAATCTCATCTCACCTTTGCTGCACCTGTTGAACTCGGGATGATGTTTTGACCAGCCCCACGCCCTCCTCGCCAATCTTTCAATGATGGACCATCAACAGTCTTCTGTGTTGCTGAGCAGAGTAAGGCAAACTATTGTTAAGAAATAGCAAGCTGGTAAAACAAACTGTGTGCACTGATCATATTTGAAGGGCATGTCTAGATGATTGTCTATTGTGAGGAAAAGGGTAAGATAGAAAAGCACAAACCTGTTGTGGCATGGACAGTTGTCATAAGGCCTTCAACAATACCAAACTCCTCATGGACAACCTACAAGATATAAGTTAACTATTTACACCATGAACAGGGGCATGCTTCAAATGATACCACACCCAAGATCAGAAACGCTGGGAGAGGCATAGAATTTCAGAAATCATAAAAAAGAAAAATACAATTACAGAAGAATGGATTGCATAGCATAATAACATTTTATAAGTATGACCTAGTTATTTTATCATTTATTGGACCTAGTTATTCTTATCATTCATTGCACGCGACATTCCAATGAAAACAAGGCAGCACATTCTAAAACAATAGCAGACCTTGGCTAAAGGAGCAAGACAGTTGGTTGTACAGCTAGCATTAGAAACAATATTCATGTCTGGGTTATATCTTTTCTCATTTACTCCAACCACAAACATAGGAGCATCAGCTGATGGAGCTGATATTACCACCTTTTTGGCACCACCCTAAAGGAATTAAAAAGAAAAAATTTGTCATTGCCGATTTTTCATACAAAAAAAAATGCAGAAGAAATATTTGTACATCAAAAAAAAGAGGCAGGTCATGCACCTTCAAGTGAGCTGATGCCTTATCCATTGTCGTAAAAACACCAGAAGATTCAACAACATATTCTGCTCCGAAATCACCCCAAGGAATCTCTGCTGGATCTCTGATGAAAAAGAATTTTCAGGCATTTTTTGACCTTTAAGCTCCAATTGGTAATATATTTCTTAATACAAGCTAATTGAGAAAAAATAAGCCATTTCATGTTAAACCTCTCAATCCTATCAATCAAGCATTAATATTTATAAATGAAGCATATCGAGGTTTTTAAGAGCTCCTTCTCGATTAGTATTACAATAGAAAGAATTGCAAAGTACAGAAATAGCTGTATTTATTATATTGCATCAAAGAGAATATCAAAAAATCTACTAAACTCGCTTGAATTTATGTACTGCAAAAACAAATATAAAAAGGTTTCTTCCATGAACAGGTCCTACAGATGTTAATTTGATGCGAATTTCAAATAAATCATGGCACAAGTTCAGGTAATGAAGTTTTAAAAAAACTCAGCAATAGCATGCAAGTCGGTAACCTTATAACAACCATAATAACATTTCTGCATTACCTTTTGCTTGTGACTGCAATTCTTTTCCCATTGATTTCTAATGAGGACTCATCCACAACCCTAATGGTTCCCTTGAATACTCCATGTGTCGAATCATACTTAAACATGTATGCCTGAAAACAGAATATAAAAGGAATTCATAATTAGTGTGGAATTCGTAATTAGTAAACCCACTGTTGTGGATCATCATGCACCAGCATTTTCTTTTGAAGGATGGAATTTGCCACATAGATTAAAAAAAAAAAAAGCTGAGCATCAAGAGGGAAAATGTAAATCTCAACTCCCTGGTGGTCCATTCTTCTACTTTACTTTTGGCTCATAACTAAAATATATTCTACCCATATAAAAAGATAATCAGGTGTCACTATTGTCCAATATCAAGTCGCACCGTGGAAAACTTAAGCAGATATAAAGCCAAATAAACCCAACAACTCGTAGTAATTTGAAACCATGTATTGGACCTTTCTTAGTTCTTGATAAGCTACCTAGCTAATTAAAAAAATTTGGCTGTTTTAAGATTTCAAAGAGGTAGGCTACCATATGAGTTGATTACATATCCATTAGAATATTTTCAACTGTAGCACAAGCAGCAAGTAGGCAATAAAAGTGAAAAGACAATCTCAATTAGGTGAAATCAGCTGCATATTTCAGATTAATTTATTCTTGATTTTATCTCCTTTTCAGCCACCTTGTACTTTTACTACTCAACTATGAAAGACACACTAAGTAATTATTCTAGTAAACAGCATTTTCAACATGACATTGCAGTTCTACACACTGGAGGTTGTGGACATCCACTAAATTACCTCCATAGCAGGAAAGGATTAGATAATCTACATACAAGATAAATAACAATATAAAATTTATGATGCCTGCTTCCTGCATCATAAATTCAAATAAACAGATCCTGCTCGTCTTCTATCTTGCAGAACATATCTAAACATAGTGGCCTACATCATTTCCTTTAGAATCAAAAAATATCAACAAAAATATGTTTCCTTACCATGTACTTGGCATCAATGAAAGGATCATTAACTGCTACTACTTCAATATCATCTCTGCTAATCGCTATGCGCAGAACTAGCCTTCCAATCCGCCCAAAACCTGAAGCAAAGCAAAATAATTACATATATGGAATTAATCAGGGGATAGCTACTTTTGAGTTCCACATAATACCTTGAAGAAATCATGATTATGACATAATACCTAATCAGCATAGTCATTGTAGAGAAAAGAAAATATGCTTGCAGAATTCAAAGATCTAGAATAGCCTAGATAACTCTATCTAAGATGGGATATTAAATCTCTGTCAAGACGCTCATGCTTGTTACCCCTATATAGCATACCAAACAATGGAATGCAAAAAAAATAAAAAATAAAAAGCTTAATTGGTGATAATGAGACTTGTGAAAATTCAGGGGGTCCTTGCTTGGAAAAGTTCTAATTGTCACACAACACAAAACCAGGCTGTCCAATATCCAATCAAAAATAATTGCCACCATGAGTTCATTTCAATTGATTCCCACTAAATAAAATTATGCTACCTGCACATTTTCCATTCAAAAACTAGATTCAATTGCAATGTCTTGTATACAACATCAAAACTTAGTCTCGATCCATGTTATTTTTTGAAGACCAGTAGTTTGAGTTTCGATACAGCCATAACTTGGATATAGGTTAAGATAAACACCCAAATGGAGAATTTTATAACTGGATTGATATAGGTAAGCTCAAATGATGAGATTAATTGACATTGTTGTTCCTATGCATCAAGTGATTAAAAAACATGTATTGCTTTGTATTATTCAAACTGTCCAATTGTTTGATCATTTGATGTATAGGCTAAGATCTATAAATCACATGATTTTTAGTGTATAAGCAATTTATAGAGATAGTAGATCACCAACCGATACAGATGGACTTAAGAAGACAAAGGAAAAAATAAACTAGATGCTTGCAAAACAAAAGATTCAATTCTGAAGTACCGAAGCTGTACAGACATGTGCAAAGGATTAAACAAGAACCCACCATTTATGCCAACCTTTGTCTTCCCACCACTTGACGACCCTAATCAAAGTAAGAACCAGATATCAAAACCCATCACCACTGACAAATATAATTAGAAAAACGTAGCTTATTATCTGACTTTGTATCATAGGGAGCTTACTTGGAACCACTGGAGGGGCCTCGGTAGCTGTAGCTTGAATTGGCTGAATGCTCCGAGCACTAGGTTTCCTACAAAACTCATATAAGAAGGAAGGTGCAGCCTCTTATCAGCAAAACTCCACAAATAATATTTATCAAAGAAAACAGCAAAACTAATAGCGGCAATAGAAGTAACAAAAACTGGGACCGCTACTTAACTGTGACAATGATGATTCCGCAGAAGAAAGAGCTAAACCAAAAATACTTGAACGGATCTGCGCTGAACTCGAACTTCTGACGCAAGATATCTGAGAAAAAACAAATAAAAGGGTGTTTAAATTCATTTCCAGTAGGAAAAAAAAAAAAAAACCTCACAGGCAGCGATCAAAACTCAATAAACAGCCAGAAACAAAAAACAAAAAAAAAAAACACACAAGTATGATCTCGATACATACAGAAATGGCTCAGGGAAATCGTAATCACACCATCGACGGAACGAAAACACCAAACCGACAACTTGGTACCCAAATTTTAGACCGAATCCACAGGAAAGCCAAAATCATAATCTAAAAACCGCACCTTGAACGTCTCGGGAGCCTGAGCTCGAGAATCGGAAAGGAAGCAGCCGAGCGATCCACCGATCACGGGCGTCGCAGATCGGACGATCGTCGAGAACGCCATTAGGCCCACCCCCCTCTCTCTCTCTCTCTCCTTTCGCGAGGAAATGGAAGCCCTAGAATAAGGCGACGGGAGTTAAAACGTACAGTGGACGGAACGCAATGGGGGAAGGGGAGGAGCTACTTTTATAGTAGGATTTGCGTTTGGCGGCTTCTTTCTCTCCGGCGGAGTCGCTTATGCTGCTCCCTCTTCCCCATTTTCTCTATTTTTATTTTTTTTTCCCCTTTTAATAGAACTGATGGATACTTTACCTTGTTTTTTTATAACATATATGCACTCCCTCCGGACGTAAGTTTTAAATTGGAAAGGGGAATTTGTGAAAAATGTGGACTGAATACAAAAAGAGATTCGCGGTTGTTGGGGTTAAGTTGGTGACCGGGAGATGTCGGGGGTTAGGTGGGTCGTCTGATGAGCTGGCAAATGAGAACCAAGAGGCCCAAGACTTTCGAAGGACGGAAGGAGTGGTCGTTAACTTCAGCCTTCCGCTTATAAAATTATGGGAACCGAAAAATAGCTACCGTTCTTTCATCTAAGCCACGCATAACATCTTCTTTCGCATAAAAATTTGAGACAGACGGACGGGATTCAACCCCTTTTTTAAAAAAAATAAAATAAATCTAATATAGCTATTCTTGAAAGCCCTCGTTTCATCCAGAAATGTTTGATGCTTGGCACTTTTTTTTTTTTTTTTTACCATGAAATAGGTACATCAATCTAATACCATCAAAATACCTATAAAATTGAATTGGAAATAAAAAAAATTTCTAGTCTCTCGTTCGTTCCAACAATCGTATGTCTCAAAATTTTATCCTAAATTTAATTAAATCATTCACTAAATCATATTTAGAATCCATACCGGCTAAGAGTGAAACAAGATCGAAACTTTTAGTTTCGCTTTTGGGGCGGTCGGAGTGTCTTGTTTTCTACACCGTCGTCTTCTTTGTTTATCCTTGGGTTTTAGGATTCGATGAGTAGGGTTTCGAGTCTTTGCCTCCGTTGCGGTGGTTGCTACGCCTGCGGATGGTTGATCCGTCGACGAGGGGGGTCCGGAGCTACCGGACCGGAAGCTAAGGAAGGAGAGGAGAGATCGTGGGCAAAGGTGGTGCACGGGCCGCTGCGAGCGCCACAGTGGACCTCTTACAAGCTTACGGAGGAGGAGGTTGAACGTCTACAGCAAAGCTTCACCAAGGTTCTGGTTATGCCGGAATCATTCTTGGACGAAGCTCGGAGCAAGTGGGAAGGGCTGGCCATCATCTTCCGCAGCCTCGGTAGGAGGATTCTGGCCGCCCGGGTGGGGAAGGAGGTACGCCTCAGACTGCAGCTTCCCTCTGAACCAGAGGTCTTCCCGGTGGGGGAAGACCACGTGGTAGTAAGGGTGGGTTCCAAAGAAGCCTGCACTAGGGTTCTACAGTCGGGTCCCTGGTTCGTTGGAGGTCAGCTGATGGCCCTGAAGCCATGGTGCACGGATTTCCATCCAGGTAGGAGCCCGATTAATACCATCATTGTTTGGATGCGGCTACCGGACCTGCCGCTGGAGTACTGGGAGACCTCGTCAATTCTGGCAGTCGCAAGTAAAGCAGGTACGCCCCTCTCCCTCGATAGTTTCACGGATTTGAAATGTAAGACGGGCTTCGCGAGGGTGAGGATGGAGCTTGATGCCTCTAAGCCGTTGCTCCCTGGGGTGTTGATCAAGGGGGGGAACTGCATTCTGGCAGCAGTTCGTGTATGAAAATTTGCCGCCGGTTTGCTTCCGGTGCGGAAGGATGGGTCACATGCTCGGAAGCTGCAAGCTCAGGGATGAGAATTTGAAGACTGCTGCTCGACCTTCAACTCTCACCCATGACAACCTGGTGGTCTAACATGATGAGGCAGCCAACCTGAGTGATGACCCAGGAACTCATGAAACCAATTCACAAGGAGAGGAGGAGAACCTCCCGTTCGGACCCTGGCTGGTTATAGCGAGATTGCGCCAACCTCGAATGGAGGCCACCACGGGGAGGGCGCCACAAGTCCAGGATCGAGGTAAGGCCCCGGTCTCCTCGTCTGATCCACTGTCTTCTTCCCCCTCCAGATCGTCCCCGACGCGGTGCTCCTCCACTCCGAGCTCGTCGCCGGACTCAGAAGGGTGGCAAAAGCCATCCAAAGTAGCCCGGAGACGATCGCCGGAAGCCTTGATCTCGGACCAGTCTGACGGGGGGGGGGTGTTCTTTGAAGGAAACGGCCAGCTTCTTTGCAGCTTTGGCGGAGGGGATGCAAATAGTTCCACCGGAGGAGGGCCACAAGGACCAGCAGATGGTGGAGGTGGGTACCATCTCCCTCAAACGCAGCAGGAGCCCATCCTGGTCTTCTTCTCCTTCCCCTGCTACGTCCTCTGCTGCACCGACGGCCCGGGTTTGCTCTCCTTCCCCTTCTGTGAATGTACTTAAGGGGGGGAAGCGGGGAGGCCAGGGTGGGACATCCTCAATTGCACCACAGGGGTCAACTGAGGGAAGGAGAAAGGAAATCAAGAAAGAGTGGAGGAGGGTGGAGGGGAAGCAGGGGCTGGAGAGGGAGGGTACTGAGCTTTCTATTGAGGATGTGGTGCTCTCTGAGGGGGAGTCACTGCAGGCTTCCTCGATAGGAACCCTGCCAGTCACTGATGTTGAGGGGCAGGAGGGGGGAAAGAGGGCTTTGGTGGCTGTCCCTTCGTCTCTTAAGGGGACAACACAACCAGGGGAGAGGGGGTAGAAGGTAGTGCACGGTTGCTTGTCTCTAGGGTGCACCCTGGTGCAGGAGAATTAGGTGTCGGTTCTAGGGGTAATGGACATACTTCTGTGAAGGATCGAAGGGGTTTAGGGAAGGAGGGGGTATACTGCTTGTCTCAAGGAAGCTACCGGCAGTCTCTAAAGTCTCAGATGCAGTGACGGCTTTACTGGGAGCAGCTGGACGAAGAGGTGATTTGAAACAGGGGGGGTGGTGGGGAGGAGGGGGAGCCTGTAAGCGTGAGGTTCAGCGTGTAGGAAGTTCAGCTCCCTTGGGATATAATATTGTAGTCCCTCAGCTTCCAAAATCCGATAAAGGTGGGGGATTGGTTGGGTTGGCTGACAGTGCCCAGATGGATCATGGCCATATTTGCAACAAGTTAAAAGATGTTCTTGCCTCGGTGGGGGCTACCACGGGAGGGAGGGTCATCTAGGTCAAGCCGGGAAGTTGGGGGAAATCACTTCTGCAAGATTGAAGACCGACGCTGCAGTGCAGGAGGAGGAGGTCGGACTGGGGTCCGGCTCTAATGTTTGATTTCTATCTTTATGAATAGTTTTGTATGGAATGTAAGGGGGGCTAAAAAACCCTCCTTTCTTTCTATTTATCGAAAGTATCTACAGCTTTATAACCCTCGAATCTCTGTATTGTTGGAGACTAGGGTCATTGGTCCTAGTCTCAATGGTCTCAGGTGTCGATTCCTTAGGGATTGGGGTTTCTTCTCTGTGCCTTCCCCGGGGCTGGCGGGGGGCATAATTGTCAGCTGGGACAAGGCTGCGGTTAAGGTCGATGTTTTCCATCGATCCACCCAACTGGTAGCTATTGTCATTATTGAGACTGACCGGCCTTCTTGGTTCCTCCGTGGCATCTATGCAAGTACGTTGTACAGAGAGCGGAGGACGGTGTAGGAGGAAGCTACTATTCTTATTCAGCAAGGGATCCCCACGGTGGTAGCAGGGGATTTCAATGCTATTGATAGGTCGAAGGACAAGCGGGGAGGTAAACCCTTCATCTAGAATGTGGGCTCAAGGGAGCTTTCCATCTTCATCCATGACAATGGCCTGCTGGACCTAGGGTTCATGGACCCTCGTTATACCTGGTGTAGAAACAGATCAGGTCAGGCCAGAGTATGGGAGAGACTGGACAGATATTATGCTATCCCTTCTTGGATTTCCAGCTATCCTGAGCATAAGGTACTCCATCTTAGTCGGATATCATCTCTGATCATGCTCCTATTCTTCTCTCTCTGAATACCTCTCCCAGGAGATCGCGGCCTTTTCGATTTGAGAAGTTCTGGCTGTCCTATCCCAAAGCTAAAAATATTGCCAGAGAGGTATGGATGATGCCGGTGAGGGGCGATGCTGCCTATAGAATCTCCAGGAGACTCAATTTACTTAAGAGATGATTGATCAGCTGGAACAAGGTGGAGGTCAGCAATCTTATGAATAATATCAAAATGGTGGAAGCCTCCATCCTCTCTTTGCAGGTCAAGGAGGATACTGATGGCTCTTTGTCTAATGATGACCTGGATGCTCTGCGACGCCTCTTAGCTCGTTATCATTCTTTGTTGCAAAACCAGGAAGTACTCTGGAGACAAAAATCTAGGATCCAGTGGCTTCGGGAGGGGGACAGGAATACCCGCTATTTCCATAATGCCACTATTATAAGGAGACATACGAACAGGGTCCAGGCTCTTTACTCCGACCAGATGGGATGGCTAGAGGAAGAGGAGGACATCAGGAGAGAATTTCAAAATTACTTTGCTGCCAGGTGGACTATTCCTTCTATATCCTCTTTTACTACTTATGTTCCACCTCAGACCTCTGTTTCTGCTATCCAGAATTTTTTACTTCTGACTCAGGTTCTGGAGACGGAGGTTAAAATGGCGCTCTGATCCCTTGCGGAGGATAAAGTTCCTGGTCCTAACGGCTTTCTTCCTTTCTTTTTTGGGGCCTTCTGGGACATTATTTGAGCTGATTTGGTGGCTGCAGTTCAGCTGTTCTTCAACACAGCTTCTATGCCCTCTAGTTGGAAGCAGACTTATATCGCTCTTATCCCCAAGCATGCTGATCCAACTCAGCCAGCTCATTTTCGCCCGATTAGTCTCTATAACACACTTTATAAAATGTGCGCCAAGTTGCTGGCTAACAGAATGAAAGTGTATCTTCCTCAGCTGGTTAGCCTGGAGCAGGGTGCTTTCATTGGAGGTCGTAGTATATCGGATAATATTCTTATTGCCTAGGAATTTATGCATGACCTCCACCGAGCCTCCAGAAGATACTCTTTTATGGCTATCAAGCTGGATATGGAGAGGGCATATGACTGTGTTATTTGGATCTTCCTCCACAAAGCTCTGGAGGATTTTGGTTTTCACCAGGACTGGATATTAAAAATTATGGCCTGCATCAAGGCCCCATCTTTTTCTATTTTGCTTAATAGCTCGCCACTGGATTTCTTTCAATCTGCTCAAGGCCTTCGACAAGGTTGTCTCCTATCCCCTTATTTGTTTAATATTTTTGCTGACAACCTTTCCATATCTCTCTCGAAAGTTGCTAGGACTTCGCATATTCATCCTTATGCCCAAGCTCCAGGTGCTTATCCCATCTCGCTCTCCTATTTGTGGATGACTGCTTACTTCTAGGTCCTGCTACCCTCACTAATGCTAAGGATTCAGGAGTATAGTAGAGCATTACTGCCGAGCATCTGGTCAGAGAGTTAATTTCTACAAATCTGGAGTTCATTTTAGCCCTAAGATGCCTTCTAATCTCAAGAGCAGAATCCTCCATATCTTGGATATTCAAGAGCGACAGGGTCCCCTTCATTATCTCGGCATCCCTATTTCGGGAACTAGGCTCTCCAGAAATGAGTGTGCTCCGTTATTGGCGACGGTGATGGATGTGATTGGTGGATGGCAAGCTCGTTCGCTCTCGGCTATGGGTAGGCTTACTCTCATCCGCTCGGTCCTTGCCTCTCTTCCTATTTATATGCTCTCTAATGCTTTCATTTCCATGGATGTCATTTGCAAGATTGAGTAGATGATTCGTTCCTTTCTTTGGGATTCTACGGCGGCCCGGCAGAGGATCCACCTGATAAGGTGGGAGATTGTTTGCAGGCCGACGCAGAATGGAGGGCTGGGAGTTCCTTCTCTTCTCGATAAGAGAGGCTTTGCTAACTAGACATGTCGCCAGGTTTCTTTTATGCCCGGATACTCTCTGGTCTTCTTTTATGAGGGCCAAAGATGGTCCTATTTTGGCTGATCTTCGGGATCTCCTTTCTTCTGCTCGGAGATCTTCAGTCATATGAAGTGAGATGCTGGCGAGAGTGCCTCTCATTATCCCTCAGCTTTCTTGGGTGATTGAAGATGGTCGATCGATCAGTGTCCTGCATGATCGGTGGATTTCGAACATTCCTTTGGCACGTTGGCCGACCTACTTATCGGTTAGTATGCCTCCTGATATGACCATCACTCAGCTTTTTCTGCCAGGTCAGATCGCTTGGGACAGGGGTGTGGTTATATCTATGTTTGGACATATTCTCGGACTTAGGGTCCTCTCCATATCCCTTCCTGTCTACCCATGCTCGGACACCAGAGTTTGGCGATGTTCTACATCTGCCCGGGTGCCGATTGCCGACCTGATTCCTCCTCCCTCCTGGGAGCCGGAAGCGGAGCGGAGCTACCGGTGGATATGGTTTCTTCCTGTTCATCCCAGGATTTCTCTCTTCATCTAGAAACTTGCATGGCACAGGCTCCTCACGCGCGAGTTCCTGATATCTAGAGGGATTCATCTCACCTCTGACTGCCCTTTTTGCCGGAAGCCGGGAGAGTCCCAGTTGCATGTTATATTTCAATGCAGCCGGTCCATCATTATTTGGAGATTGGCAGGATTCTCCAATATTTCCCTTCATCCAAATAACGCTCTCGACCTTTTCTATGCTCGTCTGATGGGGCCTCGGACCATTCACACCTCTTTCATTGCTTACCTGGCTTATCATATATGGCTTTCCAGGAACGAGTATATTTTTGCCTCCGCTAGCAGCTCTCCCAGGATGATTGTGGAGCGAGCTAGGACAGCTGCTGCGGAGTTCTGGAGGACGACGAAGACTTTTTCGAAGACCTTGGGTTCCCCATTCGCTTGTAGAGCGTCCCGGGGGATTTTTATTATTTTGGAACCCCCTCCTCCGTCTTTTGTCACCGTCAACTTTGATAGGAGCATTCGAGGTAGGCTGGGTGGAGCGAGTTTTGTTCTTTGGAACTCTCGCCTTGGATTCCTGGCGGTGGGAGGACTTCCTCTTATGGACTCTTCGGTTCCTGCTGCCGAGCTCCACGCGGCGTGGGCCGGGATCAAGTATGCCATGCAAGTGCTTCACCTCGATCGTCTCATCATCGAGGGCAACTCTGCTACGATCATTTCCTGGATCTCTCGGTTTTCGGTGGACCTGGTGTCTCACCCCATTGTCCAGGACATCAGGAGGCTCCTACAGGGTTGCTCCAGTGTCTTGATCAGGCATATCTTTAAGGAGACCAACTCAGCAGTTGATTTGGTTGCCTCATTCGTTGCTCAGCATTTGAATTTTATTTTGTGGTCAGATTGACATGATATCCTTGTATAGGTTAGGAATCTTTTTGTTGTCGGGCTTTTTTAGGTTATATTCTAATGAATATATCGTTTCATTAAAAAAAAAAAATCGAACGCAACTGAATTATTACCTTCACAGTATTCAGTCTCCTTTGTTAATGAAGCGATGCTATGACCAGAGTTTGATCACGAAGATCTCGACGACTTTCTACTTCTTGGGGTGAAATGACGTCATTCACGTGATTTAATACTTTAATGTTAAGTTTATCTCTCAACCACAACGTCAGCGTCGCATTCTCGCCCTCTCCGACCAGGTAAGATACTGCCATTTCTCCAATTTTCTGACCGTTGGATCTGTTGTCCGACGGTTAAAATGGGTGAGGAGAACGATATCGATGCACTCCGAGGTACATTATACCGAAGATGTGTCATCATGGAAGCTCGATGGAGGTCGTCGTTGGGTTGATTTTAACCGGAACAGGCGGGGGGAGTTCTGGAAGGATCCCGTTCTGGTGTACCTCAGGAGCGATTATTTTAACCAAAAATCTCAGCCCCATATCATCGTTCGTAGAATCCGTATAACTTCGTTGTTCGCGAGGAACGACGCCGCCCAGCTGGATTGCTGGAAAAACGACTCGGGGAGGGAGAGGCATCCGGGCGTGCGGATATGCCAAAGTTGTGCCGGAATCGGGATCGGATTCATGCGCCCCACTTTCTTTTCTTTTCTTTTTTTTTCTTTTTTTTTTTTTTGTTAATGGGACTGATCGGTGGGGCCCACTTTTGGGAATCGGATGCATGTGCCATCAGATGATCAGGGCCGTCGAATCATGATCTTGGATCATCAACCGAAATACATAAAGTAGCATGCATGATGCGCGGTAGTGGTTGCACGTTGATGCCATATCCTACAAGCCCATAATTGTATGGACCATCAAATGATCATGGTACCTAATCATGTTCCGTCACTCGGATAATAACACAATTAATCTATGGATACAAATTTCTCCACGAGCTAAATTTCACATTGTTCACGTCAAGTCACCGAGTTGGTCCAATTAAAAATTAGAGATCTGCTCCGGCTAGCACGATTAATCTACGGGGCAATCTTTGCTCAAGGATTAATATGTAAAAAATCTGAGTTAGGTACCGGCCTAGGTCAAGCCACTTGTACCCATTCTTCATGTTTAGAATTAGGTATCGCGTTCTCTCTCTTTCGAACTACTACTACTAATTTCTCCCTTTCTCACAACTTTCTATGCTTCATGTTTAAAATTAGGTAAGACTTCTAATGGATTGGGTTAAACCATGATTGGCCTGCTTAAACCCGATCTAAAACATTTTAAAGAATACGTGAGACTGGATCGGATTGTAAAATTGGACTCATTTTATTTTTTTTAAATTTGATACGAGTTTGCTGGACGTGGATCCAACCCGAACGGATTCATTTAAGTTACGAGTCAATTCTGGATCTTTTTGACCCGACTAGAATCTCCTATATTATTAGGACACGATACGAACCCATTCGAGTCTTTAAATTATAATTTAAAATATATATGAATAATATCTTAAACATTAAAATGGGTTAAAATTAATTTTATATCTTAATTTATTTTAAGAGTTATTATCTATTTTGTGTGATCAGTAATAATTAGTTGTATAGTAATTAATACATAGTTTGCTATGTTTGATCCGAATCTAATATGAACCTCGATCCATATTTGAATTTTTTAAATTAATATTATATTATACATGAATCCAATCCATCTTGAATGATATATTGGATTGAAAATTTTAATTATACTACTAATCCGACCTTTTATTAGATTAGATCCGGACCTAATAATAAAATTTGATCAAAAAATCAAATCAAATTAAAATTATTAATGATCCAATTCGATCCGATCCTATTTATATTCATGGGAAGCTCTCCCTAACAACTTGCACGTACGGGGGCTTTCTCCATGCCATTAGGTGGTTCCAGGGACTAAATATGGTTCATGTATGTATGCATCATGACGTTGGCTGCCAGCCCGTTGCACGTTACATAATTGTATCACAAAGATATATCCACAACCGAGCTTGATAGCTTTTGGAGAATGCCATCGAACAACGCGTCGCGCTCCTCGAGGACTGGTGATAGATGGGCCACACATAATAATTTATAAATGGCTAAGAATATCACAACACGAGAACAGAAAAGTTTTTATACACGATCCTGATTCTATATATATATATTCCTTCGAGGAGCCGTTTGATAAGATGTATTAAATTATAAAATAATTTAATATATTTTAAAAAAAATTTATAAAATATAAAATTTATCATACTTGATTGGTAAATTTTTTTTTTTTAAAAAAAAAATATTATTTAAAAATTATTACATTTGATTAAAAATTATTTCACATAAAAATATGATTAAATTTATAAATATATTTATATTATTTATATTTTAATTATTTTATACATTTTTTTATTAAATAGATTTAAAAATATATCAAAATAAATTAAATCAATATATTTTAATATATTAGAAAAATTATCACTTTCCAAATAGATATACCAATCCTTCGTAATGCCTGTTTTTACATTTTTTTTCTTCAAAAAAATAAATATAAAATCTTTTATTTTTTTTAACACCCCTTTTATTTTTCATATCGAAAATGATAATTTATTATAGAATCCATTTTTCTATATCTCATTACCTTCGATCAAACAGATCCAAGAAAACAATTTTGGATAGTCCTGACTAATTTTTGTCAAACCAACTCTCTTGTCCATCCCAATTAATTGGGAACCGGTCACCAAAGATCCATCATTCACCAAACAATTTTTATCTTTCTAGAAAAAATATGATCGAAATGCCTCCTCAAAGTGCAGCAAAATCTCTTTATTTGCTCCGAGTGGAGGTAGCGCTAACCAGCATAAACCTTGGGCTAGACACGGTCATAGGAATGTTTACATTATGTAGATTGGGACCGATTCAGATTAGCATCCGTAAAATCCAAAATCTACATGACCCCGTTGCCCCATGAGATATTTCTCAATGAAATTGACGTAAATTTTATGAAGATGCAAACTATATAAGTAATCAATAACTTAGAAATGAAAAAGTAAGAGTCCCCCAGATATTTCAGGTCCTACAAAATTTAATTAATTTCAGCAGTATTGGGATTAGAAACTTAGAATCTCAAGTTTTCGATTAAACTTAATCAAAACTGTAGGACATTCTCAAAAGCCTTGGCTTGCGCACTTTACTTCGTCTCCATAGAACCTTTATTTGTACCTTCAAGGCATTCTTTTGCGCAGCAGGGTTCAGATTATTTCACCTTCAGTGCCTGAAGTGCCTCACATTTGTGAAAAGAAGAGAAACACCATACTTATTACAGCAGTCCATAGCATCCTGATCCCTAATACTCCCTCCTGGTTCTGCAATAACTCCAATGCCGTTCTGGCATGCTTCTTCAACCGCATCATTCCAAGCTGTAATTTTGACAAAGTAGGCCAAATTTAGTTTAAGTTCAAACATAATGCATCGAATCTGCTTCTCCAAGAACTTCTAGAAGTTCCAGAAAAGGATAGCATGAAGAAAAGACAATAAAAAGAAGAGGGAGAAGAAAAGAGAGCCATCTTATTACAAAAATAAATCATATTACTGAGTCTATTTGTTCAGAGCTTCAGTTGATCCGAGCTTGCTCATCAAAAATGGCAGTGATGATGAGAATGCTGATGTTGAGAGTGCGGAGCCTAGTGAGGAAAGGAAGAAGAGAGCCCGAACGGGAGAGGCGAGAACATCTTGATCGAAAGCTCCACTGTTCTGAATAGTGAGAAAGACTTTTCAAAATTCGATCAAAACGATCGAGAATATCATCATCTGTTAGATGGGCCAACCGACCGACCGAGTTGGACCACACATCCATGTCACAAAACTTTCTCTAGCCAAGAATCCCATTTTTTGATCGAATTGAGACAGATCCAATTCACTGGCAAATGAAAAATCTACCATTTTAACACT
Source organism: Areca catechu (assembly GCA_021397845.1). NCBI lineage: Eukaryota > Viridiplantae > Streptophyta > Magnoliopsida > Arecales > Arecaceae > Areca > Areca catechu. The sequence continues at coordinate 15,835,680 of CM038045.1, forward strand.
CAAACAAAATAACTTAGGAAAGAGGAAGAGTCACTAAGACGAGCTAGGTAAGCAAGCAAGAAGGAGAGGCTAGAAACAGCGAGACAAGGGGCTCTCCATCTCTAGGAAGATTGTGCCTTTGATCTCGAACTAACTTTATAGGCCAGAAGAGAGAGACAGAAAATCCAATTTCCCATCCTTTCTTAAGAACCCAACACAAAAATGAAAGAAAAAAGAAAACCAGACTAAAAGAGCACAACAAAAGAGAGATCACTTTCAACTGCTTTCGACGATTAAACAGCTATCATAGGTGGTAATGTGGCTGGCGGAATACTAGAGGTGGAGATTCAACAAAAAGGTGTAACTTGGGGAACCAGAGGGACTGCGCAAAAGCATTCTTGCTATAGATTTTCGAGGGTAAACTGAAACTACCCGACATGGAGCTACCTGAACAGGCTGTTCCTAGAAAAGTTCTTCTTGATTTGACCAAACAGGGACAGGAAAAAAGAAGGTAGAAAGAGATTGCATTTCTATCGATTACATGTGGACCAATCCATCTTCACTCACGGAAAGCAAGCTTTTCACTTCGTACCTGCCTTCGAGTTAAAAATGGAAAGTTCGATCCACGCTCTCTTATATTGTCTCAGCCACTGACTTGAGACAATCTTCAATCGATCAGAACTCACACGACAGCCTAAACTTAGGTTACGAAGTAATTAATCGGTCATCGAAGAGAACTATGATTGGATAGCAAGCACGGAACCTCTCGTCAGGTTGGTTGGGTTGGCTTGCTTGTTAAGAAGGAATTCCTAGATAGGTAATTTACTTGCTCGTAGAGGTGCATAGCTTGTTCCGTTCAAGATCACTTTATTCTTTTTCCTGAAATAAGTAGATCCTTTCACTTTCATGGCAACTAACTTCAAACCCATCTTTCTGGCGGAACACCTGACATGTTCTACAGTTGCTTCAGCAGCACACCAAGAAAGACAAGACCGCCCTTTTCTTTCCTCCAAACAACCTGCAGAGGCCCCAGTCTTATTATTCCCCCTAGCATCTGTCACGGTCACTTTTGGAACTACTTTTCTCCGTCCTTTTGCCAAAGAAAATTATGTCCCGACTCTAGTCCTAAATGGGAATTAATACAGAGCTGGTAGATGAGAAAATTTCATTCCCCAAAAATTCTCCCTTGTTTACCAGGACTGTAGGATATGGATTGATCATGGTGAATATAAGCTGGCTCTTGAAGTCATGGTGCAGTTCTGACCAAGCTCTGAGCATCAGAACCCATGGATGTCTATAGGATGGGTAGTGTAGCTATGCGGGTTTGGACTAGTCCCCCATATGCCTTTTTTCAACATCATAGAGCCTCAGAATTAATTCTTACTAGAGCTGGCAGGTTCAAGTATCTTCAACTAGAAAATGTGCGAGATCATATAATATGTCCAAATGTTATATCTATCCATCTCCTACCACTCGCGATACTTGGTCAACTGAAACTGGATAAGGACTTCAAACAACCAGAATAGAGCTGCCAACATGCATTCTAATGTTTAAAGAAAACAAAAGCAATCCTACCACTCGCGATACTTGGTCAACCAAAACTGGGTAAAAATTTGAAACAATCAGAATAGAGTTGCCAAATTAAAAAGTCATCTGTTTAACCGATTGCATTTGGCCCAAAATTTGGCTTCATAAATGCCCATGCAGAAAACAAGCTGAGCTTAAGCTTTGCACAGCCAGCTAATTTTTTGGACCCAACTAATCAGCATGACTCTCCTTTAAAGCAATTGCATTGAACTACATGCCTGCATCTTCAGGATTCTTTAAAATCAGCTGAGGCTCTATGGATCTCAGTTTGGTTTCGAGCTTCTTCATTAATCTCAGCATCAAGGGCTAAGCGCAAAAGAAATTATGGAATTCCCTCCCCTCTCTGTTTCATCTTCTTTCCCTCCCTTCTGATGTTTGGACATTGGGTATAAAACTAAAGTGGAAAGGGAGAGAATTAAAGTAATAGGAACAAAGAGAATTTGGTTAGGCAAGACTAATTATACTGCTTTCTTTAAGATAGTGATTTGCCTACTACAGATGCAAAAAAAATACTCACGGAAATCCTATGTCCAGGATAGCATGCCTAACTATAAGATCTCCAAGGGCTGCACTCCTTAAAGATATTGTGAACCAAAGCACCCAACCAAAAAATGGAGGAAAAAACAAGTACAAAGCAAAGGAGCTTTAATAGATTGTTTGTAAGAGCTTTTTCTGTATGTGTTACTTTCTCACAATCTCTGTAGTCTCTTGATTATAAGAAATAAATGGATGCAAATAGTGACCATTCAAATCTAATAGCAAAAATACGTGACCAATCCTTTAAAAACACCTAGTCACAATAAAAACAGAACCAATTTTAAAATAGTAAATCTTAAATTAGATTCCAAACAGTGATCGTTGTGGTCACAAGTTAGCTGTTGGGATACATCCTTGGGATCCCAACATTCTAAAATTTTTGAAAAGGGAAAGGAAAGTGTCTGTTGGGAACCAGCCTTTGGTTGGTCCCAACCATAAAATGTTTAGTTTTTTTGCTTAAAAAAAATTAACATCTGACATATCTAGTTTGGCCCCTCCATGATGTTGCCAGGTTTAGACTTCAGTTCTGCTTTATGTTCTGTTCTTTGATGTGTAAGTTTCATTTTCTAAATGAAACAATGATTGTTCTACATCTCATATATAAAAAATAAAGAAAAAAAAAAAACTTGATTTGTGAGGGCATAATTATATATTAGTTTTATTATTGAATATATTTTCTACATCCGTTTATTAGATATTGCTTAACAAGAATGCATCTTGGCCTTTAGATCTTGATCTAGTGACCAAGATATCAACTCACAAAAACTCAATTGATAGTTTCAGATCTAACAACCGAGATCAAGTACTTTCAAAACATCAACAATTTGCTGTCCCTTAACCACCCAACCTCGCATCTCCTCTTCCCTCAAAAATAAGAGGACGAAGAAACATTCGCACACACTCCTGCCTCACTCTCCCCGCAAATAGCAACTTCTCACCACAGCAGTATACAAGCCGCCTCAATTCCCAATACCAAATTACCAAATGCCCTCACAACCCACCCCTGTCAACTTCTTCTAACTCAATCATTCACATCCTTTTACAAAACCGACATGTCCAAGCACCAATTGTTCTCTCCTTGTTTATTTCAAGCCTAACAATCTACGCCCAAACTTTGAAAGATTCAAACACACATGAACTTAAGCAAGGGAGAATGGTTCATTTTGCCTCAACTCAACACAAAATGACAGACTTCCCTCGCAAACCCACCCTTTTATCAATCTCTTCTCACATTGTGGCCACATCCTCCAAAACCAAAACCTAATGTCCCCTCCTCCCTACACCAAACAACCACCACAGCAGATAGGAGCATTGGCCAATCTCTCCTTGTTTAGTTCAAGCTTAACAAGTCAATCCCAAGCTTTGGAAAACTTGATCATAGCTGAGCTTGTGCAAGGTAGAAAGGCTTGCATTTGTTTTTAACAGAAGCCAAGCCAGTACTTGGTCAGCCAAATATCATGCCAAGCTCAAGCTGACTCTATATTGCTCTAGTTCAGCTATTTACACCATAGCCACAACACCACCACCACCCCCCGAAAACCAAAAAAAAGAGAGAAATTTACAAATTTTTCATGACCTGAAGGGTGGCCAAGCTATGCTGTTACTAGTTCACTAGTCTGTAAATAGCTTGTGCTCTAGTTCAGCTATTTACACCATAGCCACAACACCACCACCACCCCCCGAAAACCAAAAAAAAGAGAGAAATTTACAAATTTTTCATGACCTGAAGGGTGGCCAAGCTATGCTGTTACTAGTTCACTAGTCTGTAAATAGCTTGTGAACAGTTCACAAGATTCATGAATTTAATGAATAAATTTTGAACAACAAACTGTCTGGGTAAGTTTTACTGTAGATATGGAGTCTTGGAGTCATAGAATGGCAGACATGACATGATGGAAGTTGGAAATTAGAGGAATGGGAAATGGAATAGTTATGCAAACCATCACCCATAGCCCTTAACACCAAATAAACCAAAGAAGAAAATTTTCATTACCCCCTTCCATATCCTTCCTTGGAAGTAACTGTTATATTTTCCGGTAAAAGCATCAAACAGTTAGCCTTCCTCTAAATCCCAATCACCAAGTTCCTTTTCTACTTGTGAAAATCTAAATCTCAATCCTCTCTCCCCCTCTCCCCTTCTTTTTTTGTGGGGGGGGTGGGGGGTGGGGGTGCGCGGTTGATACAATCATCTATGGTCGGATATTTACTTTTTTTGTTATTATATACCAAATTTTCCCCAAACTCTTTTCATGTTTGCCAGATTTTTTTTTTTTTTTTTTGGAATTCCAGAGTTCTAAACCTAGCAGAGCTCTACCTAATTGTCAAAATTGCTGCTATGGTTTAATCCCCCACAATACATGAGTGTGCATGCTTGTTCATATATGCAAGAGACTAGCTGAGCTGTAACTAATTGTTGAAATTGCTGCTATGGTTTAATCCTTCGTAGCAATGAGTGTGCATGCCTGCATATGTGCAGTCATGCATTCACTCATGCATATATACAAGCATGCATCCATACAAGCTATACAGACACACATATACACATATATGTCCAGATATCAGCAATTGGTCAACCAGATTGGAAACTGGTTACCAGATATTGCAATATATGTTGAAAAGAGAAACTATTTACGAACATGTCCCCATAACTAGAAAAATTGAAAGGTAAATACTAACATTAAAGAAAAGCACTGGAATGATTAGGTATGTATGGTGATGAGAAATATGTATTTTGCTTACCAAAGGGGAAAAAGGCATCACTCGCCAAAGCAGCTCCCTTTGCCTCCTCTCCTGCTTTCCTGAAAGCAATTCTTAAGCTCTCCACTCTGTTTGGCTGCCCACTTCCCATTCCCAACATACAGTTATTCTGCGGAATATGTGTTAGAATTTAACATCAGTTCAGCTACTTCTAGAAGCCTAAGTAAAAGATGATTGCAGGCAACAATAATGGAACGCAATTCATGGAAAAGATAACAGCAAGTGATAAATCTTGATCAACTCCAAAAAGAAGGCACACTTCACTGGCTATTATATTCAACTTAATCAATCAACGGGGTAAAAGTAAAACATTAAGGTTATGATTTATTGAACAAGGCAAAGAGTAGTTTCCAATATCAAATATAATATCATACTATATTTTATCAAGCAACAGATGCTTCACAAATGTTCCATATTGTGTAGCACCAATAACATGGAATCAAACCTAAGTCTAAAGTATGGGTTGTAAAGGTGGCAGATGAAACAAAACCAAGATAAGGCAAAAATCTCTAAGGACCACCTTGACTTAATGAACAGGAGGTCACTCATGAGGTTAGACCTTGCTTTAATGACTGATGGAATGATGTAGAGACAAGAAAGTATATACTACATTGACCAGGAAGAAGAAGATGATAAAGACTATTACCATAGATCTTAAGGATGAAACACAGCTAAGAAACGTGCAAAAACCTCGAAGGATCACCTTGACTTGATGATCAAAAAGTCAGTCACGAGGTTACATCTTATTTTAGCTACTGATGGTATGTTCTGGAGATAAGAAAGTCTGTAGGCATTGTTTCACTGACCAGGATGAAGTAGATGATAATGTATATAATTATGGGTCTAAGGATTAAAATGTCAACATAGGAATATCTTGAGATCATTAGGGACATATACAAAGATGTGGACCATGTCATAAAATTCTTTGAGAAAAATAAACAATATATATGAATTGTTGTATATATCATAAGCCAACCTTATCATAGGTAATTGATCTGTAAATCCTTGGAGGATGTTCCAAGATGTATTTAGGTGGAGCTGATATAGTTTTTTTTTCTATGGATGGGATGAAAACAGATTCAAATGCTAGGTTGTCCTTAAAGAAGAAAACAGTGGAAGTCAAGGATCAGAATATCAAAATAACTAAAAATATGACAAAATACATTGACAGCAGATAAATGCAAATTGACAGCCAGAAGTTCACTCCTTTTGATCATGTTCTCTTTCTTGGATATATTTCAGATAAGAATGAAGCATATTTTCAGTTTTGGATAATTTGTACAAGAGCAAATTTATCTGAGTTCTATTACCTGCAGAACTGAAATGAATCTCTACTTGTAGTCCTATTTAAGCTATTTGAATGACCTAACCACTTTTCTTCAGAATACATGGTTTCAGGATGCAACTACTTGAATTTCAATTGGAGCATTTTAAACAAAAATAAAGATACATGTAATATTATGTATTAATTGGAAGTTACCAAGTTTTGTTTGATATTTAACAAGTTATGTTTGCAATTAAGCATATAGCTATATTACTTCATGTAAATTCAAATCTACTAGTATAGAGTAGATAGATTTTATACAATCGACATAAAAGCTGCCCTATAAGTTGTTATATTGCATTCTCCATCTTATTATATTTTGCCCTTTGGTTTGATTTGGGGAAGTGAAGAGGTGGCACAGGGGCATTTCACATCTTCAGGTGTCTAGATAAGCAAGATAAAAATGTTGAGCTCAATGTCATGTAAACCATGAACAGTAAGATTGAGAGGTACATTAAAAAGAACAGAATTTGCACGAACCACAGATAGATGTTTAACAATTAATTACAATAGTATAGACTATGGACACGGTACAAAGATCCAGGTTAAAATTAGGAGACAATATGTGTGCAATGATTTAAAACTCATGATAAGCTTCATGAAAGCTCAGACTAAAAACTTGTAAAGTCTTGTAAGAAAGAAGATAGTGATTATTAAGAATAATGGCAAAGGATGGATTAGTAGCCTCAGCAAAAATAATAGATATGACACTTGTTGACCATGTATTTGCATTTCTGTTTCTTATAAATACTTATAGTCTCATTATTAATATGATTATATCATAATTTTGAAGTAGTTATCCTTGAGCTCTTTTTTATGGAGACTATTTGGACCTAGCTTCAGACACATAAAAGACAATTAGTAATCTCATAAAACCAAGGTCCAAATTTAGAAAAAAATTCTTGTTTCAAATGCTTTGGTAGTTTGGTTATTCCATGATGTGTAACTCCATGTGAGTTCTTTGATTAAGTGCTAAACTGTATAGTCATATCTTCTCTAGCCACTGGGAGTGCATGGCAATTTTAAGCCTAAATAAGAAAGAATTAACAAGATTTTTCGTTTCAACTAAAGATGAACAAAACCATTTGACATGTGACATTAAGGTGAAATTTATCAACATTATCCTCTAATGGTATAACATGATTGGTTATATTTCAAGGACTTCATCTGTAGTTAATCATTATGTTAATCTCTAGCTTGACTTTCAAAGATTTATTACCTATTCTTCATACATAGCTTTTAATCTTGAAGTGGAGAAAAGAACTTACCTTGGCTATTACGATGGCATTGCTCTTCACATGCTTAACACAAAGCCATGCAAACTCTGCATCGCTAAGCTCATCCTCTTGTGGAACCCTTTCAGACACTACATTAAATTTGATATCTTCTGGAGTTAAATCATCAGAATCTTGAGCTAACCACCCACCACCAACCTGTCTGAGTGAGAGCAGTCCTTTCTCACTCTTTTTTGCCTCCAGTATCCTCAATGTTTTTGACTTGCCACGTAGAATCTCCAGACTTTTTTCTGTATATTTAGGTGCAACCACAATTTCATAAAACATCCGCGTTGTACCATCTGCTGGACTCCTAAACTCTCGGATTTCCTTCGCAAGATCCTAGAAATTTAGCAATGAAAAATAAGTAGACTTGAACTACATAATATTAAAGATTCTTTCATTACCCTGCTTACCTCATCGACTGTTGTGTTAAAGGCAACTATTCCACCAAATGCACTAACAGGATCTGCTTTAACAGCTAATCTATATGCCTCAAGGATATCTTGTCGTGATGCTACTCCACAAGGATTTGTATGCTTCACAATTATGCAAGTAGGGCTCTTGAACTCTGACACACAGTTCCAGGCAGCATCTGCATCTAAGTAATTATTGTAAGACATTTCCTGTGCCAAACGAGAGAATATCAGAACAATTGATCATGAACCCAATCAAATGCAGAAAATGTCAGAACCAGTTTAAAAGTGAAAATCAACAAATTATGACTTAATTAGATGTAATGCCTAGAAAAGAAGAAAGGGTAATGTTACATGGAACTAGAATTTTAGAGTTATAATGTCTAGTTAGCTCATCAACAAAGATGAAAAGTAGAAAATAGTATCAACAACAATCAAAACTAAATAACAATACCCAACAATAGGAAATCTTAAATTAGCACTTTAGATACAGGAAAGCAGCACAGGTGCACAATTTTCAAATAGACAGGAAAACAAGTTAAAAATCTTGAATATGAAATAAAATCATTATCTTCTGTGTTTAAATAAGCAAGTGCTTGATTATTAGAGAAGAAATGAGCATTTGACGAAATTATTAGCAGACATTTAGTCCCTGCCTGCTGAAAATAATTATTTTTAGGTATCAGAATGGGACAGCATTATGACTTGTTCTTGACAAAGTTATCCCTTTTCAGCCAAACAGAAGGAAGTCTTTTGACGACTTCATCATAAAATACAATTTGGATCTGAAGGCATGTAGCTTTTCCCAATTACAGCTGTCTATACAAACATTACGTTTACATATTGGAAACTTCCAATCAGTCTATTCCATGTTTTCTCTATAAAGCTAAAGTTTTAAAGGACATCTAACTCATGCCTTCTGAAATATTATACTTATGAATCAGAATGAAATAGCATTTCCACTAGTTCTCAAAAAACTCATCCCTTTTCTACCAAACAGAAGTGTTTATCACAACTTCATCATAACAAACAATTTGGATCTGAAGGCATGTAGCTTTTCCCAATCGCAACTGTATATACAAACATTACATTTACATATCAAAAAGTTCCATTTAGTCTACTCCATACTCTATATAGATAAAGTTCTAACATTTAAAATTCACAAATCTGTAAAAGGTACTATTCTAGCATCATGACCTGTCCCACTGTACTGAGTAAGTTTGCCTTCACATAATTTAATGGATTTTTAAAAAAAATTTGCAATAAATAAACAACTTAGCTACATGACTAATTTCTTAAGTAGTTCAAGTAGTGCTACAAATATAATTTGCCATATAATTACCTAGTGCTTTCTCTTCCCACCAGAACCCACTTTATGGTTTGAGTTTTAACAAAATGTTGGCACAATAAGACATACCGGTCAGTATGATTAAATATACCAGAACAATTGGCACAATATGGAATAGGATGACTGATAGATTAGCTGGGAATGGTATCTGAAGCCATAATTGACTTTGCACGAGTTTCTAACCTTGCCATGGTGTTGTATAGCAGTTGCAATACCACCAGCATTCACCAAAGAAAGACTTTTGTCATCATAGAATGCAGCCTTTTGGTGAGGATTTTCACCATAGCGAAGTGTAGATTTCAGTGACAGTGGTACTGTAAAGCTGGGAGGAAATTTACTCCCTGACAAAAAAATGCAATAGCTGGTAATTACACATGCAGCTTTCAAAATAAATGTACTAATCACACTTTCTATATGCATTCATATACCTCCTTCTGACTGTTTCCATAACCACTCAGAAACTGCTGAATCATAACAAGCAACATGCTGAAAAGCCTTCCAGGCCAGCTTCCTACGGAACTGCTGATCATCTTTCTTTCCTTGCAGAAATTCCAGGAGTGCAGGATAGTCTTTATGGTCAACCACAACCAAAACATCCTTGTGATTCTGTTAAACGGTGCACTTCAGCAAGACTGTATAGAAAGTGAAAACAAGAATCTCACTGAGTCTAAAAGAACGACCTTAGCAGCAGCTCGGATCAAGGTAGGGCCACCAATGTCAATATTCTCAATGCCATCCTCGAACGTAATTCCACTAGCTGAAGTAACTTTTTCATAAAAAGGATACAAGTTGACCACCACAATATCAAATGTTCCTGTGCAAACATTGTGTCAGTGATGCAATTGGATTATATACAAGTAAATGCAAAGGAAAAAGGTTAAGGAATGCTATGGCAATGAGACACACTGTATAACTTTGAAGAAACAACAATTTAACCAATAGCATGGTGGACAAGAAACTCACCAATTCCATGCTTGTTCAAGGCTTCCATGTGATGGCCATGATCTCTCTGTGCAAGAATACCACCGTGTACATTGGGATGCAAAGTTTTCACCCTACCATCTAGCTGCAGAGACAACAATTCATATATTTATGATTTATAGATACAAGACAGCTGTTTTCACCTTTTGTTAATATCAAGAATAGGTGTCATTTAAGTACCTTGTTATAAACAAAAAGCATCTGAGCAGACTGCCCAAAGTAAGCATCCACATTTTCTTAATATCAAAACAATTTTAAGGAGGCAATGATAATACTTTTCGAAAGGAATATTACACATGAATGGCATTTTCTTATTAGATGCATGTCTGTGCATGTTTGCATTTTGGACATTTTTCTATATCACAAGCATTATTTTCTAGTTATAATCTTATTTCCTTTGGCTTCACTTGTAAGTCATACACCTTGCATTTCACCAACTCCCCTGAGCAATCCACCTCTAGACAATGGTTCTCTGATAAAAACCAACATCTACAACACAAAAATGCCAGTATCCTATGGTATAGTATTATTTCAAACTATTTCATCAATGTCAATTTTAAACAAGCATGGATAGTCCCACTAATATCCAATTTGTTATTCTGCCCGTCTCCTCCTATCCTAACACCAGAGTTTGGAGGCGCTCTGCTGACGCCCGTGCCCCCATATCAGATCCGATGTCTATGTATACTCCCGAGTCGCCGTCGCCTCGGATTCTTGGTTGGATGTTGTCCTTACCGGTGCATCCTAGGATTTTCCTATTTCTTTGGAAACTTACCTAGCACCGCCTACCCACTCGTGATTTTCTGCTACGAAGAGGCATCTCCATTCCGTCCAGATACCCATATTGTGATTCCAACTGTGAGACGCAAGCCCACGTGCTATTCCTGTGTGATCGGGCTGCATTATTATGACGGATGGCAAGGTTTGGGACCTTATCCCTTCAGGATGAGGATACTGAAGAGTCCTTTTTCTCGCTTTTGAGCTCAGGCTCGGAGTTCTCTCTCCTTCATGGCCTATCTGGCCTACCATATCTGGTTATCCAGGAACGAGCTGGTATTTAGCTCTATCAGATGTTTTCCTAGGATTCTTATTGAGAGAGCCAGGATGGCTGCCCTCGACTTTCGGAGTTCTATGGTGATGTCTCTGGAGACCTGGGCTTCCTCTTCTGCTCCTCGAGCGTCTTCCAGGATTTTTATTTCCTAGGAACCCCCTCCTCCACATTTCTTCACTATCAGTTTCGACGGGAGCCTCAGGGATAGTCGGGACGGTGCTACTTTCGTCATCCGAGATTATCATCTTGCTTCCTGGCTTCCGGGGGTATGCCACTTCTCAACTCCTCCGTCCTTGAGGCGGAGTTGTATGCGGCGTGGACAGGTATACGGTATGCCCGATAGATTCTACACCTGGATTGACTGTTTATTGAGGGGGATTCAGCGACAATTGTGTCATGGATCAGACAGTCACTGAGATGCTCGGTTGTTCATCCCATCATCAGGAATATTGGTTTGCTCTTGCAGGGTTGTGCCTTTCTCTCTATTCGACATGTCTACAGGGAGGCCAACTCTGCTGCTAACTCGATAGCATCTTTCGTTGCCCAGCATTCTGATCCTATGCTATAGACTAACTGGCGTTCTACTTCTGTTCAGTTTAGGGATTTACTTTTGTCAGATTTTCTTGGTTGTATTCATACTCGTTCTGTGAAATGAATACATCGTCTTATCAAATATATATATATATATATATATATATATATATATATATCATATTTGTTATTTGTATTTACATAGAACAACTACATAGAGACATACACAGATATTCATGCACACAAGCATGCACGCACATATATATATTATATAAAAATTGGTAACTGTCCACCAAAGAAACATAGGTAAAATATGGTATAGAATATAGACATATGCTCCAGAATCCAGGTTTAGTATGACCAGTCATACAGCCATGTTTTCCTACCCAAAAGAAGATACCAAGGCTCAGCTTGGTATCATTGCTGATTTGGTGATTTGTTGTTCTACCAATTAGTGAAATGTCAAATGTTGGTTGATGTTGAAGAAAGCATTTGCACAAAATTTCTGTTATTTCTTGCTATTATTTCTTGCTATTATTTCATTCTTCTAGGGAGAAGGCACATGGAACAGCTTATGGAGGAGTTGAACCAAAATAGCAATAATAAATACTAGCCCATATCATAATATTGTAGAAAAAGAATAGCCACCATCAAATTGTGGATGGCATGATTCATCTTGTCTCCGAACATAGGAAGGGAAACTAGATTAAAGTAGAGAAATAATATAATAGAACTAAAGTTTACCATTTCTGGGAAGTGAGTAATTTCTTCAACTTTAGTTACAGAGACCCCAGCTGATTCCAAAGCAGATGCTGTTCCACCAGTTGAAACAATAGAATACCTATAAATGTAATAAAATTTTAATGAGACTATGTAAATTAAGAAATGAAAGAGTACATGAAGGAATAGTAAGCTTTATAGTATTAATAAAATCTTCTACATATCTGCACAAAGGCACATGCCAAAAACAAGGAATTTGTAAAGCAAAATAAATTTCAACCGTAGGGAAGTGATGATCCCCCAAAATGTTAAACAAAATATTTATAACAGCACATAAGTATATGTGATTGCATAAATCCAGGAAAGAAGCTCAGTTACAAGAACTCAAAAGGATCTCCAGATTCTATAAGAATTTGATTATAGTATCCATCAGAACAAAGAGTGCTACATACATTATTCATTTAACACTAGCCTCAAAAAAATTGAAACAATTAAAACTGCATATGAAATTGTGACATGCAGTTCTTTAAAGGATTAATTTCCATGCTTGAGAATAGGAGATAAAAAAATTGCATTAAACATCTACTAAATATGACAAGTTTCTTACAAATTATTAGTGTGTCTTCTTCTAGAAAACTGCATTAACTTTTCTTACCAAGATGTTTATCTCCCCAAAACCAATGCTCAGTATCCTTCTTATGCTTATCTACCTTATCAATCTTCCTCAATCGAAAATGGTTATCTTTTTCCTTCATTCAAACAGGATATTGAGATTTGTTCAAAATCCTCATGCTTGAGCAACCTTCTTGACCTTCCTCTTCAAAATCAGTAACCTCTATTCCCTTCAAAGTGAATATTAAGTTTATGTGAAGCTTCATGCTTTCCATCTTTCACCTACAGTATTTCATTTTGGGCTTACCATCTGTTCTAATCAATAAAAGGAATGGGTTATACCATTTAAAGAAACCTAATTTCTCACATTCTCCAGAACATTATTAAGAGCAATAATGTTGTTCGCAGTATGGTACTTCCATGGCTATTGACAAGAGTTTCATTATTATCATATCCGCATAAATTTGTTCTTTGTTTAATTTGTTCTGATTCAACTGTTGTTCACAAAATTCCTAACTTGCATAGAAAGTTGGTTGGTAACTGTTAAGTTACAGGTAGTTTATAATTTTAAAATAAAATAGGCTAAGTTATAGGTGCAACATTCATTCAGGCAGTAAGATTAATCAATCTTTCAATCAGAGAAGAGGGGAGAACCATTATTAAACCACTATCAAATGTCTACGAAAAGGCGAGTTCCCCGATGCCAATGTTCTGAAACTCTATTGCATTGAAGGTATTCATTTACTTAATTTCGAGCTTTTTTTTCCTAAACAACCACACGTCCTTTTAAAAAACAGAGAATGATAAAGGCAATATAAGCATAAGGACATAATAAACATAAGGAATCATGAAATAGATTTTTAATGATCAAGAAGTAAATTGTAGACATGAAAGTTCAACTGGCACAGTGCAAACACACCCTAAGCCTTGAAGTCCATTTGCAAGGAAAGCTAAATCCCGCTTATCTGACAATGATATCAATGCTTGCTTGCCACCTACAGATAAGGATGTGGACATTTAGTGATCACCAAAGAAAACTCAATACATCCAAGATGAGAAAAAAAGTAACTAAAACAGGAACATTGCAATTATACAAATAACCAATCTGTTTATTCTGCATAACATAAAAAGCTTTAATTATTTAGATGAACAGTTTGCCCAATTGTTTAATAAGATTTACATCACAAACCAACTCTTTTTTTGGGGCCTTGTAACCATGTAAAACTTGGTGGCAAACAAAACTAGGCTGAGTCTAAAGGTTTAGGACTTTGAAACAATCATTATCTATTTTTTTTTTAACAAAAGCAACAACCTTTAACAACTTTCTTTTCCATTCAAATAGAAGACTCATACTTTATTATGGATTATAGGTTTGTTATAGTCGTACCGAATTTGTCCTTGAACTATTTAAGTGCCCCTCCAGTTACCTGATAGATCCCTTTAGTCAAATACATTATGGCTGACTAAGGCTTTCACCAGGACAAATATGGATGGTGATTCAAGCAGTCCAACTTAATCTGACACCCTCTGAATGGCTCATAACTTAAAAAACCTCTAATTGATCGTCACATCTGTCCTGATGTTTTATTTTCTCCCTAGTAATGCAACATGTCTCTTTAGTCAAATACACTTGAGAATGATAATGCAAGCCCAACATCTAAGCATTTATACTGAAGTCCTTGAATCTTTATTATATGTAATCAAAAAGACTTGGAGGCTGGCCTCGCACAGCCTGCTTCAAAACAAGGAAGCTGTGTTATATATGTGTACATATGTGTATATGCGTAAATGTATATAAGTGTGTGTGTGTGTATCTTGATGTCTAACTAAGTCAGAAGTACAATTAGAATCGTAATTAATCTCACATGACAATGACAAGAATAGCTGGCCCCATGCTCTCAAAAGAGAAAGGAGTCATGAACAGGCCACTGCAGACTCCTTTAATTCTTTCACACTTTTTTTACTTCTGGGACATGTGAAACCTGCATGCAAGATTTCAGCAGGTCACAACTTAATTAATCCAATTTTACCAGACAGATTAGTATTAAAATATGGCATAAAAGTTCAAAGAATATAGACAAAAGAGATTGTAAGCCAATATGACCTTAATCTTTTTGAACTTTCTGATATGAGAACAAGGCTGCAGACACGCAAAATAGCAAGCTTTTTGTTTAGGCTAGGCTTGTTACAATCAAGAGGTTGTTGTTACAATCAAGAGGTTGTTCAAGATTGACTCAAGCTTGCGTGCAGCTCAACCATGACCTTCGGACTCAGGATGTGAGCCACTTAAACAGGACAGCTCCCAAGCAAACATGAGGTTGTAATTAGTTTGGCAGGTTGATGAACAGAGGATTGCCTTGTTTCCAATCTGAGCTGTAAGATGTGGCCTGAGCTTGGCTAGATTTCTAACTTAGTAGAATTAACTATGAACTTCATTATTCATTTGCAACCCTAGCAATTCTACATAACCATTTACCTGAATGAATGTTTTGTTCAGGCGCAAAGTTTAAGCAACAACAGAATTATATACAGACTGCATATCCAAGTTGGACATATCTAACCTAACTTAACCAAATGCATTGTAGTACATACTCCACTTGGAGCTCAAGCCTAAACCTGCATCAACAAAAAGCAACATCTTTAACAGAGAGGCTCTAGGATCCAATCAACCGTCTCCCTCCAATGTGGGTAATGCCCTATCTGCTCTAAACTCATTGGGTTAAGATGCCCACTCTAGTTTGATAACAAACATATCCGCGACATTCTGATCACGGAATTAAATCAATATTACCCACCCATCCGAGCGTGTAGCAAAGTGCATACACTCTCTGCTCCTTCAGCCTATGTATTGACATGCAATTCTCTTTTCTTCATTAATCCTCAATAAAAATATGTGGGCCATGCCACCACTAACCATGAAACAATTTTTGGAACCGAATGATCGCAAAGGACATGCATAACCATAACGCATATCAAAATCTGTTCTAAATTCAGAGGTTGGTGTACAGTCATATTGCATGTTTGTGCATCTTGATGGCGTAACATATGGTCCAAACTATTGTATGCTAGAATACCCAAGAAAAGAATCACAAAATCGTCACTCTGACTTACAAAAATAGTAATAAGGAATGTTTAAAAATAATCTTTTAGCTCGAAATATAAAATATTAGTCAAACAACTATAATAGGAGAAGCAGTCACCAAGGCTTCATCACGCCATGCAGCAAACTGCCCTAAACAACCAAAAGGAAAGTAAACCAAAGCAACCTCAAAAATCAGATTTTTAAGGAAAAATCTAAACAAGTGTTAAAGACATGGCACGAACTGAAAGATTTGAAGCAAGCAATATTGACCAAGCAAAAGAAAAACCAAGATAGGCTCCCATAGGATTGGATCGCCCCACAACAAAAATAAATAAATAAAATCGGACGTGAAGATTTCCTCTCATCCGGCTCAGAAATCCGGGTTTCGAGATGAAAAATTCCAAACCCCATCGCTGTCCAGAAATGGAGGGGAAACGATACAAAAGAACCTAAAAAATCAAGCCTTTAAAAAAAAATCCAAAGAGTTTTAGAAAGCACAAAAAGATTAGCGCCAGCTGAAAGAGGAAAACTAGGGTATCTGAGGTTCAAGTGAATAACAACCAAAACAAATCAAAAACCCTCGTTGTTCCCTCCCAAAAAAAAAAATAAATAAAAGATAGAAAAAATTAAAAAACGGAATTTTTAACTCAAAAACCAACGAAACAAAAGAAGTACCTGTTGAGAAAGTAGGAGCGGCCGCCGTCTGGATCTCCACATCAGCCATGGCCCTGATCGAACGGAGTCCGTTGGAGGAAAGCCAGTACGCAACGCAAGGCAAGAACACACGATTCTATGTCAAAAAAAAAAAAAAAAAACACGCACGCACTCACAGAGGGTGAGCAAAGAACCAGCGACGGTGGTATCTTTACCAATCGGTACTCAGCAAACCATAGAAAAAAAAAAGAACGTGGGGATGGAAGGAAGACTTACCGGCTGGGCGCGGTGGTTGTAACGCCGGTGAGGATAGAGGTAGAGATGAGAAGCTTTGGTGGTGGTGAGGGCGGGGAAGCCCGAGACGGAGAGCGGCATTCTTTCTGCGGTCCCTCTGATGAAAGGAGGAGAGAGGAATTGGAATTTTTTTATTTATAATGGTTTTGTGTTCTGCGGTGTTACGGTATTTGATAAGTCGATGGTGTGCAGGCACCGAGGAGATTCATCCAACGGCTTGAGTTTGTTATTGATGCAGGTGATTTTGTTATATAAAGTTCGCTGCGGAGTTTTGGAACGGCGGGAGTTTTTTTTTTTGGCCATATGTGCATTGCACTAACGGAGGCGGGAGTTTTAGATCCGTTCGGTAAACAAATTTATCTCAAAAATTATATTTTTTAAAAACTATATTTTTAAAATAATATTTAAATAAAAATTATTTTTTAAAAAAAAATAATTTTAAAATATATTATTCATAATTTTTTTTATACTATTACTTTTTAGATAAATTATTAAATTTTATTCATATTTTTCGTAAATAAATATTTTAACGGGCACCCAGCATGTGCTTTATGAGGTAATTTTGAAGAACACAAGAAAAATCGGTAATAAATATCGAATTATTTGGATGGGGTTCTTATAAATAATTTTGATATTTTAAATAAATAAATGCTAAACTTCTTTGTTGGATTTTTATAGATAATTTTGTTATTTTAAAAGAATAAAAAATTAGTAATAAATATTAAGTTTTGTAAATCAAAATGTTGGAACCCATTACTTTCTAAATTCATCGTTAAATATAATTTTGATAAGTGCCATAAGATCATTTTTCATAATATTCTTTATGCTTTGTAAGTATAAATGATAATTGACAACTAAGTTATTAAGCATTGATTGAATAAAATATTAAAAATAAAAATCATGGCATTTTCTTTTCATTTCTTAAGTAAATGCTACCCTCCTTAAAAAATAATAATAATAACTTATCTATTTAAAAAAATATAAAAATATGGATAAGTTAATTAATAAAAAAATTAGATAATTTTTATATAATATTTATCCATAAAAGAATAAGCCTTTATTATCATATATATGATACATTAAATCCATCGAGTCATCATTGCCTTCCTTTATTTCTGCCTGCTCCACTTTCGCCTTACTGTCTTGCACCTAGAGATGGGCACTAGGCCGAGCCGCCCATGGGCGGCACGGCCCGGCATGAAGCGGGCTGCGCCTGCCACGGTCCGCTTGCTACAATAACGAGCCGTGCCATGGGCGGCCCGGCCCGGCATGAAGCGGGCTGCGCCTGCCACGGTCCGCTTGCTACAGTAACGAGCCGTGCCAAGCACGGCCCATATAAGGGGCCGGGCCGGGTTTAGGTTTTCTGGCCCACGGGCCAAGCCCGATACGGCCCATAAGGGCCTGGGCTGGCACGGCACGGCCCATTAAGGCCTGGGTCGGGCCAAGCACGGCCCACAAGGGCCTGGGCAGGGCCATGCATGGCCCGGCCCCCTTAAAATAAATAGAAATAAAATTTTGGTTTATAAAAATATTTTTTAATAAATTAAAAAAATATTGGGAACTAAAAATTTATTAATATAAAGCCACCTTAATGGTAGGGGGTTTGGCATAGACCCCTACCAGTTTATTAATTTAAATCAAAATGGTACATGAAAGGAGGGGGCTAGGCCTGGCCTCCAGAATATAATAAGAAAGGAGAAAAAAATAGAGATGACTCACTTTAACAATTAAAAAATAAAAATGTACAATTATAAAAAATTAAGAATTAAAAATAAATGATCAAAATCTTACTAATCATCAGTAGTGTTTGTATCATCATTATCGGATGATGTTGTATCATGTCCACCTTTATCTTGAAGTCTCACCTTAGCATCCAAACAATCTTTAAAGCAGAGAGGCATCTCAACCGTATCGCCGGTCATCCTACTTCTCTTTTCATCAAGAACACGTCGACCTGCACTAAAAGCGGATTCCGATGCTACTGTGGACATCAGCACGGTTAAAATATCACGTGTAATGGCAGACATGACAGGATATTGATTTTTAACACTCTTCCACCAAGCTAATACATCTAAACTCTCTATTTGATTTTCATTATATGCAGATTGAAGATCATTTCGTAAATAAAATTCTAGTTCACTACTTAAAGATGAAGAAGATGAAGATGAAATTGAAGCATGTGTTTGTTTTCTCTATGCAATAAATAAAAAAATAGATGACGAACGAGAACTACTAGAAAAAGAAATAGAGCTTTGTGCGGGTAATCTAGATCCACGAATTTTTTCATCATATAAAGCATAAATATCATAAAGAAGTTGTGTTACCTCAATTTTAGCAGGTTCAGGATCTTGAATCATATTTTTACAATATGCATCGAGTAAAATTAGTACGCCACTTTTAGATCAAATACAGCAGCTAAGTTACGCATAAGACATATCTTATCTCAATACTCATTCCATTTAGATTCCATTTATTCAATAATAGGCATTAAAACATCATCATATCTATGTTCTACAAATTTTTGACTACTCATATATGCTTGTTGTAAAAATGAATATAAAGTTGGATAATAAATACCATAAAGAATATTAGTAGCATTATAAAAACTAACCAAAAAATCTTCCAAAGTTTTACCTTTATTCTAATCAATTTCAGTTAATGTAAAGCCTAATCCACGATCATTAATATATGCACTTAATAAGTTTTTATATGGGTACGCATCATGTATCATACTATATATTAAGTTCCAACGAGTAATTATATTAAGTTTAAATTTTTTAAAACGTTTATCATGATTTATACATAATTGCTTAAATTCTTGAAGTCTTAATCTTGAAACATGAATAAAAGAAATTGCATTTCTAATTTTTGAAATAACATCTTGAATCATGCTCATGCCAGCTTGAACAGAAAGATTTAAGATATGACATGTATATCTAATATGCAATAAATTTTCATTTAACATGGGATGCAATGAGTCCTTCAATAATGCAATAACAGAATTATTATTAGATGCATTATCAAAAGTAATAGACATGATTTTATCATTAATATTATATGAACATGCAGTTTGATAAATGGCATTTGAAATTTGTTGTCCATAATGTGAAAAATCAAAAGCACGAATAGCAAGAATACATTTATTTAATTGCTAATCATTATCAATATAATGAGCAACAATAGCAATAAAACAATTACTACCTACAGATGCTGACCAAATATCAGAAGTTAATGAAACTTTTGTATTTAAAACAGAAAGTGTTTCAATTAAATTTTGTCTCATCACTAAAAAGTTAGTCATAGCTACTCTTCTAAATGTACGTCTACTAGTTCTTTTGTAAGCAGGTTGTAGGGCTAATTGAATATATTCTTCAAAATTAAAAAATTCACATAAACTAAAAGGTAGTTCATCCTTAACTATCCATTTTACAGGTGCTTTTCTTTGATTTTCATGATTATATGCAAAATTACCTACAAGTGATCCCCTTGTATATTAATGATACTTTGAAGACGAGAATCATGCATCCTATAACTCTCTTGATATCTTTTTAAATCGCATGTTCCCCCACTACCACTATAACTATAAAGTTTGGCATATTTTTTGCATTTTGCTTTCCTGTCTCCATCAATCATAATTCTATCAAATTCATTCTATACAACACTAGTCTTCTTACGAGAAGAGGTTTGACCTTCACTTGGTTCACTAGTTCTAGAGGGATTAGGAACTTGGGATTAGTTTCTTCTCTCTTGGAAACAGAAGGAATGCCAAAATGACTTTCATCATAAGATGCCATATCTAAATTGATGAATGAAAAAAATAAAAACTAACCACAATGAGGAATTGAGTAGAGGACCAGAGGCAGAGGTAGGCCGATATTTGTGAGCTTCCTCTCGTGCTCTCAACAATGAGTGACCTTCTCTTTCTCTTGTACTTATAACTTCTCAACAAGAACCTCCTCTTGTATAGCACTTGAACGCTTGCTAAATGCAAACTAAAAATTAAATTGCTAGAAGCCTAGAGTACTTGCTAAATATTGCTAAAAAAGAGAAATAGTAGTAGTGGAGAAGGAGAGAATAGATGGTTTGGTGTGGTGAGAATAGGGAAGGAAAGGGTGTTTGCTGGGCCAGCTCGCACCCTCGTGGTTCGTCCAGATATAGGGTCTGGGCCCATGGGGATGTGGGTGCTACCGGTAAGGCGAGTCTGGTGCCACTCAACGTCCCTTGGTTGGTGCTGCGGTGCTCGTCTCCAGCGAGCCGACTCGAGGTTTAATATCCTAGGTAGCTCTTGCGGGGGTCGGCGGAGGGGTCGACTCGAGTGCCCGGGGTTGCTGCGTTGCTAGTTTAAGAGAGATAAACCGGTCTCTTATAATAGGGACGTTCATTTTATAAGAATGATTAGGGGCATCGATCCGACAACTGGTATCAGAGCTGAGGTCTTGAGTTCGAGTCTCCGCAGGGAAAAAAACTCGATCGTTTTGCTGGGAGGATTGTTGGCTGGGCCAGCTCGTACCCTCGTGGTTCGTCCGGATGTAGGGTCTGGGCCCACGGGGATGTGGGTGCCACCGATAAGGCGGGTCTGGTGCCACTCAACGTCCCTTGGTTGGTGCTGTGGTGCTCGTCTCCAGCGAGCCGACTCGAGGTTTAGTACCTTGGGTAGCTCTTGCGGGGGTCGGCGGAGGGGTCGACTCGAGTCCCCGGGGCTGCTGCGCTGCTGGTTTAAGAGAGATAAACCGGCCTTTTATAATAGGGATGTTTCTTTTGTAAGAATGGTTAGGGGCATCGATCCGATAAAAGGGATATTTATATGACTCCAAAAATATTATTTTCCCAAAATACCCCTCAAATTAGTCGTTTTATGACAGTTGGGAGGGTTAAAATGGTAAAAAATCAAAAAATAGCCATTTTTTAGCTGTTATGGGCCAAACGGGCCATGCCATGCTCGGCCCATTTTTTTTTAAAAAAAATAAAAAGAAAATAAATGGGCTGATGGGCCAACGGGCCGTGCCTAGCACGACCCGCCACCCCCTAGGCCTAGGGCCATGCCGGGCCCGGACTTCAGGTTAAGCGGGCCGGGCCAGCACGGCCCATTTAGCCTATGGCCCGGTGAGCCTGGGCCGGGCCGGGCCCGGCACAGCCCAATGCCCACCTCTACTTGCACCCCACCCACCTCTCAGATCTTCTCACCACTGGAGTTGGATAGCGAGTATTCGAATTGCTAATCTTAAATATATTTGGAACTCAAATGACTTTTAATTTTAAATTATAAATCCGTTCTAAACTTTCTAAAATATCATTAAACGAGTCATATTAAAATTCAAGACAAGTCGGGTACTCAAAAAAATATGTCCAACTTCCATCTTTAAGTTTATTATAAAATTAGAAGCGCGATTGGTCCATTACATTTTCAGACTCATATATGATATTTTAAAATAATTTTTTTTGATTTTTTTAGATAAATTTTAAGAATTTATATCCAAACATATGAAATACCTCAATTTATTATATACGAGCAAAAAAATATTAAAATATTAAAAAAATAAATTTGATTATATTAATTGAATGATATTAATTCATGAAATAATATATATTAATTATATGATAATAAAAGGAGTCATTTTATTATTTATATATAAGCCTCGGAGACTAAATAATTACTGCATAAAATTATATAGTAATATAATAATATTTTACATAATTAAAATATAATATAATAATATAATTATAGTGTGTAAATATAAAATATAATAAATAATATTATAATAGTATGATAATAGCTATTATAATATGTAATGTTGTCAATAAAAGTTGTTTACCATTTTATAGTATGATATTATTTATTATATTATGATATTGAATTATATTATGTTTTCTTATATATTATATTATTATATTATATTATATATATGAATTCTTATAAAAAAAATATTAAATATATACAATCAGGTTTGGAAAGCTCGTATCCAAATTGTAAATCTTAAATCCATCTTAAATTTAGATGAATTTTATATTTAAATTTCAAATCCATCCTAAATTTTTTTAGGACGTTATTGACCGGATCCTGTTAAAATTTAGGATTAGGCGGGCATCCAAATAAAATCTACTCAACTACTATTTCTAAGCCTTTTCCATTTGTTGCCAAACCAACCGTATAAATATAGATAGTATTTGTTTAGATGATAGAAGAGGAAGAAAATTTGGAATAAGCTTTGTCCCTTACCGGGTTGCTTTTAAAAAATATGCTTAAGCCTGGAATAATTAGAGCAATCAAATTTTTTTAATATTGAGCTTTTTATACATAAAAAGTGTGGAAAGGGCTTCCAGCATAACTATCCCTCACTCACTGCTATCATGAAACCCAATTATACTAAATTATATTCAATTCAGAGTACCAGATTTATATGACTTATTTTTATCAAATGATGAGTAAGTCGACCCAGCACTCCTAGACACACAAGTGATCGATCAACCATGGAGAAGAGAAAGACTAGTGAAATTTTCTTAGCTGGCTCCCTGATCTTATATTGCAGCCCATCATAAGCTGGATTTCATGGAAATCAGTATGCTACCATGTTTTGAACCATCAATGCATTGGTGTGAGCCAATGGCTGTGCCAACTACCCTCCCCCAAGGGATATACCAAGCATTTTTTTTTCAAAGAGAGACTGTCAACAAAAAGCGACATAACCAATTGCATAATTATTCCACTAAGCAAAAGTTTCACTAATCATATTTTCAAAGTTCAATAGCCTTTATAGATTAATTTTAGCCATAATACCTGTCTAAAGCCACTGGTAAAAGATATCGTACTTTTTGAGAACTGCACCCAAACCAAATCTCCGAACAGGCTTTTTTTATTATTATTTATAAAAAAAGACGTTGTAATTAGTAGTTCATAGCCTTTTTTTTTAATAAAAAAAAAGACGTTGTAATTAGTAGTTCATAGCCTTTTTATTATTATTTATAAAAAAAGACGTTGTAATTAGTAGTTCATAGCCTCTTTTTTTTTTTTTTGATTTATGAAAGCTAGTGGTCTCGTGTTTCCTAGTTTTATTTCTCATACATCAATATATTTTTCACTAAAGTCAAATTATAATTGATCAACCCAGGAAAAGTGATGCAGGATCTTTTATATATAAAAGATATTAGTTTTTGCAAGATCTTTTGTGTATAGAAGATGTCAAGAGTTGCAACATTTTTTATATATAAAAGATGCCCCGAAAGATATCGATTAGGAATTAATCAAATTATTTGATTAATATTTTTTTCAAATAAATGCTAGATAAAAGTTTTTAAATTTATTTTTCTTTTTCTTTAAGCATAAATCATTGTATATTTAAATTGTAGATCTTTGAGAGTCTTTAGCACCAATAAATTGAATCATTTTTCATGTTCTCAATTATCTTAGAGATTTTTATAGTTCCTATATTTATTTTTTCTTCTCGATTTATTCGAGATCTCTAAACAGTATTTCTAGTTCGCCTTTTTCACCCTTCAAGTTGCATCAAAAATTTAATCAAAGCTAACCGAATATACCTAACATAATACCTTTAGTTGAATGAATAAGATGCATCCCATTTTGACCCATCTTTTTTTCCTTGAAACATATTTTGACCTATCTTTTGGAATAACTAGATATATAATATTGTATTTGGAAGCAGGCAATTTATACAGATTATTAGTAATTTAAAAGGGCTACACTACATCACTGTATTTGGTATATTTTTTTTTATGATAATAAAGATTACTCGGTAATCTGGATTATCTCTAGAAGGGCTGGTAATCCAGATTACTACTTTTCATATAATATTTTAGACAATATTATCCTCATCTTCTCCATTCCTCATATAATATAATATAATATAATATAATATATAACATTATAAAATATAATATTATAAAAGATAATATCATAATATTATTTTATATTTTATATCTTATATCTTATATTTTTATAATATGTATTATATTATATTATATTAAACTTAATAATATAATATATAAATTAAATATATTATTTAATATATTTAAATAATCTATGAAATGTAGTATCTATTTAATATATAATTTTTTATATAAATTTTATTTAGTATAAAAATATTTTTTTTAAAAAAATATAAAAAATATAAAATATTTTATATTTTATATATTTTGTAATATTAAATATAAATATATATTTTATTAAATACATAAATATTAAAATATATTTTTATTAATAAAATATAGATTTAATTTAAGGATATTTTTAAAATTTGATTTTGCATTATGTAACATTACTTGCATATACTCAATATAATAATCTATATTACTTGCAATCTACATTACTGGTCATTGCCGCCAAGATCGTCGTGGCCTGTAGCTGCTGTCGACGTCGGATCACCTCTCGTCTTCTCGGGATTGGCCTGCATCTCAGAGCCTACAAAACAAGGTCAGATACCCGGGCCAGGGATTCCGGTGGGGGCACTCCGACGGTCAAGTCAGTGACGATCCAGGGGAACAGATCCTCCGGGTCAAGTCCTTCTTGATGGACTCCATGCTAGGAGGAGTGAGTGGTGTAAGAATGGGGATGCGAGTGTGTTGGGAGAAATGGTAGCCGAGGTGGATTGGCTCTCTTGTGTGGCTTCCTCTTCCTCACTCGCTTGGATGAGTGTTTTGCGATTAAGTTTGCATACTTTTTGCTGGAGCCATTGAAGGTTCTTTTAAGTCCAGGTGATTGTTGAGTGAGTACCTCAGGATCTCTCACGTATTGGCAGGCACGTGCGGTGGTATTTCGTGCCGTGGTCGGGACGTATTTCCTGATTAGTGATAAAGGAAGCTGCTATGCACTCTGACACTCCTCCTAGTCATCCCATTCCGGGAGGTTTGACAGTGTCTCGATTAGGGGGCCGCCGTTCCCGGGATTCGAATCTCCTAGTTGACTTCCACTTTTGGATGGTGCAGGTGGTTGGTAGAGAGCGTGGCATCTTGGTGAGGGAGCTTCTTCCTCTTCTGGTGTAAGTGGTGGCTGCAGACAGTTATCATGATCTGATGGGTGATTCCTCATAGTCCTCGGGCAGCTCGTCGGTGCCTTGGGGATAGCTCTGCTCCCTTTGGTGCTGGGCGGCATTGCCCAAGGTGATTGCCGAACTGGAGACTGGGACTCGGCTCTGGCTCGGGGGGCTAGACCTTTGAGGGGCTCGACCTGATGGAGGAGGCTGGGCTCGATTCTGGCCCAGGGGGCTCAACCTCGAAGGGGCTCGACCTAGCGGAGGAAGGCTTGACTCCTGCTCAGAGGGCTCGACCTCGGAGGGGCTCGACCTGGCAGAGGAGGGCTGAGGTCGACTCCGGTCTAGGGGGCTCAGCCTCGGAGGGGCTCGATCTGGTGGAGGAGGTCAGCACGCAACTCCAGCCCAGAGGGCTCAACCTCGGAGGGGCTCGACCCGGCGAAGGAGGGCTAAGCTCGACTCCGGTCCAGGGGGCTCGACCTCGGAGGGGCTCGATCCAGCGAAAGAGGTCGCTCAGCTCCGGCCTTGGTGCCCCGAGCTCGAGGGTGCCGACCTGACGGAGGATGGAACTCGGCTTCGGCCAGCCGCCTCGTCATTCTAGGGGAGCTCGGCTTGGTCAAAGGAGTCCGAGGTGGGGTGTCCACCGTGGCGGTTTTTCTGATATGGCATATGACAGGGATTGCACGTTAGCTTCCTGCCACATTATTTGCCCCCCACTCCCGAGTCCCGTTGGCACGGGGCACTCGGGACGAAGGGAATAAATGCGCTACTGACATTGAAAGGTGGGGATCCGGTGCAATGATGGCCATGATCGGCGGCGTCTCGGGAAGCAATCTCTTCAGCCTACCCGGAGGAACCACATGGACACGTTCGAGGAGTAGTTATTACGGGTGCAGAATCCGAAGTGACCGTAGTCGAAGCCAAATGCCAGCCTTGTCGATGAATGATGCGTGGCGCGGATCCGATGGTGGAGATTGGTAACGGTATGGTCGGGCACCGGTCGTTTTGAAAGGAAAAGTTGCCTTTCCCGAAATACGTCTTCTTTCAAATCTTTCGTGCCTGCCACTGTACTGAGACTCTTCTTTCGTCCACCCGATCATTCTTGTCTCCCAAAGTTCTCAGTAGGTTAGTCCCCTTTCTCCTTGCCTTGGTTGAGTAAGGTCTTCTTCTTAGGGCTAGGTTTATCTCCGGGCCTTCGTTCGCCTTCTTCTTCTTCCCTTGACCTTCTTCGTCATATCTCATTTCGGGTCGAGTTTCTATCCTTTGACTAATTAGGGTGAGGCCAGGCCCTCTAGGTCGAGGCCGCCATCATCTTCTTCTTCTGATGAGGAGGGAGATGGGGCTCGCTTCGAGCTTAGAGGGAGGCATCCCCCTGGTGGCATAGTCATTAGGGAACCTGGACCTAACCCCTCTTGCTCTTCTCGTCCTCTTCCTCAAATTGAACCTGTCCCCGAGTTTGTCCGGTCAACAGGTCCCTGCAGGATCATTTCGACGATCTCTACTGAAGAACTAGGGACCATCCGGGATGTCTATGGTATCCCACACTCCATCCGGCTTCTAATCCCCCGATCAGGGGTTCGGGTTACTTCCAGTAGCCTGGGCCGAATTGCCTTCTATGAGAGACCTTCTTAAGAGGGCTCCGCTTCCCTTTCCATCATTTCTTTTTGTCTGTGCTAAGCAACTATCGCCTGATCCCTGCTCAGCTTGTCCCCAATGCCATAGGACCATCTTTAGCTTCATAGTGCTTTGCCACTTCCACGGGATCGTTGCCTGGTTTTCCCTGTTCAGGGCATTCTTCACTCTGAAATGCCATCCTACTGAGGACGGGTGGTGGTCCCTTTCCTCTCGCCCGAAAGGCATCAAGTTTGAACTCCCCTCTTTCATCAAAGGATGGAAGAGCAAGTTCTTTTTTGCAATGGTCGAGGGGGTCGACTAGGTCTGGAGCGACCCAGATCAGTCCCCTAACTGAAATTCTGCTGTTGAGGCGGCTGACCTAGATGTCTATGAGCAGCTCCGCACCCCTAGATTCCTTCCCTCGAGGTTCTGTTATCGGAGCAGAACCTCGCCGAGGCTGGGGTCAACCCAACGGGGGAGTTGGGTGAGTTCGGCTCGAGTCCTTTTTGTTCCTTTTAATCTGTTTCTTCCGGGCTAGAACTGATATTGTATCTTTCATATGCAGGTATGAGGTTCTTGATGGAAGACCTGCTTTCGATCACCCGGAAGAGGCCTCCATCGGGATTGGCTGAGGAGTCCTCTTTGAAGAGGGCTCGTGATGAGGGCGCGTCGGCGGCCGCCCCCACCGAGCCGACCGAGTTAAGGAGGAGGGAGTCCGAGGCTGCCTCCGGACAAGCAAGTGGAGTGGTGGCTGCCATTCCTGAGCCGGAGCAGAGGGCAGCCAGGTCTATGTTGGAGCAACCAAGGGGACAAGAGCCGGGCCCTGCCCCGTAGCCTAAGGTGGTCGTCCGGGCCAGGGCTGCTGCTGCAGCCATCGCCATCATGTCACCTCCTCCTTCAGAGCTCATTGTCATCGAGGAGGAGGTGCGGGGAGGAGCGGAGCCAGCACCGGGGGCACCACTTGAGGGGGCACCGAGCTCCCAACCAGCCCCCGATGCCTCTTCTGATGGTGGAGTGGGTAAATTCGCCTCAGGGGCATGTAGGAGGGAGAGAGACTTCCACCGGGTCCCGTTCAGACTGGGGCCCGATGTCTCGCTACTTCGGGACCGGAAGCTGGCCGAGCGCATGATGGATTTCTCAATCCAGTCATGCGATCGACAGGAGATGCCCGGAAAGGTGCTGGGGGATGCAATCGGTAGCATCTTCTCCCTACTCTTCACAGTAAGTAGCTTAACTTCTCTTTCTTCTTCTTTTCTTTTCTTTTTTTTTTGACGTCTCATTTGGTGCAGGCCAGAGCTGAGACGCTTTTGATCAGGGATTACTATTGGAACTGGTTGAAGAACGACCAGCGACGTGCAGCTGAAGTTGAGGCCTTGAGGGCCGAGCTGAAGGAGAAGTCTGATGTCTCCCGAGAGCTCGCCCTGAAGAATGAGGAGCTCCGGAAAGGGCTTACAAGTGCCGAGAGGCACTCGAAGGAGCTCCAAGAAGAACTCGATCATGAGCAGAGTCGGTCGAGGAAGAAAGCCAAGGAGCTCATGACCACCGAGAAGAGGCTGAGCTCGTTCAACGTCGAGGCAGTCCAGCAGAGGGGGATTGCTCAGTCCCTTCAGATCGAGCTGGATGCGGTGAAGGAGAAGTTGGCTGTGGCCGAGAGGGAGGCAGAGGAGGCGGCCAAGTTGGCGTAGGCGGCAAGGGAACAAGTCACCGAGGCGAAGAAGGAGGCGGAAGGGGCCGTGGCAAGGTACAGGGCCTCAGAGGAGTTCGTCGTCGAGTTCTATCAGACGCTGTCGGATTCCTTCTACAAGGGCTTTGTGTACCTTTGCGACCGAGTTGAGGGGTTCATCCCTGACGAGGGCTGTAGCCGGCTCAGCTTTCCTCGAGCTTCGGACATGGAGCCAGGATCAGCTTCAAACATTGTAGAGGGGTCAGTCACCATCACTGAATCTTCCTCGCCAGTGGTGGTCGTCGAGGCTGGAGCTGCACAGCCCGAAGCCCCGGGGGATGGAACTTCATCGCTGCGCAGCCCTGCCGACGGGGCTGCCCGAGTAGAGTAGATTCCTGTTTTCTTCTTTTTTGTCTTTAGCTTGGGTCGTTTGGCATGTCGGGGGCCCGAGAATACTTGTAAATGAACAACAAGTTTTTAATGAAATGGATTTTCTCAACTGTCTTGGCTTGATCACTCCTTGCCTCTCCCCCCTCTTCTTCTCTCTTCTCTTTCTCCCCCTTTGTTTTGGCATGTGATGAGATCAGAGAGGAGTGATTCATTTTGGTTGAGAGCTGGATCTTCAAACTTTAGTGCCGGAGGGTTATGCTCTGGGCTTGAATGTCTCGGAGCTGGGCTCGAAGACTTGAGGGCTGGAGAGCTTGGCTCTGGGCTTTGATGGCCTGAGAGCTGGGTTCAGGGCTTTGATGTCTTGGAGCTGGGCTCGAAGACTTGGTGGCTGGAGAGCTTGGCTCCGGACTTTGATGGCCTGAGAGATGGGCTCAGGGCTTTAATGTATTGGAGCTGGACTCGAAGACTTGGTGGCCAGAGAGCTTGGCTCCGGGCTTTGATGGCTTGAGAGCTGAGCTCAAGACTTTGATGTCTTGGAGCTGGGCTCGAAGACTTGGTGGCCGGAGAGCCTGGCTCCAGGCTTTGATGGCTTGAGAGCTGGGCTTAGGGCTTTGATGTCCTGGAGCTGGGCTTGAAGACTTGGTGGCCGAAGAGATTGGCTCCGGGCTTTGATGGCATGAGAGATGGGCTTAAGGCTTTAATATCCTGGAGCTGGGCTCGAAGACTTGGTGGCCAGAGAACTTGGCTCTGGGCTTTGATGGCCTGAGAGCTGAGCTCAAGGCTTTGATGTCCTGGAGCTGGGCTCGAAGACTTGGTGAACGGAGAGCTCGGCTCCGAGCTTTGATGACCTGAGAGCTGGGCTCAGGGCTTTGATGTCCTGGAGCTGAGCTCGAAGACTTGGTGGCCGAAGAGCTTGGCTCCTGGCTTTGATGGCCTTAGAGCTAGGCTCAGGGCTTTGATGTCCTGGAGTCAAGCTCGAAGACTTGGTGGTCGGAGAGCTCGGCTCCAGGCTTTGATGGCCTGAGAGCTGGGCTCAGGGCTTTGATGTCCTAGAGTTGGGCTCGGAGACTTGGTGGTCGGAGAGCTTGGCTCCGGGCTTTGATATCTTGGAGTTGGGCTCGAAGACTAGGTGGCCGGAGAGCTCGACTCTGGGCTTTGACGGCCTGAGAGCTGGGCTCAAGGCTTTGATGGCCTGAGAGCTGGGCTCAAGGCTTTGATGTCTTGGAGCCGAGCTCGAAGACTTGGTGACCAGAGAGCTTGGCTTCGGGCTTTGATGGCCTGAGAGCTGGGCTCAGGACTTTGATGTCCTGGAGCTGGGCTCGGAGACTTGGTGGCCGGAGAGCTTGGCTCCAGGCTTTGATATCCTGGAGCTGGGCTCAAAGACTTGGTGGCCGGAGAGCTCGGCTCTGGGCTTTGGGCGCCATACCCGAGGTCGGGTGGAGATTCTCCTGCAAGGCAAAGGGTATTTATATAGGGGGAACTTTGATTATCGGTGAGAGAGAACCTTACACCATTGATGTGGGGAGCTGGGTCCCAGGAGTCGGAGTCGAAGTCGGAGAGCTGGGCCCTAAGTTTTAGCGTGCCGGACCTTGGGCCGGGCAGTGACATTCCTGCAAAGCATAAGGCAATTTGTGCAAAAGAGGGCTTTTATTATTTTAAAGGATGAGCCTTACAATACTGATAAAATTGGGAACCTGGCACCATCCAAATTCTCGAGGTTGTAGGCTCCATGTGGAAGAGCTTCGACCACCTTATAGGGACCCTCCTAGTTTGGCAAGAGCTTGCCACACTCCTTGGGTTGAGATGCTTCAGCTCGGTAAAGCACCAGGTCGAAAGGACTTGGGCCTTACTCGAGCGTTGTAGTATCGGGCAACTCGTTATTGGTATGCTACCATCCGGAGCCGAGCTTTATCTCTGGTCTCCTCGAGGAGGTCAAAGTTGAGTAGAAGGTGCGCCGAGTTCTGCATTTCGTCATATTGCTGCACCCGCAGCGTGGGCATGCCGAGCTCGACTGGGACCATTGCCTCAGTGCCGAAGACAAGGTTGAAGGGTGTTTCGTCTGTCGCCATCCTGGGCGTTGTGTGGTAGGCCCAGAGGACACTTGGGAGTTCTTCCACCCACCTGCCCTTGGCCTTGTTCAGCCTGGTCCTGAGTCCCTGGAGAATGGTCCGGTTAGTTACTTCGACCTCTCTGTTTGTCTGGGGATGAGCGATGGAGGTGAAGCGGTGCTGGATGCCATGCTCGGCACAAAATTCTTCGAACTCCCGGTTGTCGAACTACCGCCCGTTATCGATAATGATGCAGCGTGGTAGTCCGAAGTGGCATATTATTGACTTCCAGAATAACTGACGGACCTTGGCTTCTGTGATCCTCGCTAGTAGCTCCGCTTCCACCGATTTCGTGAAGTAGTCGATGGCCACCAACAAGAATTTCTGTTGCCCTGGTGCAGGGGGAAATGGCCCTAAGATGTCTATTCCCCACTGGGCGAATGGCCAAGGGATGGAGAGCTGCAAGATCGGCACCGCCGGTTGATGTTGTATGTGGGCATGGCGCTGACATTTGTCACATCTCTTCATGAAGTCGGCGGCGTCCTCCCTCATGGTCTCCCAGAAGTATCCCTGGCGGAGAGCTTTGTACGCCAACGTCCTTCCGTCGACGTGGTTCTTGCATAGGCCTTCGTGTATCTCCTGAAGAACGAAGGCTGCCTCCGCGGGTCTCAGGCACTTCAGAAGTGGGTATGAGTAGGATCGACGGTAGAGCTGTCCTTCCATTAGGACAAACCGAGAGGCTTTCTTTTTGACGAGGCCAGCCTCCGCACGGTCCTCGGGCAAAGCACCGTTAGTGAGTATCCGATGTACCTGTCTATCCCGCTCGGCTCCGGGGTGACCTGCTTTACCTCCTCCGGGGCTTCATAGCTTGGATTTTTTAGGTACTCAATATGCGCACGCCCCAGCGACAAGTCTAGTAGGGTTGCGAGTCTCGATAGTGCGAGCGTTCTCTCCATGAGGGATATGAAATATGTTGAAGAGTCGGAAGCCTGTCGTGCATGAGCGGACTCGCTCCAGGTATTTCACCATCTAGGGATCTCTGGCTTCATACTCCCCGGAAACTTGTCCGGCCACCAGTTGGGAGTCGGTGAAGACTTTCAAGGCCTGGACACCCAGCTCGCGTGAGACCTTTAGGCCCACGAGGAGTACCTCATACTCCGCCTGATTATTCATTGCGATGAATTTGAAGCGGAGAGCACATTTCGCCATGATCCCATCGCTGTCAGCGAGGATGAGGCCTGCCCTGCTCCTGTCGGAGTTGGATGCGCCATCCACATGGAGAATCCATGATTCCTCCTCCGTGCCGGGCTCAACTTGATGATCCGGGGAAGTCTACTCTGGCTCCTCGGCAAGTCCCATGCACTCGACTAGGAAGTCGGCTAGGACCTGGGCCTTCTGTGATGACCTCGGCCTATAGCGATGTCGAACTCGCTCATCGTCAGGGACCACTTGGCCAACCGCCCGGATGTTTCGGGATGGCTGAGTATAGTCCTCAGCGACTGGTCCATCACGACCACGATGGGATGCGCTTGGAAGTAGGGCCTAAGGCACTTAGCAGACATTATTAGAGCAAAAATAAGCTTTTTGGAGCGAGTATACCTGATCTCCGCATCGCGGAGAATTTTGCTGGCATAGTATACCGGCTTTTGCGACCCGTCCTTGTCCGCATGGACGAGGACCGAGTTGACGGCTCCAAGTGTGACCGCCAGGTAGAGCAGAAGCTCTTTTCCTTCCTCCGGTCTGGAGAGCAGCAGAGGAGAGGTTAGGAACTCCTTCAACCCTTCAAAGGCTATCCTACACTCCTTCGTCCAGGTGAAGTAGTGCATCTTGCACAGCGCCTTGAAGAAGGGGAGGCAGCGATTGGTCGATCTCGAGATGAACTAACTCAGGGCTGCAATATGTCCCGTCAGGCACTGGACCTGCTTCTTGGACGTCGGGTGCTCCATGTCGATGATCGCCTGGACCTTCTCTAGGTTCGCTTCAATGCCCCTCTAGGTGACCATGAAGCCAAGAGATTTTCCTACCGCCACCCCGAAGGCGCACTTTGTTGGGTTCAGTTTCATCTGGTGCTTTCGAAGGTTGTTGAAGGCTTCGACTAGGTCGACAACATGGTCCGAGCTTGGTTTGCTTATGACAAGCATATCATCCACGTACACTTGCATGTTTCGGCCGATCTGATCCTTGAAGATCCTGTTGACCAGATGCTGGTACGTGGCTCCGGCATTCTTCAGGCCGAATGGCATCATCTTGTAGCAGTATATCCCTTGGTCGGTGATGAAGGTGGTGTGCTCCTCGTCCTCTGGGTGCATCCAGATCTGATTGTATCCGGAGAATGCATCCATAAAGGAGAGCAATTGGTGACCCGAGGTGGCGTCCACCAGTTAGTCAATCTTCGACAAGGAGAAACTATCATTCGGGCATGCCTTGTTGAGGTCGGTGTAGTCCACATAGATCCTCCATTTGTCGTTACTCTTCTTTACCATCACCACATTCGCAAGCCAGCTTGGGTATTGTACCTCCCGGATGAAGCCGGCAGCGAGGAGTTTGTCAACCTCCTCTTTGATTGCCGCTTGCCTCTCGAGGGCGAAACTCCTCTTCTTTTGCCGAACTGGCCTACACTTTGGATCAATGCTCAGCTTATGGGTGAGATGTCAGAGGGGATACTTGGCATATCGGCCGCCGTCCAGGCGAACATATCTGCATTTGCCCGTAAGAACTCCAATAGGTGGGCCCTTTTTTCTTCTTGTAGCTTGGCCCCAATCTGCACCGTCTTCTCTTGGTCGGCTCTGAGCGAATAAGACAGCAAGCGTTCGGCCGGGCCACCCCTGGGATCTTGCACCCTTTGGTCAAGCTCATCCATCCTGGGATCATCCTCGGGGACTTTGGTACCTGGGAGAGTCTGGAAACAATATTGAATCAGCTAAGGTGCACCTCTCATTTCATCGACTCCATAAGGAATTGGGAACTACACTAGCAGCTGTTTCGTAGAGACGACGACGTCGAGAAGATTGAGCCTGGGTCGGCAAAGGATCACATTGTAGGTCGAATGAAGTCTAACTACCGTGAAGGTCATCATGATGGCGCTATATCGAGATGGGGTCCCGGCAGTGATTGGGAGTGTGATCTCTCCCTCAACCTTTACAGAATTTCCCGTGAAGCTGACAAGGGGCGTGTGCATAGGTTTAAGCTGTACGGAAGATAAATTCATTCTGGAGACGATATCGTAAAAAAGCACATCTATGGAGCTTCCACTATCAACCATGATGCATTTTACATGATGCTTCGCGATCGTCATTTCGACGACCACGGCATCATTATTTATATTTTCCATCCCATCTCCCCCTTCCCTCATAAGGGGGAGTATATTTTTAGACTGCCCTGCCCCCCAGGTCTTCTTGGACGCGCGCTCGGCTCCCCGGCATATCATCCCCACTGGCTTCTCGATAGGGCGGTTGTCGACTGCTGGTACCGGCGGGAGAGCAACGATCGCCTGAGGTTCTGCTTGAGGTTTGCCCTCATGAACCTCCCGAGGTAGCCTCTCTTGATGAGTTCTTCGATCTCATTCTTGAGATTACGACATTCCTCGGTGTCGTGGCCGTGGTCGTGGTGGTAGCGACAATACTTCATCTTGTCACGGCTAATGGATGGCCTCATCGGAGGTGGGCGCTTCAGGTAGGGCTCACCTTAGATCTCCATCAAAATCTTTGTCCTTGGGGCAAGTAGGGGGTGAGTCTCTCTTCTGGAGCTGGCGCGCACCTCGGTCTTGGTCCTTGGCGGAAGTTCGGAGCCGGAGATCCTGGCTTCCGCATCTTGGACGTCTCGATGGGAGCCGGCTTCTTCAATGGCTTTCCGTCTAGCTCCCTCCTCGTACGGTCCGTCTTCTCGGCATGGATGTACTTTTGAGCTCGGAGTAGCTCTTCGGGACTTCTTGTCGAGCGAGTAGGTCAGGCGGGAGGTCTTGAGCCCTCACTTTAGTGACAACATGGCGACTGGCTCTTCAAGGTTATAAATCTCCAACGCGGCAACCTTGAAGCGGGCCATGTAGTCTCGTAGGGGCTCGCGATCTTGTTGCCGGATGGAGAAGAGGCTATCTGGTTCACATGGCACCTTTCGATAGGCGTCGAAGTAAGCCATGAACTTCCGCTCCAGCTGAGCGAAAGAACCAACGCTTTCGAGCTCGAGGCAGGTGAACCAAACCCGAGCCACCTTCCGAAGGGTTGCTGGGAAGGCGATGCAAAGAAGGGCATCGGTGGCCCCCTGGATCCTTATGAGGGCCTTGTAGCTTTTCAGGTGATCCAGGAGGTCGTTGGTCCCATCGTAGGGACCAACCTGTGGTATCCGAAACCGGCTGGGAATCGGTTCCTCTTGGATTTCTCGGGAGAAGGAGGGATGGGCGTCATAGCCCGTTGGCTCGTCAGCAGAGCCCTGCATGTTCGCAAATCGGCAGGATAGTTCCGCCAGCTTGCGCTCGTGCTCCTCCAGGTGCTTCTCAATTATGCACCTGATGGCCTCGTCAGTAGAACTGTCTGTTGAAAGAGAAGCAGAAGGTGACATGGGTGCATGGTGCTCATGAAGGGTTAACTTGCCTCTTCGACCTCGGTGGGGTTTGGTCGTTACTCGCTCAAGGGTTGGGGAGCGGCTCTCCCTGTCGGCAGATCCGGCTCGTTGTCTTTTCGCCGGAGTTTGATGACTATCCCGGGGGTCGGTGATGGCCCGCGACTGCGAAGGCCTTCCTTGGAAAGAACGCAGGCTATCACGGGGTGCTGCGGTATGGGCCGTGGGGGTTCCTGGCTGTTGGTGGGTAGCCAAGGATCACTGCTAGTGCTGGAGCTGGTGCACTGCCGTAGTAAGGATTTGCATATGCTGGGCGAGTGTGGCTAGCTGAGATTCCGCCGGAGGTGGTTGAAGTAATGTGGGCACTTCAAGGACGTGCAGGTTTCCTCAAGAAGGAGAGTCTCCCGTATGGCTGGTGGAACCTTCTCTCGCTCACGTCGTCACCATCCTCCTGATGGACCCACTTGTAGAGGGACTGGCTTTTGGAACAAAGGGCCTATGTCAGTCCTCCCTACCTGGTGAGCCAATCTGTTGCTATCAAGATCGTCGTGGCCCGTAGCTGCTGTCGATGTCGGATCACCTCTCGTCTTCTCAGGATTGGCTTACACCTCAGAGCCTGCAAAACAAGGTCAGATACCCAGGCCAGGGATTCCGGTGGGTGCACTCCGATGGTCAAGTCAGTGACGATCCAAGAGAATAGATCCTCCTGGTCAAGTCCTTCTTGATGGACTCCATGCTAGGAGGAGTGAGTGGTGTAAGAGTGGGGGTGTGAGTGTGCTGGGAGAGATGGTAGCCGAGGTGGATTGGCCCTCTTGTGTGGCTTCCTCTTCCTCACTCGCTTGGATGAGTGTTTTGTGATTAAGCTTGCATACCTCATTGCTGGGGGTGTCGAAGGTTCTTTTAAGTCCAGGTGATTGTTAAGTGAGTACCTCGGGATCTTTCCTGTGTTGGCAGGCGCGTGCGGCAATATTTCGTGCCGTGGTTGAGATGTATTTCCTGATTGGTGATAAAGGAAACTACTATGCGCTCTGACACTCCTCATGGTCGTCCCATTCCAGGAGGTTTGACAATGTCTCGATTAGGGGGCCACCGCCCCCGGGATTAGAATCTCCTGGTTGACTTCCACTTTTGGATGGTGCATGTGGTTGGTGGAGAGCATGGCACCTTGGTGAGGGAGCTTCTTCCTCTTCTGGTGTAAGTGGTGGCTGCAGACAGTTATCATGATCTGATGGATGCTTCCTCATAGTCCTCGGGTTGCTCGCCGGTGCCTCGGGGTAGCTCTGCTCGCTTTGGTGCTTGGCAGCATTGCCCGAGGTGATTGTCGAACTGGAGAGCTGGGACTCGGCTCCGGCTCGGGGGGCTCGACCTCAGAGGGGCTCGACATGGCGGAGGAGGCTAGGCTCGACTCCGGCCCAGGGGGCTCGACCTTGAAGGGGCTCGACTCGGCGAAGGAAGGCTTGACTCATGCTCAGAGGGCTCGACCTGGCGGAGGAGGGCTGAGCTCGACTCCAATCCAGGGGGCTCAGCCTCGGAGGGGCTCGATCTGGCGCAGGAGGTCAGCATGCGACTCTAGCCCGGAGGGCTCAACCTTGGAGGGGCTCAACCCGGCGGAGGTGGGCTGAGCTCGACTCCGGTCCCGGGGGCTCGGCCTCGGAGGGGCTCGATCCGGTGAAAGAGGTCGCTCAGCTCCGGCCTAGGTGCCTCGAGCTCGCGGATGCTGACCTGGCGGAGGACGGAACTCGGCTTCGGTGGGCCGCCTCATCATTCCGGGAGAGCTCGGCTCGATCAAAGGAGTCCGAGGTGGGGTGTCCACTGTGGCGATTTTTCTGACATGGCATCTGACAGGGATTACACGTTAGCTTCCTGCCACATCACTGGTAATTTACGTTACTGGCAATCCAAATTATCTTTCAGTTGCACATGGTGCATTACCAGGTAATCTTAAAGATTGTATTTGGTAGCAAGTAATCTATCCAGATTGCCAACAATTTAAAAGAGCCCCACCATATTACTGCATTTGATTTTTTTATGATGATCCAAATTACCTGGTAATCTGGAAGGGCCGGTAATCTAGATTACCACCTCTCGTGTAATCTTTCGGACAATATTACCCTTTTCTTTTCCTTTTCTCTTGTAATATAATATAAAATATTATAATAATATAATATAATATTAGAAAGGCTAATATTGTAATATAATATAACATTATAATAATATTAAATTTTAATATATAACATTTGTATTATAATATTATATAATATTATAGTATTATAATGTTAACATGATATAATATAATATAATAGATTTTATAATATAACATATAATATACTATATCATATTATATTTTATATTAAATATATTTATATACTTATATATAATATAAGTATATTATATTTTATTCATTATAATAATATATTATATAAATATAATATATTATTTGATATAATTAAATAATATATAAAATATATTATTTATTTAATGTATAATTTTTTATATTAAATTTATTTAGCATAATAAAAAATTTTAGTATATAAAATATAAAAACTATATTTTTATAAAAAAATATAAATTTAATTTAAGAATATTTTGAAAATTTGATTTTATGTTGTGCAATATTACTTGCATGTACCTAACATAATAATCTAAATTACCTACAATCTATAATTCTGGTAATCCATGTTACTTGCAATTTATATTACCTTTCAAGCTTGCTTGGCAATACCCCAAATGTAACCTTCAATATTGCATGGCAATGCACCAAATGCAACCAAAAGGTAACATGGATTATCAGTAATTTGTCGGTAATGTAGATTACAGGTAATGTGGATTATTATATTTAGCATATGCTGATAATATTACATAATGTAAAATTAAATTTTCAAAATACTTCTATGTTAAATCTATATTTTATTTATAAAAATATATTTTTTATATTTTAAATTATAAAATATACAAAATATTTTATATAAAAAATAAAAAATATTTTAAAATATCTGTTATACTAAATAAAATTAATATAAAAAATTATATATTGTATGGATATTTATTTAATATAAATATACTACATTATATATATAATATATAATATAATTTATATTATAAAAAATAAAGCATATTATAATATTATAAAATAAAATAAAAAATATATTAATAAAATATAATGTTATAATAATATAATATAATATTTTTAATTATATTATAATATAAGAGGAAATGAGAGGGAGAAGGTAATAAGTTTGAAATATTATTTGAAAGATGGTAATTTAGATTACCACCAAAAAATTGAACGACAATTTAGATTGCCTTCTAGAAGGTAATTTAGGTTAGATGATTTATATTATCATCAAAAAAAGTATATCAAATACAACAATATAACGGGATGACTTTAAATTAGATAGGTTACTTGTTACTAAACATAACATTCAAGATTGTTCGGTAATACACCAAACAAAATCTAAGACATTGATTAGTATACCGATGTTTAAAAATATTTAGGGAGAGATGTTTTTTTAAGGCCCTCGTAGGAATGCAATTGTTAGCTCTGCCATGCATATAATTTGATATTGCACAAGATGATGCATTGTACTATTTACAAATTTCCTAGCATATCCAAACTCACTAATATTATTCACAATATTATTTAAATTTATCTAAAATATCAAATTAAATAAATAAATTATATACGTAACATTATATGATGGTCAGGGATGGACTTTTCCTCTGCAGTATAGGGTATATGTTTTTATCAAATTTAAAATCGAGATATTCAAATGGTAGATTCATGTTATTTATTAGGATCTTTACAAGTAAATACCTAGAATAAAATATCATGTATTATTATTAAAAAAAAATCATACATTCCGGTTGTTACAAAGTTGTGCATCTTCTAAGATGTTAAACCCTGAGCTTCGGCGGATAGCAAACCAGCAAATGGAAAGGACCTTGGTGTTCACCTTTTACCTCTCCATCACATTGACAAACCAACCCCCTCACCTCCCCTTTGTGCTCCTACCATTATCTGAAGCAGGCCCTCCTACCACTATGATGGTAGCGCGATTGGTAGAGGCACGACTCCGCCTCTCTCCGATCATGAATTCGAGGTATGATTCCGTAGATGGCTCGATTAAATTCCAGTTTATCGGAAGCACGTGACTAGGAGACGGGGCTGCTGCTACTCCAGTACCGTAGTGGGGTCAGGCTGACATACTCACCGATTGATGGAGAAGGCATACAGAAAATTATGATCCGAATCGAACAATGACTTGGTGGTATGGAGTCCAATGAGAGAGCTATACCGGCGATTTATCACCCCACCATTTTTTTTTCGGTCAAAAAAAAAAAAGGGCCCTCATGTAGACCCGAAGACGATATCCCATTGTCAACGTCGCCATCCAATCAAAAACCCTTTCCGTCCACTCACACGCTAAATAAATCCGGAGCTAGTTAATCTCCCTCTTTTTTTAAAAAAATAAAAAAATAAATTTGATATAACTATCTCATAATCTAATTAATTATAACGAAGAAGAATCATCATCCTGAGCTTAGAAAATAATCCCCGACTTGATTCAAATATTGAATCTGTAACCAGTTTTTAAGCCTTGAACACATTACCAGATTATAAGGCAAGATTCCAACCAGCTAAACTTGACAATGGTTAACTTTTTTTAAAAATAAAAATAAAAATAGAATAAAATCTTACAAATATAAAAATTAAACTTTTTTATTATATTAGTATAATAAGATGTAATTTTTAAAATTTTAAATTAAAAAGTCATTATATTGATTAAAATTTATATACATGTCAAAAATACTGATTAAAAATGGACAAAATTTGATATTTAGATTAGTATCGTTTTAACTATTTATTTTTTTACCTATTTGATATTCGATTGGGAATCACTGGAACATCTGACTTTTATTTATTAGTATTTTTAGTAATATAAATTATAACCAATAATATTGACCTTCGATTTAGACGCTTCACCTATTATTGATTTAAAAATCTAGAAAAGAAGATAATTTACCCTCTAGATACGGACAAAATCTATTTTTAATAATTATTTTTTATTATATAAATTTTTAATTAAATTTATATTATCTCCATCATTATCATCATCATTATTGCATCATCCTCATCAAACCCATCCTATATCATCGCCATCTCCTCGGTGCCATTGTTACCGCTGCCACATAATTATTACAATTATTAGTATTTTATCAAACAAGCGATATTTTTTATTTTTAATTATGTTTTAGTGTTCTTCATCGTATCAGCACGACCATTCTCTTTAATTCTGCCACCTGATGCTACCAGTACTATTCATCGCCATCTTTAATTTCTATATGCAGTAACTAACCATCCTAATTCTCGTTTTCATCATCATTATTAAATTTATAATTTTTAAAAATATTCAATCATATTAAATATAATTATTTTATATATATATATATATATATTATTTTTTAAATTTTAAAATTAGAAAAATAGAGATATGCTTTTTGGCCTGGACCATCCATTAGCTGCATCTTCTTGCGGCCGCACATCGAACATCCCTGTAGCCACCGTGGTACAGCGCAGAGCAACATAGGCGGCCTCTAGTTTCCCTCCCTTTAAGTTCACGCCAGGGCAGCAAGCACCAAGGGGCCATCGATCATGCAGCTCCCCGCTCGACACCTTGCCACGTGTCTCCCAACGTTCAAAACAATCGTATGTATGCATTCCTCTCTCCATCCCATTGGCCTGTCATATCTCGATTGCCTCCCCTCCCCTCTCTCTCTCTCTCTCTCTCTCTCTCCCACCCACCCCTCGTTCTCTCTCACTCTCTCTCTCTCTCTCTCTCTCTCTCTCTCTAATACATTGCCGACGCCTTCTATCCCCCTCCCTATCCTCCCCCGGGTATGCGATCCTCTCTCTGTCCTTTTCTTTTCGCTACTATTTGGAATCTTTCGATTCATGTGGATCTCTGTCTCTTATTTTCTTGGTCTTTTTAGGTTTCTGCATCATTTGAATTTCATATGGAATCTTGCATTTTAATGGGACATGATGAGCATTTTCTTTCAACCATCATGCAAACAAGCATTTGCAATCATCCATTGTTCCATATGATTTTGGTTATTACTTGCCAAGCCCGGCTAATCGTTTGTCCACCAAAATTCGGCACTTAGATGTCGCAGTTTTGTTGCCTTAGGAGCGTTTGGGTCTTGATCGTCACATCAGGGTTTGTTTCATGCGCCGGTTACTCTTTCGTTTGTTTTTAATTCCTTTGTCGAGGGTCTCATAGTGCGAAGCATGCATTTTTAGGCAGTTGATTTTAGGGTTAACCGTGTTTGACCGTTGCAGTTGTCGGACTTGCTTTTGTCCTTATGTTGGTCATGCAATGACTGCTGGCGTCGTTCTTTGTCCGTCTTGCATCAGTTGGTCGGTGGCAGGAACTGGGCAAATCCCGTGATCATGGAGCACCAAGCTCTCGGCTCATTTGCTAATCAAGGAAGCCCTTGTTGAGTCGAATTCTGAGCCGAGCACTTGGATGCTTATGAATTTGTTTACTCATTTGTCAGAGCTATTTCTTGGACATCAGTTACCTACTGTTCTAGGATTCTGATGTCTCTAGTACACGGGCAAGCTTTATATGTGTACTGCTGATGTATCCGAATTCGTCATCCTTGTTCATTTTGTTTCATTCGAATAACATAACCATTCCTCTTGTCATTATGTTCATCTGTACTTATGTACCATTTAAAAATCTTTCATAGCTAGTGAAGACATGTTTAGTGTCTTTGCACATTATCCGTCTACTCTTCTGCTGCTAGGTTATCAGAATTATCCTGATATCTTAGAATGTCTTTGAGCTACAAATATTGGGATGACTGCGTGGAGCCAGAGGATATGGAATCAATGTGGAAGGATGCTGAGGTGAGAAAAGAATGGGATGATGTCGGAGAAACGATGGGACAGAAAGTTCACCTCTCACGGGATCCAGATGGTGAGCCTTATATCACGCAAGTGGAAATGAAGGTGAGTAATAAGTCTATATTAAATGATGGTACATCATGTCCAGGTGAAAATCATGATGTGATGCATTATCTCTTGCATTTAATATAATTTGAGGCGGATACTTCTTTAGAAGATAATTTGCCTATGCTTTCCAGACTTTTTTTTTGTTGAAATTTGTATTGATGAATCCTCGAAGCTTTTGCTGTATTTTCCCTTGTTTAGTGAGTTTCCATTGTTACAAAAGAAGGGAAAAAGATTAAAAAAAAAGGATTGAAAATGGGAAGCCTACCCGAATTAGTAAAGTGATTGTTGTGACGGTGGTCCAAGTTGTGCGTTTACGAGATTAGCGATTGAAGAGTTGAAGTATTTATTATAAAAATATTGCTAACAATGTCATCGTTTATATGTAACATTGAAGATTTAAAGGAAACTAATTCACCAGTGAATATTCCTCATTGACAACTTTTTGATGTCTATGGTCATTTTGAATATTCACTTTTTAAAATCTTAATTAATATGACAATTTGTCTTTTCAGGCTGTGGCTAAAATTGTGGTCCATCGGCACTTCAATTCACAACTAGACCCGGTATTGCATCTTTTTTTTGATGGATTGTAAAATATAGTGCTTCTATCATTCGCTATCTTTTGCCAACTGTAGCATCATATGCATTTTAACCAATTTTGCTTTCCTTCAGGATAATGCATGCTCCTATCTGCTGATGATGGTTTTTCTTGGTTTTCAATTATCTGCTCAAAATGTATAGCTCACTGATACTTCCAGAGACTGATGTTGCATTGTCCAACTGTTAGCATTTCTTCTTGTCATATGGTTCTCTATTTCTACTGCAACCCAACTTCTTCATCATTTATGTTTCAATATTTCAGACACCCCATGTGGGCAACATCATTTCTCTCTCTTTTTTTTTCCTTATAAATGAACAAGAAAACATTATACTGATGAATCAACCATCCTTTCTCAGACCTTTGCTGTCATGGCATAATTAGTGTCCTTCAAATTTAAAAATGTTTGGAGAAAAGAAATCCTTATTTAAATTGCAAAAAAAAAAAAAAAAAAAAAATGTTGAAATCTGAAGCAGAAATGTTGGATTAATTTTATAAATATTGTTATCCATTGATAATATCTGAGACCCAACTACATAAAGAGAATATTCCTCTCTATGTTGCACATTCTTATTACATCATTAAATTTGGCATAGATTTTATGTCTGTAATATTGGCTTACTAGGCTAAATTCAAAGAGCAACAAAATCTTGGGGTAGGAATGGCGGACTAAGTGGCAAATCAAGTATGATGTCATTGATCTAGTCGTAACAAGCCAAATTGCTATTAATTTAATTGCCATATGGCTATTGTAGT
The DNA here is from genome assembly GCA_021397845.1 of Areca catechu. Classification (NCBI taxonomy): domain Eukaryota; kingdom Viridiplantae; phylum Streptophyta; class Magnoliopsida; order Arecales; family Arecaceae; genus Areca; species Areca catechu. The sequence goes on from CM038045.1 coordinate 15,880,449, forward strand.
AGAGTAACCAAAGTGCACGTGGCAGTAGGGTGAGTGACTTTATATGTTTGATAATTTATATATTTTAAGCCATTGCATGATAATCAATCTCCATGCAGGTTCAAGCGGTTATACATTGTTTTTTAAACTCTTTTAGAATACCATGTTGTCCTTTAGCTCTTTTAGGATACTATAGGCTACCAAGAAGATATCATCAGCTTTTGAAAGACCATGGGTCTGATTAACAATCCAATTAGCTTGTTAAATGCATTAACTTTAGTAGGAAGGTGTGTGAGAAACAAGCAGATAATGATGAAGGTAATAAGGCATGTAATATATGGTAAAAGAGTGGTTAAGTATAGGAATATTGGGAGACTAACTTATCATGCAGACTCCATGATTGATATTTAGGAGTAAGGTTTACCATCTCGGTATTGATCCCTGTATTGGTGCCAACTTGTCATTGTATTGGTATGGGGCTAGTTTGGCGTACTTAGAATTAGTATGCCCTCCATACCACGTACCAGTACTGAATCAGTATGATATGGTTTGTCTTGTACTGCTCGGTTTGGTATGGTACGGCAAACCATGTTTGAGATTAGGTCAATTGTTATTTACTCGAGTTTAATTTGGTAGTTGTTATAGTAACAATTCCGGTGCCAACCTATTATTGTATTGGTATGGGGCTAGTTTGGTATACTGAGAATCGGTATGCCATCCATACTGCATGCCAATACTGAATCAGTACGATCTGGTTTGTCTTATACCGCTTGGTTTGGTATGGTACGACAAACCATGTTTGAGATTAGGTGAATTGTTAGTTGCTCGAGTTTAAATTTGGTAGTTGTTGCAGCAATAATTCCGGTGCACGAGAGGGCACATTATGTTCTTAGAACATTTGACTAAGGGAACATTTGGGAAGTGGGTGCAAGATTGAGAATTTTAACTCTGAGGAGTTTTTGAAGCAAGTCTAGCATGGCATCATAGTTTAGGTTCCAGCTATTAAGGCATAGCTTGTGATACTAGGTGGATCCTATAGGATATAATCATTATTGTGGCTAAGCTTTAGATAAATCGTTTAACATTTATATAAAAACCCATGATATTTTTGAATTTGCTCTTTTTGGATTGCTTTAATTTTTTTGAACTTTCCAGGTTGATTGTTCTTTTAGATGGACAAAGTTGACCATAGTTTTTTTCCCTACTTTTGCCTTCATTTTTTTTTTTCCTCATGGATTTTTTAGATATCTTACATGATGACAATATAGGTAAGTTTTTATACTAGAGCTTAACTGTGTACCATAATGATTTGCTAATGAATTAACCTATCCTTCAGAAAAAAAAGGTTGACCTTGGATAGCTTGGCCACTAAGTAACAAAAAGTGGAAAGAAAAAGAGACAAGGAAAGAGAATGTAAGGGAACCTCATTCTTTGTTCCACAATTTTCTCCTTCTCATTATTGTTTGCCGATGCCATTGCCATTTCCATTACACTATTGCCTTTTAAATCATTTCCCATGTGGTGCTGTCTTCCACTGTCATTCCATTTCTAGAAAGCAAGAAAATGGGAAGCAGATAGAAGTAGATTCCATGTAAATGTCTATCTCATTAACATTTACTACTATCTATGTACCAAGGTCACATTTCCATGGTTTGTATCCCTCATCCCTCTCGTTGTTATCCACTAACTTCTCCGCCGTTCTATTGCCGAAACAAGAAAGAGGTGGGGAATCGAGATATGTTCTAATTCATTAGGGGTACAATCGAGCCAAGTTGAGTTGAGTAGCTAGAAGCTTGAGCTTGACTCGATTCAAAATATTTGGACTCGAAACTTGATTCAAGATTGATTGAGCCTTAATATCCTAAGCTTGAGTTCAGCTTGATAAAAAAAGGCAATACTCGAGCACGACTCAACTTGGCTTGAATATCAGCAGAGCCATTTTCAAGCTTGAGTTCGAGCTTGAATTTGAGCCTTAGCCTATTTATAATATATATTAATATATATATATATTATAAATAAAAATAAAATTATCAAAAATATATGTAAACTCGAGTAGGCTCGCGAGCTCTTGGGCCAAATATCGTACTACTCAAGTTCGACTCGAAAAACTATTCGAGCTACTGAAGCTTGATAATAACTGAGCTAAGTCGAGTTTGGACTCGAGTGGAGCTCTAGTAGCTCGCAAGCAGCTCAACTCATTTGCACCCCTATAATTCATCCCCGTCTTATCTCCATCCACTATGAAAGCTATCTATCCCTATCACATAATTGCCGGAAAATGGAAGAACTAAAACATTTTTTGTTGTTGCCACTTCATTATTGAAGAGAGAAGCAGTAAGGTGACCTTGGTACATTTGATTGTTCTAATTCATCTCCATCTTATCTACATCCACTATGAATGCTATCTGTCACCACCACGTCATTGCAGAAAATGAAGAAGAGTTACAACATTATTTGCTGTTGCCACTTTGTTATCAGAGAGAGAGAGAAGCAGTAGGGTGACCTTGGTGGATTTGATTGTTGATGCCACCACCTTTGTCGAAGGAAAAAGATGAGATTAGGGGACCAGGAAGGGTTTATATGATATTCTATTTATCATCCCTGTCCATCATTGTGCAGAATTGTGGTGGATTGCCACCTGGAGCCACCACTGCCATTTCATTACCAGGAAGAGAAAGGAGAACACTTTCATTGCCACTTTTGCAACTCGTGTGAGCTCTCAAAATTGAGATTAGGTTTTCTAAACCTCAGTGATACAATGAAAACAATTGCCTAGAACAATGGAATAAAGATTAAAACTGAAAATAAAGTCTAATAGACTGAAAAAATTAGATTAAAGTAATTTGGTGTTTTAAATCCCAATTGCAGCACTTCAGCTGATCGTGATTAATAATCTAAGCAATTTATTCAGATAATTTTATTTGTACTGCATGGAAAATTATCTATCCATCCATCTATCTATCTATCTATCTATATATATATTATGTTATATCTTTTTGTGATTTGCTGATCATTAAATTTAACATTTAATTTCATGTAATCATTTTTCATATGCTTATGTAATTAAATGAAATCCCTGTAACTATATTTTTGTTTTAATTTCCTGAACTTTTAATTCTTATCATTTGGCACAGGATATGATTTGTGCTATTGCTGAAATTTCAAGCGGCAGACAAATTGTTGCACAGCAGTATGATCAGAAGAATAAGGAGACGAGGATCGGGATAATGCAGATAGTGCCAGAAATTGCAGAATGGCTAGTAAGGTGTTACATTGTCAAATATCATGACCCAAGAAGTATAGTTGAACTATTTCATATTTGGAAGTCGTGCAATTTTCTTGGAGGATAACCGGTAACTTTTATAGGGAAATGGGCTACCGGAATTATAATATAGAGGGAGACCCAACTCTGCTCTACAGGCCTTTTGTAAATGTATACTTCGGTGCGGCTTATATAACGTGGCTGTTTAATTGTGATGGGAAGTATGTTTATGATCATAGTTATTCAAAAAGCTATAACACATTTGTTTATGAATTTGATTGGTGTCTTTTGCATAATACCATGCTAGATAATGATGAATATTTCATTTAGTTGATTTCTTTTATGATTTAATACGTCAAGTAAAATATCTGACATTGAAACTGGTATTTACAGAGAAAGAAGTGAAGAATTTGTTATTAGAGCTTACAAAGGGGGCATGAAGAAGGCAACTCACAAGTCAACTAGGGACTACTTCCAACGCTATCTAGATGTCAAACAGAGTTTGACACCCAAGAGGTTTTTGTGACTTATTGAACCCTTAATTTAGTACAAGCACCAAAAATTATATGTATTGGTCTGATAGTACACTAGTTCTATCATTGGTGAACAAAAATGTGTGCTAACTTTATGTACTGTGGTTTTCTTGCTGAACAAGGTTTCTTTTCCATTTAACAGATGTTTGAACATCCAATTCACATTTACTTTAATTATCCTTAACTTCTTTTGATAGTCTATAATATAAACTATATGGTAATGAAGTATTATGAAGTTGTTCAACTAATTTGCGCAGATTAGGAACCCCTCCCTCCTTGTAAAATTGTGGTCACAAGACTTTTCTCAAACTTTGAATCTTGTGTTTGTTATGTATATGAAGTGTCAAGATTATCATCTAGTGGACAATCAATTAGTGCAAAACACATACTTTTAGTTTCCCCCATGTTTTGCTGCACCGACCCATACCACCTGCCCGCTTGGTATTAGGTGTACCATATCCTGTTGGTACTGTACTGACTACTGAGGTTCAATATAATGTAGCCATGTAGGGGCTGAACTGGCCTGTACCGGGTGAAACCAATTGGTTTTGCACTTTTTTTTTTTTTTTTCTAGTATTGCCTTGTACCACCGGTTTTGGGCCATAGTCTTTTATAACCTTATACTATTTTTTGATGCCCCTCACTCCATTAATTTTTGGAGAACAATATTTGTTAAGGGATGTCATTTTAAAACATAGAAATATATTGGCATGCAACAACATCTTTGTTTATGTCTAAACATACTGAAAGAGCTCTAGTGTGTGGCAGCATCGTTATTTCAAATACATTATTCCTTAATCATGATAGTTCTTTGCTGTTTTAAAGGCTGGATTTGAGTAAACAATTCCTTTTTAAAGTTTGTTAGCATTTATCTTTTTGGACATCGAGGTGGCTAAGAACTAGATGGGTATCGTTGATAGTTAATCTTTGGTATTCCTGAACTAAGAACTATTTGACCCCTTTTTCTGAACATCTAGAATTTGTCTAACTTGGATCCTCCCTAGTCTAACCAAGGTTCTCAAGACTGGTATCAGGTGCTATATTAGTCAGGAACAAAGTCAGTATAGTACAATGCCATATCATACCTACACACAGTATGTTGGTAAGGTACCGATACCCTTGTGGTGGTGGGGGGGGGGGGGGGGGGGGTGAGAGAGGGAGAGAGAGGAGGAAGGAGGTAGGCAAGGAGGAGAATGGTGGAGTGACCAGGAGGGTGTTGGATGAGGATGATCAATTGGGGTGACCAATGAGGGTGTTTGTGATGGCAAATGACCAGGGTATTTGAGAAGGGAGATCAATGGAGGAGCTACTCAACCAGATAGAACTGGTCCAGACTGAGCAAAACTGACTGCTTCTGCTTGGTTCAGATTGGATCTGATGGGTTTTGGCTCCGCCCTAAACCAAAGCTGCACTTGACTTGGTTTTGAATTGGTTCAGTTTGGTATGCCCAAACTAGGCTGTTTGGATCAGTATTGCGAACCTTTGATGCCCCTTACTCCATTAAATTTCGGAGAGCAATATTTGTTAAGGGATGTCATTTTGAAAATAGAAAATTATTGGCATGCAACAAACATCTTTATTTATGACCATAGATACGGAAAGACCTCTAGTGTGAGGCATTGACATTGTTCCAAATCCATTATTCCTTAATGGTGATAGTTTCTAGCAAATTTGTAGCCCAGAACTCTACGATCTGGATAATGATCATTCAAAAATTTCTCACCTCCAGACCCCAGCAAAGTATAGCTTTCCAAAATCCATGAACAGTCTTTACCTTATTGTTATGTGGCATGAACAAATGATCCATGGGCTTCATTGGGACTTGGTAAACATGTCGGATGAAATCAGGCTATTTTAGTCGAAAGACAATTTGATATCTCTATACAAATACAGGTGGTTTTCTTTTGAATTGCTGTAATCCTTGTGCTCAAATTGGATTGGTGGTGATCCATGTTTTCAATCTTAAGGTGGTTTAATTTAAAACACATCTTAAATATAATGTCAGAGTAGTAACCACATGTTAAACAATTAACATTGTATTCTCTAATCTGAATTGGAAATATTAGAAGATACTAATTATTTGCTCTTAAGTCTTAAATACTTTATGTCACAGCAAATAATGCTTCAAAAGTGTGGAAGTGTTCAGAATCACCTAATATATCCTTTCTGTTTTACAGTGAACAAGGAACGTATGATAACAATTCCTTTTCTCCCAGGGCTTTGAGTACTCGTACAAAGTCAGGTTGTATATTTCCCACTATTGCAATAACTCTTACAGATTTACTAGTAGAATTTTTAGTTATTGACATTGATCCAAAAATTATTTTGGCCTATTCACTTCCATGAATTTAATTAATTTTTTCTTGATTGGCATGGAAGTTTGAAAGAAAAACTTATGCTCTACTGTTAAATCTCTCCTTCTTAGCTAACCCTTTTACTTGCTAGTTTAAAATAGCTGTTTTAATCATTTGTAAAGGAAAATCTCAGAGGAATATTACCAAATAATTTGTTGCTGAAGCAGTGCCATAAGCTTTCAACCTATATGACAAATTGATGATTTACTTAAGGCATCAATGGAAGTGGACCGGCTTAATCTACAATAAGCTTAGATAGAAAAGGAAAGCATATGCTTGAATGTAAGGGTCCAATTCTGAATCAAACTTGATGTGCAGATATAGGAGTTAATATCAATGTCTATGACAGCATCAAGCCAATATATACAATTGTGAGTTTTACCTGATGTGCATGTCACACACCTAGGATGCATGTGTTCCTGCACACCCTCTCCGTGGTTTGTGGAGTCCACACATGCTAATACAAAAGATAAATGAGTACAACAATTAGTGATACACTAATCATATAATTGCTGTAATGTATATGCGCTTTAATAGGCTATTGCTTCCTCCCCCCTCCCTCTCAAGACTAAATGTTAATCAGTACACACCCTCTCTGTGGTTTGTGGAGTCCACACATGCTAATACAAAAGATAAATGAGTACGTCAATTAGCGATACACTAATCATATAATTGCTGTAATGTATATACACTATTGCTTCCTCCCGCCCCCCCTTTCCCTCTCAAGACTAAATGTTAATCATATATTGACTGAAGTTGCACAATACTTACGCTAATAGGGAACACCCAAGGTAGTATGGTAACCGAAGAATAATCTAAGCTCGATCTGGAGTGACCAAGGTACTAGGTTTTTGGAAGGAAATAAGGTGACGCTTATGTTTGCACAACAAAGGAGGTTTATGAGAAGAAGAATGCACGTATACAGCTGATGGGTCAAAGCAGCGAAGGTGTAATTCTAATGAAAGGTGAAGCCTGAATGTGATGGGTTCAAATAATTGACCAAAACTTGAACTTGGCACTTGATGCAGGAAGTGATTTTAGAAAATGTTCCAACCATTTTGAAAAGTCTTAAGCTGCACTGCTAATGTCTAAGGAACTAATGACTGGGAGGTCCATTAGAACAATGACCTTGGCACCGGAGGAATATTAATTTGATTATACTGATAATGCAAGATGAAGGTCAAATGAGCTCTCCGTGAAAACTAAGGATGGACGAATGAAGTGATAAAGCAACATTGTAAGCTTATGATGTTAAGGATTTGTAGGTAGGTGTTAATTATGCGAGACCAGTGAGGAAAGCAAGCAAGACAAGTGGGAGATGTCTCTTGAAATGTGCTAATGCCAGATTATGGAGACAAAGGCTAAGATTTATATAGTTTCATCTAAGGGCCATTGGTGAAATGGACCCATGAATGAACATCAAGTGTGAGGAATTTAAGTGATAGCAAGATCACTTTTTGATGGATATCAAGGGTGACCTGAATGATAACATAGAAAGCTAAATAAAGCATTTACTAGGATAATATGTAGAGATATTTAGATCGACTAGTTTGAAACAAATAAGATATATGTTGAGGATGCAATTGAGGATGTAATTCGCAAATGGAGAATTTACTACAATCAAGATTATGCAAGGATAAATCATGCAGATGTGAGACTAATCAACTATTAAAATAGCTAATTTAGAAAGGGCAATTCCATATTGAGGTAGATCAGTGATTATGATAGAAGAGGGTTAATATGCAAAAAAAAAATGGAACGAAGCAGAACAAATACCTCATTCCTATGGATAGTTCATGACTAGTAAAAGTATGGAACCATGGATGGTTAAGATGTATGTTTCAAACACTAAACTTTGACCTATTAGTTAGCTAGATGGATTTTGAAGGCTAAAAGGGCTGGAGAAGATTTAATAACAAGTGAATAAGTTGAGTCCCATGGATTTACATTGGACTTGTAAAGTCTATAAAGCAAATCAGGGAGGGATTCAATCACAAAATTAGGATTTGGTCTTTAAAATGTACTAAAAGCCACTATGTGCAATTGGTTTAACATGCAAGGTTTAATGCAAAACTTACATGCCTAATGCAGTCCCATATGGAAAAGAGAAAAAAGAAACTGAATCCTAAATCTTGCAAAAGAAGCCTACAAAACAAAAAACATTAAACATGCCCAATATAAATCGTAAAACTTGACTGGTTAGGGTCAAGGAATAACCCATGTCTGTTACCATAATTTTGGAACTAATGAGCGGGTTGCCTTGTTCATGGAAAAGGAAAGTTTTTGGCTTTGGGGAGAGGTGGCAGAGATTCTAACTTCAGTAAGGTCCAAGATGTGAAGTAGGTCTAATTAGATGGCATTAAGTAGACAAAATGATAAGGGAATTGGTTATTTTATTCCATATTAGACCTTAAAACACTTGGAGGCTTCCAAAGGGTGAATAGGTGTGTAAAACAGCCTTCTTTTTGTGGTCAAAAACTCTTGAGTGGCTAAAGGAGGAAAGAATGCCAGAACATGTACCTCTAATAATTAGTCTTAAGTCTTAACTGATAAAAAGACTCAATGGTGTCTCACTTCTTGAATGAACATGTAATGATTGGAGACCAGATTTTGAAAGCACATGCTGCATAGAAGCCCTAAAGACAAAGTGACCTTTCCTGGTGGTTAGTGGTGACTGATTCCTAGTAATATATGTTATAGTGGAGTTCTTCATCACTTATTTTGCCAGCAGTCTTCTCCATCTTTTTCTTTTTTTCCCTGTATAGTAACATTGGCCTTACTAGAATTAACTTATTTGATAGTTATTTTTAATTTCTAGCATGATTGCGGGCTTGGCTCTTCACCATTTACGTTGTCCTATATCTTATTATCTAAGTAAATTGTTTGTAGAATTAGTCTCAACTCCCCTTGTATCTTGACTTGTTATTCCCTCCATGTACATGCCCCAAGCTGCATAGTTCTAAGCTTGATATTCATTGTTTACATTTTTGTAGTAAATTAAGAAGTGTTTATGACTTCTAAAAAACAATAAACTTGTTCTCATGATAAAGAATCAAGAAGCATCAAGCTTTTTGAACTTGTGCAAGTTGCTATGCAATCTGCCATGTCAGCATTGGAATGCGATGCAGGTTAAAACCGGCAATTTAATTGCATAGCACATGAGTGAGATATCATGAAGAATAATTCCTATACTAGTCTCATTTATAAATCAGATTTTTTTTTTTAATCCCTTCAATGTTTATTAATCATTTGGGAGAAGCTTCTTTTAACATTATTATCATTTTTTCCATATGGAGTCAGGTGAAGAATGGAGTTATTGGGACTCGAGAGTAACTCCTCTGGACATGGAAGAATTGTGGAATAATCCTGATGTTCTAAAGGAGTGGACAAAATCTGGTGAGAGGCACGGAAGGGTACGTTTTTCACATAACAAGGAAAATAGACCGTATCTTTCTCGAGTTGAGGTGAAGGTATGATTAAACATAAAGAAACAGATTCTTGATCAATTTGTAGTCTTTACATTACATTGGTATACTCTTTAGTTCCGATAATGTCTTATCCATGATATCACTTTTATTTTTTGCTCATCTATCAAGCAACATTGTCTTTGTGTACCAAGTGTATCCAAATTGTTTTATCAATGCCTTTTCCCATTGTATCCATCTTCATGATTTTTTTTTTATTTAAATTTTTTGAACTCAAGGAGAAGTGATTATATCATATGCTGGAGGTTGTTGTAGTGTTGTGCATGTAAACCGATGACTTTATTTTCAGCATGGTTGATCAATCATCAGCCAGATTCAAAACAAGCACTAGGGGTGACATTTTTTACATATACAATCTGTTGTATAACATATGCATGTATTTATCGTCCTCGAGCCTTAATGTCCCAATTAACACCCAGTGCTCTCTTCTTTCTCACAGTCTCACCCTCTGACGAGTTACAGCTTTCCCTGCTGACATAGTAATGTAGGGTGTGTGTCTTCATCCTCCTAATCCTTCTCCCTCTCTTCTTCAGCTGTTTGAGAGGAGGTGGGACTGTGTACGTAGACTTTAGATCTATGAACTATTGGTATTGTCTGCTCCTATTATTGTCATTCCTTTTAGTTTGTTAGTTTTTTTTTTTTAATTTTTAATTTGGGAATAATGCAGAGCCAAAGTTTCTGCTACCCATTGGATCTGTTAGGTTTACAATGCTTTGTGAAGACTTTAGGATTGCAAAATTTTTTCAGCTAGGTCTTTGTTATGCTGTCGAAGTTTTTTCATTGAATGCAAATATGCCAATTTTGTTTGTTGGGGTGATGAATGTTTCTAAATTGATTTTCTTTTATTTTTGGACTTTACTTGTAGTAATTTCATAGTGAACTAAATGGCTAAGGCTTTTTAGTCACTTTAACTTGTATGTAGAATTACTTATTCGTTTTATAGATTAAAGGAGCAAATTGCATATTTTATTGATATCTGCTAATCTAAAAATGTTGATGTGCAAAAGTCTTGAATTGCAACATATATTATTTTGCAATTTGATCTGTTATGGACTACAGTTGATTATGAAATTTTGCTGGATTGAGAGGTTAGTTGTTTCATAATTCATATTTTCATTCTTGTCAGATTCATGTTGGAATTATAAATTAGACACGCAATTCCAGACACGACCTTGTTGCATGTGCCTTGATTTTGCCTATTTAATGAACGAGTTGGGTTCATGTCTCAGTTTTTAAACTATTTGTTGAATATATTTTTATATTCAAGCACTTTCATCTTAATGCTACTTGACCCAGCACATTGCCACCCTAGTTGTAGTGGTCAGAAGGGGCTGAGGTTGCAGCAACATTAACAAGGAGTTCTTTGATCATGGTTAATTTTGTTTTAGTATATGTGATCCTAGTTGACTTGAACTAAGGGCTTGGAATTGACTTGAATGGAGTGATACTGATCGGAATTGAGTGGTTCCGCTCAGGTCAGATTGCTTCCCACTGAGTCCTGAACTGAACCTGAAACCAAACCGGTTCCAGACCAGTTTGATATGGTATTGCCCTGAATTGGGCGGTTCAAGTCAGTTTTATGAGCCTTGAATTCAACAACACATTGGGGTTCAGTGGTGGAAATGAGTTGGCATATGGCTGTAGCCTGATCTAGCTAAACTTGATCGGACTTTCTAGTAGGTCAATCTTGCCTAACTTGAACCATTGTGGGTAAGCAGGCTGATCCAGATTGGACCTCACGGAGGGACTAGAAGGGGATTCAATAGGAAGAAGGGAGATTGATTCATGGTGGTTGGACAAGGTGATTGATGGCTAGGTAGACTAAGTATTAAGCTGTTAGTATAGCATATTTCGTAAAATAAAAAACAATATTGGGGAAAGGTCTCATGATCACAATTTTGTACATGCCGCTCTTATCGATGAGCCTTGGGCCAGAGCTGGGAGGCTGGCTATTGCTGACAAGGCTGAGGATGGGGAGCCTAGAGCTTTATGGTAGAGGTGAAGGATGTTCTTAGGTTATGATTTTACCTTATCACTACTGATACTTGCCATACATTCGAATGTATGGTTAGGATTCTCAATATATATATATATATATATATATATATATATATATATATATATATATATTAGATATGCTTACCGTGGTATATTGATATATTATATATTTTCATGCATAGAGCTAGGCATAGGGCTGCTTGAAACTAGGCCAAAATTTATTTTGGCCTAGACCTAAGCATAACCCTAATCTTGGCTTGGGCCAATTTCTATCATTATATTTATGGGTTTATCTTGAGTTGTGGTTCAAAGACCAAATGTGGAATAAATAATTAAGCTTCATATAATTTGAGAAAGAATTAGACAAGATTGTTGATGATTGTGGAATAAATAATTAAGCATCATATAGTTTGAGAAAGAATTAGACAAGATTGTTGATGATTGTATTATAGTGGTAGGAAAAATGGAAAAGTTGGTAAGACAATAGTAAGCTGTGCAATATTGCATAATTTAGAATGTTGGCAAGAGAGAGTTGAGGCACATAAACTTGATAGAGATTAGAATGGTCGGATATGCGTGATGTAAACTAAACTGGATCAGGCTAGAAATGAACATCAATAAATGAAATGCAGTAGGACAACTTGTGATTGTGTTTTATTGTCTGGCTTAAATGTGACGAGATTAAAGAACGAAGGAGACTATGCTAGTAGAGAGGCTTGGATTAGTGTTGCAGGCAGGGCCACTTAAGTTGTGACTGGAGTATTTGAAAGGCTTTTGGTGAGAGATCAATATTTAATTTTAAAAGGTTCATGTCAAATTGAGTCATAATATGAGACTGAGTACAAAAAGTATTGCTATTTGCATATGCAACAGAACTATGTAGGCATGAAAAAAGCATGTTAATCAGTAACAATTAATATTTTTTCCTCCAAGTTTTTTTACCGAGATTGTGACACTTCCAGTCTGCATTCTGGTGCAGTTTAGAAAATATGTACCTACATGCGCAAATATTCATGTACACATATTTGCATGCAAACAATGGAAATAGGTTTCATGGTTATACAGAACTGCTGTTGCCTTTCTCCATATAACTGAATTTTCCACCATTTACAATGGGACAATCAAAGAGTAGTTCATGTCTGAAGGAAATTCTATTTAGCTTGGATGATATATGCTAAACAAGATCTAATACAACCACAATTATAAGCACTCTAATTCTTTTATTTCATCAAAAAAGGAAGGTTTAAATTTTTTTTCTTGACATATAATGATTTGCAATGCTGACTCCAAGCAGTCAGGACGAGGCTTGTTGGTTATGTTACACAGCTGGTTCATGCTCTGACATCCTTGCTTACAGGGACAGAAACATATACATATAGACATCCCATTAACATAAAGAAACAGTCCTCCCATGTATGCCGCAATATTATAGATCTAGGTAAGATTGAATAAATTTGAGAATATTACGAGAGTGTCTTTTTTTGGGTAAAATACAAGAGTGTCTTTTTTTTTTTTTGGTACAAATGGGCAATCACACAACTTTGGTGTGAGTGCAGCCCAAAAGATCCAGAAACAAAAAATCCCGCATTTAACCTGGCAAACCTTCAACTTATGTAGAATTCCTGGTCAGGCAGTTTAGGCAGGACAATAGCCTGACATTGTTCCTTGAATGTTAAAAATATGAGCTGCCTCTGGTAGTCTGGTTCTCTATTTAGCTTTATAACCACATTGATTTCTGCCCATTGAGCTGAATGCTATTTTAAGTTTTTAAAACTCTGCATGAAAACTTCTGCAGAATTACCAAGTTGGTAAAACTCCTCTAATGATGATCACATGCCATTAGTATCTTATATTTAACTCTATGACAGACCTTGCCTTCAAATTTTATTTTATCTGTCAATTTATATGAACTCCGTTTTGTAGGCAGTTGCAGAAATCATTATTTCACGGTACTTCAGTTCAAGAGGAGTACAATCTGTAAGTTTTTCTGTGTGAAAAAAACTCTGGCAGTGGATTGGTTTTCTTATTTCATGGTTTAATATCTTGTTTTAAATGTGTCCTTTGGAACTACCCATATCAACAAATGTTTGTTACTTTGTCTTGGTCTCAGTAGCATGTTTACTGTTAATATAAGTGACAAGAAGGAAAAGATAAATAAATGACTGATTAGCTTGGGGGTCACCATTCATCAACAAACCCTATCTTACGTATTTGGGTTCTGGTTTATAAACCCTAGCCAAATGATTTTGGTTTGATCTCATTTTGTGGCTTTTCTCAGGTTTTTTACAGTATACATTTTTTGTCATTATTGTCCATTATTTTTCTGAGAGAAATATATATGGTATTTCTATAAACAACATTCCATTCTTAGCCATTCCTTGTCTCTAATCTGTTATTGTTATTTCTATCCAATTTTTCTCTTCCAAGAAAATGAATCTTCCTATCTTTAATCTCAACCTAACAAAGGTTTGGTTATGGAATTAAACTTGTTTAGTTATTCAAAAACTTTTTTTAATTAGTTGCTTTCTAATTACAATTTGGTGAATTTTCTTTTACATGATGGAGACTAGAGTTATTGCTTTCAAAATTAAAATAGACTATTCTTTATGTTTATAATTTCCCATGTTTTGTCTAATTTTCTACATTTAGCTAAAATCTTCTCTAAGGTATTTCATTTATTTCATTTTAATAACTAATTTAAGCAAAAGAAAAAAACCTACGAGCATATTTTCTTATTTTCGACTTTAACAATCCATAAGAGCAAGAAAAGATCCATCTAGATAAAAAATCATTTTACTTCACCATCCATTTTAATATTATTTTGTGATAGAAATATAAAATCCATTTAAATAAGAAAAAAACTACAGGAATACATAGTGCTTTCTAATTAATAAAACCAAGGTTTTAAATTCCGTGGGACAGGGTTATCTCGATTTTTTCCTGGAATGGGATGCTTCGGCGTCCCGTCTCGTCCAGACGCTTGGGACAAGAAATGTCCCAAGGTGTCTCGAATGGGACACTAGGATGCTGATGGGATGTCCTGTCCCGACACATGGGATAATACTTGTCCCGATGTCCTATGGGATGTCCCGTCGGGATCTGAATCCTTGAATAAACACGTATCAAGATTTCATCTTGCCTACTATAACAAAGGTTTGTGAAAAATAACATAAATTTCATCATTGGAGCTTATGATAAATGTTATATTGAATAATATTAACAGTTTTAGAAAATTATCATTAAACAATTATACTTATTAAATAAGAAAAAATCTAAACATTACAATTTTTCTCAGTTTTGGTTGAAACTGCCAAAATCATCAAAACTCAGCTGGAAGTGACTGAACATGCAAACAATGTTGCCAAAAGCAATCCATTACAGCTGAAACAGGTGTTTTTGGCCAAAACTTTGAACCTTGAATTTCAGTCATATATGTGATGCTAGTATACCTTTGCTTTTGATCAACCTGCTGTTCATATATGTATGGTTTTGTGTTTCTAACAATTCTTCTCTGCACAGACAGCTTTAGCTGCCCTAGCTGAGGTAGTTAGCATGCGTTTTGTGAATGGTGTACGGGCACGTACAGGGTTAATGGGAATTGACTATCCTACTGCTGCTTGGCTATACAAGTTAGTCCATAATATGTTCCAATCCTTTTATGTTACATATAGAAATTCATGTAGAAATTATTTGTGCTATCCTCTATGTCGAAGATTTTTCTGTTGTTTGTTTTGTCATTTGCTTTTTGATTGCCATTTGTAATAGAGTTTTTCTGAAGCATTTTTGAGGATCTACATTTGCTTGACATTGCCATCTTTTGGCTTTTCCCTCAAGCAGGGATCTTGGCTGTAGGGCATATGAAGTCACGTCTGTGGATGATCTATACAATCCATTTGCATCAATGTACTTTGGTGCAGCCTACCTGTCCTGGTTGTCAGAATATGAAGGGAGGTAAGTGCTTAATAATATGAAGGGGAAGTTTTGGCCATGGCTAAGATTATCTCACGCATTTTCTGGTAATGACGAGTATTAGGATAGGACGTGTTAGAAAAGAATATGTACCATTAGATTTGGATGTTCCTGGACCCTCTCCATGATCGTCATCTTATCATGATTGGAAAAAGCATTTGCTGATCATGCTTTTATTGTATGTGCAAAGCTGGCATGTTGTCTTTTGTTCAAGTAAAATGCTTATTTATTATGTTACTATCATTTCATTACATTTGCTTTTTACTTTTTCTTTACCCAATCTTGTAATACAGGAAAAGAAGTCACCAATTTATAATTCAAGCTTATCTGGGGGGACCAGAGAATGTTAATCTTCAGGAAACAGGTCCATTTTGGAACAAGTTTCAGGAGGCCTTAAGCTACTATGAAGACTCCAAAAAGTAGGTACATTGGCCTTTTGTATTCTAGATACCAAATTGATTTTCTATTCTTTGAACATGGTTCTAGACTTCTAGTTATCCACATGAATTAATTCTGGATTATATGCCACTCTTAAACATTGCGTTATGTCTTGGAAGTGCCATCACTTTGTTCAGGCAGAAGTTGGACTTCTACAATTATAGCAAAAATGACTCCTATTCTGTCTGCTAATCCATTGACCTGTTCCTCCGCAGGGATTCAGGGAGTTGCTACATTTTATGAAACATCTGGCTTTTGTTTTACTGTAAATCGGGCAGAGGGTGTTTGACTTAGTTACACTTAAAAAAATTTCTTCATACCTTAGCATGCTTCTTTAAGCTTGTTGTATGCCAGCTATAACAGTTCTTATTATCCCTTGCTGCTGATATAATTGACTTAGTAGAGTGTTTATTTTTCCTTTTCTGCCTCTCATATATCGTAAAGACCTGTGTCGCATAAATAATGTGATGTTCTTCTCAAGACATACAGTGAATGGTAGAGAAAATATAATGCATGAGAATGTGCTGCCCTGGTGAATGGCTGATCCATGCTCGTTCGAGCAAACATATTCGTAATTCCTTTGTTTGGTCCCACTCATCATTTAGAAAACTAGATAGTCATATTCCAAATCCACGTTATCATTTTTTGGTGAAAACCATTTTCTGACCAAAAGGCTTTAACCACTGAAAGTGACTCCCGTGACATTTGATCAAGCTAGCATAATTTCTCAAAAAAAAAAAAAGAAGAAGAAGAAGAAGAAGAGAGAGAGACCGATCTCGCATAATTGTGGCTTAGCATTTGCGCATTTGGTTGGTAAATGTATTTGAGATGGTAAGTTCCAGAAACTTCTAGAGTGAGAAGTATATGTGTGTTAACCTCCAACTAGTTCGGGTGGTAAAGTTGCTGAGAATTATTCTGAAAAAACCTAGGACAACCAATCTTTGAATACATTTGCATGGAAATCTGCGGAGCCTAAAGGGCAATTCTTGATCAAAATGGCTGAATACTATAATGTTTGTCATCGGACAGAAACGCCTGTTGCAAAGGGGAAAGTGCCATCAGGGGATGATACCCTTAGGGCGCCCTTAAGGATCCCGTTCCGATCTAACGCCTGTGTGCCATCAGGGTGATTAATGATACCTTAAAACTTAGGGTGCCCTTAAGGATCCCGTGCTTCGTTCGTTGTTGTTTCTTAAATGATTATTATTTTTGATAATGTCATGTGGTCACATAATTCTGGTACGAGAGCAGTCCAAAAGATCAAGAAAAAGAATATCTTGAAGAGATGTCGGGATACTATCACTCGGACTCCAAGACCAGTCGCCCGAATGGTAAGTAACAAAGGAAGCAATCCAATCAGTAGCGCTATTCGCCTTCCGATTGACATGATGGATGGAGATATTTAAGGCAGGCCGGAGGGAACTCTAGATATCGCAAAGGAGAGGATAAGCATCGGGGTGTTCCACCCTATCCAAATCCAGGTGATAACAGTAGAAGAATCTTTCTCAATGATGATTTTCCTGGTATGCAAGTCATGACAGTTCTGGTAATGCCGATCCAAGTAGCTCTAAGCTCAACCTCTGGAATCGATGGCTCATGAAGAAAAAGGCCTCTAGCCGTAAGAAGCCTGCCATCGACATTCCGAATGATATATCCTGCACCACCAGATGTATCACGGACACTGCCATCAAAGTTTACCTTGACAAATTCTAGAGGGGGGCTCCCAGGAAACATAGATAGCCTTTCAGGCGGCTGCCGAGGTAGCAAGGGGATCCCAGGGATTTAGGGTCGTAGGGGTGGTAACAGTGTCGTAGTGGGAAAACTCCGTCGTCATGAGCGTAGCTCTCTAAAGAATTCGGTGTGCCGGAGTGGCTAGCTCGTCAAAGACCAGCATGTTTCTAGACAACCAAATCTGGTAGGCAAGTAGGCATAGTGGCGACCATCCTCAATCGATCGCTGTCGGAGCA
Organism: Areca catechu; assembly: GCA_021397845.1. Classification (NCBI taxonomy): domain Eukaryota; kingdom Viridiplantae; phylum Streptophyta; class Magnoliopsida; order Arecales; family Arecaceae; genus Areca; species Areca catechu. The sequence goes on from CM038045.1 coordinate 15,898,434, forward strand.
TGTCAAGGAAGGAGTACAGCCATGGCCCATCATCCCCATCCCAAGGCCAGCACCCAACCTGCCTTCCGATCAGCCTTGCCCTGAGGCAATTGAGAATAGCATACTCAGTGGATTCATCCTCAAGGTCGCAAACCGGACAGGTTGTCGAGATATCCATACCCTTGTGCTTGAGCAAAGTCTTCGTAAGGAGGCGATTCCAAGCCATCTTCCAGAGAAAGAGGTGCACTCAAGGATGGATGGGCATTCTCCAGATCCAAGCTACCGCCATTCTCATATCAGAGAATCTTCTGTACAAGTCAAAGATAATGCTCGAAGAGACCTTGGAACAGCAAGATTGACCCCACACCCTCAAATCCTAACATTGGTGAGTTGGGATTGGGATGGCAAGAATCCTGTGTGCCAGATGACTCCCAAAGAGTGGTAATCTCTTGAGCTCTCCACATCCTGCCATCATTCGTCATCAAATCACAAACATGAAGGGTATCGGCTAGCTCTGTGCTCGCAAATGTTGGCCACCTGGAGAGAGGTAAGCTAGAAATCCATGCATCATGATTGACATCGATCGTAGACCCATCGTCAATCAAACATCTGACATGGGCCAACATGGTGGAGCCACGGGCATAGATCTCTTTCCAGATAAAAGAGCAACCACGAGTAGACTGGATCTGAGATCCTTGACTCCACATACCATAATGGGCCTGCATCACCCTGCTCCACAGGCAATTGGGCTGAAGAAGAAATCATACTACATGCTTGGCGATAAGTACCTCCCTCATGTCTAGCAATGATTAGATTCCAAGTCCTCCATCCCTGACCGACTGACAAATAGTATCCCAAGATACCAAGTGAATACCATGACTGTCATGACTGAAGTTCTAAAGAAAATTTTGAAACTTCTGCTCCATCTCCCTCAAACAAGTAGTAAGCAGCACAGTTTTCACCGAAAGGTAAACATGAATAGAACATAAGACTGATCTGATGAGAGTGAGTCTGCCCATCATAGAGAGAGAAGTGGCATGCCATCCCTCAAGATGACTGCGAACTCGCTGTACCATAGGTCTGCACTCTGTCCTCCGCAGTCTCCCACCAGTCATAGGAACACCAAGATAGGTGAGAATCCCGGTCTGCTCAGGGATCCCCAATCTAGTCAGGATAGACTGCTTTGTCCGGGCATTCGTTCTGGGGCTGAACATGACAGTAGATTTCACATGTTGACCAACTAGCCGGATCCATGACAATAGGATTCCACGATGGAGGCAAAGTGGCTAGCATTTTGCGGGGTAGCCCGGCCAATAAGGTGGCAGTCGTTTGCAAAGAGTAGGTGAGAGAGAGGCACTCCAGGGGCGGGCCAGGAGGGCTCAAGTAGTGACCTCTGGACAGCAGCCCTCACGCACGAGAGAGAGCATCAGCACATAAGATAAACAATTAAGGAGATAGAGGACAACCTTGATGAAGCCCGGTCGATGAAGAAAAGTACTCAGTCGAGGTGCCATTCGCTAGAATGGCGAAGCTAGGATCCTCCACGCAGTCCATGATCCACCTAATCCAGTTGAGGTGAAAGCCAAATTGATGGAGGGTTTGTCGAAGGAAAAACCAGCTCATCCGATTATAGGCACGCTCCATCTCGAGCTTAATCGCTATAAGACTATGCCAAGTAAGGGCACGCCTGAGATCATGCAAGAATTCCTGGGCAAGAAGGACATTATATGTGATGCAGCGGTCACTGATAAATGCTCCTTGCTCAGGGCTGATAAGACGAGGCATAACCAACTGTAGCCGCCCAATCAGGATCCTTGCACAAACTTTATAAAGGATGGTACATAGGCTGATCGGTCTGAAATGGCTTGGAGCAGAAGTATCAGGTCTCTTTGGGATCAGAGTGATCAGGATTTGCTTCCATTCAGCAGGGATGCCAGCACCAAAAATTGCCTGAACAGCCTCCACGACCTCACCTCCAACGATGGACTAGTATCGATTGAAGAACAAGGTAGGGAATCCATCCGGGCCTGGGGATTTATCCTCCCCGAGGGACCAAAGAGCATCCCGCACCTTCCTAGAAGACGCGGGAAGAGTCAAATTTGTGTTCTTCTGATCAGAGACCCCTGTCCACTGGGATAGCACCCTGAAGATGCATCTCCTCGCTTAGGGGGGGGGTCCATCTGGATCTGAAGAACTGGACAAACTGCCTACTAATCTTATGGCTGTCGGTCATCCAAGTACCATCATCCTGTCTCAGCTGCCTGATGGGTTGGCCGCCCTCCGGACCATGGTAGCCTGATAAAAAAATCTGGTATTCCGGTCCCCTTAACCATTGTACCCTAGATTTCTGCCTCCATAGGGTTTCCTGCTGCGTCAGTAAGGAATGATGGTTTGAGAGACAGCGACGAAGAATCCCCAGGTCAGCCTCCTGGAGGCCCCCCTCCTGATCCTCCCATCGCTGGAGCTCAGCAATATTAGTCTCAACCTCCTCTATCCGTCTGTTGATATCACCACCCTTGGTTCGGTTCCACTGTATGAGCCTACGCCTGGCCAGCTCCAATCTTCGGGTCATTCGATACCTCGCATCCCCTCGGATCAGCATCCTCCAAATAGCTCTGATCAACTCCCAAGATCCCGGGTAAAAAGTCCAGAACTTTTCAAAGTGAAAATGAGGTTTGGGCATGCATGAACCATCAGTAGAAATGAGGAGCGGGCAGTGGTCCGAGGCAATCCATGAGAGGTGCTGGACATGGTGCCTAGGAAAGCACTGCAGCCAATCAGCTGATCCAAGAGCCCGATCAATCCTCTTCCAAACTCTAGCGGTACCAGAATGGTTGTTGCACCAAGTAAATGAGGACCAGAATAATCCAGATCGATCAGAACGGTTTTGCCTATGAGACTAAATATTTACCTGATTAGAATTTTGGTTCCTTTTAAAAAAAAAAAAAATTGTGAGAATTGTACTGCAGAAATTCTATATCACAAATTGGCTGACTTGAGGTTGTAGGAACAAAAATTCAGGGCTCCTCTCACTCTTTCCGTTGGAGAGAGGAATGCGGTTTTATCGGGTACGAGCGTCCGATTTCTCGAGGAATGCTTGTTACCGGTCAGTGCAGCTCTTTCTCTCTATTTGCCCCAAAACCAATGAAGAACTCTGTTTTTATTATTGCAAAATGTAGTCGAAATAAATCAATTACACAGGCTTGCACAATATGGTTCTTATAATTTTTTAACCTTCATCATCAATTAAAGAAATTTTCTTTAATAAAGTGATGGAAAACTCTTTTGCCTCGAAGAAGAAAAGGTACAGCGATCTCTACATTTAGCCAGGATATTAACACTTGTTGATAAATAGTGAGAATTAAGAGTGCATAAAGAATTTATCACCTGTATCGAAGAAGAATGCCATACAAACAAACATGTAGCCACGTTCTCAAGCGAGAATTCCAAAGCAAGTCGTTCAAACTCTTAAGATAAAACAGCATCAACGGTTTTGGACAGGCACCGTCAACTCGTACTAAACATAGTTTTTGAATTATATAGTTGAGGGACATCTATCTCAAGGCCCTCTCACATTCTATGTGATATATTTAAATGAACCTATAGTGATCAGAGATCTAGAGTTATCATATGATAGATCTTATGCACCTCGCCATTCATTGCCCGACACCATATACAAAGATAATAATAATCTCGAGAGACGTGATACCGACCCATCAGTGTACTAATAATTATAATGAAACATGACAATCTTGTCTGGAACTTTTGTCCGGACAATAATAATTATTGAAGTTTAATTATGGGAACCTTTGTTCATAAAATTATCGATGCTATATGATAAAACTTGCACATGGAGATGCATCCAGTCACCTATATATATCAATATTACAAGCATGGGGTTTTATCTGCCACGTACCCTCACCATCCAGTCGAAGCAAAGCAGTATCCAAGTAATTATATATTGTTCAAGAGTTAGAGATGAACCTAGGACTTAGGAGAATACATGCAATCTAAGTTTCTAAAGGTTTAGTTCAGAGTCTTACGCTTGTTGACTAATGTCAAAACATGGTACCCAAAAAAAAAAAAAAAAAAATCATCATGCATGAATGCACAACCCATTAAACAAACATCAAGTTTGCAAATTTTGTATTTTTTAATTTTTAACAAGATATGTCTCTTTACATGCATGGGTCTCCTCTATGTACGGCAGTATGACAGGGAGTAAAAATATCTAATATATTTTAAACAATTAATGTTACGTAAAGCTAATCCCCTTCACATGGCAAGCGGGAGAGGAGGGAGGAGGCCCCTCCTCCTTTGACCATAGAGGAAAAGAAAGCCGGCATTGGAAAGGGACGTCACATGCTCTACCTTCTAATTAAAATGGACGCAGAGGATAGGTGGTAGGGTTGATGAATAATTTAAAGTAGGTTTTGGAGGGGGAACGTACTCGATCGGAACATGCGAGAAGCTCGAAGACATTCATTCAAAAAAAAATATATGGATAAATTTGCTCTGTTTTCTTGTCGGTTTTCCTTCAAGCTTCGGTGCGTTTGACCAGGAGCCCTGGTGTGCATGCATGCATGTGTTCATGGAGTAGATTATCAAAAGGCACGCGTGAGCACATGGTGCATGAGTCCATCCAAACAAACTTCTTGGTGCAAGAGGTATATATTTTGACCGCATGGTGATCATTATTGGAATCGTGTGGTGTGTCGGGATACATGTTCGATCGAGATATATTTGTATGGACTCGAGAGAGAGAAAGAAGATCTAGTTAACATGCGAATTGGGTCAGGCTAGCTCAGGTTCCGATCGAGTCAAATGATTTAATTATATCATGGCTAATGGGCTATAACAATATTGAAAACTCAACCAGCTAACAAGCCGTTCTACGATGATGAATCCTAGCCTATGACACCCATTAGCATGCAGCTTGGACCGATCGTAAATTTAGTTCACATGCAAATTAAACTTGCATGCAGCTATTAATATATTATTTAAGATTATACGTTTGGATAATCCAGAATGATTTAGACTGAATTTTACTGTTAGATCTGTGGATTACGGACTACAAAAAGAACTACATGGATCTCCTCTTCTTTTTTTTAACAATATTTTCATAGATTCAAATTTAGGCTTTTAATTCAGTACTGGGGCTTTAAAAGATGGCAGGCTGGTGAGCTAATAGATCCGGTTCTTATATAATATTTTTATAAGAATATCCCAGCAGTCCCTTATAAATTTTTATTCAAACCGTAACATAGCACGGAAGCTGATATTGTAAATCTTTGAAAATTATCATCACGAATGGTCGGTCATCGATCGATATTGTAAAAAGGAAGAGGATGGTGCCGATCGCCCTTGAAGCTAGTCTTCATAAATTAATACAGCGAAGAGCTTCTGGTTACCGATCGAGGCTAGGGATCGGCCATCATCGATGCTAAATGACTTGATGATGGTATCCTTTCTTTGCAAAAATTCATACCAATCATTCATGGGTCATGGACTCATGCATGCATGCATGCTCGCATTGAATGGGTTCCTCGAGTGACAGGTCCTCCCTATCTGCACTTATGTCTTGTTTTCGCATTGTTTAAAACCTCCGGGTAATTATGTGCAAGATTCCCAAGTTTAACTTCATATGATATTACGATTCAAGAAGTAAAGATGTTGGTTTTGGTAACATTATTCGTACCATTGGTTCAAGGTCATGATGTGATTCGATATCCTTTGTTTAATATTTCATCGTGCTAGCTAGCGTCCATCAGCTCCCAACTTATTATATATTAAAAAAAAAGGTTTAGCTTTTTAAGAGAGCCCGTGGTCAACAATTGTATTTTTTATCTCTTTTGGTTTTTGAGTACGATTATTCCTATTTATCTCTGATTAGACTGTAAATTGAATTTCGTTCTGTAGCCGCCCCACCAAGAAGAAGGTCGGTTAAATTTCTAGTCAAAAGTTAAGTATGCAATCGAAGGGACCTCCCTCTCTTCAAGAGCGAATTATTGCAAAGCTTTTATATGCGCCCTACGTTGCTTATACTTCTTATAACTTGATATATTTATATAGTTTCTATGATCTTATCTAAAATGATCATCGCATACTTGCTGCGGTATCTTAGAAATAACTTATTTATAAAACTTGAAATAATTTTCTTACTCTGCCACTCGTGTTTTTAAATCAGTCACCTGACCAAACCACCAGCGCTAGGTTGCAACTGCACCATCTCTGCTGCCACTAAAACAAGAAATTAAAAAAAAAAACTCGGGCAGAAAGCTAAATAATTTTCGAGTTCGGTTCAATTTATCAATGTGTCAGAAAAGTTTACCTAAAGTCTCCATGCCATCATGTAGATTTAGACCATTACCTATAATCTATTACATCATTCCCTATGCAATAAGATCTCCTCTCTCTCTCTCTCTCTCTCTCTCTCTCTCTCTATATATATATATATATATATATATATATATATACGCCAATGCGTTTCGAGTATTTAAATAAACTTAGGGTCATATTTCCGTTTGAGTCCTTCGGTGGACAGAGATGAAGGTATAGTTTTCAAATATCCGTTTCCCCGAGCAAGAATTGTAATACGATGCCAAGGAACTTAGAGTGGAAAAAAAGAATCCAGTGCAAGGATTTTGAAATGGATGCTGTCGTGCATTTCCAACGGATTTCTCTTGGTTCCCGTGTTCCTGTTCGTTATATTCTGTACATGATTTATCGTTTCACCCTCGTTTCCCCCGTTAGTGATGGCGAAAAAATATGAGCTTACAGAGCAGGGTTATATGCTAATTGGTGCAGGTCATGTGGGAACCGCCCGGCTTTCGACTTGCCGGTTTTCTCGACAAGGTCCACAAACAATAACCGTTAAAAAAAATGTATCTCTCCTCGATGATTTCTTTTTTCGAATCCCATCGAGAAACGCTTTTCCCGTTATTGCTTGCCGATTCCATGCATTACGCTGGTATGATACTATTTAGGGTTTTTTTTTTGGGTGAGCCCAGGAAACATGTGGGAAACCACCGAACAGGGGGTCATCAAATAAACAAAATATCCGTCCACCAAAATAAAATTAAAAAGAATTTTTTTTAAAAAAAAGTAATGAAAGGTTATATATTTTAAGCTTTTGCCGAATGACCTATTTGTAATAGGCAGGTATATATAATTTACTTTCTAATTTTATACCGCTACTAACTACAAGATAAAGGCGTCGCTAAAATTTCACGGTAACAATAGAAGATATGGATTCAATAAATTGATTTGGACTAGCAAGCTCATCAAGATTTATTCACATAAAAAATAATAAAGCAAAAGAATCGGGATTAATAACCAACATCTCTCCCTTAATCCTGATTCGGAAAAGAAACCATCATTCCAAGCATATGCTTTAAGCATCATACTTCAATAGTTTGGTGAGAATGTTCGCCACTTGTCTTTGGACTTGTAATACACTAATTCAATTGCTTTCTTCCCAACTCGATCTCTCGATAAATGATATAATGTATCAATGTGCTTGCTTCTTCCATGTGTGATGGGATTCTTTGCCAAATTGATCACATAAATATTATCAATGAAGATCTTCATTGGCCCCTCAACTGGAGCATGGATTTGGCTTATTACATTGAGCAACTATATTGCTTGACATGAAGTTGATGCTGCAGCTACATACTCTGTTTCGCAAGTTGAAGATGCAACTATGGGTTGCTTCTTTGAAGACTATGAACAAGCTGTAGCACCAAAATTAAAATATTAGTCGGAGGTACTTTTATGGTCATCTAAATCTCTATCCCAATCACTGTCGGAGTAACCTATAAGAGCACAATTACTAGATGAGGAATGGCGAGAAGATTTCAAAAACTGCTAATCAAACCAACACCATAAAAAATATCTGGCCTCGTGCATGTCGGATATCTCAAACTCTTAACAATTTGTTTGAAACAAGTTTAATCAATAGGTGCCCCTTCTCCATTTTTTGACAATTTTGTACCAACCTCCATGGGAGTTCTCATAGAATTGCAATCTTGCATACGGAATTTCTTCAAGAGTTCGGTATCATATCTCTCTTTTTGCAAATAAAAAATTCATTTCTCTTTGAACTACTTTGATACCGAGAAAATATGACATGAGGCTAAGATTTGTCATTTCGAACTCATACATCATGGACTTCCTCAAGTCCTCAATCATTCTGGAATTATTGCCCGTGAAAATTAGATCATCAACATAAATACTCATCAATAATATATTACCAGAATAATTAATCTTCACATATAAAGCATGTTTAGATGGGCACTTAAGGAAACCAACCCTATGGAAGAAAGAATCAATGCACCTGTTCCATGCTCATGGTGCTTGTTTGAGGCCATACAAAGCTTTATTCAATCTGTACACCTTATCTGCATTTCCTTGCTTCATGAATCCAGATGATTGCATGACAAAAACCTCCTCTTCTACTAGGCCATTTAAAAAGGCCGACTTTACATCTATTTGATGAATCTTCTACAGCTAAAGCAATTAGAAGTCTATTTGTTTCAAATCGAGCAACAGGAAAAAAAATCTCTTGGTAATCATAGCCAGGCCTTTGCTCAAATTCCTTCGCCACCAATCTTGCTTTGTAGCTTTCCACCTCACCATTTGACTTCACCTCTATCTTGAAAACCCACTTCACATTAATTGCTTTGTGACCTCGTGGGATATCAATAAATTTTCATGTATTGTTTCTTTCAATTGCCTTGATCTCCTTGTTCATAGCATTCACCCATTTAGGATCTTGGATCGCCTCCTCGAATGTTACAGATTCACTATTTGCAAAGAAAGCAAATTATACTAATTCTCCATCATCATCAACTTCATCATCAAGAGTTACCTTATAATCTTGCAGGCATGGTGATTGTTGGCATTGCTGCCTTGGCCTTCCAGATTCCGTCAGGGCTTGTGGCAAAGAAGTTTCTTGAGCAGAGCTTGATGATGCTTCTTCATTTGTGATGGGAGCTTTTGCTTCTTATTCAAGAACAAAAATAACACATTTCGAGAGTCTTTATGGGTATCCACATACTATTTCCAAGCTTTTTTTTTAGCAAAAGTAACATCTCGACTGATAATCACCTTCTTTGTCACATGATCGAATAGCTTGTACCCCCATGCTTGTATCCAATAAAGACAATTTTATCCACTCGATCATCTAGCTTTGTCCTCGTTTCTATCGGAATGTGGGCATAAGCAATAGAACAAAATACTTTAAGATGTTTGACACAGCTTGAAACTACTCCATGCTTTTGTAGGGATGATATTTTGGACACTCCTTCTTGGAGACCTATTCAACAAATAAATAGAACATGAAATAGCTTCACTCCAGAATGAATTGGGCATTTGTTTTACCTTTAGCATGCTTCTCGCCATGTTCATTATAGTTCTATTCTTCCTTTTGGTGACTCTGTTGTGCTATGGAGTGTAGGAAAAAGTGACTTCATACTTTATTCTATGTTCTTCACGATATTTATTAAATTCATTGGAAGTATATTCACCCCCACCATTAGTTTGTAGAACTTTAACATAATAACTACTTTGCTTTTCAACATGCATCTTGAATTTCTTAAAGTAATCAAAAACTTCACACTTCCTTTGCAAAAGATAGACCCAAATTTTTTGAGTAAAATCATCAATAAAGGTCAGGAAGTACCTATTATTACCATTTGACAAGGTATTCATTGGGCCACATACATCGGAATGAATGAGCACCAGTGGTTGTGTTGCACACCATTATTCTGCTGCAAACGATAATCTGTTATGCTTTCTAAGAGTGCAAGCCCCACTCAATTGTCCTGCATGATGAATACCAGGCAAACCTTTTACCATATTTTCTCTAGCAAGTATTTTTAAACTTCAAATGTTTAAATACCCAAAGCGAAGGTGCCATAACCGAGACTCATTATTTATAATAGTATCGAGACAATTATAAATACCACTAGAAATATCAGCTTAAAACATACAATTCTTTGTCAAAGGTGCCCGGAGAATGAGTGTACTTTTTTTATATCAAGAATGGAAAGTTAGTTGCCACGAAGGTTCATAGCATACCCCTTTTCTACCGGTAGACCCTCACTAAATAAATTATTCTTCGTACCTGGCACATAGAAAATATCAAAAATATATACATGATATCCTTTCTTCAAGCCGATAAGAATCTATCATTTTCCCATCACCGGTATAGTTCTGTCATTGGTAAATTTGACTTTAGTACGAAATAACTTATCAGGATCAGCAAGTAACTTCTTTTTGTTGCACATGATTTGTACACTCGGTGTCAAGAAACCATATATGGTTGTTTGGTGCTTCGCCAGTTGCAGTGACCATCAAGAGAGCATGGCCGCCATCATTGTCATCACCTTTTTGTACATTATGAGCCCTCTAAGTATTATCTTTATATCTGCACTCATTTGAAAAATGGCCATGTTTATGGCAAGAATAATACAATATTGAATTTATCAAACCTTCCTCTACTACATCCCCAGCCACGACCTCTTGAATTTTCTTAATGGCTTGAATTTGATTTTTCTTGGTCACTGCCTCCAACTCCATGATTGTGAAAAGATTGCTCAATCGGCTTCTCAACTTTCTTCTCATTTATTCATTGCTCATGGACTTGCAACGTGCCAGATAATTCCTCGACAGTCATTGAAGAGAGATCATGTGCTTCTTTTATCGCCACCATGATATACTAAAATCTGGAAGTCAGTGACCATAAAATCTTCTCCACTTTGGCACGCTCCTTGTACTCCTCTCCATATATTTTCATTTAATTTATCAAAGCAAGAACTTGCCTAGTATAAATAGTAATTGTTTCTAAATACTCCATTTGTAAGAACTCATATTGAGGTTTTAGAGTTTATAGCCTTACCTTCTTAACTCTATCCACACCTTTGTATGACATCATCAAGGTATCCCAGGCTTGCTTTGATGTGGTTGCTCTTGCAAACTTTTCAAAAACTTCATCATTCACCCCTTGATGAATGAAATATAATACCTTCTTATTTTTCTTCTGGTGCTCACGGTGTGTATTCTTTTGTACATCGGTAGTATTTTCTACAAAATCAGTAATTTCATTTTGCATGACATCCAGCAACTCGTGATAATCGAAAAGTACTCTTATTTGGATGCTCCACCGGTTGTGATTTTTTCCATCCAAGACACAAGCTAAGATTCGAATCGAGCTGTTCATTACACCAGCTCCGATACTGCTGATGTAGCATCACTTGTATAAAATATAGGAGTAAGACGAAAAGAGATCGAAGAAATAAAATTGAGAGGATAAATATTTTTTTATACTAGATCTGAAGTAAGGAACGGCTATATATTTTAAGCTTTTATCAAATAACTTATTTATAATATGCAGGTATAACTTACTTCCTAATTTTTTGCCATCACTAACTATAAGATAAAGATGTCGCTAACATTCTACGGTAATCATGATAGGCGATATGGACTCAACAAACTGTTCTCGACTAACAAACTCATCAAGATTTATTTAAATAAAAAAAATAATAAAGCAAAATAACCAGGATTAACAACTAACACACCATCCAATTCACTTGAGCAGTGCTTTAACTTCCATGTGGCAATCTAGTAATAGTGTGATACATGAGAGATGGGTGGTTTCAATCCAGTTTTAAGGTAATGCCCAGCTAACCATCCATTTCCGAGTAAATTGAGCGATGATACGAGAAGCAATCTCTAACATCTTTCAACGTACATATCGCATGTTTCCGTTTCCGTTTCCGTTTCCGTTTGAATTCCACTTATAACACGCATCGAGAACTTGTTGGATGGATCATGGATATGGTAGTCGGGAAAAGATGGGGTTTTTCTAACATTTACATAAATGAAGTGTCTTTTTGAAAAAAAAAAAATCCCACTTTATTCCAATCTTGTAGTGACCACGGACACGGAGTCCCATATTCAGCACGATCCAATTACAGGGAAACGATTATTTTTTAGAACTCAGATCCATTTGTTTTTCGGCCTTGCCGGGGGAAACGCTTATATATATATATATATATATATATATATATGCGTAGCTCCGATACAAAAGTAAGCTAAAAGTAGACAAGAAAAAACTAGCAAAATCAATAGAGGGTAGCAAAATCAATAGAGGGTCGGTCGGTTCCTCCAACCGCTTCCGTTTCACCCATCGTTTCCACGTACCACCCGTTTCTCAGGGTCCATGGCAATTAATCCGAACTGGTTGTAACATTATAAAAGAGCGAGTGCATGCATCCAAAATCACATAGGATTCCTCTCCATCTCTCAGCTAGAGAGAGAGAGATGGCACACATGGGCCTCTTCCGTTGCCAGAAGCAAGGCTCCACAACCACCTCCGGCAGCAGCAGAGGTGGCAAAGCAACCCCCGCCACCGCTGCGACCGGCGCCACCGACCACCACTCCTGGAGCTGCGGCATCGGCGGCAGACTCATGAGGATCCTGAGGAAGCAAAGCAGGCTCCTGTGCATGGCCTCGAGGCCTACCACGTTCCACTGCCAGTATGACCCCTCGAGCTACTCTCGAAACTTCGATCATGGCCTCGACGACGGCTCGGCTCACTTTTACTGCACATTCTCGTCGAGGTTCGTCGCCAGCTCTTCGGGCATCTCTCGGGGACTAACAACCAACCAGTAGGTCGTCGGGGAAGCACAGGACGATATATATATATATATATATATTTTTTATCTTGATTTCTTCTTTTGTTATCATCACCTGGTAATTATAAGTTCAGGCTTTTATTTTATTTTATTTTTTTCAAGCGATGTGGTGGAGAAATCAACATGCATGCGTTTATATGAGGATCGTATCAAGGGGAGAGTTGTAGGCTTCTTCCAACTTAATTTTCCAACCTACTTATCATCAATTTAATTTACTATTTATTGGCATTTCGGAAGATGAATTAATGATCCATGGAATTTGTTTCGGGCAGTACAATGTTATGATATCATTGTTAATTCCCTCCGCTTCTCCAGAATTTAGAAAAAAATTCAGCAATTAATAAGGAATGCGAGTTTGGGATTTCAGGAATATCACAAGATGTGTTCATCATTCTATATTTCAATTCATAATTAGTTAAATTAAGTACATATAATTATCTAGGACCATTTTTCATCTTCGTAATCAAGAAGATAAAAAAAAAAAAAAATGAAACTATAAAGAAAACATTTGCAGGTGATAATGTACAAGTCAGCTGCTGTAGAAAGTCGCAATGTAAGTGATGGAAATTGGCAGAGGTTGAAGGGTACAGATTCGTCCATGAAAGAAACACCTCCCAAAAGCAATGAGCATGGTAGATCAAACATTTGCAGATGAGAATGCTCGAGTCAAATGCAGCAGCAACTCCGAAAGTGTAATCGAGGAAAGATGGCCGATGTAGTTCGGTACTTACCGGAAATCAGTAAGCTTTCGTCTTGGTTGTCCGGCAGCGAAGCAGCAATTAATATAGTTGATGATGATTATATATGACAAGAGTTGGGAATCGAAGCACTTCTTTGGTAAGAGTGATACCCAGCAGAGACCGGTAGCGGATGAGCATGCGACGAGACAGGCCTTTGGTTTGCCAGAATTCTGAACGTGCCAATAATCCTGACCGATACGAGAGGCATAATTTGATCATTACCTTTAAAAATGCAGCCCAGATTGCAGTAAAGTAGCTAGGTTCCGTGACTGCATGTAAACAATTCGTCGTTGTTTGCAAGGCAAGGCAGCAGCAATCGTTTATAAAGCACCCATAATCAAGAGAACGGCAACAAGAATTAATGATCGATGATGGCATCCTGAATACATGTGGCAGCCCGGAGTTAGCCATTCTGCCAGAACCCAACCTCCTCGAGAAATAAGAACTGATATCCGTAATAATAGGAAGGCAGCGGTAATGACGATAAAAAAGAAAAGAGCATGGCCATGAAAAATAAGATGTGGTATCCGTAATGGCAGGGACGGCTCAACACACATAGAGACCTAAAGCTAAATGCTAAAATAAATTATTTTTTTAATTAAAATTTATGTAAATTTTTTATTAAAATTTTATTTTTCTAGCTCTTTGAGATGCAAAATTTTTAATTAAACTTTTATAATCAAGTTCTTCTAACATTTCTTTTTCAATTGATAACATAGCCAATCCATTTAATCTTTCTTGAGACATTGTTGATCTTAAATAATTTTTTATTAATTTTAATTTTGAAAAACTTCTTTCTGCCGAAGCAACACTTATTGGAATTGTTAACATTATTCTAAAAGCAATATAAGCATTTGGAAAAGAATCAAGTCTTTTTATATGATTAAGTATATCGATTGAACTATTATCTTCCATTTGTACAATTTCTTTTAAAATTTTTAGCTCTGAAAATAAATCTAAACCATCAATATCAGAGTAATTATTATATTTTAAGGAACATTCAAGATTAAGGCAATATTCTTTCAAACTATTATTATCTAACGACTTCAACTTTCTACTGCTAAATAGAAAACCAAAAATATTTTCATATATCTTAAATTGTTCAAATCTACTTTGGAGTGAAAAAATTGCTTGATCTACTATATATAAGAAATAATAAATTCTAAATGATTCTTCAAGAGATCTTATTATTTCATTATCAACATTCTCATCAAATTGCTTTCTTCTATGAATAATACGTTTATCATGAAATTTAGGTTCTATATCCATTTGAGATGCAATTTCTTTAGAAGAAATCATAGCAGATGTAAATCCATTTTCTCTATATTTTTTAAAAAAAGAAAGAAGACCTTTTAATTGTTCTATAGCAATATCAATACACATATCTTTCGATTGTAAATTTTTGCTAACTGAGTTAATAGCAAATAATATATCATACCAAATAGTCATGCCCAATAAAAATTCAAAATTTTCAAGCTCATATGTTGCTAAGCAATTAGCTTCACTTTTAGTTTTAGGATCTTCACTAACTTCTGCTAATTTTAATAAAGCATCTCTTATTTGTGGAGCTTGAAATCTTATTGCTTTAATACTTTCAATACGGCTTTCCCAACGTGTTTGTGATAATGATTTAAGAGTTAGGCCAGGTATATTATCTTGTAAAATTTTCCATCGTTTAGTAGAAGAAGAAAAAAGTGAATATATACGTTGTACCACTCCAAAAAATGATATAGCTTTAGTACAAGAATTAGCCATGTCACAAAGTACTAAATTTAGATTGTGACAACCACATGGTATATAAAAAGATCTAGGATTTATATCTAAAAGTCTTTTTTGCACTCCTTGTTGCTTGCCCTTCATATTAGATCTGTTATCATATCCTTGCCCTCTTAAATTATTAATATCAAGTCCAATATTTTTTATTTCATCCACAATGGCATCAAAAAGACCTTTTCCAGTTGTATCATCTACTTTTAAGAATTCAACAAAATATTCTATAACTTTAATTGGACTTGATGAAATATCCACACATCGTAATATAAAAGACATTTGCTCTTGATGACTTACATCTGGAGTACAATCAAGTATTATTGAAAAATATTTTGCCTCTATAATTTTTTTAATAATTTTATTTCTAATTTCATTTGCTAACAAATTTATCAATTCATTTTGTATATTATGTCCAAGGTAATGAGTATGAATTTTATTATCTTTAATACGTCGAACATGTTCTTGCATCACCGGATCAAATTCTGCAATCATTTTAATTAAATTTAAAAATTTTCACTATTTTTTGATAAATCTTTTCATTTTTTCCACGAAAAGCCAAATTATTTTTACCAAGAGTTTTTACTACAGCAAGAATTCTTGTTAATACTTTTTTCCAATGTTCTTCATCTCTTTTTATTTGTTCTTGAATACTTTTATCAATTGTTTTATTTTTCAATAATCTCAGTTCTAAATCAATCCATGAACTCATATTAATAATATGCTCATTACTCATCTCATGACTTTTAAGTTTAGCACTAAGGTTTCTCCAATCTCTAGTACCTACATTAGCTAGTTTACTTGTACTAAAAGCTGAATTAAATAATTTGCAACAAAAACAAAATACTTTATCCAAGTCTTTTGAATAAACTAGCCATCTTCTTTCATGCTTCTCTCCATTTGCCAACTTTTGAATCTAATATGTAGTAGAAAAATGTCTTGAGAATTCATCTTTAGGAAACTCTATATCATTAATTCTAATTGGACCTTTTTCTACTAATAAATCTCTCAAATTTGTATCAATATTTATCCATTGACTTGGATCATAAATATTTTTAGGAATACAATCATTTAAATCAACAGTTTGGTTCTCTTCATTATGATTTTGAGTATCAATTTGAATCACTTCATTAACTTCTTCTTGTTCTAGTATTTCATTATCATCTAATTCTAAAAGATTATTAACTTGTTTATTTAAGGAACATTCACCAATATTTTCTGATGTATTATTTTTATTGCTTGTAAAAAATTTATCAAGAGTCCCTTTTTGAGATAGAGTTAAACTTTCAATTCTCTTTTTTTGAAGTTTAGAATAACCAGATTCATATTTTCGAGTTGACATATTTAAATTCTTATTATAAAGTACCAAAAAAATTAGATATTATAATTATCTTATATTTTTTAAATGGCTAATACAAGATCAATAATCAAAATTTCTACCTCAATGAATTAACTATTATATAAAATAGAGATAATATAATAATATAATATAAATTTTAAATTAAAAATAAAAAGTTTGCAAAGTTTAGAATAATAGTACCTGATTGTTGAATGCTTATTGTAAATTAGATGAATAATAAAGCAAGCCTTATGTAGGAGTGCGGAGAATGTGAGTTGAGAGCCTTGAAAGTACTACTAAGGAAAAAAGTTAAGAGAATGAGAAAAGAAGAATTAAGAAGTAGATATTATAAATTGAAAACAACTTGGTTTTATAAAAAAAAAAGTATCCGTTTGTACTTCATAAATTCAATTTACCATTTGTTAATTGGAAATGAGAGAAACAACTTCGTAGTTGAGAAAGAGAATTTGAAAATGATATAAATGCTGTTTGCTAATATCTAAGGTGCCTTAAAAGTGAATACAAATACCTATCATAAATGCTATAAATATTTTTTTTTACTAATGGTGCCTATTAAATGCTATAAATACTTTTTTGCTAATGGTGCCTATTAAATGCTATGTAATGGGGGCCTAAAGCAAGGGCTTTAGTGGCTTTACCCTATAGCCGGCACTGCGTAATGGCAAAGCAGCAATGATTATAAATCAGAGAACGGCGACCATGGCAGTAATGACAGCCGAGTGTGGTGATACGGTGAGTAAGAAATAAGGGAGCTGAGTCGAAATACAACAATCTTTTGGATTTTTGTTGGTGCAAATTAAATAATCGTTGAATTAATAGCAATTCCAAATTGATAAAAATATCCTTGTTTGTAGGCTTGGAAGATTTTTGTAATTTAGCCAAAGCCTGTCGTGCCAACTTTTCCTATAGGCACCGGAACAGAAGGCTATCCTCGAGGACCGGATCTAAACAAATGATAGCCTTCTTCGATCCAAGTATCTACTTAATATTTTGTTCGAACCTTTTAAGCGAAACAATAGTATCCTATAAACTAATCGCATGATCGATACAACGAGACATTTTATACTTTATCTCCCTGCTCGTGTAAATGATCGATATTTTTGATTTATCAATAAAAAGGCATCGTGTTTCATCATATGCTGCATTCTATCATATCTTTTATAATTTATTTTGAATTTTGACAAATCCTATAGATCGGGACAATGATTTCGGGACAAATGAGATCGTATCGGAGAGATCTAAAATCTTGATAGTCCCGATCTAAAATATTTTCAATTATAGAATCATCAAGTTGGGGATCGATGATATCGGACAAATTGACACATCCTATGCATGCTCCGAATAAGGAGGGTGATTGATCTTACAATTACTCGTGTGTAGATACTGATACAAGGATATGGATGTGTTGCCGATCTCGTCGCCGCGCCCGTGCCTCGGATCCATCGATCCTACCGGACCGCTTGGCTCCCGGAGCCTCCTGGCTGGAGCGGACCTGCAAGAGAGGGTCAGAAGACCCTGGCCGGGGATCCCGGCGAGGGAGCTCCGACGGTCAAGTCAGTAGACAACGAGAAGGAATAGATTCTCCAAGACGGGCCCCCGAAGGAGTTCCAGACTCGGAGAATTTACTAGCAAGAAAGGTGCTATGAGGACCAGAAATTCGGCCGGGCCTCCTTGCCGAGCTCACGCCAATCGATCCCCTTTCGGGATCTTGGATCTCACTCTCGGAACGAGGCTTTTGGCCACTGTTTCTTACTTGTCCCCAGCCCGATTAGCTTACCTTGTCGTCCCCAGCTTCCTTCAATTTATCTCCTATCACTGTTCGCCTATCTTCTCCTCCTGGGAGGCTCCCCTTCCCCATCCTTTTCTCTTTCCCCTTTCGGTGTTGAGGGCCAGGCGGCTTTCCGACCTCGTCTGCCGAGTCTAGCGGGAAAAGGGCAAAGACAGAAGGGGGGTGGCGCCGGTAAGGCGGCCGGTCAGACCTCGGGCCCAGTGAGAGCGCTCTCCTTCCCAAGTGTAGGCGCCATCCGTCTATGGGCCCTGTTTTGTCAGAACCGTGCCTCTCGACTGCGGGACCTGTCGGGTCGATACAAATGATGTTTTGCGTGCCGCCGCCATCCGTACGGGGCGCCGCCTGTGATGCGCACGGCTCGAGGGACGACCTCGGAACCTGCGCCTCTTTCTTTGGGATCTTCTCTGTACGTGCGGCCTGACCTCGGCCGAGGTGGACCCCTCTCGGGTGGACACCTGACGAGGTGGCAGGAGGTCGCCTGGCTTCGGCCGAAGTGGACCCGCCTCCGGGGGCCACCTGGCGAAGGAGCGAAGGATCGGCCGACCTCGGCCTAGGTGGACCCTTCCCGGGTGGACACCTGGCGAGGTGGCAGGAGGTCGCCTTGCTTCGGCCGAGGTGGACCCATCTCCGGGGGCCACCTGGCGAAGGAGCGAAGGATCGGCCGACCTCGGCCTAGGTGGACCCCTCCTGGGTGGACACCTGGCGAGGTGGCAGGAGGCCGCCTGGTTTCGACCGAGGTGGACCCGTCTCTGGGGTTCACCTGGCGAAGGAGCGAAGAAGGGGCCGACCTCGGCCTAGGCGGGCCCCTCCTGGGTGGACGCCTGGCGAGGTGGCAGGAGGAGCCTCGAACCGAGCTCGACTTCGACGGGAGCGGTTTCGTCTTGGGAAGTCGTCTGGTGAAGTAGCCTTGCCGAGCTCGATCTCGGCAATGTGACGCTGACTCAACCGGAGAAACCTCCACGTGGCTCGATCATATCTGACGGTATCTGAGCCCGGCCACGTCATCGTTATGGCCGTAACAGTTGCCCCCCAGCCCGCCGTTCCATTGGGGCGTCGTAGAACGGAACGTCGGGATTAAATACGGATATGACATGGGGAGGCGAAGATCTTGCATCATAATTGCCATGATCCTCGTCGCTGCTTCTCGATGCGCCCGAAGCCCTATAGGAAGCCGCCACGCGTCGCCCACTTGCCCACAATAAATATGTCGCTTCGAGGCAGAGGCCGTTACCCTGCTAACGAGGCGTCTATGTCGGGCATGCGTCCACGCGGCGATCATCTAGTGGTTCGTGGCGGAATGACGGGTACGGCTGCTGTCGCCTGAGTTTGAAAAGGAGGGGACTTTCCAGAATGAGGCCCTTCCCCTTGCTTCGTGGGCGGTTTGCTGCAGACTAACTTCCGTTGCCCCGTGCTCGCTTGGCGTATTTTCGGTGAGTGCCTCCATCCTTCTTTCTAGTTCCCCTCTTCTCCTTCTTCTCTGAATCTTTGTTTCTTTCTTTGTCATGGCGCGTCGTCGCTATGTTTCTTCTAATCCGGATGAGGCCAGTCCGTCCCGGCCGAGGACTCCATCTTCTTCCTCTTCAGAGGAGGAAACGATCCCGGAGGAGATCCGCAGGCGTCTGCAACCTGGGGGTGTCACCATCGGCATCCCCAGGGGGGTCCGGTCTCCTCCGATTGCTTCCGCCCTTCCTCTTTTTCTCTTCCTGCTCTGCCTCTTCTTCCCGCCGGTCCCTCCGGTCATGCTTCCACCATGACCGAGGGCGATCTTTCTCTGCTCCGGAAGGCCTACGGCATCCCGGGATCAATCTGTCTATTCGTTCCGTGGCCCGGGGAACGTGTCACCATGAGTGGCCCCGGCCGCATAGCCTTCTATGAAGACTTCTTCCTCGGGGGTCTTCGATTCCCTCTACACCCGTTCTTCCTCTCATTCCTTAGCCACTTCCGTCTTGTTCCGGCCCAGTTGGCTCCAAATGCCATCCGGGTCATCTTTTCTTTCATAGTTTTTGTCATTTTCACGGGTTCGTTGCCCGTTTCTCCCTCTTCAGGGCTATGTTCACCCTGAAGAGGTACTCCACCGATGACGGCTGGTGGTACATCTCGCCCCGGCCCAGGTATCTCCGGTTTGACCTCCCTTCTTCTATCAAGGGTTGGAAGAGCCGGTTTTTCTTTGCCTCGGTCGAGGATGTCGACTGGGCCTGGAGTGAACCGGACCGGTCTCCGAACCGGAACTCTCAGGTCGAGTCGGCGGACCAGGAGGCCTACTCCCTGCTGCTGAGCGATGTGGTCCCGGCGCTCGAGGTTCTGCTTTCGGAGCAGAATCTTTTTGAGGCCAGGATCAATCCCATCCGCGAGTCGGGTGAGATTCGGTCCTCCCTTGACTCTTGCATTCTTTTGCCTTTATAACCGAGTTGGCTGACCTTCTACTCTTTTGTACTGCAGGCATGAAGTTCTCACTGGAGAGCCTCCTGGAGGGCGCGGCCCAGAGAGATGTCCCCGAGGTGGATGAGCCCGCGGCCAAGAGGGCTCGCATCGAGGCGAGCCAGGAGGTGGCGCCGGCGACTGTACCTAGTCCAGCGACCGCTGCTCCCTCGCCCAGGCTGCCTCGGGGCGGGGCCGTTGATTCCTCAGCTGCCAGACCCGGTGGTGCTGCCGTCGAGGGGGCTCCATCGCCCGCTGCTCCGTCCGGCACCGGCCCTATCATCGCTGCGGCTCCGACGACGCAGCCCGTGTCCTCTGCCGGCCCATCGACTGCGGCTCCTGCTGGAGGGACAGTCGCCGCTGGAGCCGAACTGACGGCTTCGCCACCGGTGATCACCCACCGGTGTTCAGTCATCCACGACAAGGAGCTCGTGGAGAAGGTGATGGAGTACGCCTCCACAGCCCGGGACCGCCGAGCCCGGGGCGGTCGGGACTATGCTGACGCCTTGCTCGGGATCCTCCCGCAGCTCTTTACGGTAAGCCCGAACTCTTTTTCTTCCGTCTTTCGTGACCTCGGGTGGTCTTTCTTCTAACCCGGTTGCTTCACTTGTGCAGATTGGGAATGACGTTCTCCTACTGAGAAACTTCCTCGTAGGGAACGCGAAGAGGGACGCCGAGAAGGAGAAGAAGCTCGGCAAGCTCGCGGCCGACGTCAAGGACCTCATGGAAAAGGTGATCGAGCTGTGAGTAAGCAATCAGGCCCTCCAGACTGACCTGGCGCGCGTCGAGGGGCGGAACAAGGAGCTGGAGTCTTCCCTGACGGAGGAGAGAGTCTCTCACCAGCATCGCGCGGAGGAGGACGCAGCTGAGAGGGCTCGTCTTCAGGCCCACTCCCAGTGGCTGGAGCGCCAGCTGGAGGAGCTAGGCGAGATGCGAACGCGGTGAAGGAACGAAGTGCGTACGTCAACGGGCTCCTGGAGGCCGCGAAGCGGGATCGCAGGAGGCCGTCCCGAAGTTCCGGGCTTCCGACGAGTATACGTCGGAGGTCCGGGAGGCCGCCGTGGACTCCTTCCTGAAGGGGTTCTGGATGTGCCGGGAGAAGGTAGGGGCCTTCTACCCCGAGCTCGACCTCAGTGGGGTGGTGCTCGGAGGTAGGAGGCAGGGACCTGAGAGCAGAGCCCCCGGTGCGGCTGACGCCACGCCTGCGGCCCCGGCGATCGACGAAGCCGTGGCTCCGGAGCAGCCGCCTGAGCCGGCCGCCGCCGAAGGCGAGGATGCGGAGCGCACGACCCAGGCGGAGGGCTCTGACCCCGCACCAAACTGAGCCACCATCTTCTCGCCCTTCTCCGTTGTTGTAGTTGCATTTCTTCTTTCTTTTGGGGACTCCCGGCCTGTCGGGATTCCCAGCTTTGTATTTTCCTTGGATTAATGAAAACTTCGTTTGACTAAGTCTCGAGTTCATTTTCTTCCCCACTCTCTCATCTCTTCTTTTTCTTTCTTGAGGTGTCGATGTGGAGTGCCGGAACGAGTGTGGACCTGGTCCCGTCCGTCGCTCTGATCGAAGGTTGGGACATTCCGGACCGCGTGGCATCAGAGTAGGCCTTGAGCGGGTCTGGCCTTGGGATTGCCTTCATGCTTGCGTGGGCGAAGTAGTTTCTGCCCCGCCTTCCAGGCCGAAGCCCGGGCTTTCCGGATTGAACCCCAGGGCCGCAGGCTTTCTCAAGCCTTGCGCGGCTTGCCGAGCTGTTCTCCGGGCTTGCGTGGGCGAACTGGGTTCGGCGCCACCTTCCAGGCCGAAGCCCAGGATCTCCAGACTGAACCCCGGGGCCGCAGGCTTTCTCAAGCCTTGCGCGGCTTGCCGAGCTGTTCTCCGGGCTTGCGTGGGCGAACTGGGTTCGGCGCCACCTTCCAGGCCGAAGCCCAGGATCTCTGGACTGAACCCCGGGGCCGCAGGCTTTCTCAAGCCTTGCGCGGCTTGCCGAGCTGTTCTCCGGGCTTGCGTGGGCGAACTGGGTTCGGCGCCACCTTCCAGGCCGAAGCCCAGGATCTCCGGACTGAACCCCGGGGCCGCAGGCTTTCTCAAGCCTTGCGCGGCTTGCCGAGCTGTTCTTCGGGCTTACGTGGGCGAACTAGATTCGGCGCCACCTTCCAGGCCGAAGCCCAGGATCTCCGAACTGAACCCCGGGGCCGCAGGCTTTCTCAAGCCTTGCGCGGCTTGCCGAGCTGTTCTCCAGGCTTACGTGGGCGAACTAGGTTCGGCGCCACCTTCCAGGCTGAAGCCCAGGATCTCCGGACTGAACCCCGGGGCCGCATGCTTTCTCAAGCCTTGCGCGGCTTGCCGAGCTGTTCTCCGGGCTTACGTGGGCGAACTGGGTTCCGTCCCACCTTCCAGGCCGAAGCCCAGGATCTCCCGTTTCCTACGGCCGTCGATCATGGTCGGGTGTGCCGAATTCAGGGCCATGCGCCGGTTTCCCTACAAAGTGAGAGGAGAGCGTTTGAAGCAAGGAAACTTCATTGCAGGAGTGGGGAACCTTACATTATTGATAATACATTCTTAGGTTCGAGGCGTTCCACGTCCGGGGGAACCTGGCACCTCCCAATTCTTCCAGGTAGTAGGCGCCGTGGGGGAGGGCTTCTGCTACCCGGTACGGGCCCTCCCAGTTGGGTGAGAGCTTGCCGCATTCCCGTGGCTGAGAAGCTTCAGCGCGCCGGAGGACCAGATCTCCGGGACGAAAAAACTTCGGCCGTACTCGAGAGTTGTAATACCTGGCCACACGCTGCCTATACGCCGCCATCCGAACTCGGGCCTTGTCCCTCGTCTCTTCAAGAAGGTCGAGGTTGAGCATCATCCTAGCGGGGTTTTCTGTCTCGTCATATTGCTCCACACGCAGCGTGGGTAGGCTAAGTTCGATCGGGATGACCGCTTCGGCTCCGAAGACGAGGTTGAATGGGGTCTCGTTGGTAGCTGTCCTCGGGGTGGTGTGGTATGCCCAGAGGACGCTGGGGAGCTCCTCGGCCCATCTGCCTTTGGCCTGGTCCAGCCGCGTGTGGAGACCCTGCAAAATGGTCCTGTTTGTGACTTCGGCCTCTCCATTGGTCTGGGGATGCGCCACCGAGGTGAAGCGATGCCTGATACCGAGGTCGTCGCAGAACTCTTTGAACTCCCGGCAGTCAAACTGGCGCCCGTTGTCAGTAACCACGGTGTGGGGGAGGCCGAAGCGGCAAACGATCGACTTCCAAAAAAACTTGGCGACGTTTGCTTCAGTGATCCGTGCCAAGGGTTCGGCCTCGACCCACTTCGTGAAGTAGTCGATGGCCACTATCAAGAACTTCCGCTGTCCAGATGCCGGCGGGAATGGGCCCAGAAGGTCCATCCCCCACTGGGCAAATGGCCAGGGAGCTGAAAGCTGGGAGATTGGGTTGGAGGGCTGCCGTTGCACCGTGGCATGATGCTGGCACCGATCGCACTTCTTCACGGTCAGCGGCGTCTTCCTTCATCGTCTCCCAGAAGTAGCCCTGACGGAGGGCCTTGTAGGCCAATACTCTGCCCCCCACATGGTTCCTGCAGATGCCCTCGTGAATCTCCTGGAGCACGAGCTTAGCTTCCGCGGGTCCTACACACTTGAGGAGGGGGTAGGAGTAGGATCTTCAATACAATTGCCCATCCATCAGGATGAACCGCACGGCTTTCTTTCTGATAAGGTGAGCCGCCTCGCGGTCCTCCAGCAGGGTGCCGCTGGTGATGTATTCGGCGTACTTGTCCATCCAGCTGGGTTCATGGCTGACCTGATGGACCTTCGCCGGGGTCTCGAGGCTTGGGATCTCAAGGCGCTCCACATGAGCGCGGCCCAGCATCGAGTCCGGCAGGGTCGCCAGCCGGGAGAGAGTATCCGCATGGGCATTCTCCCTGTGGGGGATGTGGAAGATGTTGAAACGCCAGAATCTGGACGTGCCCGCCTTGACGAGCTCCAAGTATTTCGCCATTTGGGGGTCATGTGCCGCATACTCCCCGGAGACCTGTCCCGCCACGAGCTGGGAATCAGTGAAAGCTTTGAGGTTGGTCACGCCCAGCTCGCGGGAGACCCTCAGCCCGGCAAGAAGTGCCTCGTACTCCGCCTGATTATTGGTCGCGACGAATTGGAAATGGAGCGCGCATTCGGTGACGACCCCATCGCTGTTGGCAAGGATGAGTCCGGCTCCGCTCCCACCGGAGTTCGAGGCTCCATCCACATGGAGGATCCAGGCATCCTCTTTGGGCTCATTGGGGCCCGTCTCCAGCGACTGGCCTGAGGGGCCTTCCTCGGGCTCCTTGCCCAAGCCTGCACATTCGACCAAGAAGTCGGCCAGCACCTGCGCCTTCATGGCCGACCTTGGCCTGTATGTGATGTCGAACTCGCTGAGCTTCAGTGCCCACTTCGCCAATCGCCCCAAAGTGTCGGGTCGGCTGAGCACCGCTTTTAGCGGTTGGTCCGTCAGGACAGCGATGGGATGCGCTTGGAAATAGGGCCTGAGATGCTGGGCAGACACTATTAGCACGAAAACGAGTTTCTCGGGCCGAGAATACCTGAGCTCCGCGTCGCGGAGAAGTTTGCTGGTATAGTACACCGGTCGCTGGACTCCTTGGTCGTCCGTCCGAACCAGGACCGAGCTGACGGCTTCCGGGGTGATCGCCAGGTAGAGGATGAGTTCCTCCCCCTCCTCGGGCCTGGACAGCAATGGTGGCGATGCGAGCGTCTTCTTCAGCTCTTCAAAGGCCTCTTGGCATTCCTCGGTCCAAGCGAAGTCGTTCATCTTTCTCGGCACCTTGAAAAAGGGATGGCAGCGATCTGCCGACCTAGAGATAAAGCGGCTGAGGGCCGCAACTCGGCCGGTGAGCTGCTGCACTTGCTTCTTGGAGGCGGGCTGTTCCATGTCCAGGATGGCCTGGACCTTCTCCGGGTTGGCTTCAATTCCTCTTTGGGTCACCATGAACCCTAGGAACTTCCCGGCGGAGACGCCGAAGGCGCACTTCGCCGGGTTCAGCTTCATCTGATGACGTCGGAGGTTGCCGAATGTCTCCGCCAAGTCGGCTACGTGGTCCGAATCGGGTTTGCTCATTACTAGCATGTCGTCCACGTACACCTGCATGTTGCAACCGATCTGGTCCTTGAAGATCCTATTGACCAGACGCTGGTACGTAGCTCCAGCGTTCTTGAGGCCGAATGGCATCATTCTGTAGCAAAAAGTTCCGCGGTCGGTTATGAAGGCGGTATGCTCTTCATCCTCCGGGCTCATTCGGATCTGGTTGTATCCAGAGAAGGCATCCATGAATGACAGGAGGCGATGTCCCGAGGTGGTGTCGACCAGCTGGTCGATCTTTGGAAGAGGGAAGCTGTCCTTTGGGCAAGCTCGGTTGAGGTCGGTGTAGTCCACGCAGATTCTCCACTTACCACTACTCTTTCTTACCATGACCATGTTTGCTAACCAGCTGGGATACTGAACTTCCTGCACAAAGCCGGCGGCGAGGAGTTTCTCCACCTCCTCATTGATGGCCTTCTGTCTCTCCATGGCGAAGCTCCTCCAGGCGCCTCTCAGCCTGGCGCCTGATGGCCTCTTCGGTGGAGTCTTCCACCGAGGCCGCTGGTGAAGGGGGCGCCGATCGGTCTCGGCGCGAAGTCAGGCCTCGGCGTCGCTTGCTGCGATGCGCCGTTTCGGCTTCATCGGCCGGGGATCGACTCTCGTGATCCGCTGAACCGGAGTAATTCCTTTTTGCGGGAACTTGGTGGCTCTCGCGGGGGTTGGAGACTGCCCTCGGGTGGGATGGCCTGCCCTGAATGGAGCGCAGGCTCCCACGCTATCCCGCAGCTCGGGCCGCGGGGGTCCCTGGCTGCGGCTGCGTGGCCAGGGACCGCTGCTGATTTTGAAGTTGCCGGACCGCCGAGGTCAAGGTCTGCAGCTATTGGATGACGGCCGCGAGGGGCCCGTCTGCTGAGGTCGGCTGTGGTGGAAGAGGATGGGGAGCTGGAAGCTCCCTCTCCGGGCTGTGGGCCCCTTGAGGGGAGGGAACCTCCCCCGCATGGCTGGTGGATGCCTCGCGCTCACGAGTGACCACCATTATGGGAGAGCGCGATACCTGCAGAAAGCTGGCTCCCGCTAGGGGGTGTTGTCCTGCCCCCCTACCTGGTGTGCCAATCTGTTGCCGATCTCGTCGTCGTGCCCGTGCCTCGGATCCGTCGATCCTACCGGACCGCCTGGCTCCCGGAGCCTCCTGGCTGGAGCGGACCTGCAAGAGAGGGTCAGAAGACCCTGGCCGGGGATCCCGGCGAGGGAGCTCCGACGGTCAAGTCAGTAGACGACGAGAAGGAACAGATTCTCCAAGACGGGCCCCCGAAGGAGTTCCAGACTCGGAGAATTTACTAGCAAGAAAGGTGCTATGGGGACCAGAAATTCGGCCGGGCCTCCTTGCCGAGCTCATGCCAATCGATCCCCTTTCAGGACCTTGGATCTCACTCTCGGAACGAGGCTTTTGACCACTGTTTCTTACTTGTCCCCAGCCCGATCAGCTTACCTTGTCGTCCCCAGCTTCATTCCTTTTATCTCCTCTCGCTGTTCGCCTGTCTTCTCCTCCTGGGAGGCTCCCCTTCTCCATCCTTTTCTCTTTCCCCTTTCGGTGTTGAGGGCCAGGCGGCTTTCCGACCTCGTCCGCCAAGTCCAGCGGGGAAAGGGCAAAGACAGAAGTGGGGTGGCGCCGGTAAGGCGGCCGGTCAGACCTCGGGCCCAGTAAGAGCACTCTCCTTCCCAAGTGTAGGCGCCATCCGTCTATGGGCCCTGTTTTGTCAGAACCGCGCCTCTCGACTGCGGGACCTGTCGGG
Source organism: Areca catechu (assembly GCA_021397845.1). Taxonomy (NCBI): domain Eukaryota; kingdom Viridiplantae; phylum Streptophyta; class Magnoliopsida; order Arecales; family Arecaceae; genus Areca; species Areca catechu. The sequence goes on from CM038045.1 coordinate 15,926,036, forward strand.
CCGATGCAAATGGTGTTTCGCGTGCCGCCGCTATCCGTATGGGGCGCCGCCTGTGATGCGCACGGCTCGAGGGATGACCTTGGAACCTGCGCCTCTTTCTTTGGGATCTTCTCTGTACGTGCGGCCTGACCTCGGCCGAGGTGGACCCCTCTCGGGTGGACACCTGGCGAGGTGGCAGGAGGTCGCCTGGCTTCGACCGAGGTGGACCCACCTCCGGGGGCCACATGGCGAAGGAGCGAAGGATCGGCCGACCTCGGCCTAGGTGGACCCCTCCTGGGTGGACACCTGGCGAGGTGGCAGGAGGTCGCCTGGCTTCGGCCGAGGTGGACCCGTCTCTGGGGTTCACCTGGCGAAGGAGCGAAGAAGCGGCCGACCTCGGCCTAGGCGGGCCCCTCCTGGGTGGATGCCTGGCGAGGTGGCAGGAGGAGCCCCGAACCGAGCTCGACTTCGGCGGGAGCGGTTTCGTCTTGGAAAGTCGTCTGGCAAAGTAGCCTTGCCGAGCTCGACCTCGACAATGTGGCGCTGACTCAGCCGGAGAAACCTCCATGTGGCTCGATCATATCTGACGGTATCTGAGCCCGGCCACGTCATCGTTACGACCGTAACAGGATGCTTATTAGAAAATGAGTTTACTAATATGTATCGAAGCCTTGCTAGCCTATCAATAGATAGTTTTCTAGTGAAAATGATATATGCGATCCTTGGATCCGAGATCATCATGGTACATTGTGTACACGAATCTATAGTTCATACCTTAGTATGACTTTTTGAGATATGCGTAGGATGTTCTGGGTATGATAAAGTATGCATGAAGGTTATGGATGGTTAATAAGGGATTGATCACTTCTTGTAAGAGGAGAGAACATCCTATATAATCTTATAGGATGATGACTCGGAAATGTCTGACCAGAGTAGAATGAAAATCAGAAAAAAAATATGATGTTTTATTAATTGAGTTATCATCTTAGATCGAGATATATATGGATTGACATAATTTTATGTCCATGACTTTTTTCGGATGTTATGTGATCGAAGGATTGAATTATATAGTAATTCATCATGAATGATGTTTTGATAATTCCATCAAAATTTTATATCTTCTAGGTAGCCATGATACGTTGCTAGACGTCGATCTTGGCTCGTGGACTTGTATAAAGTAAAGAATTTAATTTAGCAATTAATTATAAAGAGTTCTAATTAATTAGTGTATTTGGGTTTGACTTAATCGGATTGGATTTCTACGTCTACTACTGGCTAGAATGGAATCCAATGGATCACATATAATAGGGAATCAATTATGGACCTAATATAATTTGATTTATTATAAATCCTACGGATCTAATAGATATGCAAATATATGGGTTAGGTCCAAATTTTTAATCAAATTGAAAGATCAATTTTGACTTGGTCAAAATTCTAAATTTAGTTGGAGTAAAACTCCTGGTGGTGCGTAAGAGTTGGGGCGCTACATATCTTTCTCACGTTGATTTTTTTTAGGTCGAAGAGGAGTGGATAAGCACCTAAAAGTAGTCTTTCTCACTTGGTATTCTTTCTCCCTCGTGTCCCTCGTGGATAAGGAAGATTAGTGCTAAAAAGAATTGGCATTGGCAACTTTTTAGGTGCCAACGATTTGGCGCAAGTTCTTTTCCATGCCCTGCTAGGAGTCCTCCTAGTGGGATCTAGCCTAGAATTGGCACCCCCCTCTTATGAAAAATATTCCAAGCCAAAGTTCTCTCACATGCCAAAAGTTAGCACCCGAGGAAGAGACCTTCTCTTGATAGAGTTTGGATAAAGGCTTGGTTAGTTTAAGAGACCCTCGTGATAAGACTCTTATATCAAAAAAGTTTTGGTATAAGGCTGTAAGTAAGAGGGCTTCCAAGGGTTGGAGGTCCAAGCAAGAAAGTTAGTTTAAGGAAGGGCTAAGAGTTGAGGAAGAAAAGAGAGAGGGGTTTGTCATCTCTTGTGAAGAAATCACCAACGACAAAGCTAGATGTGCATCTTCTTGAGAAGGAGAAATGTTGAAATTCTTGAAAATAACTTTCTATGAGTTTCTTTAATTTGATTGGAAAGGTTTTTAAAAGGTTTCTGTATGAATCACTATTAGAGAGCTCGCGCTTAAGGGCTTCCTGGATTACATACCACCATCGATTGTCGTGTAGGTATGCATTTATTTATAGTTAATTTTTATATTTCATTGATATGTAGGCAGATCTTATGATAGGATTTCGGATACTTTGATTTAATTGTTAAATTATATTAGATTTTTTTTTTTTTAAAAAATTCTATTTTCATCGTGTATCCATTTTACAACACAACACTATCAAGCTTATTTGGCCATGATTTTTTTTTTTTTTTTGTCTTTCAATTTTTTTACTCAAAGGTGAGTCCAAATATCAAGTTCATGATTGGAGTCTTTCAAAATCCACTCATAGTGTTTAAGAAATTAAACTTGGTGGATTGATACAAGATACTACAACCACCGATACTAGTTTTTTCTTTCCCGGTCTTTAGCACCAAGCAAAAGATTTTAATGATACAACTCTTTACCATGGAATGTCAATTATTTAGCTAGTTCATCGTTAAATCAGATTTTCTTCTATATACAACTATGGTTGTCATAATTAACTTTATTACTACAAATCGGTGCTAGCTGCAAACAAATTGATCTATTTGTTAGTTTGAAAATCATACTTCATTGCTTAAATAGTTAAACAAATATATAACCTCTTGGTGATCAATGTGTCTTTAGTTGTGGGATGATGTGGGCTTATATTATCGTAGTTTGTTATAGTTTAAAAGCGGTGGGACACCTCATTTTCCTCGTTCTCCTCCTTCTAATGCATGCTTCTTTGTATAAAAGAGGCATGCAGATAATGTACTACAAAATATAAAAAATAATGGTAGGAGCTAAGAAATCTCTAGTCTCCCAAACCATGCTAAGCTAGGGTCATGACAAACCACTTAGAGACGTTATACCGGCTTCATCAAAGTGGCTCCATTGCCACCTCATCGTGCGGTCCACAAGGGATAAAAGAGGCCAGGGTGTTAAGCAGACGAGATACTAATGAGTGCACCATGGGGCCCCTATTCCATCCACGCAAGAACTTCCCCATAGCATGGGTGTGATTTGTGCGGGAGCGATTCCGAGTTGCTGATAAGCCAATAATACTAGCGACCCATTTTGCGTGCATCATCGGCGCCCCAGAATATTTTCCTGTACCAATAGTTATCCATACTAACGCAAGTACCACCTATAAACTTTATTCCGACTTTATCCACCTAATCGATCATGCGGCCCCTGGGCATGCAAGAGAGTATTAAACAAATAAAACACTGATAAGCAATACCATCGGGCACCATTTCATGCACACAAAGTACTTCTTATGGCATGGGTATGATTTATGGATGAGGGGTGCTGTCTAAAAATCCAATGACACATCGAGATAGGGAAAGCAAAAACGCAGCAGATGCTATTTTTGTGGTCGATCATGATAGAACCGTGCTATGGAAGAAGAAGATATTGTTATTCTATAGATTGAAATATATTCTCGCATCTAATTCTGGTCGGTGTATCTATTTTTTTTAAAAAAAAAAAAAAAAGGTAGACTTAGTCTACAATAAATAGTGTAGATCGAATCAATAAAAAATAATCACAGCAGTCTTAATAGACTAAATTTATCTAATAATTTCTCTAATTTAAGGCCATGCTGATAATTATCCATGCATTGCTGTTTTTTTTTCTGGAAAACATGAGGGGCAAAGCTTTCATTGGACCCAGAAACATGTTATAGGACTATAACATTTTGCCAACAAAATAACTGGAATATAACAACCTGCCAGGATTGATTACAATGCTAAAACAACCTGCCAAGAAGATTATAAGATCATGACCATATCATTACAAGACTATATAAGTAAACCATGAAGGCCTTCCATATCACAACACTAACGCATCAAAGCCGTAGAAATTACAGGGTAATAACCTCAAACTAGATTACCGGACTGACAACCTGGTAAAAGCAATACCATATCAAATAAATATTATAAGTAAAAAAATAAAAATCATGGATCTATATAATATTCTAAAGGATGAGAATATAAAACATGTAATACGGGTATATTTTTTTATATATAAATATATAAAATGATGCCGATTAATTGATTCAATTCAATTTCAATAAATTATATTAATCAATAAATTAATAATAAATTAATATTTTTATTTTTTATTTTATTAAATTAAATAAAATTAGTTAAACAGTTAAATCATCATATTTAATACTGTTTGGATTTGGTTGGACGGTTTAAACGGTTTGGCCGGAATTTCTTACACCCTTAACGTACATAACGGCCATACGGCCGTTTTCCGTCTTCTTTCCCAGCTGTCATCCACTCTACGGCGCTGAAAGAAAGACAAATGCTCATGGACTGCCCAAAATTCACACAATTACCCTCCAGCACGACGCCCCTATCCCATGGCAGATACGAACGGCGCCCTGCGACGTCATGTAGAAAAAGCGACACTCCTTACAGCATCGGGACAATTGGATGCTTCCACGTATAAAGAACTTCATTGGTCCTACCATACACGTGGCCCTCGCACCCTGTCCACCGCTACTTTTTTTTTCCCTCCTCCCTCTCTCCATTTCTTGGCTGCTCTCTCTTCGATCCTCGCTCTGTGTTTTGAGTTTCCAAGGGGGCCATTAGAGCCGTTCTTCTTCTCTCGGGTAAAAATAGTTAAAAAAGATTTGAAGTTTTACCTTTATTTTTATACTGGTTCGAAGTTTCTGCTTCTTATTTCTGAGGTGCTTTTGGTGTCATTTCTTGTTTGCGTTTTCTCATTTCGTTTTCTGATCAAGAAAAGAAGAACCAAGATGTAGGGCAATGTAGTCCTCTTTAAGACTCTGGATTTCAAAATCGATTCATATGCTTCTCGATCTCTAGTTCTCTTTTTTACTCTGTTGTTTAGAATTTTGTACTTAAAATTTGTTAGGTACCTTTGGTATCGTTTTCAATTTGTGTTTTCTGATGGAGAAAAAAAGAAACGCTTTAAAATGTAGCTCTGGTTTTGATTTTGCAAAATCAGTTATCGGATTTTTTGAAAAATATGGGCAGCAAAATCTATAAGTATACTTAGATGTCATCCTGCCTGATTTTGTGTTGGTTGTTGGTGTTTTTGGGGCGGATTTCGCTTGGTTCCTTAATGTTTCTGTTGATTTCTAGGGTTTGGATGGATGGTATGAGGATTCTAACGTGGTGGATCTATTTTTTTGTCACGAACGTTTGTTGATTAGTTGAATTAGTTATTAATTAGTTAAGTTTGTTGTTGATTTGTTGAGTTTGTTATAACAATTGTTAATTAGTGGAGTAGTTATAACAGTTGATTAGTTGAGTTTGTTGTTGATTAGTTGAGTAATTATAACCATTGTTGATCACTTGAGTTTGTTGTTGATTTGTTGAGTTTGTTAGGTACCTTTAAAATATCCAGTTATATGGAGTTGGAAGGAAAGAAAAAATTTACCAGAATTTTACCTTCTTCTCTGAACTCTCTCTCTCTTTCTATTCTTTTCTCACTCAATCTGTCTTTTCAGTCTAAGCTAATCAAAAGCTTTGGTTGGCTACATTTAGTATCAGGTTTGTTCAATCAATCCTGATGGCTCACAAAACAATCAATCAATCAATCATAGAAGGGTCAAGTATGGCAATAGCTGAAGAGCAAACATTGCAAAGATCTGTGAGACGAGGATCTTGCTGAACTCAGGGAAAAGATGATTAAGATGGAGCAAAGGATGATGAATATGCTCCAAAAGATCCTTGACAAAGATTCTTTATCAGATTCAGAGAGAATTGATCTCCTTAAAGGTACTGGTCTTTTACCCACTCCACCTTCGAAAGTTCATGAAGAACCTAAAAATACTATGGGTGGTAATGCTGAGAATAAGTTTGGATTATCGAATCATAAGCCTAAGGAACTACCTTACTTTGATTGAGAAAATCCTAGCGGATGGATAAAAAAATGCGAGAAACTCTTTAACATTTATCAGATTGGGGATGATCAAAAGATAGAATATGTAAGAATGTATTTGGAAGGCAGGGTTGATGTGCGGTATAGTAGATTGGTAATGCAAAAAAGGTTGTATCCTGGGACGAGTTCAAGATAAAGGTGTATAGAAGGTTTGGTGATAGAGGTGTAGCGGGTGTAGTTAAAAAACTCAATAAGTTGGTTCAAATTGGTTTAGTATCTGATTATCAAGAAAAATTTAAGAATATAAGAGCCTTGATGCTAATCAAGAATTCTGCCTTCAAAGGTGATTACTTTGTATCGAGTTTGTTATTTGGCCTCAAAGATGAAATCAGATCTACGGTTAAGATGCTAGAACCCAAGAACCTTGCATAGGCTTATGATTAAGCTAAGCTTCGCAAATTAACTTGTGAGGTCATGTTCGAAAATTCTAGATTCTGGTTTAAACCCATCATCCAATCACAATACCAAACAAATTTTGCAACCTATAAGCCAAACAACCAATTCCAGAATCTCAAAATACTCTAGCACAAATTCCAATGCCAATTATAAACCCGCATCCTATAATCCAAAATACAAATTGAACACCAATAAGCCTAATTTTGATAACCAAAGGTATCAAGGTTTCTATAATAGGTGTCATGAAAAATTTTTTCTCGGTCATCAATGCAAGAATGGGTTATTGAATAGCTTAACTGCTGAAAGGGAGTTTGAGGATATGGTAGGAGAAGAAGTTGATGGTGGAGATATTGTATATGATTTGGTGGAGAATTTGTAGAAGATCCAGGAGAAAGAAATTGAAGCTACACACATATTGATAAGTTACGGTTGTTTTGAGAAAGAAATTGAAGCTTGCCTCAAAGCATTATGGCCCATTTACTATTATGGAGAAGGTAGGTCCTGTGGCTTACAAATTGGAACCACTAGCAGGTTCAACAGTGCATCCTGTTTTCCATGTTTCACTTTTAAAGAAGGTTGCATCCAATCATGTACCTATACCATCCATGCCACTGACAGGATACGATGGATAGCTATTGGCAGAACTATTTAAGGTGTTAGATCGTAGGAGTGTTAAATGGGTCAAGTTGCTGGAGTTCAATTGTTGATTCAATGGATTAATTTGGAACTTGAAAGTACCATTTGGAAAGATTATGATTTTATTGTCCAACAATTTTTTAATTTCCATCCTTGAGGACAAGGATGCTTTGAACCTAGGGCAAATGTCACGAACCTTTGTTGATTAGTTGAGTTTGTTGTTGATTTGTTGAGTTTGTTATAATAGTTGTTGATTAGTTGAGTTGTTGATTAGTTGAGTAGTTATAACAGTTGATTAGTTAAGTTTGTTGTTGATTAGTTGAGTAGTTATAACAGTTATTGATTAATTGAGTTTATTGTTAATATGTTGAGTTTATTAGGTGCCTTTAAAACAACCAGTTGTATGGAGTTGGAAGGAAAGGAAACATTTACTAGAATTTTATCTTCCTCTCTAAATTCTCTCTCTCCCTCTCTGTCTTTCTCTCTCACTTCTATTCTTTTCTCACTCAATCTTTGTCTTCTCAATTTAGTAGCAGTCTAAGCTAATTAAAAGCTTAGGCTGGCTACATCTTTCATCTGGAAGCGTGGCGTTTTAGTCTTGCATTTGTTTCGTGGAATTTTTATTGATTATGTTAGGTGTTTGCTAGCTTTTACTTATCTCTTGTAATGCGCTAGTATTGGAGTATTTTTTTTTTTGTGTGTGTGTGCATGTGTACGTTTCCATGAAAAAATGGATTTATGATGATGGATTACAAGTTCACAATTTGGTTTTTGAAAGCAGTTTTAGGATTTGGGGAATGTGATAAGGGGTTATATTTGCAATACGGTCAGCTTTTATATCAAAGTGTCATCAAAGTCTAATCGCTTCCCTTTCTGTTTATTTGGTAGATTTGGTCAACTCAGTTTTGGCCTAGAATTTTGATACACCATCTTTTGCTACTTTATCATAGGTATTTTCATTATATTTCTACCAACAGCTTTTTTATAAAATGATATTGAAGTTTCATCACTTCTCTTGTAGTTCATTTTATAGATTTGATTGATTCAATTGAGCTTGATAATTTTCATCTGCCCCATTTCATGCTGCTTTGTCATAGATTTTTTCATTTGGTTCAAGCCTTCATGGCTTCCATTTTGTTTTTCTCCCTGAGAAAACTCATCCAAGTAGCCTGAAAATTTACCAACTTGCTGATGGTATACCCCCTCTTCATCGTTCCTGGGCTTACAGTTTAGGACACTCTAGTTATTCTATATGTATGTTAAAAAAGGCATGCGATAGAAGAGATTTGCATCTTTGGCTGTTTAATTGTGATTAAATTGGCCGATTTGAATGCCTTGGTTGGATATATTAAGACTCCTTTTTGCAATGTATGGTGGTGATTCACAGGTATTTCAGCTAGTGGTAGGAAATTTAATGCAGGGTCTTGATCAATGATTCAATCATGCATTTTAGTTCTTCGACAGAGCAAAATAGATAAGCAAGTTGGATCTAGGGCCAGGGCTGCAGATACGGATATTGGTTAGATATGAAAATTCATATCCATATTTGTTTTAAACGGATATAAATTCAAATTGGATACAGAAAGTATTGATATAAATATGGATATAAGTCAAATAATTAAACTTTATGACCATAAAATAAAAGATATTACTAAGTGAAGGGTAAATAAAGTTAATAATATATTACCGTGGTTATATATGTTCTTTAAATATTCATGAGTACTATATAAAATTAAATAGGATTACAAATATAATGGATAATCGGATATGGATCGGGTAGTTGTCTATTTATATCCACATCCATTTTTCTTTAATGGATATGGATATGGATACAATTATTAGTTTGATGCCTAAATTTTTATCTATATCCAAATAAATTCAAATAAATTCATCCCTATCTAGGGCTAAAAATGGGTTGGGTCAAACTGTGAACCGACGTGGTTAGACCTGGCTGAAACTACTTTTTAATAACCGTGACTCATGTTGGGACCAAAAGCCTGTACATGTTTTGAAATCTTGGGTCAGGTTTGGGTATTGTGAATTCTGACCTGACTACACCTGCAAATTACCCAGGCCTAATCTGAGCCATGCAAAAATATACCTGACACTATCTGAGCATTAACTGGTCTAACTTGAAAATTCAAGTCATATGAGAAGCCCCTCCCCAAATTCATCAAATCAACACTTCCCTAAGCTAATCCCTCTCCTTTCAACCTAGAAAAGCCACATCTTATGACCTCCTCTCACTCAGCCATGCTTAAATATTCATTGCTTATTACGATGTCCTCAGTTTTATTGTACTTCAAAAGTGTAGTTTGTAAACTTGTACAGCAATGATATTAATTTTTGTGGATCACATTGAAGAAGTTTTGTTTGAATGAAAGTTCATGTTTGAATTGGAATCTGTTTAGTTTCTTCTCTGTAAAATTGTAATGTGGGGTTCTATCTAAGCTTTTATTATTTCTACTACTTTTACTATTATTATTACTGTTATGATTTTTATTTTCAATAATTTGTCACTATCAGAGGGAGTTTGCTTTTGTTTGGATCTTCCCCTGCTTGGCATTGATTGACTGTGGCATTGCCTGAGAAAAAAATGTCCAGACTTTCATCATAACTTTTTGTAGGATTAATGGTAAAGGATTTGGGTGTTTTCTCTTTGATTGGTAAGGAACTAGTTGAGCTCTAGTGTCGGATTTTTAGTCTTAGAGGCCACTTAATCAAGGATCATTAATGGAGTGGGATTGTCAACTGTTTTTGGTTGCATTTAACCTGACTGATTTATTTTTTGTATTATTCTCTATATGATTTCAATTATGGATAAGCTCGTAATGCTTTTATTTCTACCTCAGTACTTGCTTGTAGCTGTTTGTTTATGTCTATGATTACGTTCTGATCAGGTTTTGGCTGTGCTTTTGCCATGATAATTGAGATTTCATAATTCTGATTGCTGGGGAATTGGCTGCTATTTAACCTAAAGTTTTGAGGATTTCAAATTAGTTGTATGGTATTTTTTTTTATCTTATTGAAATTTGAGTTGATTTGATTCCTTGGCTTATCGAGTTAAGCTGTTAGGTGTTAACAATTTTTGCTGAGATAGTATCTGTTGGCTTAAAAGTGGAATTGATTTGGATGTAATTGTGGGATCTACATTATGAAGATATAGAAACCTTAATATTGCATACATTATTCTTGTTGCTTGTAATGTATTGAACATGCCATTTAGAAGCACATCTAATTTGCTGATTGAAAATCTCCTTTTGGTTAGCATGCAATCATCCATGCCTGAAAAAAAAAGTAACACAAAGCACTTTGCCACTGATGTTATTGTGTGAGAATTTTAAGATAGAGAAGGGGGGTGGGGGGTGGGTCCAGGTTTAGAAGAATCTGGAATGTAATTGCTGGAAGCATCAATAACTGGGCAGGAGGTGTAGGCTCTTGAGAATTTGGTTCTGCTTGAACCCCATAAACTTTTGAGGCCTTCACACTACTACACCTTATCACCTTTTAAAAGAAACTGGGTCATGGGCTTTGGTTTATGTTATCTATTTATATGTTGTAAAATTTGAACTTGACATCAAGTCGATGATGTATATGAGAATTAATTTATGATCTGACATAGATGGGAGGAAAGTTCTTTTTATCTGAAAAACGAACTTGAAATTTGATGCCTCAATCTTCTGTGATAATTGCTCAATCTGGCATTAGAGAGAGATCTAAGTGAGAGCCTAAAATTCTATTAAGAACTATAAACTGAGTTAGATACATTTAACGGCAGGTTAGCACCCTGAAATCGGTAGTCCATGACTTGGAATTATTCATTTTTGGGTTGACGTTCAAAGATTAGTGGGATAGTTGTGGGAAAAAGTGAAAATGGTAAAGAGAGAGAAGACATAGATCTGGTGGTTAACTTTATTTCGTCAGCCCATGAAATAAAGTTAAGTGGGTTAGGTTGCATTTTTGGGGCACTGACCAGTTAAAAAAAACATCATTTTTGCCACTTATCTGGCTGGTTAAACTGATAACCATCTCCTAACTAGTTCATAACCAGCATCAAAACAGGGCCTTAACATACTTTGTTTAGGCCTTAAAATACTTTGTTTACTTTTTAATGGATGACTAGATTAGCTTCCTTGGGTCCATAAGATAATCTAATCTCACCTCATCATTAATTTGACACAAATTAAAGACCAAAAGGATCAAAATTATAGCATAGTATTGTCACACCCCGAACCCAGTACCTAGTTTGGCCACGCGACCGGCCGCACGAATCCTGGAATACACCCTAAAGATCATGCAAGATTTTTAAAATCCACTACAACTTCAATTACCAAGAATACTATTGATCACAATTCATAAAAGAATATCTAATGTAAAGAAAATAATAAAACTTATGTATTTACAAATTCGATCATCCTGCAGTTATCTAATTGGTATTAATGACTCTATCTACTCATATTTCACCACGAATTCATTGGGCACCTTGCAACTTTGGAAAAAGAAAGGAGTGTGAGCTTTACAGGCCAGTAAGAATTTTTATAGTCACACCAATAGTAATACAATTTAAAAATATCAAGGAAACAATAGGAGAACAAGAAATTATAAAACATCATGTCATGTAATAAAACAACCCAACTGTCACGTGTGACAAAATCATGTTTCATTTTTATTTTTCAATTTAACTATCAATCTTCTTTAGGATTTTGGACTAATCACGATCATGCTTTAATCCATGACTGGTAATCTCAGTGTCACATTTCAGCCTGTGATTGGCAATTTTATTATTATACTACAGCTTGCGATGGGTAATCTCGTTGTCATACTTCAACCTATGACTAGCAATCTCATTACCATACTTTAGCCTGTGATGGGCAATCTCATTGTCACACTTCAGCCTGTGACTGGCAATTTCAGTAACCACGGTCCTGCCCGTGGAATCCCTGATTTATATCTCCAAAGGGTCTTTTGCTGAAAAAGAAGAGACTGATGGGCAGATAGATGGCTCCTTAAGGAGGCCAAATCATGCTCCGGTAAACCCCCATCCCTTACTTTTCTCTCTTGGAAATCAAGGATGGACTTCTTAGCTTCCTCTAGTATGGTGATTATGTTACCCACTTCTACCCTATTCCAATATCTAAGCCTTCTTTTAACAAGCTCCAGTCTGCATAAGATTTAGTATCCAGCATCCCCCGAACAGGCATCTGTCACACCTCCCTTACAATCTTCCACGATCGAGGATAGGCCAACCAAAACTTCTCAAATCTGAATGGGAGCTCAACATTTGCTTCCAAAGGTATCGACCCATGTCCCTGAACCTACTTTCTTTAGTATTAGCATTCAAATTTAGGATCTGGCTCTAGCTGTTATCAACATTGCTTACTCTAGATAACTTACAGAAGTAGTTTGAGAAGAGATTAAAATACTTTTTTTCTCCTTTCACGAATGGTTAAACCACTCTGCCCTTAAACTTCCAAACATCCCTTCTTAATTATCACTTTATCAAATCTCAAATATGTTATCAAATAATATTCTTTTCAAGATTTTCAATAACCGGTATCATAATCCAAATTATCCAAAAATAATCATGTTTGATAGAAATATATCATACAAAAAAAATATAAGTAATAATACCGACAATCACAAATATCCATCATGCAAAATTGAAATATGTAATATATAAACAATCATGCATGCTAATAATGCTCATGTCCAAGGATCAAAATCATGCCATTAAAATATATTTATAAACCGATGATTATATACAAAAAATCCTTATCTTTACTAGAGATGGATTTAACATGCCCGATATTAGTCTATACCTGGATCTTCAATCTAGGTACTACGAAACTCGCTCAACACTATTATGTTCGAAAAATTATCCTCCTACATAATATCTTATTTTTAATAAATAATTTCATAGTATGATAGTTATAGGTTTAGAATCCTCTATTTGGGTTCCATCAATTGTCCACCTACCATTCCCTAACCCTAACTTCACAACTTTTCCAATCCTTAGAAGAGAGAAATTTTTAGAAAGAAAAAAATATAGAGAGAGAAAGTAGAGAGAAATTATAGAGAAGGGAGAGGAGAGAGGAAAGAGAGAGAATTTATTCTTTTTTCCTTTTTTTTTTTTTTTCTTTTCTTTTCTTCTTTCCTTTTCTTCCGCTTGGCCCAAAATAGAGGAAATCCCTCCTCGTTCTCCTATCTCTCCTATGGGGGGTCTCTGCGCCACTATCATCAAACTTGGTAGCGGCGATCCTCGTTTTGGGGGTAGCGATTCCGACCTTGGCAGTCGCCATGGTGGCGGATGAAGAGTTTCACAAGGGCTTTGTCCCTTTAAAACAATACTGAAGGGGGCAAGAAGCATTGGATTCCCTTTCGAAGTCGACTCCGATTGGGAGTCCGATGAAGGGAAAGACTCTCAACTCCAAGCAGGAGTCCGATGAAGGATTGGGAGTCTTTTATTTTTTTTGACTTGATTTAGGTTGGGTATTATATTCTCTCTTCCTTAAAATAATTTTGTCTTTGAAATTAACTTGCTTGAGATTTAAACTTTGCAAGTACCCAACCCTCATATCATCCTCAATTTCTTAAATAGTTTACCTTTTAGAGCGTTTGCTCTACAAGATCTTGACATAATAATTATATGATATCTCAAGACTAGATTATTTGCATATCGAATTTTTTTGAGATCTTCAAAAAGAATACTAATCTTTTGATGTCAATATAATTAATTACCCATGATTAATTCTACAGAAAATTCATGATAGCCTACTAAACTTTGGAAATACCTAATTCTCACATCATCCTCAAGCTTCTAGATAATCCTTTTCTTAGAATGTTTTCTTCATAAGATCTTAACATAACAAAATTATATGGTATCTCCATGTTGATTCTTGCCATCCGCAATACGTAACACTTTTTTTTAATTTCTTTCAAATGAACATTACCATCTCAATCTCAAATTAAAATATATAATTATTTAGCCATGAAATTTATTTTTCTTGATTAACTCTATATAAAAATCATAATCGGTCCAATCTACTCTTAACCAAAAATAGAAGGCTTGAGCATTAGACACTTGCCATGATCTTTAGCATTTTTTCTTCTCTTAACCTTCTCCATGATTTTATAGTTATTTTTTTATCTTATGGAAACCTCAAGCCTCCTTTAAATAGTGAAATCATAATGTCATATCTAGAGGAGCTTGGTATCAAAAATATTGTAGATTCAAGCTCAGTAAAAGAATCATCACTTATTTATTCTAAATTTAGAGATATCCAAAATTTTTCTTGAAGTTCTTTACACTAGAAGAATTTACTAATGAAACTTGCATGGCTACACATGCAGACTAGCCAAATAATCAATAACATTATCTTTTTATTTATCATTCAAAGTCTTTTTATTAAAATTCAAATCAACTCTCCATCATAATACTTCTGAAGCTAGAGTTAACATTCTTAATTAATTTCAAAATAATTCAAACTATCACACTTCTGTTGCATACTCTGATATAGTTTACTAAACTATCTAGGTTCACTCAATGAATCCTCTTAAAATAATCACCTTACATTGGTACCAGAGATCTAAATATTTTAGGTTAAATTTAAGCAAAGCTTTTAAATCTCTTTGTTATATCCGAGCCATCGGGTATATTACATCAAGACTAAACCTTGATCCAATTTCTATATTTAAAGCCGTTACATAAACTTCACCTCCTTTCTAAACTTCGTAAATCTAAAACAATTTAAAGTCAATTAATCCTTTAGACAATTACAAATCAACCTTTTTTTAAAAATGTTTAACTTTAAGCTCTAACAAATTAGAAGAACTCATGTCAACATCCTTATAGATAAAAATCTGTTTGGCAATTTATATAAAATTTCCTTCATCATGACTCTTAGCATCGATAAATTAGCCGAAATCCAGTCCTTTATATAACCCATAGAAGTCTACCAAAATTAATTTATTTATCTTTAGAATGCATTGATAACTTTAGTCCAAGCCCGAATTAATCATACTCTCTTTGACAATTCAATTAGATAGTCTAGATCAACTTTTCTTTTAAAAAATTAATTTTTGACTGTAACGAAGTAAATGACTTTAAGTTAATGTTCTTGTAAATAGGATTAGTCATGTTATTGTTTATAGAGCTTTCTTATTATAGTTCCTAACATCAACTGACAGACAACTACTTGAAATTTTATCCCTTGTAAGCAAAACTCATATAAGTCTTCCAAAATCAACTTCTTCGCTCAATGCCACATCAGTAGCAAGATAACCTAGATCTTCTCATAAATCTTAAATTTGACTTGGGATTTAATACACCAAATAATCTCTAACAAATATAGAGAAAAATAAGTAATCAATCCAAAGGTGATAATTTATATTATCAAAGATTCCACCGAGTCGTGTATTGCATGTCCTCTCAATAAAATCAAATCTATCAATAAGGAGTTACACATATTTATAGTATCCTAAATATTTTTTTCTACTACAAGCCAGTTTTATTCCTGATCTATATACAAGTCTAATCTTTAAAGAATATTTTATTATAAAACTCCTAAGGCTATACTCTTTTCAACTTGTTGATAAATCCCAAAACTTGAATTGAATATATGATAGTACATAACCAATCAGCATAATATCCTATATTCAAAGGATAGTACCTTTAACATTCAGGTCAAATTCCACTTATCAAAATCAAAGACATTCTTTATCTAGCTTTCTATACTCATCGTTTGAACACTTATCATATGCCAAACTTTGGGCATAAAATGTATCATAATTTCTAGTGATAAAATATCCAAATTTCAATTCATTTATGCTACTTCTATCATTGTTCTTGATGATCGTTAACCTAGAGCACAAATATCCTTTAGCCACGATCCCTAGTGATTATAACTTGAATTTCGATAACATTCATATCATGTTCTAATCACCTATGTCATAATCCTAAATGATCATAACTAAAGTTTTGATATTATCTATGTCATATCTTAATCACTTATATCATAGTTCCATGTAATCATAACCTATTGGGATATCCCGGTTCAGCTACGAACCGAACACCGGTTCAATTGGCCGAAGCCCCTTTTCTCTGGACCACGGACTTCGGACCAGGGAAAGGCCAGACCAACTGCAGGCAACCCAAGGCTTTCCACCGGACTACGACATCCGAAGGCCAGATCTTTGGATGATGTCTTCGACCTTGACCGAAGACCAAGTTTCTCATCGACTTCCGAAGACACGCTCTTCGGTCCCTGCCGTAAACACGATCTCCGGCCCCGGGGCAAACACCAAGTCTTCGGCCCACACGAGGGGAAACCCGAAGATGGGACCACAATTTGGCCCAGATAGGCAACTGTAACCAACGGTTACAATCGACACTCTCCATGCCACGATCACGGCGCGCAACTCCAGCTACCACGCCTTCGATATGGCCGGAACCGTTCAATGACAACCCACGATCGCCAATCATGGAAGAAATTGACTCCCCATAATCTCCGGAAAAAGAGTGGGCCGCAAGCCGGAGGCCTCCTCTTAAATAGTGGTAAGAAGAATGGCTCGGGGGAGGTACGCTCACAGATACTCATACACTCATACATACTCTAAGCGCCTTTCCCTCATACTCTCGACACTCTTCCCCATTCTGTGGCTGGGATCCGCCACTGACTTAGGCATCGGAGTGTCCCCCGCCGGAACAACTCCGGCAAGGGACCTGTTTTGCAGGTGAACCAGGGAGCGGCCCTACGGTACAGCAATTCCGACCGGTCGATTTAGGGACTCCACGCCAACATAACCTAAGCTCTGATACCATTCTGTCATGCGCCAAATCTAGCACCTGGTTCGGCTACGCGACTAGCCGCATGAATCGTAGAATATACCTTAGAGATCTTGCAAGATCTTAAAATCTATTACAACTTCAATTTCCAAGAATACTATAAGAGAATACCTAATATAAAAAAAATAATACAACTTATATATTTATAAATTCAGTCATCATGCAGTTATCTGATTGGTATTAATGACTCTCTATCTATTCATTATTTCACCATGAATTCATTGGACACCCTCCAACTCTGGAAAAAAGAAAGTGGACATGTGAGCTCTATAAGAAAACAATATTTTAGCAATCGATTTTGCAACGGATTTTTTTGGTTATATTTGTAACCGATTTTGCAACCGATTTATTTTCTTAATAATTTAGCAACCGATTCAAATCGGTTGCAAATGCAGTTGCAAGATTCTAATTTTTCAACCGATTTTGCAACCGAAACCGAAATTCACTTAAAAATAATTTTTTAAAGTTTATTTCTTAATTTTGCAACCAATATTTTGGTTGCAAAATTTCATTTAAAATAAATTTTATTTTTTTTAGAATTTTGCAATCAAAAATTTGGTTGCAAAAAAATGATTTTTTAAATTTTTTTTTAAAGTTTATTTTTTAATTTTGCAACTGATTTTTCGGTTGCAAAATTTTATTTAACATAAATTTTAATTTTTTTAGAATTTCGTAATCCAAAATTCGGTTGCAAAAAAATGATTTTTATTTTTTAAATTTTTTTTCTTAATTTTGCAACTGATTTTTCGATTGCAAAATTTCATTTAAAATAAATTTTAATTTTTTAAAATTTTGCAACCGAAAATTCGGTTGCAAAAAAATAATTTTTTAATTTTTTAAGAATTTATTTCTTAATTTTGCGGTCGATTTTTTGGTTGCAAAATTTCATTTAAAATAAAATTTAATTTTTTTTAGAATTTTGCAACAAAAAGTTCAGTTGCAAAAAAATAATTTTTTAAAATTTATTTAAAGTTTATTTCTTAATTTTGCAACCGTCTTTTCGGTTGCAAAATTTCATTTAAAATAAATTTTATTTTTTTTTAGAATTTTGCAACCAAAAATTTGGCTGCAAAAAAATGATTTTTAAAATTTTTCATTTAAGTTTATTTCTTAATTTTGCAATCAAAAATTCGATTGCAAAATAATTATTTTTAAAATATTTTAAAAGTTTATTTCTTAATTTTGCAACCGATTTTTTGGTTGCAAAATTTCTTTTTTTTAGAATTTTGCAACAAAAATTTCGATTGCAAAAAAATAATTTTTTAAATTTTTTTAAAAGTTTATTTCTTAGTTTTGCAACCGATTTTTCTGTTGCAAAATTTCATTTAAAATAAATTTTATTTTTTTTAGAATTTTGCAACCGAAAATTCGGTTGCAAAAAAATGATTTTTAAGTTTTTTTATAGTTTATTTTTTAATTTTGCAACCAATTTTTCGGTTGGAAAATTTCATTTTAAATAAATTTTAATTTTCTTTTTGAATTTCGCAACCAAAAATTCGGTTGCAAACAAAAAATGATTTTTAATTTTTTTTTTAAAAGTTTATTTTTTAATTTTACAACCGTTTTTTAGGTTGCAAAGTTTTATTTAAAATAAATTTTAATTTTGTTTAAAATTTTGCAACAAAAAATTCGGTTGCAAACAAAAAATGATTTTTAATTTTTTAAAAAGTTTTTTTCTTAATTTTTCAACCGAGTTTTCGGTTGCAAAATTTTACTTAAAATTAATTTTAATTTTTTTTATAATTTTATAACTGAAAATTAGGTTAAAAAAATAATAATTTAAAAATATTTATTTAATATTATTTCTTAATTTTGAAACCGGATTTTCGATTTAAAAAAAATTATTTTTTTTTAAAATCTTTTTTTTTAAAAATTCTCGGTTATAACTAGGCTTCTTAATTTTTCATGCCCCCAGCCCTTTTCTTTTTTTCTCATTCTCCCTTCCACCGATTCCCCAAAGCCCAAATCTCCCTCGACGGCCGATGCCTCCCTCTCCCTCGACGGCGGACCCCACCGGCTCTCCCTCCCTCAGCTCCGAGCCCCGCCGGCCACCGGGTACCGCCTACCTCTTGCTATTGGGTTTTTTATTTTTACATTGTGACATTTGTTGGTGGATGTAGAATATTGTCATGGAATGGGACGAGAGAGATGGAGAGCATAAAAGATGTTCTTCTAGAGACAATCCCGCATAGGTTGTGTATCACATGGTTAAAATGCATTTAGTTGGACTGTGTAGCTGCTCTGCCCTAGGTAAGTTGTTCTTGTGCATTTGATTGGAGATATAGCCATTTATAGATATTTCATCACTTAATTTTTTTAGTCTTTATTTTTCTGTAGTTTACTGCTTGTATTACTTACAAACATGGACATTAGAATCTGTTTAGTATATTGGTTGTTCTTTGATATTTGTTATTTAGGTTGATAGATGCGTTCTATTGTTTTATTAAACTGTACTTTTTTACTCCAGAATTTCATTGTTGGAGCATTCAAGCCACCATGTAACATCACAATCACCTTTTCTGATGGGAAGACTAGAAAACAGGTAAAAAATTAGTTATTCAGTGCATTATATTAAGGTTGTAAATTATCTGACTTCTTAGATTTCTTTATCTTGTTTTATTCGTGGATGTATGTTTTTGAGTCTTGGTAGAAACATCATGTGAGTTTAGGTTTTTACTCATTGCTGGATTTTCATGGTCATACTCTTAATGCCTATGGGGAAAATATCTGTTTGAATATTTGCTTAAACCGTTCATAGTGTTTTGTTTAATGAATCTTTGGAATTTTCAGGGGTTCAGCTTTTGGAGTAAATAAATCCTTTGGCTTCTTACAGCATAACCTAAAACATAGATTCTAGCTAGACAGCTATTTCTGAGCTTGAAGTAGGCTCAGCTAATGACCAAGCTTTGGGCTGTTCTAGGATAGTCTTGGTTGTTGGTTCTAATAGAAACTAGTAATTTTAAAGTTAGAAACAGAAACCAACTAAAAAATATAGTTTCATATGTAGCATCTATGATTCAAATATGCCTAATCTTTCCTTATAAAAGAATAACGTACTGAGGGTATGATATTACTGGATATTGGTTTGAAATTTGTGGGTATTTGAATGAGGGCTTTAAAAAGTACAAATCATTTAAGACAATGAATCCAAGCTTCGCATAATCTAAAACAATCTTTTGAGCCTTGGTCAGTATTGAACTGTCCACCATGCTGATGAGTTACTGGTATGAGTTGAGCTGGTACTGTATGTCCTGTTGACACATGAGAATTAATCTAAGATAAAGTGTTCTATGTTAGTTGAGCTCAATTTTCAGGGTTTGGAGTCTAATTCATGTTAGAAGAGCCATCTCACCTCAACTCTGACACCTCTATTTGCATCCACGTTACAAACATATTACAAGAAATTTTATGAGAGCTAAAACATCTTAATAAATCCTACTTCGTTAATAATTTTTGAAGGAATTTGTTTCTTTTCTTGTGTCCATTTCTCAAGACAAATATTATTTCCAAGGGGAGTAGTTGTTCTTGCATGAAACACTGTCTCTGATTTCTAGGATGCAACATTCAGACCGGATAAGATGACTGTGAAATTTAGTTTTCCCTTAAATGATAAATCTGTGAGTATGTTCCTGTGATGTTTATATTATCCATGTACATGTATCTATAATGCATGCATATACATACATATGCACTTACATATACTCTATGAAGATTCACGTTTTTATTGTTAAACTTTGAATATAAATTATGGGCAGCATTCATAAATTTGCATGTATATGCCTGTGTTTTTATTTTTGTGTATATGCATGTATCTATTTTTGTATATGTATATCTACATATATATATATCTTTAATTTATCGGTGTTCATACCTATATGCTTACTAGTGGAGCACCTCTCTCTCTCTCTCTATCTCTCTCTCTCTCTCATGTACACTGTGAAGACATTAACATTGTTTTGGGGTCAAGAATTGGATTATAACTTATGGGCTACATTCATTATGGTAGAGAAACCATATCCAGGGAGGTATGTTGCATAATTATGAGCATATGTTTGTTTTATATAGCTTTATCATCTTTGGTTTTCCTCCTCTTATGCAGAAATTGGATAAATAATTGTGCTGAGGTCTTTATTATGCAGGTGGTTATCGATCCTATTCAAGGAAAGAAGGTTGAACACAATGGTGTCAAAGTTGAGCTTCTTGGTCAGATAGGTGTGCCTTTCTTGTTCAGAGCTCGTGTCTGATTAGTGCTTGTTGAACATCAGATGGCTGTTGTAGGCATGCATGTGTTCACAATATTTCTTATGTTCTTGTCTATAGATGTGTAACAAGAAGCCTAATGTGGTTGTGGCAATGCTTTTTATTTATAGTCATGATCAAAGTTAAAGTATTACGATATCTTTTAACATTTCACTTTGTTGAAACGTTGCTAGCCTGCAAGTCATGATTTTTATATCTAGTACAAGTTGTGTATCATTTATTTATGCTCTGTTTCCTTGATTATTCAACTTAAGAATGTCGTATTCAACTTAATATATGCAATGTACATATGGTTTAGAATCTTTAGATTACGGCTCTTATAAAAGAATGTGACCTTGATCTACTGCAATGCACATATTTGGTTAGGCCGTCCATGGTAATGTTGTACAATACAGGAAAGAAATTAGTATTTTTAGTTTTTTTAATTTTTCTATTTTAGCAACCGATTTTGCAACCGTTTTTTAAATTTTTTTTCCAAATTTTTATTAATTTGCAACCGATTTTTTTTTTTCCAGATTTTTATTAATTTGTAATTGATTTTGCAACCGATTTTTATTTTTTTTCCAGATTTTTATTAATTTGCAACTGATTTTGCAACCGATTTTGCAACCAATTTTTAATTTTTTTAATTTTATTAATTTGTAACTGATTTTGCAACTGATTTTTAATTTTTTTAATTTTTATTAATTTGCAACCAATTTTTATTTTTTAAAATTTTTTATTAATTTGCAACTGATTTTACAACCCATTTTTATTTTTTAAAAATTTTTATTAATTTGCAACTGATTTTGCAACCAGTTTTTTTAAATATTTAAAAATAAAATTATTACTTAGCAACCGAATTTGTAACCGATTTTCCGACTTTAAAATCATTACGAAAAAAATTTAAATTTTATAAATACACCAAAATCAGTTGCTAAATTTTTGCAACCGAATAAAATCGGTTACAAAATTTTGCAACCTGGGTTTTTGCAACTAAGGTATTTCGGTTGCAAAATCGGTTGCAAATTAATTTTGCAACCAATTTTCAATTATTAGCAACACCGATTTTTCGATTGCTAAAACAGTGTTTTCTTGTAGTATTTTATAGTTTGGTAAGGATTTTTATACAGTCACATCAATAGTAATACGATTTGAAAATAGCAAGAAAATAATAATAGAACAAGGAATCATAAAACATAATGCCATGCAATTAAAACAATCCAACCATCACATATGACAAAATCATGTTTCATGTTTATGTTTCAGTTTAATCATCAATCTTCTTTAAGATTCTGGACTAATCATGATCATGCTTCAGTCCATGACTGGTAATCTCAGTATCATATTTCAGCCTGTGACTGGCAATCTCACTGTTATACTTTAACCTATGATGGACAATTTCATTGTCACACTTCAGCCTATGATTGGCAATTTCAGTACTGCACTTCAGCTTGTGATGGGTAATCTCATTGTCACACTTCAGCCTATGACTGGCAATCTCAGTAACCATAGTTCTGTCCATGGCATGGCCAGTCCAAACACCCATTCTTCTTGATTATCACTTTATCAAATCTCGAACATGTTGTCAAATTATGTTCTTTTCAAGATTCCTAATAATCGGTATCATAATAAAAACTATCCAAAAATAATCATGTTTGATAAAAACATATTATACAAAACAAATAAGTAATAATATCGACAATCACAAATATCCATCATGCGAAATCGAAATATATAATGCATAAATAATCATGCATGCAAATGCTCATGTCCAAGGATCAAAATCATGTCATGTAAAACATATTTATAAACCGATAATATGTACGAAAATCCTTATTTTTACTGGAGACAGATTTAATATGCCCAATATTAGTTTGCATTTGGATCATCGATCTAGGTGCTACGGGACTCGCTCAATACTTTCTTGCCCAGAAAATTATCCTCCTACATAATAATATTATTTTTAATAAACAATTCTATAGTATGGTAGTTATAGGTCTAGAACCTTCTACCCGGGTCCCATCAATTGTCCACCTACTGATTCCTAACCCTAACTTTACAACTTCCCCCAATCCTTAGGGGAGAGACAATTATAGAGAGAAAGGAGAGGAGAGAGGAAGAGAATTTATTTTTTTTCTCTTCTTTTTCTTTTCTTTTTTTCTTTCCTCTTCTTTTGCCTGGCCCAAAACAGGGGAAACCCCTCCCCATTCTCCTGTCCCCCACATGGGGTCTCCATGCCGCTATCATTGTCCTTGTTGTTGGATGCGGTAGTGGCAGTCCTTGATCCAGGGGCAGTGGTTCCAACCTCGGCAGCCGCCATGGTGGTGGATGAGGAGTTTCATAAGGGCTTCATCCCTTTAAAATGATATCGAAGGGGGGTAGGAAACATTGGATTCCCCTTCGATTGGGAGTCTGATAGTCTTCTCTTTTTTTTTTTTTAATTTGATTTGGGCTGTGTATTACAAGTACTATATTAATATCTTGTAGATATCTTTCTCGTACATTAAAGATACGAGGAGGCTACATTAAGAACTATGCTAACAAGGATGGAGGTTGTCAGGAAGGATATGATGAAATTTGGAATAATATTAGAGGCAGCCCTAAGTAGTAATACCTGGTGAATGGGGATCGATAAGGCTGACTCTGAATAGTTGGGAGAAAGCTATTTGGTTGTGGTTATGGATTTAAATCCTTATTCCTCTAGGACTCATTTATGATTGTCTATTTAATATATGTTGCACATGCACAAATTATTATACATGGTTGTTCAATTCACTAATTTCATTCTTAAAAAGCAAAATTGTAAACATATTTTCAGTTCATAATTTGATATGAACAGAAATTCTATGATATTAAATTGTCTCTACTATTCAAAAATAAATTACTGGGTAAATATCACATAGATGACCTTTGGCTACAAGGTTTTTTGTTAAACACTAATGACTTCTTTGATATTTAGTTTTTAATGATATAATGAAAAAAAAGGGGTCATCAGGATAAATCACTGGACAGCGTTTTTTGCCCATCTATATTTTGAAAATATGCTACTTGCTATGAAAAGCATGTGCATGGAACTTTGGCCTTTATATAGTTGGAAGCAACGAACTTAAAGACTTAGTTCGTTAATTATATTCTTATGTCTGTCCGTGATGTTCATTTTTGATCATATGGTTGAAATGGTATTCTGTTATGGCAAGTAAATTGTTATAATTGGATAAAATAATGCAAAAGTTATTTGATGTAATGAGCTGGAATGGGTGTGTATTCATTGCATTAGTTGAATGAAGATCATATTGTCAAGTCATAATATAGCTGTTCGGTGACTAGTTTTATTGAGGCAAAGTCATCCATTCAAGTATTCTGATGCTTGGAAAGTTGAAATATATGTGATTAAATAATGAAATGTGGATGAAATGGAATGAATTGTCGGATGGAATATAGCCAAAATTTGACCCCATGAGTGAGATACCTTGATGAGAATAGGGCCATGGTAAAAGAAGATGACATATCCATTTGGAAAGGTTCAATTAATATTTGATAGAGAGCTAAATTGGTTCCTATAATTGGAAGAATTGGATAATTGTTTTTGGTGGGTAGTTTTTGTATTAATCAATTTGGAGGTGCTCGCCACCATTGTAATAAAGAATTCTTTAACCATTTCTCCAATACAATCACATGCTGTAAGTAACTTTTTTGGTGAGAGGGATTTGATTTGGATTTTCTAAATCTGGAGAAAATGCATGGGAGGATTGCATGGAACATAGGAAGTTTGGGGAAACAAACAATGCTCATGCTGCCATGATCTACGTTATTACAGTATAACCCTGGCTAAAAGATGCAGAATTCTATTATCATTAAAATCCATAGTACATTTTTTTCTTACTGGTGTTGCAAATGTATCATAGTCTCATCACTGACCATTTTCAAATAAATACATAGATCTAACGGGAAAATGCAATACATTGATCAGCACTCCTCATGGTTTGTTGTCCGCTGAACTTTCATAGAGTATGAAATTATAAAAGTTTCACACTTAGTTTAGGCAAGCACCGAACTGGTTCCTTTTGACTCAAACTTTAACTGTTCATAATCTTAAAATTTCAAGTATCCTGCTATATATTTTCAGTTATGTGACCAAAACTTGATCAAAACATTTAGGGGTCACTCCAGCCATGGAACAGTCCTCACAGCTGTCTCAGACTGTGATGGGAGTTGTAACCTGTGCTGCCCAAACAGCTTATGCTGCTCCTACATACCAATCTGCTGCGGTGGTAACCGGTGCTCCAGCAGTGATTGGAGCCGTATCGCCCAACATACAAGCAAACCCGCACCAGCTTGCTTACCAGCAAATCCAACAGCTTCAGCATCATCATCAGCAGCAGCAACATAAGCAGCTCCGGACCTTCTGGGCCACACAGATGTTAGAGATAGAACATGCCAATGACTTCAAGAACCACAGCCTGCCTCTCGCCAGGATAAAGAGAATCATGAAAGCAGATGAGGATGTCAGGATGATCTCGGCTGAGGCTCCTGTGATCTTTGCAAAGGCATGTGAGATGTTCATACTGGAGCTGACGCTGAGATCATGGATGCATACTGAAGAGAACAAGAGGAGGACACTCCAGAAGAATGACATAGCTGCTGCCATCACCAGGACCGACATATTTGACTTCCTTGTTGATATAGTTCCGAGGGATGAATTGAAGGAAGAAGGATTTGGGATGGTGAGAGCTGGTTTGCCAGCCATGGGTGGTCCTGCCAACGCGATGCCCTACTACTATGTACCACAACAGCAGCAGGTAACAGGTGCAGGGGTTGATCAACAGGAAACCCGTTGATCAATCAGCTACAACAGCAATGTAGACTGCCTAGCTGCCTTCTCCAGTGGTTTGCATGTGGCAGCAGCCACAGCAGCAGCAAGATGTCTGACAGCAGTCCAAACTTACGAAATGGTTAGAGAGCTTTGCGTGTTTCTGGTTTCTTCAGATGTATGGCGGTTGGTTTTTAGGTGGAATGGCATGCTCCGTAATGTGTCAGAAAGTACTAGTGGTTGTTATAATAAGCTAGTGATGGACATCCTTTTAGTTTGGTAGTTGGTGAACTAAGAAAAAACTTCGTAGTTTGCATGGATATGAAAGGGAGCACAAACTTGTAAAGTCTCTGTTTTATCTCAGCTTCGATTCCGTGACTTCATGGAGAATAAACTTTACCGTTCTTACTCTATAACTGCAGCATCGTTGATCTTGTGAGGTCAATTTTGTAAGGATCAACACTGGGAGGGTGGAACCCGGGTGTCAGGTCTTAAGAATGGTTCTTTCTTCATGGTAGCTTCCAGGTCATGAGTATGATGTCAACATGGAATGCATGCCAAGAATTTGCTAGTTCAGTGGTTCAAATTAAATATTGTTCAGCATGTTTTTCAACTGGTAAGGTACCATGTTTGCAATGAAGATGATCACATGAAATGCAAGCCAATCATTGCTGCTTTGGTGCTTACGTGCAAACAACAAGCATGTTTTTCTGTTGTAAGCTGTTGTATTTATTCAGATGTGTAACAAGGAGCGCATGTTGGGTTGAATGCCTCGAAATCGGCCCTAAACGATGCCCAAACAGGTGGAAAGATCTAGTAACAAGCCCAGCCCAAAAGGAGAGGCAAATAAAATTTTTAGACCTAGGAGGCTTGGCCTGCAAGCTCGGTCAGCAAACACTGGCCTGCACTAGCAATGCACGGACATGCGGCCTAGGTGGGGTGCAGCCCAAGCCCAAGCCATGGTCGCCTTTCTTTCCGTGATGATTTTGGCACGAAGTTTGGTGTGCGATCAATGATAGTGCACGTTCGGCGCGTCAATTTGATGGCTGCTTGTGCATCCCGTGAGGACATCCCGTGAGGATCTGATAGTCAAAAATCAATTCAATATTGTTTAAGCCTGTTATGCATGATCTAATAGCCCGATTTGAACATGATTTTCAGCACGATTGAGATTGATTAATTGTCAAGAAAGATTTTACAGTCAGACGATGATCGAAAGAGATATATAACTTTATTTAGACGTGGCTCAGATTGTTGGACTCTTGGTGAGATGCTCTTCATAATAGAGACTATAAATTCATGAGCAAAGGAGCAAGCTGGGTGTGAGGATCAAAAAAGTAGTGAAGGATTTTCAGAAAATCTATAGTGGCTATGAATTGAGAGCTTGAGTGAAAGATTTTGGATTTCTTATTGAGAGACTTGTATAGGATTAAGAGTGAAAGTTCAATTTTATAAGTTTCTATTTTTTTCATAGTAAAATCTTGCATATTCAAATTATTTATCCTTTATTTTATTTTATTCTCTTTTTCCTTCTCTTGGGATATTGACATCAATAATCATGATCCTAAGAACGAGGATTCATATTCCATGCGAGTGATCCCTTAACGAGAGTAGTATCAGTGTAGTTGGTACCTCAACAACTAGTATTAGAGTCCCAGATTATCCGTGATTGATCAAGATTGAAAAAGATAGCGAGCACAATTAAAGTCAACTTTAGCCGATTTGACAAGAAGAGCAATTTCTCTCTAGTAGGTGAGGGTAAAAGATATGTTCATCCAATAGGGATTAATTGATGCCCTCTTATATGAGGAGAGACCAGTCACTGTCAAAGAGAAGACTTGGAGACGGCATCAGATATAGGTGGTGAGTACGATTCGCTTGTACTTGGCAGACGAGGTGGCGATCCATGTACTACAGGAGACTTCCCTGACGGTGCTACAGGCAAAGCTCGAGGAGCTATACATGATAAAGTCCCTCACCAATACACTGTTCTTTTGAAAGCAATCCTACCAACTACGGATAACTAAGGGGTAGAGCATTCAGGAGCACTAAAGTAATTTCCAAAGGATCATCACGGACCTTCTCAATATAGGTGAGGTGGAAGAAAAGATTAGAATGTTGGTTTTGCTGTCATTCCTACCGTAGTCTTTCAAATCCTTGGTGCTTGCTCTTTTAGTGGGAAAGAGTACCATCAGGATGGAAGAGGTCATCTTAGCATTACTTCAGAACAAGGTTCTCAGGTGAAAGAACCGGGCTTCAAGTTCAAGTGGAAACCTAGCATTGGCGATTTCTAGAGGAGTAAGCTATAGAAGGCGGAACGATAAGGGATTGCGAGACAAGTGGTCTAAATCGAAGGATGCAAGCAAGATCAAATACTTTCGGTGTGACGAGTTAGGGCATCGTATCAGAGATTGCCCGCAACTCAGAGATCGGACGAGGGCTGCTACGGCGATGGCCGATGGTAGCAATGATGGATATATCAGTGATGCACTTATGTTATCCAACCAGGTAATTCCTTCTTTCCAGTGAATTTTAAATTTTGCATATCCATATTACTTTGTTATAAAGAGGAGCTGTTCGACTATTTGCAGAGCAGAGAGGGTACTGTCTACTTACTAGATGATCGAGCTATGTGATCATGGATATTGGAATAGTCAGCTTGAAGGTGCATGATGGATAGTAAAAAAACTAGACGAGATCCGATGCATACCCAGTTTTCGCAAAAATTTGATTTCCTTCAGTAAACTGGACTCAAAGATTATACGTGGAGAGCCAGTGATAGAGTTTTGAAGGTTTTGCATGGCAGTAGGGTCGTTTTGCAAGAAAAAACGTATGGAGGTCATTATTTTTTGACATGAAGTCCATACAAGGTGGAGTCCCAGGTATAGATGGGAGCCCAGTATAGGATAGAGCTCTAGCAGCAGATGATCAGGCACGAGATGCGAGACTCAGAAGAATGATAGGTGATATCGCAAGATAAAGTTTCTATTATTGCATGAGGCTTCTCCGAGCAAGTCTCAGGTCAAAGTGAGCATAGTACATGATGGAGATGGGATTGAGCGGTCTGGCTTGACTCTTACCTATGTTTGCCGATTCATGATTAGGTGCTTGTCCCAAGGCTTGGGGGCATGAAATCCTTCAAGAAGCGCTCAAAGTCAAGTGGAGGCTGAATATCAAATCGAGATGAAGATTGTTGGGTTGAACACCTCAATTCATATCCTCAAAGAAGTCTAGATCCGATGATAAGTCCAGCCAAAAAGAAGCCCCAAAAGAGAAGAAAAATTTTTTTGGACCCAGCATGCTTGACCCGCAAGTGCCGGCCCACACCAGCACAGCCCGCACGGCTTGTGCATGGGTGTGCAGCCTAGGTGAGCATTGGCCTAGGCCTAGGCAGGCACGCGGCCGACCTAGGCCCAGCCCTGGTTGCCTTCCTTCAGCGATGGTTTTTGCACGAAGTTTGGCACGCGATCAATGGCAGTGCACATTCAACACGGCAATTTGACAACTGCATGCACGTCCCACGAGGATCTAATGGCCAGAAATCAATCCGATACTATTTAAGCCTGTTCTATTCTATATGATGTAGTTTGATTTGAGCATGATTTTTGGTATGATCGAGACTGATCGACGGTCAGGAAGGATTTTATAATCAGACAATAATTGGGAGAGCTACAGGACTCCGATTTAGACACGATTTAGACAATTGGACTCATGATGAGACATTCTTTGCAACAAAGGCTATAAATCCATGGGCATAAGAGCAGGTTGGGTGAGAGGATCAAAAAAGTGATGAATGGTCTCAAGAAAATCTGTAGCGACCGTAAATTAAGAGCTTGAGTAAGGAATTTCAAGTTTTTCATTGAAAGACTTGTACGAGATCGAAAGTGAAAGTTCAATCTTATAAATTTCTATTTTTCTCATAGTAAAATCTTGCATGCCTAAATTATTTATATCCTTTATTTTATTTTATTCTCTTCATCCTTCTCCTGTGTCATCAATTATCATAATCCTAGAAATAGAATCCGTATTTCATACAAATAATTCCCTAATGAGAGTGGTATCAGTATAGTTGATACCCTAACAACGTAAACCAAATATTACTTAAGTTAGTGCTTCTATGCTTGATCTGATTAAGCTTGTCTTTCAATAGGCAAAATAGATCTCTTGTAAGCCAACTAATTCTAGGCAGGAACTCCATGAGTTGTAGTTAAGCTATAAAAAGAATTTAAATTTTCCATGCATGAATTATCAAAGACTTCTTACTAAAGGCGATGGGAACATGATAGAAATCCTGATATTATTTCCAAGCCTCTCTCCTAATGAAGGTGTGTGACCTTCATCAGGATGATGAGAAGCTTTCGCTTTGCATCAGCTTCTTCCTTCTTTTCAGCAAAACCTTCATTAGGATGCCTTCGTGATGCCCATCCTTCAGATCTTCATCAACCTCTACAGGATTAGAAATTTGTCTAATTTCTCTTCCCAAGGGTGTCTGATCTTGCAAAAGCAATAAAAAAGGAGCTATTATGAGATAACTCTTTTAGATGGGTGTGCAGCTGAATTAACCTACAAAGTCCTGTTGCTCTAGCTCTTACAACATGGCACAAGAACACTGGCATTTCTGCACTCGTTCCATCTACTAATACAAGTTCCTACATGACGGTCCTTGAAAGTGATCCTACTCCAATACCAGTAGTCAAAAACTAAATTCCCACATAAGCTCTCGATGTATTTGTTTGCAGTTTGTGCTCATGCAAGCACAGGCTTCCCAAAGTGATCTTCCTCAGGTTACAGCATGATTCTGCGTCAATGCTAGAAGGGTCTGAGAAAACAAAGTATATAATAAAGCATATGAAGATTAAGAAAGAATGAACTTTCTATTGCCCTCAAATCATAGGATAAAAGAATTTATACTCTTTCTGGCAATATTGCTCTTTGTAATTGGAAAGATCCCGATTCCCATAAGGCAACCAACCCTTTTATACATTATGAACACCTTCTTTTGATAAAACAAAGGAGCCGCAAAACCCAAATGTTTTTTACTCAATTAAACCAATACATATCCAAACATAGAAGATCTTAAAATTAGTCCAAACCAGTAAGCAATTTGGGAGAGTACTTTCTTCCTCCTACCAGGGATAGCGGGGAAAAAACAACTAGCTGGTGCTCAGCCAAGTGCCTGCATGGATTGGTGACAACAGTTAAGACCATCAATAAACATTAAAAAAAGAAAAAGAAAAGAAAAAACCAAGGCATCCATGAAAAAAGTCCTACCTTGTCATTCATGTTATAAAGATACCACATTCAAAAAAAAAGTTTCAGGAAAAGAGAGCTCATGACAGCAGGTGGCAGCTAACCACACTCTTTTGATCAGATAAACTATACAAAGAATATCTGTCCCACATTCAATAGGCTCTCATGGGGAACATTAAAGATCACGCTGTTTTCCCTGCAGATTCTCTGAAGGAATGCATAAATGTAATCAACAGCAATCTTTTTAATAATTCCCGAATCCCTTCGGGCCCTCACAATTGTGTTTCCAAAAATGTGCACCACCCCAGCTTCCTTGCACCTGTTCAAGAAATCCAATTCTTCCCCTGCTGTCTGGCCTGATGACCTTACCAAACTGTTTCCCCAGACTGGGGATTGGGCGGGTATTATAGAATCATGATATGATGAATAACTTGGATCCATGTTGGAGGAGACTGTGTTGCCATTGTCATTCTCGGTAAAAAGGAAATCGGTAGATATCTCTGTCTGCTGCCTGTATAAGCTGTACTCATCAGAATCAGAGTAACCTTCCATCATGCTTTCCAGACGAACAAAGAGAGAGATGCTATCAAAAAGCATCTTCTCAAAATTGTCGTCTTTCTTGTGGAGATCTTTATATCCATATCTTACAACACAGCGGAACATGTGGAAATTCTTCGGGCCAATCCTCTTTACAAGAAACCGTTCTTCCATGGGTACTGTGTAGACCGGGAGGTATTTGACACATACGAAGACGACAACAGAGTGGATGGCAGGGAGGTTAGTGATGAAGTGGGAGAAGATATGAGGAACACCATTTGCCAGCTCTGTGTACACAAAGCCTATCCCAGGGACCCGGACCAAGCCGAGGCTGGGGCCGAGGCCCAAGATCCAGGCCATTGAGACCCTACTGTGCATCTCAAATTCATACCGCTTCACCGTTCCATAGTGCCATACATACATGAGGAGGAGGAAGGCAGCAGCAATGACCAGCGGAACCCAACCACCTTGGTCTATCTTGAAGAGCACTGCAGAAAAGTATGGGAGCTCCACCAGCAAGGAAAGACCAGTGAAGATGGCAACAAGGATCCAGTGGCTCCGCCATACCAACAGCATTATTGGAACCATAAGAAATGTTGTCACCAGCATAACTATCACCACAGCAGTTCCTGTTCACAAAGTATAGAATTTATTAATATAAAACAAGCATGGAGAAATTTGATGGAGAGATGCATGTATCTAACACACAGATTCTATCTTGCAATGATCAGTTAAAAACCAGATTATTGAAGAAAACTGAAAAATAATTATGGCACAAAATGGAATGTCATTTCAAAATCATGAAAAACCAGTTTGCTGACACTTTATGTTTACAGATTTTACAGCATGCAAATCAGATACATAGATCAACGTATAAATGATCGAATTTCAGCAATGACATATCATGCAGGTGGCAACATTAACTCATCAATTATATATTCTGTTTGCAAACATATATCATGGATTATAGGTGTCTGCTAAGTTTCTTACAATCAAAGATCTTCATAGTGTCTTTCGCTGATGTTTTCTTTGAAAAAGCCCTCCACCATGTGATTATGCTATTGTCTTTAGTTATTTTGAGCATGATGTGATGCACTCAGGTGAAGTACTTATCCAAGTTGACTTCCACTCCTTATCAGGCATTTGTGCCCGTAAAGAAGTCTGAATCTAAATACACAATAAAAACCTGACCTGAGCTGCCTGGTTTGGGAGTACTGAACCAAATCAGTGCAGAACTGGGTTAGTATGCAGGTCTCGTTTGGGGCAGAGATGGAACCGGTCAAAACCAGTCTAGACTGATTCCGTGCAGTTTGAACCAGTTTGTCCAGTTAACCCGAGCTGCATCAGTAAATATAAAAACACCCCATCTCACAAGTCCCAATCTGCCTCTCATTTTCTCATCTTCAAAATCCTAACCACCAAGGATCGTTGAATTGGTACCGAGACCTATACCAGTCATTGGCTGGTATGGTACAGTACAGTACTGTACCGGAATGCATACTGGTTTCTATGAAATTGAGAACCTTTCAAGCTCTCAGTCCCCACCTGCAAAAACATGGCATCCAAACTGGGCCCAAACCAAACCGAAATGCACAGTTCAAGAATGAACCGTACCATTTCGGTCCGGTTCGGAACATTTTCGAATGGTCCAGGATCGGGACCATTTTCCATGACCGAACCATCTCGATTCAGCACCGGTATGGTATGATATAGGCCGAATCGGGCGGTTCGGTCCGGTTTGGCAAACCTTGCTAGCCACACCCCTCGTTCCAATGCCACCACCATCAACCTTGAGTAGCTCTTCCACTGGTTGCCCTTGCCTATCTCCCTCACCAAATACGCTTTTTTGTCACTCTAGCCAAATACCCTCGAATGATGTCCTTGCCGCCTAGCCGGTCGCTCTGCTGATTTCCATGCAAGATATCGTACTGTCTCAGTTCCTAATCAGTAAAGCACCCGGTACTGGTTTTGAGAACCTTGGGAGTCAGCCCAAGATCATGACAGATAGCTGGCCATGATAGAAGAGCAATGCACACCTCTAAGAACAGAAAAATAGGACCTTCTTCATGTTCTAGAGGTATCAGGGCCTACAAAATCAGGAGAGAGTATTTTGACAGTTTTTTTGGTACAAGAGTATTTTAATTTTTGACAATTTAATAGATTTCAGAGCTTATCTAATTGCTCAAGATTTCACTCAGGAATATGCTGTTTAAGTAGATTTTTGGTCTAAGTGGCATGGAATTGACACCAGCGACGCTTTTATTGTCATGACTACAGCTCATGGCCAGCCTTTCTATTAGATAAACATGAAAAACACCCCCTTCCCTTACAACCTCTAGATAATGCTAACTATATCTGCTTCGCTATTTCTAGTCTCAAATAAGCTCCACTATGAGGCTTCAGCATTTCCATCACCATCTTAGCCATTGATTTCAGCAAAAGCCACCATGTTCACACTCCTTTGGTATAGATCCTAAACCATTATAACCTTGTGGTTGTATATTAAGCACAGAATCATTGTTGGCCATGACCCTTCATTAAGGTTAATTTGAGGCAACATCTCTAATATTGATTCAAAATAGAATATATTAACCCTCTCCAGTTTTTCCTGTGGTTTACATCTCTTCTAGATGGTACTTGATGAAGGAAGTGAAGCATACCCTTCTCTGATTATTGGTGACTATCTGACTAATACATTCACTTCTACTAATCAAATGAAGATTCAGTTACAGCTTACTCTCATTACAAGAAATCCCCTTCTGACTCTGTATCATTACCTAGTACACTTTTACTGTTTTACTTACCAATCTCTTGGAAAAGTAATCATCATGTGTCCATGAAGTGGGTCAAATTTTGAAGGCTTATTTCATCCATTGTCTTTGTTATGCATTATTGGATACTTCTGATGGATTGTTACTATCTTGCTCTGTAGCCTGCTTATTCAAACCTTAGACCTTTGTTGACTTTAAGCTAGTAATTCTCCTGTCAAGCATTCCACCACCAACTCCAGCCTCTGGCTGATAGATGCTCTCATGTCTGAAAATGCTAAGAGCATACTATTCTCTTGTTCAGTGCCAAGGCTATAAATGTAAGTGGCCTATGCTTCAGTTTTAGCTTTTTAACTTTAACAACTCTGTCTCTCTCCAACATTGGTGTTAAACTCATTACTCTCCAACATTGGTGTTAAACTCTGTCTCTCACCATGATATATTTCTTTTATTTTCACCATTGTGTGGTCCACCATTGCCGGCAGATGACAAGCAGGTCCATTACCAATGGCACTTAAAACTTGTACAATTAATTGCTATCAAAATGTGGTCCTTGATGAGTGGACAAAACTTGTTGAGATAATTGCAGCACCATCAAACAGCTTTGCTTCACACCATTGTGTGCTTTATGTATCCATTAGCCAAGTTGTGTCTTTAGTCTACATAAAGTGATGCATTACATGCAAAGACCACAGGCTATTCTCAGAAAACATACTGGGTTGTTTCCAAAAATTTTTCAATTCTTGCAACATGTTTAATGTAAGAAAGATGATGAATGAAAGCATGAACGATAGTTTTAAAGTGGGTTATGATGTGAAGTTGCTCAGCAACTCTTGCCGTATTACTGCATAGGCCTTTCTTCACAAGTGAAACTATTAGAAGCTAAGCTGATAGTACTGAATGGATGAAAGGTTGGGCCATAAGAGAGAAGCAAGTTTACTGCATGAGCAACACTTAGATGTGAATGTTAAGGTAGAAGTAACATTAAAGGAAATTTAAAGGCTTCGTTAAATTGGGAATTTTAGATGGTATGATCACGTGCAACAGCAAACAGAGGAGAAATGGTAGGAAGAGCAGTCTAAATTTCTGTTGAAAGATCAAAAAAAAAAAAATCAGCAAGTAGAAAAAAGAAGGAAAAACAATTGTATAGCAGTTCTAGGGGCTAAAGAAATCCTGTATCATGTATCCAAAAAAAAAAAAGCGAAGGAATAAATGATAAGCTAATATGGCAAGTATGTCATCAAACTGTAGGGTGAGTATGCAATTGTCATATTTTGGAGGAGCATATATGCAGCTTGCAGATTTTATGAGAGGTATATGTGCATGTTGTACACTTCTCGATCGATATATGTGTGTTTTTCACCTCACGAAGGGATTAACAGGCAAAGAAGTACTTTTTGAAGGCTATGTATCAAGTATCAAACCTTATGATGATCAGTCACGTGACAAGTCTTCATAACTACTGTCATCATACTAATTCATGGCAACATCTGACCATATTACAATAAAGCAAATATGCCTTGCAATTAGTTTTGATAGGCATAAAGATAAGGCGAGCTTACCATATGCATTTCCAATCTGACTTACATTTTTGAATCCAGCTGTAACAGCTATGCAAAGAACCATAAGGATCCAATTAATATCTGGAATGTATA
This sequence comes from Areca catechu, assembly GCA_021397845.1. Taxonomy (NCBI): domain Eukaryota; kingdom Viridiplantae; phylum Streptophyta; class Magnoliopsida; order Arecales; family Arecaceae; genus Areca; species Areca catechu. Next base: position 15,962,199 of record CM038045.1, read on the forward strand.
TCTGACCTAGGAACCTTTTTGATGTATGAACAACTTTGACCCTTGGAAAACAACCAAGTGCAAGTGCTTGTTTGATTATTGAAAATGTTGCAGATATGGTTGCTTGACTAGCGACCACTGCTGCTGCTGTTGCAATGACAAAAGTTGGCCAGTATATAACACCTATAAAGAATAAAAAATATGTAACCATCCACTCATATAGAAAGTGAGACTTAAATGGCTCTATGCTATGAAAGTCAATAGGGACCTGGAATAGAATGATAAAAAGCATCTAATACATGCCCTCCGTTGCTAACAATGTAAGCAGCTTGTCCAGTGTATGCCAGAAGAAGGCAAGGAAACACAATGAGAGTGAAAGCTATCTGCATAGAGAAAACACATGATCTGAGCTGGTAAAGAGGAAATTAAGACATTGATCTTAACTGTGTAAATGAACATACAAACCTGAACAGCTAGGACAGGAAAATGACACAGATCAGCAAATAATGCTTCTGTCCCTGCAAAACAGTGTTGCAGGACAATGCAAATTAGCTTTCGGTACACCAAGAAAAAAATATATGACATACAGCAGAAAAAACATCAGTTCAGAAGAATCTCACCTGTGATACTAAGCAGAATTCCTCCAAGAGAGGTCCAATTATTAACCTTCCCTCGTCTAAAATAACGATATATATAAACTGGATTGTAAGCCCTGAGAACAGAACTATCATATTTCCATATGTTCAGAGCACCGATAGCACCAATTAGCATAAACCAGATGAGGACAATGGGAGCAAAAAGCCATCCAACCTTGTCTGTACCATAGTGTTGCATGCTAAATAAACCAACTAATATGACCACAGCAACAAGGATAACCACATCTGAGGCATCAGGATATGAGGGAAAAGAGCAATTAGCCACACACAACTCAAAAATCGATAACCCCTCAAAAACCCTCAAATATCAATAACAATAAACAAAAAGTATAAGACAATTGAAGTCAACTATTTACTAATGTTAAATTAGGAAGATTTATCATTCAAAAACAGGATCTTATCCTTATTCTAGATTCAAATTTTATATTTTGAATGTTGAGCCAAAGAACATGAAGTTGGAAATTTCTGCTCAAAGTGGAGATTTCTAATTCCATGATTTTAGGGACTTCAAAACTCAATACTATCGAACATCAAATTGTTTAATATTACAACTTGTAACTTTCAAGCACATAAAAATATGACAAATCCTGATGATTTTTTTTTTTTTTAACATGGAAATGTTACCAAATCTTTTATCTCCCGTCTAGACATACCCTTTGAAAGGCATTTGTAATATGCTTATGGTGGACAATTTTCATGGAATGAACAATCCTCATCATCAGATTCAATAAATGAAAAACATTGGCATCATGCTTAAGAGTATAATTGATGTCAAATGGACTGATAATATTACCTAGGCTTATAAGCAACAAAAATGATTTTCTGCAATTGAGAGAATCAAGGGTTCCATGAATTCACAAGTATGAATCAAAGCAGATATACGCATGGTTCGGGGAAAAAGATATACCATTACTCATCTTGGGATGGTCAATCTTTATTCCACCCGATGCTGAAAGAACTGCAAAAAAGATAAAATTTTAAAGTTTAGAGTTAGAATTTTACAGAGGTTAGCAGAGCACTCACATACAAGATATACAAAGAAACATTTGTAGTAAGATTGCTGTATATAATTGAAAGTATCCTGGAAAATGCTTGTACAATTGAAGAAGCCCCTTTATGAAATCATACAGATCCGATGACAACTTTTCAAGAACATTCAATGTACAACATTCGGTGAAATGTCTTTCTTTCCCATAACATATATTTTTAGTCAAAACTAAGATTTTTTATTAATATTATGCCTCCACAAAAAGAGTACAACTCAATGGAAAACATTAAGACTTTAGGTTTTGTTTGGATGCCTTTATAATTAATCATTTTTTACTTCTTTTTGCTTGTAAGTTTAATCAAAGAACTATTCAATACTTATTTAAATTGAATTTCATTATAAATAACTCTCTAGGAGACAGTAACCTGAGAAAATAGCAAAACATGCAATTTTACTACTGAAGAGACTTAAGATTTTTTATCATTATTTTTAAGCCATGCATGCAGTATGCACATAAGATTATAAGTTCCCTTTGCAAAATGAGAACCTCCAATCAATGTATTTCATCAGTGCATTTGTACCCAATGAAGCATAGACATGAATACATGATATGGATATGCCAATACGGAAAATCTTACAAGATACAATATGGCTAGGTTACATAAAGAAATTATGTATTTCCACTTGGACATGCGTACGCAGTTAATACACAGGTTGGTATAAATGTATTTGAAAAAACCCATAAAGCATAGTAGTTTATCAAAATAACAGTCCATACTTTGTATGTTAGCATCACGTTTTACAAGCTTATCACTTGTCATTATTCAAACCCATAAACTTTGATGCAGACTTCATATTTTTATATATTAAATCAAATATTCCAACAACGATGACTCACCATTACAAGACTAGCATTAAAAAAAGAAAGAAAGAAAATACCTGTTGTATTTTTGGAAGAATCAAGACAGCATCATGAGTGAATCCAAGAAGTACTTGGATTTTTTTTTTAAAAAAAAATTAGAATAGAATGTTCAACACAAGTATCAGACACATATCAGAGAAGTACCCAATAAGTATCAGAATCTGATAATACCCATATGGAGAGGCCATGTGGTTTGAAGTATGCAGACCTGGTAAATCCAAATACAGCCATAATTGCATATATATATATATATATATATTTGAAACTTAAGAAGCAAAAAATCTCATTGGGTATCAAGCCTGATGCATGAGTGTGAATGTTTTTAAAGAAAAATAAGCTGATTTACAGGACTCAGCCCATTATATGGGTCAACACACAGCACACATAACACCTCTTATAAGTAATTAGTATGTAACTTCAAAATTCGAATGAAAATATACATGACAGCACAAAACATGACTGGTGTACCATGTATAAGGCTATAGAGCAAGGAATGCTGAACCGTGCCGAACCGGCAGGTTCGGGGCGTACTGAATTGGACCGGTGGCTGGCCGGCACGGTTTGGTCATATATTTTGGTTCCCACCCATTTTTTTTTAAAAAAAATTATGTACCGGCCCGAACCGGTCCAGAACCGGACCGAACCGGACCTGAACCGGTCAAAACCATGCCGAATCGGTTGGTTCGACCGGTTCATGACCGATTCGAACTGGTTTTCCTTTAGTTTTTTTTGCCTTTCACTATTGGCTACTGTAGCCATGTGGGGAGAGGGGCCGTTGTTTTGGCTTATTAAGAAAGCAAACAGACATCCAGAAATTGAAGAGGAAGATAGAATCAAAGTATGTATAGCTTTCCTTTCCCTTCTTTCCCTCTTCCCTCTCTTTTTTTGTTAAAATTTGTGTAGAATAAAAAATTAAGAAAAAATGCTGTCAAATTTTTTTTGTTGGCCATGATTTTAGAATATGTGGCAGATGCAGGATAGATCTATACAATAATACTAAGATCTTGATTTTTTGTTAAGTATATAATTTTTTAAATAAAAAAAAATTGAATTAAAAATGAATAAAAAAATAATTAGTAAAAAAGCTGTAATTATAAATTATTAATCTGGGGCTCGTAAGCTACTAAGTATATCAATAATCTCGATATTTATGGACATCGATACTTTACCCGATTCTAGACATTGGTATGTAATTATATTTATATGTTACCTTTCACTTTCATGAATTGCCGATAATCTTAATTTAATTATCATTTTATATTTTATTTTAATTAAAATTAATGTATTAGCATTTTTTAAATCCTAAACCCTAAACCTTGAAATCTTCAATCCTAAACTCTAAATTCCAAATCCTAAAGGCCCTAAACACTAAATCCTAAACCCTAAACTCTAAAAAAAATAAAATAAAACCTAAAAAGGTCAAAATTTATAAAAAAAAAAAGTGTGCCGGTTCATACCAGCATCCTAATTGTATCGTATGTCGATACGGTATGGTACCGGTACCGTACCGGCTGACCACCGGTATGGGTCCCGGTACCGGTACCAGGAACCCTGCTATAGAGCCTACTGGTGAACCAATATGATGACCCATGGTCTCGATAAAAACTCCCAGTTTTACAAAATATAACATACTGAATCTCCTATTTAAAAAAGACACTGAATTTGGGAGTGAAAACTTTTCATTAATTGATGGATCGTATCCTTCCATCAAATACATGAATGATGAATCTCAAATCAACAACTGAATCAGACAAATAGAACAATCCACATAAATTTTAAAACAAATTATATAATAAAATGAATTTCTAATACCAAATCTCTATGGTTGACAATTATTATAAGTTTATAACCATTCATTGAAGCACTCCTCCACTATACCAGTCACATGCATACCATGCAACGGTTGACACAGCATCTGTCAAACAATATTTCCTCTTAAATAAGCAATGCAATCTTAAGCACCCATAAACCAGATACAATGGTGAAAATAATCCAATTCCAAGAATCTATTGATTGACAAAGGATATAGAATGAAATTCAGACAGCTCACAGAAATGATTATACTGAAATGTTTTATGATATAGTAGATCACCATGCTGGTCCTCTACAAACCCACTGATCTAAGAAGATAGACCAACCATAGGTCCATGCTAGATCATCCAAAATACAAAAAGCAAAAAATAAATAGTTATACTGCAGCAAAAGAATGAAAATGTTGAATTGGAGTCTTGAGATGCATGACGTTTAAATGGAGGACTTTTTTATGCAAACCATGTGAAGATGCAATGCTAGTTGAGAAAAGCAAAAGACTAAAATAAATGCACCATGTTCACAAAAAGATATAAATAATAATAACAAGAATGATGATAATGACGATGAAGCCAACGCATCCAATTCTCACTAAGGCATAGTACTAAATAACGTGCACTTCCATGATTTACACCCAAGATGGCATAATCACCCCAAAAGTTTTTGGAATCTTAATGGCATAGACCCGCAGCATAGATGTAGGAGGCAATAAATGAAGTGAGAAGTTAGGGAACTAGCAGCAGCAGAAGCTTGATAATCATGAAATCTGGATTCTGATTATGGAATAGAGATTTGTTTGGACTACCAAAAAGGATGCTCACTTTGTCAGGAATGAGAGCCAACACAACAATTTATTCAGTCTTTGCAAATAATGTGGACATTCTGTGAACCAAGTACAAGGTATGATGCATGTGTTTGTACAGGTTTGTGCAGCACTTACTGTCAGGGAGGAAAAACTCGAAGAAGATGAAGAGATCTTTGACTAAAAATATTGCTGTAATGAAAGATACAAACAACATTAGGGAACCGATCTTTGCAACTACGGAAGCCGATAAGCTGTAGGATATGGTTACAGAAAAAAGAATATTGTAAACAAGACCCAGACTTCCTCAGCAAAAAAGAAAAAAAAATAAACCTAAATTGCCATCACCAAGCGCTTATGTAAATGGATACATGAAGGGAATTACTGGGAGCAAATTGACTAAAGATGATGTACATAGAAAAATAATACAGTTGAGCTACTGAGCAAAGGAAAAGTAAAACACAGAACAAACTGACCTGATATAGCTGGAGTAAGTATCCCATCTCCAATTGCCATACATGTGCCAACAAGAACAAGAATAAGAAGAGCATTCTTTTTATAAGAGCGTGCCTCTAACCATCTCTTGATTTTCGCTGCTAGTGAATTCTCATCATATGTCTGACGACTATACGTTGTTAGTTCTTCATCTGTTCTATGTTGGTTGGGAATAGTATTTATCTTTGCATGGCGACAAAGTAGTGAGTATAGAGCAAATGTACCACCTGTACATAACAAATTGACAATCATATTTTTTCAGTATGTATAAGAAGGAAAAGACAGTGGCCAAAGCGAATGAAGGTTTCATGTTTAATAACCCATAATATTAATGACAACAATGTACAACATTCAGGTTTGCATTTTATTTTTTCTACAACAAATCAAACCAGCATTCTGCATATATTAGCTTCCACAAATTTATGTCAAAATCTATATTTGACAAGCAAACTAAATCTCCATCATCCACTAAAATAAGGTATGTATCATCTTGTGCACACATAGTGACAAGTATTAAGAATAATCAGCAAAATACCAACTGCTTCTGCATGGAAGCTACGATGTCGGAGTTGAAGCATAAGATCATTGATAGACACTCAAAAATACATACTGCAGAGAGAATATTTAAGTGGATTTGTAACCTAAGTTTGCTAAACAGTACATGGACATATGTAAGGATATTCACTGAAGGGATTACCTAGGAGAGAATCTACAGTGAGCATTAAAACTATTATGTGATGTAGAAAACAGAAACAACAGTTCCCAGGCCATGTATAATTTCAATAATCATAAGAGACTAAGGACCTTATATTGGAACCTTGATGGGGTCTCAATATCTAACAAATTAGCAATGAGACTGATAGGGCTGATTGATGATGAGTGTCTCTTTACCGAGATTTATAAAGGCCATACAGAAGGAGAAAGGAATTAAACAAAGATGAGTTTTGAAGAAAAGGCAGATAGGAATGCTAAAAAGTTTACTGCAAGCTACTTCTTGGATAGGAGTTCTATGCTTCTACCTTCTTCTAATCAAGCATAATGATGACTAAATTCAATTGTTTGGAACCATAATGAAATCCTTTTTGAAGATATTCATTTTCCTGGAGAAACAAATAAGATACCTAGGCACCATGGTCCATGGCATTGTGATACTGCCAGATTTTTTTTTTTGGAAAGGGGGGGAAGGGGAGGCTTCTAGGGCCAAAACAACTTCAATGGATCTCTCATCATCGAATGTTTCTTTGATGCAAAGCTTCACAAAATATTGGACATATCAGCAAGGTGTTGATATCAACTCACAACATATCATATTTGAAGAAAAAAAAGAGAAGCATCAAGACTGCAGGAGGTCTCTCCAAGGACCCTCATGTTTATCTATCTATTTCTAAGTATATAAACCTTTCCATATAAATAAACCATGAAAGCAATATGGTAAGCATTAGAATTGTGGATCTTTGGTGGTGTTAGTTATAACTGCTCTTGTAAATATGACATAAAATGGGCACCCTAGTGTATGGGGCTCCCACTATTGCAAGGTCTAGGGAGGATCTGGAGAGGATATTTCCATGTTTTGAACCCGTGACATCCAAGTCATATTGGTGCAACCTTACCATTGTATCAAGGCCTGCCCTCTTTTAGGTAAATATGAACATGCGGCTAAAAATGTGTTTATTGTAAAAAATGCTATCTATAAGAGCCTATGGACTTTTCTGAGTGTGAAGTTTGAGCCATCACCCACAAAATGAGTTGACCATTGCTACGACATCCCAATACTTGCTCCTAAAGTTCATAACATTGGGACAGGATTTATATTCCTAAGTGTCTTGTGATAGCATAAGGGTCTGAGTGCAATATATCAACTTGTTAATTGTTTCTTTACATTTAACTACCTCAAAATGTTCTTCATGGTGACACGTAATTTCACCAGATCATTGACATATCTTACCATCACAGCATTAGAATCCTTTTTGTTGTTGATTAATCTGAAACATAGGATTCTTATATCCTTTTGCCCATCATACAATTACTAGACAGATTTTCTCTCTTTTATAATGTATGTGTGCTTGCAGCATTAATTAAAACAGAATACTGTCAAAAATCTTTTGCAGTTTCTTTTTTACTTTGTTCTTTTGAGCTCTAGATTTGTGATAACCAAACTCTTTTGGGTTACAGTTGTAATGAGATTGCATCAGAGTTTTTTCTAACATCTTAGATTTATAAGATTGATTTTTTTTCCCCACAAGCATTCAGCTGTATATGTATTGCTTGGATGTAGCAAAAACAAACATAAGAAAATAAAAATGGAGAATGATAGTGTACCTTGACCATTGTCATTTGCCCTCAACACCACAAAGACATATTTAAGGAGTGGGATGAGAGTAAGGGAGTATATAATCAAAGAAAGAGCTTCAATAACATCCTCTGGATCTTTTGCCCCTTTAGGAAATGTATTGCAAAAAACGTATAGCGGTGATGTTCCCAGATCTCCAAATACCACGCCTAGACTCTGAAATGCTAGCCTTAAAACTAAAACCAATGAGAATTTCTGCAAGGAAGAACAAAGCATGTCAGCAGATCGATGTGCTTCAATGACTAGATCGCAAACATTAGTTTGAGCAAATAAAGATAGAAAAAAAAAAGGAAAAGAACACAGCTCTTAGATCAGCTTGTGCCTAAGAGATTCCACGAGCAAAAGATGATCATGTTTTTATTCTTACTAGAAGAAGACAAGAAGCTCTAGAAGTCAGAATGACAATTTTCTGAAGAACTTACAATTTCACATTCTCAGAAGATCAGAATGTATGAAGTTACCAAACTGAATAATCATAAATCATGTGAATCATCAAAATGCCCCTTGCTATTTTTTTTTCCAAATAATTCATATATCAATCTTCAACATGCTTTTTAGTGAACTTATAGCATTTTGTTCCATCTCAAACACAGGTTAGCAAATTACAGAAAAAGGAAACATATTAACCAATAACATGACACTCGGTAAAGAATGAATTTGCCTTCCATTACTTCATGCCAAAAAAACAAAACACAAAAAAACCTTAATAACCATGATGGAGATCCAAATCAGATAAGATTTCAGACAGATGTTAGCTGTTATATGTTCTCTAAATTGAATTATAAGATCTGATTTTATAAATAAAGAGATTCCACTAACAATACAGGAGTATGGAGCTGATATTAAGAAACGGAGAAAAGATAATAAAATATGATGATGCATCTGAAAGGAAGTGGACATTCTACTTCTGCCCAATTTTTGGAAAAGAAAACCGAATCTTGTTGTAAAGAGGAACAGATAAGTAATATAAACTATAGGATGGGCTCAAAAGCGAAGATTGAAGTAAACCTTTTCTCTGTACATATTTTTAAGCCTACCAGCCTCTTCCTCCATGGGCTGATCGAGGTTTTGATCCAAAACCCACATACTCCCTTTATCTGTGTCCTCATTCACCATCTCCAACGCCATGAAATCCCAACTCTTTCAGCACACTCTTTCGATATCTCTGCTCCTCGAAGCGGCCCAAATCAACACCTAAGATCTAAATCTCTGATATCAACTCGCTCACATCATATACAGGCACCAGAAGCACATCTGACCTTGGTAGGAGAGAGGTATCTCTGTGGATATGAGATAGGGTCCAAGCGGCCAAAAAAAGAGACTTGGGGAGTTGCAATACATGCGACTGGAAAGCAAGATGCTAAATTTGACATAGAACCCATTCCCGTATAACAAAAGGCATCCAAAGATCCGAACTTTTCCGGGTGAGAAGAAATAAAATCGCCGAAAAACTACAAATCCACCAAGAAAACACCATTTGCTCGATTCCAGAGGCAAAGCCCACGGATTTCCCGAGCTCTGATGCCAGCCAGCTCCAAAAGTCGATCTTTGGCAAGTAATCGGGCGGCAGTTGTCACCAGGAAGGCAGCGAAGACAGAGGAGGATAGAAAGGCGCTTGCGGAGCTTGGGAGTGCTCGCAGGTGGCACCAGGGGAGCCGGGCGTGGTGCCCGGTAGGGGAGAGGCGATAAGGACGTCGCGTTGCGAGGATTTGCTGGGTTTAGGATCACAGCGGGGATTCCGGAACCGGAAGAGAGAGAAGCGATTTCTACTGCATGGGGTAGCGGACTGGGTTTCATACAGAGAGCGGGCGAGCGACGAAGCGGGTGGCGCTCTAATCCTCTCCATTGACCAGATTGCGTCAAGGAAAATTAACAGTAAAATTAGATTTGAATTAGCTATCTGTAGCCACTAATTTATCAATCACTTTTAAAATCGGAGAAATATAAAATTATTACCATGAGGCTCGGAGCTTGTGATCCTTCTCTAATTGGCTAGATGAAGTGAATTACAAATTATGAATTTTTTTCTTGTTATACATATAGTTATTCTCATAAATAATTTTTTTGGTAAGAAAATTCTCATAAAAAAATTATTACATATAAATTATCAACATAAAGATTAGTGTTTGCAAATTTGGAAGATCAGTGAACCATATCCAGAAATCATCAAGAATATCAGTAGGAATGGAGGTCAATTATGGACCGAATAAGTTTTATTATTATTTCATTTAATTAGTTCATGTAGATCCTATTTGGTTCCATATTCCATTGAGAATAAGGATGTATTCCTATAATAACATCCAAATAGCTATAAATCCCGAGAAGTTGTCATCTGAAATTGATATTCCAGTCAACATCTTCCTATTCTAGAATTGGTATTCCATGGTCCAATTCTTAATTTCTCTATTCCCCTGATATTGAGGGGTAAGGGCTATCATTTCTTCATTTGGATTGGTTTGGATTGAAATCCATCTATTCCCGCCTTCCTCTTTTTCCCTGTTTGTACGGTGGAGAGTGGGAGATAAGGCTTCCCTATTGCCTTCCAACCTACTTTTCATTTGTGAAGTACTGAAATTTGAAGTCAAAATAAGTACCGTTGTTTAGATTTATTTGAATCTATATTTTGATGTTTCAAATATGGGGATTCAGGGGATTATGTGGTCTACATTTCCTCTTCAGCCAAGCAATATGCATAAACCATGTTACAACTAACATTGATCTCCTCCCATGCGAGCTAGGGCCAATTTAGGGCCGGAGAACCATTCCCTCAAGAAGAGCTTGAAAGACAAAGTATTTAGTCATTTACTTTTTTCTTACCTTCTTTTCTAGCAGGTTAGGGTTATCTTCATGCTTGCTACTCATATTTTGCTCCCTTCATTTGGAAAAGTGATTAGGATTTCATCCCAAGCCAGCCCTCATGTAAATCATCGCTCTACTGCGAGATGGGGAAGCGAATATGGTGTTGTTCACCTATACAACCTCAATCAGCCCCCTAAATCAAAAGGACTATTTTCTTAGTTTTTGCAAATTTGATTTCCTTTGAATATTTTTTTATAGTATTATCGAAATAGAGAACTCAATATTTTTGGGTTACATTGTCATGGGGATTTAGCTTTGTCTTATTTTACAATTTTGTAGATAAGCTAACATAATTTTTAGTATGTTTTTCTAATAGGTTTAATATTTATTTCTGATATTATCTCTTTTGTACCATTACAATAGGGCTTTCATTAATCTTACATATTTCATCGTTCTATTTTTTGGTACATGAAGGGTCATTTCTTAGGTGATATTTAAGTTTGGTCAATAAAGACTGCATTTTGATATGGTTGGCATCATCCCTGGTACTTGATTCATAGTTTTAGAATTTGCAAATCTTTTTTTATGATTTTTATTTTATTTTATTTTGGCAAAGATGATGGGTTGTAGCTAGATTTAGCATGGCTTGGAGACAAGGGTTGAACTATTTAATTAGTTCAATTATCTTGTAGCTGCGATGCTCCACTGGCTTCACATTCGCATTTTCAAAGCCATATATATATATATATATATTATTTTTGAGATAGATGATGTCAGATTTTGTAAGCACTAGTAATCCCATGTTGATCATTTATTGGTGACATCTTTTTCTTTGATGATTTTATTTATCCTTTATTAGAATTTTCAGGATATGAACCTACTCTATTTTATATATTAAGTTTGATTAGAATTTTTTGGTAATTTTATTTTGACAATGATGATGGACTACAACCTGATTGAGCATGGCTTGGAGACAAGCTTTTAACTATTTATATGATTTATTTTATTCTTGTAGCCTCTATGCTCTACTAACTTTAATTTCGCATATTCTAAGCATTTTTTAGCTATGTTTTGTCTGCTATTTTCTATATTTCCTTTTGTAATTATACATATTATTTGATTTTGTTTACAACATTAGTTATGTTATTGTTGCAATCGATTGTTCTTTATTCTTATATGTGCCAAGTTTGTGTTGATATAGCTAAAATATCCAAAGCACAGTCAACCGATAAATTAGATTAAAGAGAGTAGGATCATCTTGAAGGAGGATACCAAATTGGACTGATGCTCTCAATTTAATTATACTAGCCCTAATGAAACAAGAGAATGACCAGAACAATTATCTAAATGGTATATTTTCTTAAGAGACATGGAAAAAAATGACAAATTCATTTAATGAGTAAACAAAGAAATTTTTTTTTTTATAAAAATCTGAAGAACCAGTTGAAGGTCCTTAAGAAAAGCTTCAATATGTATTTTAACTTGGCAAATTGATTGGAATGGGATTGGGACCTTTCACTCAAAGTGGCTACTCCTGGTGATGAACAAATATGAAATGATGTTATCTCGATGAGTACTGTGTAGCTATTAATATCACAACTATTAAGCATATCGACAGATAACGATCATTGTTTATTTGTATTCATTATAGGTAAATAAGGAGTATGCCCGCATTAAGGATAAGCCCTTCCTTGCCTACGATGATATTAGCATGCTGTTGACTTGGTGCCAATTCACACCTTTGGGTCCCACTCCGCGTAATGCGATAACGGGCTAGGTGACTGGGGTTAGGCCAACGTCCCTGAGTTGGCTCAAAAGGGCTTTGCTCTCTTGTCGGGTCGACTAAATAAGTGCACACTCAACCTGTGGTCCTCATCCGCTGTGCAGTTTAAGATTGTTGGTTTCCAGCCTTTCAACGGGGACGCTCCTTTAGAAATGGTGGTTAGGGGCCTTGATCCTACAACTGGTATCAGAGCCGAGGTCGCAGGTTCGATTCCGAGATAGGACCTCTCAGGCGGGTTTCGTTGGGGGGGATTGTTGACTTGGTGCCAGCTCACACCTTCGAGTCCCACTCCGTACAATGCGGTCACGGGCTAGGTGACTGGGGTCAGGTCAACATCCCTGAGCCAGCTCGAAAGGGCTTTGCTCTCTTGTCGGGTCGATAAATGAGCACACACACAGCCTGTGGGCCCCGTCCGCTATGCAGTTTAAGATTGTTGGTTTCCAGCCTTTCAATGGGGACGTTTCTTTTAAAATGGTGGTTAGGGGCCTCGATCCTACACATGTTTTTCTCTAGGAGCTCAGCTAGTGGTAGGTATGGAGACATGTTTGCTATTCCCAAGGAGGTTTTTGACAATAATACCTTCGAGGACAAGGTAGATTGATTTAGATGCCTTGAATCTTAGACAACCCTTGCAACCTATTGGTGGTGTCTGATTTTCATCATTTGGCCATTTTGAACCTTTTGAACGTAGTATGTTTGATGTATCCCCTAATAGTCCGACTACATGTACTTTACCATCGCCCATAGAGATTTTTTTGTTGCACATCCATCCTTCTTCATTAGTAAGAGGTCCAGGTCAAGCTCTATGATTACTTTAGTAAGAAGTCGCTTGAATATTGATGCAAGCGATGCCCTTCAAGATTTAATAGAATAAGGAAGACAAAGATTAGAAATTGCCAATGAGATATTTCGAAGGGATAAGCTTGTCAAGCCTACTGTTTATTCGATTGATGAGTGCATGCTAAAACTGGAGAAGATTCTTGGTATTATGACTGATTGCATCATTGCTGCAGGCGAGGCATTTAAATAGGAGATCAATCGATGGTTCTTCATGCATTATGAGAGACCACTATTAGAAGCTTGGCTCAAGAGATAAATGGCTGACTTTTATCGAGTCCCATAATCGATGTCAACCCCTTCTGGATACAATATATTTGTTTATAATATGTTCATACCATTATCATGCATTCTGTGAGTCAAGGTGGCACTAATATTTTCATGCCTCCTTCATGCATAGCGGCAATCAAAGAGTCCCTAATCATGCATAGCAGCAATCAAAGACCCTGATATTTTCATCCCACCTTTCATGCATGGTGGGAATCAAGGTGGGCCTAATCTATTCATGGATCAATCATTCATGCCTAGTACTCATGGTAGTCTTTCTGAAACTACTACTCGATCTCTCCAAGATAGCCCCCTACCCTTCATGCATAGTTTAGTTGCGCCTCCAATCTATCCTGATGACATATACATGCACTGTTGATAATGATTTGTAATGTCTTGTCATTAAGGTCTGTTAAAAGTATAAATGTCGTTACTAGTAATATGTGCTTTATATTGTACTTTTTTAGACTACGATGATTTATATTTAATCTACATAATAGAGATATGTGGTCATTAAACTCGTGTCAGGTGTGCTTGTGAACACCTATGTTAGTTTATTTTGATATGGCTATATACTTGTTATATGAATATATATAAATTATATAATGATTATATATATCTGTAGGGCATTATGATAATTATATCCATTGTTTTCATATCTTTTTTGATTCTATCATTGCTGCATGACATATTGATGCATTTAATATAAATATGTACCATGTTGAAGCATTGAGATGATTGCAGTTGTGTAATACAAGCTTCAAGTACATCTTATTATATGGACATGCAATTTAGATCTATTGACAGCCTTATTAATTTATTTTTTTTGATATGCCTGTTAACACACTATCTTACAAAGGTGTCATCATTAACATACATTTTTTTAGATGGATATCTTGAAAGAGTTGCTAGATTTTTTTATTGATGAAAATAATTATTGGCAAGATATCGTAACTATACTTATAAGTAATAGATTAATTCAACTCGACGATTGTAATGTACATTATAAGATCCTTTATCGAACCCATCTATCTCGGGTTACAACCTTATAATAGACATGCTGAGTAGGCATCCAGAAAGAGATTATGATCATTTTTGAATGACAAATACAATATTTCTACAGCTACATTAGCTATTTGTATCACATGGCTTATTTTGTAGCACCTATAATGTGACGGTATAGGAACAATTGGCCTACTTTCTATATTGCATAGATCATGGTATCACTAATAGAGTTTTAGCTAAAACTTTCTAGCACTTAGTGAAACTATATCACGTCATTTTAATAATGTATTGAAAGCGATATATTCATTGAAGCAAGAATTTATAGTCCAACCTAATGAGAATATTGGTGTCTATCCATGCATCCGTGAGAACAACCTCTTCCATGCTTATTTTGTGATAAATTTGAACTTACTTAAGCTTCATGTTTAATTTTCATCTTCATAGTTCATATGTCTAACACCATTAGATTATATCACAGAATGCTATAGGTGCAGTTAATGGTATACACATACCTATCATGATCAGGAAGAGCAAACAATCTCGCTTTTGGAATTGGAAGGGTACTATTTTTCAAATGACCATAGCTTCATTTGATCACTCATTCTTTAAATTGAGATGCACTGACTTTATTTTCTCAAAAAAGCATTGATGTTGCATTTCTTCGTCTATTGGTCTTGCTATAATATTTTGGGCCACTTCGAATGTGCGGGTCATTACAGTATAATGTTTTATACAAATAATAATATAATACTGATGCCACATCAAGTCAATTTTATGAATATGAACCTTCATCATTGTATTGTTCAATACAAAAATAATTTATTTATTTTAATCTACTTATTACACACAAATTTGTGTTTAATGTTTCATGTGGCTGCTATTTTTTGCTCCACTTGTATTATGGGCTCCGGAAATCGTAGTAAAGGTATAATCAAATATCTTTTGGTACCTGTATCTATATATGTACGTAATATGATAAGATAAATTAAGTTTTCATAACAAAAAAAATTAAATCATCGTACTTTATAAACTTGCCTAGGGGAATCCTTGGGTTTTTCAAAAATTTTTCCTCCATCAATTCATAATGAAATAATGATTTATTTCCATATCAACCAGACATCCGATGGAATAACACATGTATTAATTATATCGGAACCACGTGGAATACTACAATTCTAACCAAACAATAATTCGAAATAATAAATGTAAATAGTCATTCTTCAAAAATTCATATTTTTATTCTTGGAATGAAATTTAGATATCCAAATACCATCATGTAATGTGCTCGGTGGAATGGAATAAATTACCATCTTTGGACATCCAAATCCAAAAAAAAAAAAAATTATCGCTTCTTCATGCATTTCCCTTTTAGAGAGAGAAAGAGAGTGACAGCATCTCCTTCATAATAATTGTCACCTACCCTGCTGTGCCATAGGTATTTGAGCGGTGGACCGACGACTACAAGTTTATCAGGACGCCGGATAGAAATAATTAACAAGTTGAGCGAGTGGGTCGCCGTCTCCTGGGACCATCCGGTCATCCGGACACCCACGTGGTGCCGAAAGTCATAAAGTAGTTCTCGTGCATTAGTCGTTGCTAAGCCAGCATCAAACCGGCCGGGCAATTTTTTTATTGCATATAATTGATTGTATAATTGATTTTGTTGCAATTTAAATTACCGTAACCATCCCAAATTTAATGCAGATACTAAAACTACATAGAAGATCGCCATTGAGTTCGCCAAGCCAACTTTCTTTGAAGTTGTTGATTGGTTCAACATCACCCATGCACCACCTACTTTCTCGATTTTTGATCGCCGCGTGCGAACTTGGTGGTGATTTGATAAAATGTTTTTCGATGGTGGTGCTCTTAATTAATTAATATTTGGTTCCGTATAATTCAACATCAAAGATATGTTTAAACTTGGAGATAAATGTTATTGTCCAAATAAAGTAGTTCGAAGATAGAAAATTATCAAAATAGCATATATTATATTCGTCTTGTATTATTACTCTTCCAATACAATCATCACTTTAAGTTGACATATATATAATATAAAGATGTGTTTGCTTCTCTCGGAGTATCTAGTTCTATTAAATTCAAACAAATAAGTGGACGCTAATCAAAGATCCATGCATGATTTATGCTATTGAAAAAACTTAAACGTTGGGGCACATGTTTTGGTGGTCTCCGACATATATTTCAAGTAGATACGAAAATTAGTGGCTAAAGTTATGTGAGACTATTAAAATGTCATTATGAACAAGTGTGTAAATCTTTGATTTGATTGCTAGATTAGTAATTTTGGATCCAAAAAAAGTTGATGCTCTCTCCTTTGGAGAGGAGCAAAATCCATATATATGTTATAATAAAATTATATGTGTTGCCGCCTACACCATCGTGGCCTGTAGCTTGGAGATGGCGCCGGCTGCCGACCTCGTCATCCGGAACCCAATCCATGCGCCCGAACCTGTAAAAAAGAGGAGACCCAGGCCGGAGATCCCGACGGGGGCACTCCGACGATCAAGTCAGTGACGATCTGGAGAACAGATCCTCCTCGGTGGGCTCTCGATTGGACTCGACGCTAAGAGGAGGAGGTTTTGAGTTAGAGAGAAAGAGTTGGATGAGCGTGGCTGCGGTCGAGGAGAGCCCGAGCTGTGGTGGCTATGTCCGTCGAGACTCCTCCGGCAAGTTCTCCGTAGCCTCAGAGCGCTCGGTCTCTCGCTTGCCTTTGCTTGCCCTTAGTTTGCTTACCTTTTTCGAAAACCTTCTGAACATTCTTTTAGGCCATCGTCCCTTCCAGCAACCTATCTCGGGTTCCTCCCCCTCTGCAGGCGCCGGAAGGTCAACGTTCAACAGCACTCCGTGCCGTGCACCCAGGTACCTTCCCCATCAGTGATAGGGAGTTATGTTGCAGGCCTTGACCTCCCAGCTGGTTGCTCTACTTCGAAAAATTTGGCAGGGCCTCGATCTGGGAGCATCCGCCCCCTGATTTGAATCTTCTGGGATTATTTAACCCTTTCGGGCGGTGCAAATGGTCGGCTGGGAAGTGCAGTACCTTGGCCAGGGCGCCCTTTCCTATCTGGTGTAAATAGTAACAGGAGTAATCATGGCATCCTAGGGGTGCTCCTGTTGATAATTGTGTCCCAAAGCCAATCGTCTAGGCTGTAGACGGTTGTGCTATCTTGTAACCGTATATGATTTTTGAATGAATAAAAGTTATTCTTTTCTTATTGGTTGTTCATCATATTTATATTTTCCTGAAATGAGCTCTTGTATGATGGAGTCCTTAGAACTACATTGTTTGATATATAGAGGTTATATCAAGTAGTTCTTAAACTGGTTCACAACCAAATGATACATTGTTATAGGACGATGATGTATCAAGTGTAGGTTGTTGTATGTCACATTTATTGGTTGTCCTCTTAACCAAGGAGTGTGGAGACACTGGCGTGACATGCAAGTGAAATGTATGACATTTCACTGAACGTGACCATCTGTGGAGCTCCCTTCTGCCAAAGGGTTGCTCGCGAAGGGATATGGGTATATGTGTCCCTCAAATCTGAGGTCACCATGGCAGCTTGTAAGCAACTCACTGTACTTTGGTGCCGAACTACCTGGATTTTTAATCCAGTGATGGAAGGTTTCTGGGTGCAGTCAAGTACTTGTGGAGTGGTGGTGGACCAAGATGGAATTGACCTCTCCAAATAGTTTGGAGTGAATGACTCACTATGTCTCAATTTAGCAAAACCATGGCCAGGGTAGTTATTGTGAGGAGTCACAGAACTTGTGAGATTGAGACATGATCTGGATAAAAAAAATTAGGGTTGGCAGTCGAATACTAGATCATCCTGAGCATTATGAGATCAAAGGGATGAATTATGCGGCAACAATATACCAGAGGTTCTTGTGAGGTGCTCTGCATCTTCGACCTATCCTGATATCGGGTATCATTACTAGATGAAGACTTTGACTGGTACTGAAAATGTTCCAGTGCTATCGGCTTAGTGTTCGAACCTATGGGATCACACACCATAGAGGATTTCTATCTGATCTTAAGGCTAATCGACAATTGAGAAACGTTTGCCATCACCGGAAATCAATATGATTGACTTTGTTCCAAGTATCGACATTTAAAATTTTGCAGGTGTCGACACTTGGTAAAGTGTCGACACTTGAAAATTTTCATGAGTTGACACTTGCTGTGACGAGCAAAATTTTGGAAAGATTTTTTAGAGGATTTTGGGACAAGTTTTGACCTGGTTTAAATTTTGAATTCAAACCAGTTTTGGCTCCAAGGTTATTTGGTATGATAGTCATACTTACCTTTTTTGGTTGGACCCATTTGGTATGGCCTTGATCCTCTCCCCCATTTTCTCCCCTCATCTCTCCTCCTTCCACTTTCTGCCTCTCCCTGTTGCCCCTACGAATGAACGTCATTTCTGTGGCTGCAACATATTTTTTTTGAGAAAAGTTTTGAGAGAGGAAGATAGAGAATGGTTGTGAGAGGTCTAAGGATTGGGTGTGAGAATCCTAGTATTCTAGCTAGGTCTTGGAAAGAGAGTTCTCTTGGAAAAGGGTTCCAGCTCTCCTTCTAGTCTTCCTGGAAGAAGAAGATCGGCCCAAGGATCTCGAAAAGCTAGCACTCCGAGGGAGTTGATCAGAGTTGAGCCCAGGTGTGGATTACCTGTAGAGGCTAGACATGTATGTGGCTCGAACGCCCTCCTCCTTCTATAGCTTTTATCTAGTATAAAGGTATGGTACTTTTATATTTGTGTTTCTGTCTTGCTTTGATATTATGATGCATGCTATTACATTATGCTTGATCCTGTTGTGGGCAGATCAGTAGATTATTTAGATCTATCTACCAAGCCTTTTGCTATGCATGCTTTAAAATTATTTTAAAATGCACATTTTTCTGCCCTGCTTTCGTGAATGCATGATTGCATATTGGTATGCTTCGTAGATGCACTTCACCTTTAGCCCCTCCATAGTACTTGGGCGGCGCATTGCCACCCCGGGGAGGTGGTGACGTCCTCCTCCTCCTGCTTCTGAACCTTCTGAAGCGCTGTGGGCTCTGGCCACGAGGATAGCCTCCAGCTGCTGGTCCTCTCGTCCAAAGAGAGCTTGGCTCGAAGAGAGGGAACTCGACTTTGGCCAAGGTGGGCTCAACCTCAAGGGAGCCGCCCATCGAAGGAGCTCGATGAGAGCGGGAGCTCGACTTCGGTCGAGGCGGGCTCGACCTCGAGGGAGCCACCTGGTGAAGGAGCTCGAAGAGAGCGGGAGCTCGACTTTGGCCGAGGCGGGCTTGACTTCGAGGGAGCCGCCCGACGAAGGAGCTTGAAGAGAGTAGAAGCTCAACATCAGCTAGGGTGGGCTCGACCTCGAGGGAGCTGCCCGGTGAGGGAGCTCAAAGAGAGGGTCTAACATGGCAACTTCTGCCAACATGGTATCCGGTTGGATCTGACAGGGACTCCACGTCGACGATCTTTCCACATCATTTGCCCCCACTCCCAAGTCCCGTTGGCGCGTGATGCTCGGGACAAAGGGAGTAAATGCGGAGCTAACGTGGAAAGGTGAAAATCGGGCACCATTAATACCGTGATCGCCGGCGCTTCGCGGAACGCGCCTTGAGGCCAATGCAGGGATGACACATCAGCTTGTCCGAGGAAGCATAGCGACCGATGCAGAACTCGAAACGGTTTCAGGTGAATCGAAGCATCACTCCTCGCTGATCTCGACACGTGGCACCAATCCGATGGAGGCGATTCTAGAGGGGGTACGATTGCTGTCTGGCCATTTTGAAAATAAAGAAAATTTCCTAAAACATCATTTCTTTCAAATTCTTTGTACCCGCCAACGGACCATAGTCTTCTTCCTTCTCTTCCTCGACTGTCCTTTTCCTTCAAGGCCACCAGGTTCGTCTTCCTCAGTCCTTTTTTTCTTTGGCTAGGTCTAGTTCGTCCTTAGGGCCTCTCCAGACCCCCTTTTCCTTCTTCCTCCCTTCCTTCTTCGTTCTGCCTTAGGATGACCCGTCATCGTCCTTCCAGCAACCCCGACGAGGTGGGGCCCTCTCGATCGAGGACTCCTTCCTTCGATGAGGAGGAAGAAGTCCCTCTTCATGTTCATAGAGGCCTTCGCCCCACTGGGATAGTGATAGGGGAGCCAAGGGCTCGCCTTCCTCCTCTCCTTATTCCCGAAGTCTCTTCCGACCCTTCTCGCTCGATTGGGCCCGGCGGCGTCGCTTCAGTGATGACTAGGGAAGACCTGTTGATAATCTGGGAAGCTTTCGGCATCCCGGACTCTGTCTGGCTCTCGGTCCCAAGATTAGGGAAACGGGTCACCTCTAGTGGCCTGGGCCGGATTGCTCTCTACGAGGAATCCCTCGTAGGGGGCTTCATTTTTCTTTTCACCCTTTTTTCCTTCTGTGCTTAGCAACTACCACCTCGTCCCTGCTCAGTTGGTTTCGAATGTGATTAGGACCATCTTCTGTTTCATCGTCTTCTACCATTTCCATAGGATTGTTGCCCGTTTTTCTCTGTTCAGGACCTTTTTCATCCTGAAATGCCATTCGACCGAGGATGGGTGGTGGTTCATCTCTCCTCGCCCGAAGGGCATTAAATTTGAACTCCCCTCTTCCATCAAATGATGGAAGAGTAAGTATTTCTTTGCTTCCGTTGAAGGGGTCGACTGGGTCTAGAGTGATTCGGACCGGACTTTGAATCAAAATTTTGAGGTCGAAGCAGCTGATTGGGAGGTTTACGACCAGCTCATTACCGACCATATTCCTTTTCTTGAGGTTCTGTTGTCGGAGCAGAACCTATTTGAAGTCGGGGTCACCCTAATTCGGGAATTGGGTGAGTTCGGTATAAACCTTCTTTTTATTCTTCAGGTCTCTTCGAGTCCGAGGTTGACCTTGGCTTTTTCTTTCTTGCAGGCATGAAGTTTTTGATAGAGCAACTCGTCGCATCCTCTCAGAAGAGGAGCACACCAGCGGGACCTAGGGAGTCCCCGTCGAAGAGGCCCCGGAACGAGCCCAGTGCGAGGCCTGGGCCTGTCGTAGCCTCCGGCCCAAGTAGAAGGATGGACGAATCAGTCCCCGAACCACCGAGGCATCGAGGGAATGGGGGATGAAGAAAGGAGGGAACAGCCATCGGCGACACCGTCTGGCATGCCAATCTATTGCCGCCTACACCGCCATGGCCTGTAGCTTGGAGATGGTGCCTGCTACCGATCTCGT
The DNA here is from genome assembly GCA_021397845.1 of Areca catechu. Lineage (NCBI taxonomy): Eukaryota > Viridiplantae > Streptophyta > Magnoliopsida > Arecales > Arecaceae > Areca > Areca catechu. Next base: position 15,984,131 of record CM038045.1, read on the forward strand.
CATCCGGAACCCAGTCCATGTACCCGGATCTGCAAAAAAGAGGAGACCCAGGCCGGGGATCCCGGCGGGGGCACTCCGACGATCAAGTCAGTGGCCGTCCAGGGGAACAAATCCTCCCTGGTGGGCTCCCGATTGAACTCCATGCTAAGAGGAGGAGGTTTTGAGTTAGAGAGAAAGAGTTGGATGAGCATGGCTTCGGTAGAGGAGAGCCCAAGCTGTGGTAGTTGTGTTCGTCGAGACTCTTTCGATGAGTTTTCCGGTAGCCTCAGAGTACTCGGTCCCTCACTTGCCTTTGCTTGCCCTTAGTTTGCTTACCCTTCTTCGAAAACCTTCTAAACCTTCTTTTAGGCCATCGTCCCTTCCAGCAACCTACCTCGGGTTCCTCCCCCTCTGCAGGCACCGGAAGGTCAATGTTCAGCAGCGCTCCATGCCGTGCACCCAGGTACCTTCTCCATTCATGATAGGGAGTTATGTCATAGGCCCTGACCTCCCAGTTGGTCGCTTTACTTCGAAAAATTTGGTAGGGCCTCAATCTGGGAGCACTCATCCCCTGATTTTAATCTTCTGGGATGATTTCTCCTTTCGAACGGTGCAAACGGTCGGTTGGGAAGTGCAGTACCTTGGCCAGGGCACCCTTTCCTATATGGTGTAAATAGTAGCGGGAGTAATCATGGCATCGTGGGGGTGCCCCTCCATAGTACTTGTATGGCGCACTGCCGCCTCGGGGAGGTGGTGACTGATGCATGTCGTAATGCACCGATTTAGAACCTTAATTCCACTACTCTAAAGGGTAGAATAGCGGGAGTAAGGGTCGATCCCACAGCGACTTTGGGGTTATCTTGAAAAAGGATTTTCTTTTGATTTAAAATAAACTAAAACTAATGCAAGAAATAGATGCAAATAATAAATTTGTGAAAATAATTCAGATATAACCTATCTCAAGAGTACGGCCCGTACCCGTGGATCACGGCCCGTCCCTTAGGTATAGGTCAGTCAAAATTAATTCACTTCAACTTACCTTAAACGCTAATCCAACATAACTCCAGCATTACTTCAAAATAAAAATAAGCAATCATGGATTAATATAAAGCAAATAAATATTTATTGCATAAAAATTGGGGTACAGAAAAAATAAAAGAAAAGTAAGGGAACAATGGTCCCTTTCTCCCTTTTTATCTGACTCTGACTTTCTGTCACAGCAACAGGTGGAACTACGGACAGCAAGTGGAACCTCCCCCAAAAATTCCTCTTTTTGCAGAAGAGAATCACCGAGGTATTTATAGATGAAAAATACCGTGTCGGGTCCGTGTGGAAAGCACGGTGATTTTCTCATCTCAATCTGATTTTCAAACTCTGCGCTATCTCCTTATCTGATATTTTTTTACGATCATCCCCATCTCAAAAATCAAATTTAAAAATTCTATCGCACAATCCCGCGTCCATCCAGCGTCGTCCGACATCTCTTCTCGTTCTAATGTTTCCTTGTTTTTGGACATCCCGGAGGTGACGACTGGGCGAAGACAGCTGGGCAGACGGTACTGCAGCGGATGACGGAGGCGGACGCGGCGGAAGGGGCGACAGTGGCTGCGGCTGGGCGGACGTGGCGCGCGGAGTGGCTTTGGACGGACGGACGTGGCGCAGGGGCGGACACGGCTTCGGCTGGGCAGCGCGCGATGAAGGGGCGGAGGCGGCTTCGTCGGAGATGGCTCACGGCGGAGGCGGACACGCGGCTGGGCGGCGTGGCTCACAGACGGCGGCGGAGAGCGGTTGCAGGCAGCGAGCTCGGGCGGACGGTGTGGCGGGCGGAGAGCTTGGGCGGACACGCGGACGGCGCGGAGTGGCTTCGGACGGGCAGCGGCGGTGGCTTCGGTGGATAGCGGAGGCATGGCCGTGGGCAGACGGTGCTGCGGGCGGCGAGCTCGGGCGGACACGCGGACGGCGGAGGCGGATGGCGTGGCCGTGGGCGGAGGGCGGCGGTAGCAGGTTCCGGCCATTTTTCCGGCCGAACGGGAGCTCTCCGGCCGGCGGGAAGGTTGGCGGCGCTCCTGCGGTGCCGGGGGAAGCTCTCCGGCGAGTTTCGGCGCGATCGGAGCACGGTGGTCCGTGCGGCTCTGCCCGTGGACCGGCAGCAATGGCTGCCGTGGACCGGCAGGTCATGCGGTGGACCATTGAGCCGGTCCACCGTGAGCCATTGAAATTTTAAGGCTCGCTCCAAAAATCGTGCAGCTATGAAATCCGTGCTAAAATCTTCTAAAATCCATTTCGGGCCCGTTCGAAGTCCGAATTACATTATGTTTGCATCGTTGGACTCCTAAAATCAAGATCTACACGTTTATGAAGTCAATTCCTGCAAAGTATCACAAAAAGTATCAATTTTAATCAAATAAAGTTGGGTTAATTTTTATTATTCTAATGTCTAACACACCCCCGAACTTAAACTTTGCTCGTCCTCGAGTAAAGGAAATGGATGAGTCTTGTGTACTAAGATGGTCCATGAAATGAAAATTATCGTACTAACCCTAAAATCAGAGGATACATGGTTAGGCTATTAAAAAGGTACTTCATTGGATTACCAATTCCACCCATTTAGTAGTAGAATAAAGTCCATAGAAGTTTTAAGAGTTTTTTTCTTTCCCAACTTTCTATCTCACTATCTAAATCTTCCAACTTAGTTTGGTTTTGGTGCAATATTTATTTAGTCCCCATTTTTTCTTTTCTTTTTCTTTTCTTTTTTTTTTTTTTAATGTAAAGTCAGTGCAATGTCCTGACACCTTGCTTTCTAATTAACCCTTGTAGCGAGCTTTAAGCCAATGACTCCCAAACCAGTTGGCTTTAGGACATTAGGTGTAAAACACCCCTCGGGCTTACTAACTCGAGTTAAAAAGGCTAAGTCAAGACTAACTCTACGAAAGATTTCGTTACATCCCCACCTTTTGACGTGAACAACAACGCTTACTTAGGCGAAGGGGTCCGGTTACTCAGTGAGAGATGCTAAAAATCTTTATTAATCTCAGAATTTTTTTTTTTAACTGGGGACTTTTTATAATACCTATACCAAAATAAGTAAGATTCATTATTAAGATCAATAGGCCGAAGGGTCTGGAATTACTCTTCTAAAATTTTCTGGACTACACTCTACCACTTATAGGGTTTTCTTAATAAATCATCCCTCAGTATCTCTAAAATTTTCTAAACCATTAATCACTCATCATTTAGTGAGCTTGATTTTTTTTTAATTCGAGACAAATTTTTGTACACAAAAACTGATTAAAATTTTACTCGAGGATTTGATTTAATTAATTAGATTACCTTACCCCCCAACTTAATTTCCATTGTCCCCAATGGAAGAGAATAATGAAATGGCATGGAAGGATACAACCTGGTAGGGTATGAAATTGGACGTCCTTCTATCACCATGTTTCCGCAATCTTCTTTTATTACTCCATTTATTCTAAAAACAAAGAACTAGAAGTTAAAATATGAACTAAGGAAAGAGCTGGGCTACCTCCCAGGAGCGCTAAGTTTAACGTCTTCAGCCAGACACTAAGAGGGAGTATTACTGATATTGAATTTAGGCACATCCCTCAAGAAAATTTTAGAAGACAGGCCAATCAGGAGGCCTTGTCAACATGGCAGAAAAACGTTCGTAAAGTATCCTACGACGACGATTATCCTTGATCCAGAAAATACAGGAGGTAAGTGTACGAAACCAAGCTTGAAAAATCCTAGACCAATTTGGTTGGAGATTAGAAAGGAATCGTGTATACTGGACCGAGAGTGGGGGTGGGGGCTTAAAAATTTTTCTATCTCTAGAAAGGTCTACCCTAATCCCTCGCTCAGAAACAATGTATCCGAGCACAATTCCCTCACGAACCATAAAATGGCTCTTCTCCCAACTTAAGACTAAGTTGGTTTCTATACATCGTTTCAATACCGTAGCCAAATTATGGAGACAGTCCTCAAATGAAGATCCAAAGACAGAAAAATCATTCATAAACACTTCAAGGAAGTGACCAACCATGTCAGAAAATAAGGCCAACATACATCGTTGAAAGGTGGCTGGTGCATTACAGAGACCAAAAGGCATACGCCTGAATGCAAACGTTCCAAAAGGGCAAGTAAAGGTGGTCTTTTCTTGGTCTACAGGAAATACTGGAACCTGGTTGTATCCTGAATATCCATCCAGAAAATAAAAGAAACTCTGCCCTGCTAGTCGTTCTAGAATTTGATCAATAAAAGGCAGAGGGAAATGATCTTTCCTAGTAACAGCATTCAGTTTCCGGTAATCTATACACACTCTTCAACTAGTGGTTGCTCGGGTAGAAATTGACTCACCCTTTTCATTTTGAATGACAGTAATTCCTGACTTTTTAGGTACTACCTGAGTTGGACTGACCCATTGGCTATCCAAAATTGGATAAATAATGCCGGCATCCAACCATTTAACCACTTCTTTTTTAACAATTTCCCGCATGTTTGGATTTAGCCTCCGTTGCATGTCCCTATGTGGTTTAGCTTCTGCTTCACAGTGAATGTGGTGCATGCAAACAGAATGATCAATTCCCTTAAGATCAGCTATTGTCCATCCTATTGCCTCTTTATGTTCCCTGAGTACATCCATCAATTTTTGTTCCTGATCAGAGGTCAAAGTAGATGCAATGATTACTGGAAGGGTATCATTGGATCCAAGAAAAGAATACTTCAACTTGTCAGGAAGAGGCTTCAATTCCAGATTGGGTGGTGCTTCTAAGGATGGCACTAAAGGGCTTGATTGAGTCGGTAATGATTCATATTTCACAGTCCAAGAAGGAATGGTGCTAAACTTGGGTGGCTCTAACAAAGCATTCACTTCATTTGCATATTCATCAACATCAAAATCGTCAGTTCCAAAATGTGTCAAACATGCTTGCAAGGGATCCGAATCAAGCAACACAAGAAGATTCCTATTTACTACTTCTTCTATCATATTTACTTCGTTATGATCATAAGAGGGTGGTCCTTGGCATGCATTAAAAATATTCAACCGCATTTTCTTATTCCCAAAAGAGACATCCATAACCCCTGTTTTGCAATTTATGCAAGCATTAGCGGTAGCTAGGAAATGTCTTCTAAGAATGATGGGTATCTGACTAGGGTTACCGCTAGATTCCATGTCCAAAACAAGAAAATCAACCGGGAAGTAGAACTCATCTACTTTTACCAACACATCCTCGAGCATTCCACGGGTTGCCTTGACGGATCGATCAGCTAACTGTAAAGTCACCATCGTGGGTTTTAATTCTCCAAATTTAAATAGATCATACACTGAGCCTGGGAGAAGGTTTACACTCGCACCTAAATCTAATAAGGCTCTCTTGATTGTAAGGTCCCCTATGACACAAGAGATAATTGGGGTACCTGGGTCTTTGAGTTTGGGTGGAGCTATCTGCTGAAAAACTGAGCTGGCTTGCTCAGTTAAGAGGATTTTCTTAGGGATATGTGCCTTAGATTTTCGTTTTTGAGTGCACAAATCCTTAAGAAATTTGGCATAAGCCGGTACTTGCTTGATGGCATCGAGGAGAGGTAAATTGATTTGGACTTGCTTGAATAATTCAAGCATCTCATTCATTTTCAAATTTTTCTTATCCAATGGTAAAGGTGACTCCAAAGCACTAGGGAATAGAGCCTTAGGTACAGGTACTTGACCAATGGATTCCTTCTCCTTTTCATTCTTTTTCTCTGGCTTAGCCACCTCTACTTCTTGGGTCGGGTCAGGTTGGTCCAATGTTTTTCCACTTCTTAAGGTTATAACAAATTTAGCATGTTCGGGAAAATTTTCAGGTCCAGTGGAACTCTCAGCCATGTATTGACCCGTGGGATTGATAATAGGCTGGCTAGGCAACTTACCTTCTTCTCTCCGATTGAAAGCTGTAGCTAGCTGACCTATCTGAGTCTCTAGCTTGGCAATGGATTGGGTATGGGAGTGAAGGATTTGGGTATTCATGTTCAGCCCCTCCTTCAAAGTTTGAAGGATCTTCTCTTGAAAGGAAGGATCAAGATTGCTTGGCGGAGGTTGTGGAGGCTGTGGGGCATTTTGATATTGTGGAAATGGCATGCTTTGAAATTTGGTCTCCTGATAGTTGGGCCTAACGGAAGAATTGATTCCGGGTTGGGGTTTCCAAGAAAAATTCGGGTGATTGCGCCAGCTGGGATTGTATGTGTTTGAATAAGGGTCATTTCCTGGTCTAGGAGCCATTCGGGTTTGAGCTTGCTCCTGAAGAAGCTCAGGAAATTGATAAGCTGATGGACAATCACCTAAGGTGTGGATGGAACTCGAGCAGATAATACAGACTTCATGAGTAGGATGAGATGAGGAGGAATTATTTCCAGCTTGCAAAAGTTGGTCGAGCTTCTGAGATAGCTCATCAACCTTGCTGTAGATGTCTACAGCACGACCAACTTCATACATACCTCCTCTCTTGGGTTCTACAGGTCCTATGGGAGGATCTCTACGGGCAGCTGACATATGATGTAGAGAATTTTTACTTAAAGTTTCAAACAACTGCCATGCCTCATGTTCATTTTTAAGCATGAACATTCCTCCACATGAGGCATCCACCATTTGTCGGTGCCTTTCTGACAAACCATCATAGAAGCACTGGACTAATTGCCATTTGGGTATGGCATGGTGAGGACATTTTCTAATTAGCTCTTTCAATCTCTCCCAGGTTTCATGAAATATTTCTCCATCTAATTGGGAAAAACTAGTAATGGCTTTTCTAATTTGATTCGTCTTTCCTATGGAAAAATATTTCTTAAGGAACTCCCTCTGAAGTTGATCCCAAGTTGAAATTGTCACAGTGTCTAGGGAATTCAACCAATATTTGGCTTTATCTTTCAGGGAAAAAGGGAATAACCTAAGCCTTAAAGCATCGTCGGAGAAATTTTGGATCTTAACAGTGGAACAGATTTCTAGAAATTTATCTAGATGTTTATATGGGTCTTCAGTCGCAAGTCCGTAGAAAGAGGGTAACATCTGAATCACCCTGGACTTGATTTCGTACTGGATGGCATCTACAGGGGGTACTTGGATACAAGGTGAATGAGTGTATTTTGAAGGAGTGAAGTACTCCTTCAGCGGAGAGTTAATTCCTTGATTAGGATCCATACACCCTCCCTCCTAAAGCAAACAGCAATCAAAGATTTTTTATTTTTTTTTTTAATTGGAAAGTGGAAGAATGAGAAGAGGTCTAAAGGAGAAGTTCCTAAGAGAGTCCTAAGCTAGAGAGAAGAAAGTTAATTTAATTTATTATTATTATTTTTTCAATCAAACAAGTGAAACAACTCAAAATCACTACCCTAGGGTTAACTTGAATCTAGACAGCTCCTAACTGATCCAAGGTTACCTTCGAGCACTCCAAGCCCAAAATCAATTAACTGACTTGGCCAGGTAAGTGTAAGGTTGGTGAAGGTTCCCTTATCGCTTGTCTTAGACACCAATTAAAAATTGGCCAGGTAAGCGGAACCAACTCACTTCCCTTCGGGCTCTAGTCCCTGAACCACTTTCCTTAGACACCAAAGAATTAAATGATCTGAACCCGGTCCAACTCTAGGGTTTCCTTGTCCTAATGAGCTCGAAATCCTTAGGGTTGACGTCTAATTAATTTTAAAATTAAAGGCTTGGGTCAATGCAGATGCTGGATTGATGATTTGTGGGCTAAGGAAGGGTATTGATCTCCCCACCTTATCTGATTAATAGGTTGTGCCCTTAAGATATATTTTGAAATTATGAAATGCAACAGCTAAGGTGTCCAAAAAGTTATAAACAAACAAAATTAAACTTAATTTTTTTAAATTTTGATGATTAAGTCTCTGATCCTAATAAATTATGAAATGTCTGGGTAATATTTTTTTGGTTTTGCAAAAAAAAAAAAAAATTACCTAAGTGAATCTAAAAAATTTTTGTGTTCAACCTTTTTGTACCCTAGGACAACCATTCAACATAACCTCCCAGTTATGCCAGGGCAACCTTATGTCAGGGCACTCAAGGTTGAAAATTGATTTTTTTTTTTTAATTTGAATGTAAAATTTTGAAAATTGAAATTTTTTTTGGATTTTTAGATTGTTGATTATATTTTTTTTTCTGAATAACGCCGAAAGTCCCCGGCAACGGTGCCAAAAATCTGATGCGTGTCGTAATGCACCGATTTAGAACCTTAATTCCACTACTCTAAAGGGTAGAATAGCGAGAGTAAGGGTCGATCCCACAGAGACTTTGGGGTTATCTTGAAAAAGAATTTTCTTTTGATTTAAAATAAACTAAAACTAATGCAAGAAATAGATGCAAATAATAAATTTATGAAAATAATTCAGATATGACCTATCTCAAGAGTACGGCCCGTACCCGTGGATCACGGCCCGTCCCTTAGGTATAGGTCAGTCAAAATTAATTCACTTCGACTTACCTTAAACGCTAATCCAACATAACTCCAGCATTACTTCAAAATAAAAATAAGCAATCATGGATTAATATAAAGCAAATAAATATTTATTGCATAAAAATTGGGGTACAGAGAAAATAAAAGAAAAATAAGGGAACAAGGGTCCCTTTCTCCCTTTTTATCTGACTCTGACTCTCTGTCACAGCAACAGGTGGAACTACGGACAGCAAGTGGAACCTCCCCCAAAAATTCCTCTTTTTGTAGAAGAGAATCATCGAGGTATTTATAGATGAAAAATACCGTGTCGGGTCCGTGTGGAAAGCGCGGTGATTTCCTCATCTCAATCTGATTTTCAAACTCTGCGCTATCTCCTTATCTGATATTTTTTTACGATCATCCCCATCTCAAAAATCAAATTTAAAAATTCTATCACACAATCCCGCGTCCATCCAGCGTCATCCGACATCTCTTCTCGTTCTAATGTTTCCTTATTTTCGGACATCCCGGAGGTGACGACTGGGCGAAGACAGCTGGGTAGACGGTACTGCAGCGGACGGCGGACGCAGCGGAAGGGGCGACAGTGGCTGCGACTGGGCGGACGTGGCGCGCGGAGTGGCTTCGGACGGGTGGACGTGGCGCAGGGGCGGACACGGCTTCGGCTGGGCACCGCGCGGTGAAGGGGCGGAGGCGGCTTCGTCGGAGATGGCTCACGGTGGAGGCGGCCATGCCTCCGCTGTCCGCCGAAGCCGCCGTCGCTGCCCGTCCGAAGCCACTCCGCGCCGTCCGCGTGTCCGCCCAAGCTCTCCGCCCGCCACACCATCCGCCCGAGCTCGCCACCTGCAACCGCTCTCCGCCGCCGTCACGCGGCAACGGCGCCAAAAATTTGATGCATGTCGTAATGCACCGATTTGGAACCTTAATTCCACTACTCTAAAGGGTAAAATAGCGGGAGTAAGGGTCGATCCCATAGAAACTTTGGGGTTATCTTGAAAAAGGATTTTCTTTTGATTTAAAATAAACTAAAACTAATGCAAGAAATAGATGCAAATAATAAATTTATGAAAATAATTCAGATATGACCTATCTCAAGAGTACGGCCCGTACCCGTGGATCATGGCCCGTCCCTTAGATTTAGGTCAGCCAAAATTAATTCACTTCGACTTACCTTAAACGCTAATCCAACATAACTCCAGCATTACTTCAAAATAAAAATAAGCAATCATGGATTAATATAAAGCAAATAAATATTTATTGCATAAAAACTGGGGTACAGAGAAAATAAAAGAAAAGTAAGGGAACAAGGGTCCCTTTCTCCCTTTTTATCTGACTCTAACTCTCTGTCACAGCAACAGGTGGAACTACGGACAGCAAGTGGAACCTCCCCCAAAAATTCCTCTTTTTGCAGAAGAGAATCACCGAGGTATTTATAGATGAAAAATACCGTGTCGGGTCCGTGTGGAAAGCGCGGTGATTTCCTCATCTCAATCTGATTTTCAAACTCTGCGCTATCTCCTTATCTGATATTTTTTTACGATCATCCCCATCTCAAAAATCAAATTTAAAAATTCTATCGCACAATCTCGCGTCCATCCAGCGTCGTCCGACATCTCTTCTCGTTCTAATGTTTTCTTGTTTTCGGACATCCCGGAGGTGACGACTGGGCGAAGACAGCTGGGCAGACGGTACTGCAGCGGACGACGGAGGCGGACGCGGCGGAAGGGGCGACAGTGGCTGCGGCTGGGCGGACATGGCACGCGGAGTGGCTTCGGACGGGCGGACGTGGCACAGGGGCGGACACGACTTCGGCTGGGCAGCGCGCGGTGAAGGGGCGGAGGCGGCTTCGTCGGAGACGGCTCACGGCGGAGGCGGACACGCGGCTGGGAAGCTGCAGGCGGCGTGGCTCGCGGACGGCGGTGGTGAGTGGTTGCAGGCGGTGAGCTCGGGCGGACGGTGTGGCGGGCGGAGAGCTTGGGCGGACACGCGGACGGCGCGGAGTGGCTTCGGACGGGCAGCGGCTTCGGCGGATAGCGGAGGCATGGCCGTGGGCGGACGATGCTGCGGGCGATGAGCTCGGGCGGACACGCGGACGGCGGAGGCGGACGGCGTGGCCGTGGGCGGAGGGCGGCGGCAGCAGGTTCCGGCCATTTTTTCGGCCGAACGGGAGCTCTCCGGCCGGCGGGAAGGTTGGTGGTGCCGGGGGAAGCTCTCCGACGAGTTTCGGCGCGATCGGAGCACGGTGGTCCACGGCTCTACCCGTGGACCGGCAGCAATGGCTGCCGTGGACCGGCAGGTCATGCGGTGGACCATTGAGCCGGTCCACCGTGAGCCATTGAAATTTTAAGGCTCGCTCCAAAAATCGTGCAGCTCTGAAATCCGTGTTAAAATATTCTAAAATCCATTTCGGGCCCGTTCGAAGTCCGAATTACATTCCGTTTACGTCGTTGGACTCCTAAAATCATGATCTACACGTTTATGGAGTCAATTCCTGCAAAGTATCACAAAAAGTATCAATTTTAATCAAATAAATTTGGATTAAATGTCATTATTCTAATGTCTAACAGTGACGTCCTCCTCCTCCTGCTTCTGAACCTTCCGAAGCGCTGTAGGCTCTGGCCACGGGGATGGCCTCCAGCTGCTGGTCCTCTCGTCCGAAGAGAGCTTGGCTCGAAGAGAGAGAACTCGACTTCGACCGAGGTGGGCTCGACCTCGAGGGACCCGCCTGTCGAAGGAGCTCGATGAGAGTGGGAGCTCAACTTCGACCGAGACGGGCTCGACCTTGAGGGAGCCATCCGGCGAAGGAGCTCGAAGAGAGCGGGAGCTCGAAAAGAGCGGGAGCTCGACTTCGGCCGAGGCGGGCTCGACCTCGAGGAAGCCACCCAGCAAAGGAGCTCGAATAGAGTAGGAGCTCGACCTCGGCCAAGGTGGGCTTAACCTCGAGGGAGCTGCCTGATGAGAGAGCTCGAAAAGAGGGTCTGACATGGCAACTTCTACCAACATGGTATCCGGCTGGATCTGACAGAGACTCCACGTCGACGATCTTGCCACATCAATATGTATTACTTGATATATAATAAATAGAATACAATCTATGCTACTAACAGTTTATATAGTCATACATTATATTATCATGACTTGAAATCATTTTACAAGTTATACCGTTATATATGTGATAATTTTATGACATACATCATATTTAATGATCACGATCTTTAATATTTTGAACAATCTATTATTGGTTTAGAGCAGTTAATTTCGTTTTCAAGAAATACAACTATAATATTTTTGATAGGAAGAGAAAAATAGTTAACTATTATTTAGAATTAAATAGGCTAAATTTGTTCTATCAACAGGAGATTACACTATCAAAGAAGTTTTCTATAGCTAAAATTATACATGATTCACACTCCTCCCAAAACTTATAACCTCATCCCGTATGAATGGCACTCTATTCATAATATCAATTACTTAGCCAAAAATATAATACATGATATTTTTAAAATCTTATGAGTTTTACAACCATATCTAATTGAACATCATAGTACTTTATGATGGGAGCCTACAACTTTCCCTGCATATTAAAATGTTGCATAAATTCTAAGCAAAAGCTATTGCAAAGGAAAACAAATTAGACAACCAAATATAATATTAAAATTGAATCAGATAATAATATATCCATATCCATATTTATTTTGTTTGACAAATATAGATATACACGGATACCAAAATTTATATCCATATTTATTTTAAATGGATATGGATATAAATCGGATGCTGCAAGTATGGATATAGAGATATATTAAGTTGGATGATTAAATTTTATGATTATAAAATCAAGGATATTACTAAGTAAAAAATAAATCAAGTTAATAACATATTAATATATTTTATATATATATATACTAAGTAAAAAATAATATATATATATTTATGATTACTATATAAAATTAAATAATGTTACTAACAGAATAGGATATTTGGATATAAAAATAGATTCTTACAAATTATATCCTATCTACTTCCATCCCTAACCAGGTATGGTATAATGTACACCGTGACCTCATCACAATATTAGATAACTAAAAACAATACACTGGGAGATCCAACCGTCTGTATAAATCGCAACTATTGTATAAACTTGAGGTGCCCTTAGCCCATGCACATGCTTTCGAATGGCACCGTCAAGACGCTGCACCCACCAACGATGCCAATATTTTTCTTTATCAAACGGTTTGGATAAATTTACGGTTCCTTTCTTCGAATTTTGCCTCTTTTTTTTTGATTAAAAAAAGGATGAGGCAAAGGTAAACCCCCGGTGTAGCTCCTCATTCAGTTCCCAACTCGTTAGACGATTGTTTGATTTGGATCGTAAATTTTTGTGTACTCTCCTATCAATCAGTAAGTAAGTCAGCCTAATTTTATTACGGTGTTAGAGTAACAGCCACTCTGCCTTCCAGTGACGTGTATCCAAAATTTGAAATTTAATTGAGTCATCTATAAAATTATATCTTGAATTCATGATTGAAGAGAGATAATCCATTTCATCCAATGATTGCAGGAAAAAAAAAAATAATTTAGAATTGAAGATCGCAAAAATCCGATGTTTCTCCATGAAGGATGCTGGATTGTACGTTGTCCATTCATCCATGAAATCGTGCGTAGTCGCAGAATTTTCTTACAGAATGATTTTATCGGACTGACGCAGTCATCGTTGTCCTCGGTTCGTGACACGATATAGCAACAATAATTTGATAAGTCATTGTTGTCCATGGCTCCTCACATAAAATAGCAACAATAATTTGATATGTTATCCCACGTAGGATGGTAGAAATGGATGGGATTGGAGGAACATGTTATGGATTATGGTACTACATAGATACCATTCATTATGATTATTCATACAAAATATGTGTTGGCGTGGAGTTCCTGGATCGGCCGGTCGGAGCCGCTGCATCGCAGGATCGCTCCCTGGTTCATCTGCAAAACAAGTTCCTTGTCGGAGTTGTTTCGGTGGAGGACACTCCGATGCCTAAGTCAGTGACGGATTCTAGCCACAGAATGGGGAAGATGTCGAGAGTAGAAGGGAAAAAGAGCTATTAGAGATTGAAAATGTGTATGTGCGGGATTATTCACGCGTCCCTCTCGAGCCATCCTCCTTATCCATATTTAAAAGATGGCCTCCGGTCTGTGGCCCGCTCTTTTTCCGGTGATCATGGAGAGCCATTCACTCCCATGATAGTCGATCATGAATTGTCAATGAGCGGTTCCGGCTAGATCGGAGGCGTGGCTGCAGGAATTACGCGCCATGATCAAGGTATGATGAGTGTTGATTGTAACCGTTGGTTACAGTTTCCTTTTTGGAACAGATTGTGGTTCATACTTCGGGTTTCCCCTTGCATGGGCCGAAGGCTTGATATTTCCCCGAGACCGGAGATCATGTCTATGGCGGGGACCGAAGTTCGTGTCTTCGGAAGTTGATGAGCAGTTCAGACTTCGGCCAGGGCCGAAGGTGCCACCCGAAGGACTGGCCTTCGGATGCTGTAGTTCGGTGTGAAGCATTGAGTTGCTTATAGTTGGCCTTCGCTTAGTCCGAAGTCCGTAGTCCGGAGAACCGGGGCTTCGATAAGTCGAATCGGAGCCTGGTTCGTAGCTGAACCAGGATATCCCAACAGTTGCCTCCCTACTCTCAGTTGTCGAAGCGAAGATCTGCCTCGAGAAGTGAGAGTATTATTGCCTTGTCGCTTTCTTCCTGAGAGACGGCGCAGTAAATGATTACGGGACCTCTATTGGGCTGCCCATCACGATCTGAGAATCAGATGGTGGACAGGTGCCATTCCCTGATTGGGAAAAAGTAGGTGGCCCTGAGGCTATCTCTCCTCGTCCCGTTGCACAGTGGTTGAGGCAATCTTTTGTTGGGATTTGGATAGTTGTGGTGGCTGTTCTCCGCTCGTTGGATGAAGGATAGATCTTATCCTGGCGGTCAGTCGTAAGTGGGTTACCTCCTAGGGTAACCTTGAGTCAAATTAACCCTCTGCGGGGATCCAGAGACCCTTACTTCTCTTTTGGGGAAGAGTGAAGGTCTGGGCAAGGAAGCTTCTTCAACCTCGTCTCATTCTCCATCCAAACCATTCTGGAGTACCAGTCTATTCTTCAGGTAGAATCCTCTTTCCACCCCTTTGCTTCATTCCTTTGTCATGGAGAAGACCGTAGAGAGTCAGGGGAAGCAGGTTGGGCCCTCGGGGGCCGGAGATATAGTAGGTCCGGAGTCGGTCCCCAGCTCGGTTTCTCAGAGCAAGGCAACCTTTCTTTGGGAACGCTACCGCATTCCTGAGGAATTTTCCTTCGTCCTCCCTGCGCCCGAGGAGCGGGCGAACGAAGCCCTCCCTGGGTGCCTAGCTGTATACGAAGATCATCTGAAGGCTGGTCTTCGGTTTCCCTTGCATCCCTTCTTTGTTAAGATTTTTCGCTTGTACCAAGTGGTGCCAGCGCAGTTAACCCCAAACAGCATCAGGAACATCTGCGGGTTCCTAGTCATGTGCAGCATCGCCAATGTAGAGCCTAGGACCAACTTGTTCTCGACCCTTTTCGTCCTCAAGAGGGACTTCCACAGCAACGGATGGTGGGTGATCGGTCCCAGATCGGGCCGCAGGGTGATTAAGGATATGCCCAGCGCCATCCACGGGTGGAAACCTGTCTTTGTATTTGTGTTGTCCTTCGACCTATGGGGCTTCGACACTGAGTGGAAGAAGTCTCGCCTGACCGCCAATGATGGAAAGAAAGTCTTGGCAGCCGATCAGTCGGATTATGATCTTCTGACCAACTCGGAAGTTGCTCATATCCGGGAGTTGTTGGAGGAGAGGAACCTCCATCGAGCGGGAATCAGTAAATTCCCCTCACTAGGTATAGCAGTGGAAATTTCTGCTCTTCTTCTTTAGGTTTCATTGTAGCTCATTTAACTGAGGTGATCCACTTTGCTTGCTGGTGGTGGGATGAAGCGCAATTTGAGCTGGCTTTGCCAGACTTCGGAGAGGAGGGTGGCACAGGCTCCTTCCACTAGGTCTGCAGCTCGGAAGAAAGCTCAAAGAGATGGTCCCGAAGGGGACCAAAGCGCTTCGTCTTCCCGAGGCATCTCGGGGGAAAATGCAGTGGTCGCAGAAGAGGTTCCAGTAAGTCCCTGCCCAGTCGAGACTCTAGCGACGGTCGCCTCCCCAGTTGACACAATGGGAGGCTCACTTCAAGGAGTGGATGTGCCGCCGGTTTGCCCATCTGCCGCTGATAGGGGCAAGGCGCGGCAAGTCGAAGGAGAGTCCGTCTGCGGAGCTTCTTCAGCCGGAGGTCGCTCGACGAACCCTTCGGAGCTCCCGCCTATGGGAGAGCTGCTGGTTCCGAAGGAGGCCAGACAGGCGTTGAAGGGTACGATACAGCCCCGCAGCCTGGCAATTCTCCGGAACCGGAGCTTTCACAAAGTGTCCGATTCCGGTTTCGCCGCCCTGCAACAAGTATGACTATCACCGCCTCCTTTGCCTTGAGAGTTATTTGACCCTCGATTCTTCTTTTTTGATGTAGTTGGTCTATGACTTCACCTTCATGGAGGAAGGCTTGGGAAACGTGGACAGCCTCATCTACGACCTCAAGGAGAAGCTTCAGACTGCTAGGGCTGCCAAGGAAGTAGCCGAGGAGCTGAAGCAATCCATGGAGGACCGTCTTGTCCGGGTGACTGATGAAGTTCGTGACCTAAAGGGTGAACTGAAGAGCGCCCATTCGAGGATAGCGGGATAAGAGGCAGGGTGGAACAGGAGCGGGAGGCAAGTTGAATCCCTGGAGTGGACTACCAGGGAGAACCAGGAGAGGATGGAGAGCCTGTCTAAGGTGGCGGAGGAGACTTCTAGGAGGGCCGAAGAGGCGATCCTAGAATCCGAAGCTGCCAAGAGAGAGGCCGAAGCCGCCAAGAGGGAGTCCGAAGCTTTAAGGAAGCAGATGGACAATGTCGTGATTGACTTCAAGATGTCTTCGCAATTTCAGACAGAAATTGATGAAGCATCATTATATGCCTACTAGCACGGCTTCAATGATGGGCTTTCCAAGGTAAAGGAGACCCTCCCTTACCTTGACCTTTCGAAGATCCCCTCCTACAACATAATTGGAGAGGAAGGAGGAGAAATGGAGGAGGTCGAAGCCGCAGGGGAGGTCGAGGAGTCACCATGTCTGGCAGAGGAGGCTGCTACCTCAGTCGAAAACCCGGAGGTGATCCCGGCTGTGATCTCGGCACAGGAGGCGACTCAGGCTGGAGGAGTCCAGGCTGAAGTTCTCCCATCCCGGCCCAGATTGATGAGACCTCCGATCAGGTTGATAGGTTGCTCCAGTCTTGTGGTGTGAGCCCTCTCCTATTGATGTTGAGTGACCTGGATCACTTCGAATGTATTTTCTTCTTTTTTTACTTGTATTGCCAATGAACTTTGTGCTGCAATTTTTCCAAATTTTGGAATGAATTCTCCTTTCTTTGCATATGCGTTGTTGTGCCTCACGTGTTCATGTGTAGCCTGAAATGGTTCTATCGTTTCTCCTTTGGCCTAGTCGAACGATAGCCTTTGAAGGCCATCCAGTTGATAAGAGCTGGTTTTACCGTTCCTTTTTTCGCTTAGTCGAATAGTCGTGGCCGAAGGCCGTTCAGTCAGTAAGGACGAACCCTTGAACAGACCAGAACTCCGTTGCGTTGCCTTCCTTCGGACGATTAGCTTGTCCGTTGGGGCGGACAGGAGTCATCTCCCCACCAATCAATAATTAGGGAGATTTGATTAGGATCACCATTGTCCACGTGGCACGTCAAAATTTGTACAGTCACGATCTCTTGCGCCTTATGAGCCGCTGGACCTCTTTTTCCCAAAAAGAGACCTTAATGATGCCATCGCATGATGCGGATTTCTCCGGATTCGAAGCGATGGCGGTTGCGGTCCTGGGGATGGCTTCCGAGAGACTTTCTGGTTCTCGAAGCGTCACCCAGACACGTGGCACCTTCTCGGTTGGTTGGGAAGGACGTGGGACGTGCCTCCCCGCAATCGATTGTGGGCGCAGGGTTTCTATAAATAGGACCCTGCCCCCTTGCTGTCGAAGGCCATCATTTCTATTGGTGTCTTCCTTCTATCAGCCATGAGGTTCAGCATTTCCGAGCTTCGTCGTGCAGCAAAGAGGAGGGCTATTGACCCCGAGAGGAAGCGAAGTCCGGGGCCATCTGGGCCCATCGGCGAAGAGGAGGAGCCTCTGGTTGACCGCCTCGAGAAGAAGGTCCGCCTTCTGGACACTCAGTTGAGGGAGGCCCGGGCCCAAGTCACGGCGGCGACCACGACGGCGGAGGAGGCGAAGAAGGAGGCGGCGGAGGCCGTCGCGAACTTCAGAACTTCTGCCTCATTCAAGGATGAGCTCGCCGGGTTGGCCCTGGACTCCTTCCACCAGGGGTTTCGGGAGTGCCGGAGGAAAGCCTCCAGGTTTTATGACCTAAAGGGCTTGGATAATATCAAACCCTCTGTTCCCTTCCCCAGCCACGAATTCGATTATGACTCCGATGAGGGGTCGGACTCGAGTTCGGACGGGAACACCGAGGGCCCTTCGTCGTCCCATCTGGTCTCTTCCTGACGGTACGGGAAAAACCCGTCGGGGAGTTAATGCAAATTTCCCAACCTGCTGTTGCTACTGCTGCTGCTTTTTTTTTTTTTTTGTATCTCTCTTTTGGAGAGTTTTTTTTTCTTTTTCTTACTCTCTTTATAGGAGAGTTTCTTTCTTTTTTCTTTCTTATCTTTTCTTTATGTAAGAAAAATTGAAAGAAATGAAAGATCTTTTCTATTATCTCTTCCAGTGTATTTTCTGTGATGTGTTGCATCACGACTTGTCCATAATGTAGACTCAATAAACCACTTGCGATTTGTAGGGAAGAAGTAGGGTCCGTTGGACCATTCTAAGAGTGTTTGTTGTTGACAGAGAGGACGACAATGGTCCTTTTAGGCACGTGTTCGAATTTATCGTAGGGTAGGTTACGAAAACCATCCCTGAGGACTTTCTGTCGTGATTAAGGTAGGCTGTTCAGGCCCACCTCGGTGCATGTTCAGAATCACCATAGGGTAGGTTACGAAAACCATCCCTGCTTCTTTGATCTTTTTGGTGGCCTGGTTAGGCCATCCATTGTGCTCGTCGGGCATACCGATAAGGTGAGTGGATCAGACTCTCCTATGTGCAGTTGATCAATTTTTCAGATCGGGTCATTCGGGCTGTTGTCATTCAGTCAATGCAACTAGTCGTTCTGAGTTGAGTAGGGTTAAGGAGCTTTGCATAGGAGTTTTTTGGAACTTTTTCATTGATAGTATTTGCAAAGGTTTTGTACATTCCATGGCCGAGATAGGGTCTTCCCCTCCAGGATCTTGAGTCGATATGTCCCTGGTCGAATGACTTCTTCGACTTGATATGGGCCTTCCTAGTTAGGAGAGAGTTTATCCTGTTCCGTTGGCCTGGACACTTCTGCTCTTCGCAATACCATGTCCCCCATACGGAAAGTTTGCTCCTTCACCCTTGCATTGTAGTACTTGGCGACCTTTTGCTGGTATGCCGCCATTCTTATCTGGGCCTGTAGCCTGGTGCTTGATAGCAGATCCAGATCGATCCTTCTGCGATCGGAATTCTCAGACTCTTCATAGTTGTCAATTCTCAGGGACTGTAGGGAGACTTCGATAGGTAGCACGGCTTCGGTACCATAGGCTAGGTTGAATGGAGATTCGTTGGTTGCTGTTCTTGGGGTAGTTCGGTATGCCCAAAGGATAGATGTCAGTTCTTCAGCCCAAAGCCCTTTGGCGGCGTTCAACCTTGTCTTTAAACCATGGAGGATGGTCCGATTGGTGACTTTGGCTTCTCCATTGGACTGTGGATGTGCAACGGATGTCAGCCGATGCTGGATATGGTATCGAGCACAGAAGTCCTTGAACTTCGGATTGTCGAATTGTCTCCCGTTGTCCGTGATGATGACGTGTGGGATACCGAACCTGAAGATGATGGAGTTTTTCACAAAACTCTCCACCTTGTCCTCTATGATTTTGGCCAATGGTTCGGCTTCCACCCATTTCATGAAGTAGTCGATGGCCACTAGGAGAAACTTCCTTTGCCCTGATGCTGGTGGAAACGGACCAAAAATGTCCATCCCCCACTGGGCAAAGGGCCATGGGGCTGCCAACTGAGTCAGGTGACTTGCAGGTTGTCTCTGCACATTGGCATACCTCTGGCATTGGTCGCACTTCTGCACAAAATCAGCTGAGTCCTTCTGGATGGAGGGCCAGTAATACCCTTGTTGAATAATCTTGTATGCTAGAGATCTGCCTCCCAAGTGATCCCCGCATATGCCCTCGTGGACCTCTCTCAATGCATAATCTGCATCGGTGGATTCGAGGCATTTCAGCAATGGTTGGGAGAATGATCTCTTGTAGAGGGTTCCGTCTAAGATGACGTACTGAGATGCCATCCAGCGGATCTTCTTGGCCTCTGCCTTATCTTCGGGCAATTCTCCTTCATTCAGGAATCTGATGATGGGATCCATCCAGCTTGGCTCAGCATCAATCTGGCGCACCTCTGCAGCCTCTTTGGCAATGCTTGGAGTTTCAAGATGTTCAACAAAGGTGTGCTCGAGAGACTCCGGTGCTGTAGTCGCCAGTCGAGACAGTGCATCCGCCCGAGAGTTCTCTGATCGGGGAACATGAATAATTTCAAAATATTCCAGTTGAGAGGATAAGGCCTGAACCTTCTCCAGGTATTGCACCATGGTTGGATCTTTGGCTGCGTACTCCCCATTAACTTGATTAACAACCAGTTGGGAGTCGGAGAAGGCTCGGAGTTGCCGGACTCCCAGATCTTTGGTGATCCGAAGTTCGGCAAGTAGGGCCTCATATCCGACCTGATTATTGGAGGCGCGGAAAAAAAAATGGAGTGCATACTCTATAATCTGGCCGTCAGGTTCGGCCAACATGAGTCCAGCCCCGCACCCGGTAGCATTGGAAGCTCCGTCCGCATGAAGCACCCAAACGGACTTCATCTCCTTCGGGGCTTCTTTTTCATCCGAAGAGGCTTCATCTTCAGAATCCCAGGTGCACTCGGCCAGAAAATCGGAGAGCACCTGGGCCTTCATAGCCGCTCGGGATTGGAAGCTAGTGTCAAATTCGCTTAGCTTCACAGCCCACTTAGCTATCCTTCCAGAAGTGTCCGGAGATCGGAGAACGGCCTTGAGAGGTTGATCAGTCAACACCACGATAGCGTGGGCCTAGAAATATGACCGTGGTCGCTTTGCCGCAATCACTAAAGAGTAGATCAGCTTCTGCATCCTTGCATACCGCGTTTCTGCATCATGCATGATCTTGCTGATGTAGTATATCGGCTTGTGGGACCCGCCTTCCTCCTTCCGGACAAGAACCGAGCTCACTGCTTCGTCTGAAGTAGAGAGGTACAGGTAAAGGACCTCGCCTTCTTTTGGCTTGGAGAGCAATGGCGGGGTCTCCAAATACTTTTTCAATTCCTCAAAGGCAGCGCGACAGTCTTCGGACCATTCAAAGCCCTTTGATTGTCGAAG
The DNA here is from genome assembly GCA_021397845.1 of Areca catechu. NCBI lineage: Eukaryota > Viridiplantae > Streptophyta > Magnoliopsida > Arecales > Arecaceae > Areca > Areca catechu. Next base: position 16,005,143 of record CM038045.1, read on the forward strand.
TACCTTGAAGAATGGAAGACATTTCTCGACGGACCGAGAGATAAATCTGCTTAGGGAGGCAATCCTCCCTGTCAACTGTTGGACTTCCTTTTTATAGGAGGGATGTCGCATATCCTTCAAGGCCTGGATCTTCTCGGGGTTGGCCTCAATCCCTCATTTGGTGACAAGGAAGCCCAGGAATTTACCCGACATGACCCCGAAGGCGCACTTCGCCGGGTTTAACTTCATTTTATAGCGCTGGAGAGCGCTGAATGGCTCCTCCAAGTCACGGATGTGGTCTCTCCGGTGGAGACTCTTGACGATCATGTCGTCAACATAGGCCTTCATATTCCTTCCTAGTTGCTTTTCAAACACCTTATTGATGAGTCTTTGAAATGTCGCTCCGGCATTCTTGAGGCCGAACGGCATCATCTTGTAGCAGTAGAGACCTTTGTCAGTGACGAATGCCATCTTCTCCTCATCATGCAGATCCATTCTGATCTGGTTGTAGCTAGAGAAGGCGTCCATAAAGCTCAGCAACTGGTGGCCGGCGGTAGCGTCGACCAGTTGATCAATCTTTGGAAGAGGGAAGCTATATTTTGGGTAAGCCTTGTTGAGGTCTGTATAGTCGATACAGATCCTCCACTTGCCGCTAGCTTTCTTCACCATTACCATATTTGCCAGCCACTTGGGGTAGCGGGCCTCTCTGATGAACCCTGCTTTGAGGAGCTTGCCAACATCTTCATCAATAGCTTGTTGTCTTTCGAGGGCAAAGCTCCTCTTCTTCTGTCGCACCGGCTTGTACTCAGGGATTACTTCTAGCCGATGAGTAATCACTTCGGCAGGAATCCCGGGCATATCCGAAGCCGACCAGGCGAAGACATCAGCGTTGTCCCTGAGGAAACGGATCAGCTTCATTCTGATTTCCTCGTCAAGGGCGCTCCCGATTTGCACAACTCTGGAGGGATCTTCCTCGTTCAAAGGTATCGGGATGGTCCTCTCCATGGGTTCACCAAGGTTTGTGGTTGAATCCCTCGGATCCAGCTGATCCGGGGTAGTCGAATCTTTGAAATGCCTGTCTTCAATCATTAGACATTGTCGTGCCATCCTCTGGTTCCCTCTAACTTCTCCAACACTATTCCTGGTGGGGAAGCGTACTAAGAGGTAGTGAGAGAAGATCACGGTCCGGAACCTGTTCAAGACAGGCCTCCCTAGAATAATGTTGTATGCAGAGGGGATCTGGACCACCGTGAAGTTGATCGGCAATGTCTTTTGTCGAGGCTCGGAGCCGAGGGTTACAGGCAACACTATCTCCCCTTCTGCATAAACTTGGTTACCCCGAAACCGGAGAGTGGTATGGGGGATCTCTGTAGTTGATGTCTAGGCAAACACATTTTGGAGAATGCATCGTACATCAAGATATCAGTCAAACTTCCATTATCAATAAGAACTCTCTGTACATCATAATTGGCCACTACGGCCGAAATTACAAGAGGGTCGTCTTGCGGGAGCCGGATTCCCGCAAGGTTGTCGTCAGAGAAGAGGATGGAGTTGTTATCTTTCAGTCACTTTGAAGCTTCATCTTCATCCCTTCTCCAGTTGGTGGGCCGGTGTATCATCCCTACACCTCCGTTGGTGGGCCTTTGATTTGGTAATTCGGCCTCTTCGGGAGGTGGCCGGGGAACAGTTGCTTCCGACCAGGGCCCCTGGCGATGATGTACCGCCCCAGGTACCCTCTCTTGATGAGATCCTCAATTGCATTTCTCAGCTGGATGCATTCTTCTGTGTTGTGGCCGTGGTCCCGTTGGAATCGACAGAATTTGTTCCTATTCCTTGCGGAAGAGGAGGCCTTCATGGGACGGGGCCATTGGAGATAGTTTTCTTTTTCTATCTTCATGAGGATCTTTTCTCGAGGGAGGTTGAGGGGGGTGTATGAGTCGAATCTTCCTCCCAATGCTCTGGGTTTGGGAGGGCTTCTCCGGCGGTCTGCATATCTACCGTCGTTGTTACTGGAAGTTTGGGGGCCTTGGCCCCTGTTATTCTTCTTCTTTGAAGGGGGTTTCCCTTCAATCAAACGTCGATTCGTCGCCTGCTCTTCAGCATCGGCGTATTTCTGAGCCCTTGAAGGAGCTCAGCGTAGCTTTTGGAGAACTTCTTGTCCAGGGAAAAAGTAAGCCTAGAGGTTCGAAGCCCCTTCTTCAGAGCTGACATGGCCACGTGCTCGTTGAGATCGAGGATCTCAAGCATGGCCGCATTGAACCTGGAGATGTAATCTCTCAGGCTCTCTCCTTCATTCTGGTGAAGGAGGAAGAGTGTGTCCGTATTCCAAGGAGTCTTGCGGCAGGTCCTAAAATGCAAGACAAACAATTTTTCTAACTCGGAAAAGGAATCGATGGTACCTGGGCACAGGCTCGAGTACCACATCCGAGTGGACTTCTTCAAAGTAGCCGGGAACGCCAAATAGTATGTCACGTCCGAAGCTCCTTGAATCATCATATGGGCTTTGAAGCTGCCCAAATGGTCGAAGGGATCGGTGGTGCCGTCGCAGGGTTCCATCTGGGAAACCCTGAAGTGTCGAGGAATGTCCTCAGCCATAATGCGGTCGGTGTAGGGTGTGCGTAGATCACCCACAATCAGGTCCTCGGGATCTCTCTGATCCCACGTTCTCTGTTCTCGCGCCCTTGCCATCTCTGATTCGATGGCTCTGAACCTCCCATCATAATCGGGAGTTTGCTTGGACGCTCTCTCCACCGGAGTGGAGTCTTCGAAGGAGGAAGAGGAAGTTTGCCTAGGCCTTTTCGCTTTTTGTGGGGAATCGGCAGACCTACGCAGTCTCGAAGTTCGGCCTTCAGGAGAGGGCCGAGAATGGGGGGAGGGATGCGCTGAATCCTCCCGTGGTGCTCTCCTTCTTCGGGATCGAGAGCTATGTCTAGAAACAGCCGGTGGGTTTGCCACCGGGAAGGCTCTGTCTTGAAACTCTTGAATCACGGCTGTCAGGTTGGCGACCTGGTTCAAAAGAGCTTTGAACTGCTGTGCTCAACCGTGGGAGGTGGAACATCATTTACCTCCGGGGGTGCACCCCCCTGAGACGGAGCACGACTCTGGCTTGTAGAAGTATTTTGGGCTTTTTCTCTTGCCATCAAAGAATACTTTGTTTCTTCTCCTTGTCTGGGAGAGAGCTTAACAAATTTTAGAAAAACTGCTCCCCCTACCTAGCGCGCTAATATGTTGGCGTGGAGTCTCTGGATCGGCCGGTCGGAGCCGCTGCGTCACAGGACCGCTCCCTGGTTCACCTGCAAAACAGGTCCCTTGTCGGAGTTGTTCCGGCGGAGGACACTTCGATGCCTAAATCAGTGGCGGATTCCAGCCACAGAATGGGAAAGATGTCGAGAGTGGAAGGAAAAAAGAGCTCTTGGAGATTGAAAATGTATATGTGCGAGATTATTCACGCGTCCCTCTCGAGCCATCCTCCTTACCCATATTTAAAAGATGGCCTCTGGTCTGTGGCCCGCTCTTTTCTCGAAGATCATGGGGAGCCATTCACTCCCATGATAGTTGATCGTGGGTTGTCAATGAGCGGTTCCGGTCAGATCGGAGGCGTGGCTGCAGGAATTGCGCGCCATGATCATGGCATGATGAGCGTCGTTTGTAACCGTTGGTTACAGTTTCCTTTTCGGAATATATTGTGGTTTAAGCTTCGGGTTTTCCCTTGCATGCGCCGAAAGCTTGATATTTCCCTGAGGCCGGAGATCATGTATACAGTGGGGACCGAAGTTCGTGTCTTCGGGAGTCGATGAGCAGTTCAAACTTCGGCCGGGGCTGAAGGTGCCACCCGAAGGACTGGCCTTCGGATGCTGTAGTTTGGTGTGAAGCCTTGAGTTGCTTACAGTTGGCCTTCGCTTAGTCCGAAGTCCGTAGTCCGGAGAACCGGGACTTCGATAAGTCGAACCGGAGCCTGGTTCGTAGCTGAACCAGGATATCCCAACAATATGGATCCTCGTTTCTCGAACATGATTATCAATATCGATACCGTAGGGTAGATCACACTAATTTTTTTAAAAAAATATTAATAAATAATTAAAATTAATTTTATAAAATTAAATTTATTAAATCTAATTAGTGTACCATCAAAGCAGTAGCCTGGATGGTTGGGTCTGCGGAAGACTTAATTAAATTCAGGGGTTATCCCTGAGGCCTGTAACGGTTGGATGAGTAAAAGGCCAGGTCCTTTTTCTTTTCCATTGATTCAACATTTTTCAGCAAAGTAAAAACTTGCAGGAATGCAGGATAGTTACATCGGATTTATCCTCCTATTTCTTTTACTGACAAAGAAGAAGAGGGCATGGCCAACAAATTAATCACCCTTTTTCAATGCATGGCAAATTGCTTCCATCTAGAAATCTTTTGACAGAGCACGGAGTCCAATTCACATCACCAACGAGCTCGGAGAACTCCGGATTGGATGGAATCAATTGGGTCACGGACTGCATAAAACGTGTCTTGACCGTTGTTGGTCAAAGTTTAAAATGGACAACCGAATCCGGTCCTTGCGTTGACCAAGACATGCGGTTGGATTACTCCAATTAACATAGCCAACGCCGCATCCTTCCGGTCTAGCCAAGATTTTACAGTAATGATTTTATAGTTAAATTGAAATCGATTTTAAATCTGATCGAATCATTTCAAAATGAATATTGATCCAAATCAATCAGAATTAATTAATTGAGTCTAACTCAATTAAATTAAATCTAATTTAAATTAATTAACAATTAATCCATAATCAATTAATTATAATTTTTATAATTATGTCAAATATTAATTGTAACACTTATAATTAAGTCCAAATTGATTTGCTGATTGGTTACTTGAGCTCCTAATATGTGTGATCTCTCAGGTTTTATCTTGTCTGGTAATGAGACATGCTATAATCTTCATTATACATCATCGAAATTTCTTTCGATGGACCGAAACAATTTTAGCTCAACCCAAATTAGGATCATCGATCCGAGAATGATCCTAATGGGCTCTCATAATCCACCAGTGACACCTAGCAGTATGTAGTGGCAACCCAGCAGAATAAGATTGGAACCCCTAGGTGTAGTTATCATGTGATTCGGTTCTTCTATCAAAATCCCGACATGATGTTCGTTATGGATACTCGTCAAACCCATCAGTCATATGCTTAACCTAATCGACTCAAGTCCAATTGTGATACTAATGAAAAACATCTTTTCATTATCATCCTACTATGGCCATAGACTTCTGAACTTAGTCTCATTAAGCTTGCATAGGATTATACCTTACTACTAAGGCTGATAGATCCCTACAAGTGAACACTTTACTCCTTCAATAAACTTACTGCAGCCAACGAACACCGCAAGGTCCCGTATGGATAGGTACCATATGATTGTGCTGTCAAACTACAGTAACCTTATTGTGAGTAGCGGAGACACTCTAGGTCAAGAAACTATTCACACAACTACAGAATCAGGAAGTTATCGACGAGTGAGTAGTCATCCGTATAACTTCCTGTACTTGATCACGCTCAGTACCGTTGATCTCTATCAACTACATGCACTCTTACTCCAGTGCCACCACACTGTAGATCAGAGACTCATCTATCCAGAAAGGGAAGTGATCTATGCACGATTTTAACAAATTAATCATCGTTCTCGTGATATTCCAACAATCGGGAGCCTTTAAAAGTTAATCTATAAAGACACATGCCTCAGATTTTCAACTCTTGAGAATATGTGTTATTGTTCATTAACTTCATGGACGATTCATAGACACAACAATATGAATGAAACTAATGCCCTTTTAATTAATAAGAAAAATTAAGTACAAAGTTCATGCCCTAAAATTAAAATGTGTCAAGCCAACATAGCTTTCAGGGCATACATCTAACATTAAGAACCCTTCCCTTCTCTTGATATCTATTTTGATGAAGTTAAGCTATCCTAAATCGGGAGTTTCTCAATTCTCGGGTCCTAGAATTTATTATTTTTGCATGAGTTTGCCTGCGATCATGATGATTCTATGCATTGCTACTCCTTATGCTAGTTCTTACTTTTATTTGGAAATTTAGCCTACAAACCTAAATTATAAAAATCACAAAAAAAATTAGTTTATTGTTTTCCCTGCCTGTTTAGTAATCTTAGAGTCGTCCCGCATCAGAGATATGCTTGAGGAAACCTCTTGTGGTAATAGAAACTTCACCTTGGAGCTATCAATGGGTCGGGTCCAGACCCAAGACCCATAGATATTTACCCAACAGGTTTGGGTCTAGATCTAGCATTGGACCCGTTTACTTGGACCCGGACCCGGACTTATTTAACTATAATATAAACGGATTAGGTCTGGATATTAAATATCCAAATCTGATAGATCCGAGATCCGATTATATAATAAAATATTATATATATATTTATTAAAATTATTATGAATCGTCAGATCAAAATTTTTGGACTCAAAATCAACATTCATCGGGATGTTAAAAAAAATCCCTCGTTCCAGGCTTCCAGCCGACCCTAATTCCCCTCTCTCCCTCCCTGTCTCGATGGCTTCCCCCCTCTCACCCACCAGCAAATTAGCATCACACCATCGCCATCTCCTCCCTATCCTCCCCTCTCCCCTGTCCTCCCTCACCCTCGAACTCCATAAGCCGCCACTGCGTACGGTGAAGTAGGGAAGTGAGAGCGAGAGATTAATCTCTCTCCCCACTCTCTTTATGAATAATCAGAATTTTTTTTTTCTCAGGTATAGAGATCTTTTTTCCAATTCCTCCTTTTTCTATTAGATTTATGTATTATTTTGCATGATTTTTTTAATTTTTTGATGAATGAAAAATATTTGTGTGGATTGAAAGTGATCACTACATTGCAATATTTAGTTTTTCTATAAAAGATAGATCAATATAGATTTCTGATTTTTTTTCTGTTTTTGTTCTGATTTTGACACTGTATATTAAAGTTTCGTTTCCTGTTTATTTTGAATTAGATTTTAAATTAGATCAAAGTCTATTTTGAATAAATTATAATATCTAATTTTGGTTCAATTAAAATATGATAAATATTTATTTTAGATACATTTTTATATTTGCAATCAAAATCAGTTTTTGAAAGATTTTTTTTCTCCATGTTGTTAAAATCTATTCTCTATTTGAATAGATTATAAAATGTTTTTATAGTCAAATTAAATTCTAATTAATATCTATTTTACAATAAATATTCAATATATGAAATGATAGAAAAATTCTTGAACTTTCTGAATTTGTTTTTTGAACAGATTTGTAGAATTTTTATAAAAATCTTGGAATAGTTTTTATAGTTTTTAGGGACTAATTTCTGAACATAAATTTTAGAATTCAAGATTTGTTTTTATACAGATTTTCAAAAACCTATTTTGGACAATTAGTATTCTGTTCTATGTACATGTATTTGTATTTATGAGCAGAAATCTAGTTTAAAATATTGAAAATAATAATCAATTTTTTTTGTAGAAACTTGTTTTGATGAATACAGAAATCAAATTTTGTATGTGCAAAAATCTGATCAAATTTTATTTTATTATGAATATTAAAACAGTAATTTTAAAATAGTTTTAATAGCTTTTTTCTTAGATTTTCATCTATTATCTCTATAATAGGTCTCTTATTGGACAAGATCTGTTACTTTCTAATAATTATCTTCGTAGTCAACTTTCGGGTCTCGGGTCCAGGTCTGGTACTTCAAAAATAGACCCGTCGGGTATTCGGGTTTGGATTCAGGTCCAGTAACTAAAGTTGGGTCCGGATCTGGATATCTGGGTTCTGACCCGAATCCAAACCCGACCCGTTAACAGCTCTACTTCACCTTGCGACGTTGCCAATCATCCTTCCAAGGTTCTTGTCGTGCTTGATCTATTTGCTCACGGAGCTCCACCTTGCACTAGACTCCTATCTGCACCAGAGACTCCACCTTGCACTAGATTTTCTATCAATAATAACTAATGCCCTCCTTGCTTCTTTTCCTACGAAACGACCCTACTGTTGTGCAAGTCCTTCAGCACATGGAGAGCTAGTGATGGAGTCCTGAAGGTCTTGTACAGTAGTAGAGTATGCATCGGATCTCACCCAGTTTCTTTACTGTCCCATCACCTGTCTTCAAGCTGATTGTTCCAACACCCTTGATTGCACAGCTCAATCCATTTGGAAAGTAGACAATATTCTCTCTACCCTCTAAAAAGTCGAGCAGCTTCTCTCTATATTAGATATGATGTGGAAATGTATAATCTAAAATCTACTGAGAAAATTGGGATACCTCGTCGGATACCATAAATGCATCACTGATATATCCGTCATCACTTCTACCGGCCATCGCCATAGTAGTCTTCGTCCAATCCTTGAGCTATGAGCATCTCTGACATAATGCTCCAGCTCATCGCACCGGTAATACTTGATTTTGCTTACATTCTTCGACCTGGACTACTTTCCTCGCGATCCTCTATCGCTTCACCTTTTGTCACCTACTCGTCCAGAAACCACCAATGCCTAGTTCTTCCTGAACTCAAAGCTTGATTCTCCCCTCTAAGAATCTTATTCTGGAGTAACGCCGAGGTAACCTTTTCCATTCTGATGGTATTTTTTTCTACTAGAAAAGCAATTACCAAGGACTCAAAGGATTGTGATAGGGATGATAGCAAAACTAGTGTATTGGTCTTCTCCTTAACTTTTTCGTAGATATTAAGGAGATCGGTAAGGATCCTTTGAAAACTACTGAGGTATTGCTGCATGCTCTACTCCTCGATCATCGCAATTGGTAGAATCGCTTCCAAAGAAATAGCATGTTAATGAGAGACTTTGCCATATACAATTCCTCGAGCTTCGCCCATAGTATCATTGGAGAAGTTTCATTTAGTACATGGTTACCATCCCATCCACCAAGTATAAGCAAATCGTGCTCACCACTTGCATCTGGAGCTGCCTTCAAGTCTTCTCCTCTATGGTGGCCTGTCTCTCCTCGTACATGAGAGATCGATCAACCCCTGCTGGATAAGTACATCTTTCACCTTCACCTGCTAGAGGAAGAAATTGCATTTTCGTTAAACTGATTGATCTACAACTTGATTACATCTATCCTCTATATCTTCTTCAATCTCGATGAACATAACCAATTAGAGCTCTAATACCCATTATTGTGACACCAACTATAGTGATACCACTCGTCGGGGGATTACTAGAGCGGAATACGAATCCCCATTCCTAGGACCATGATTAGTGGTATCGATACTACAAGAAAAGAAAGAAAAGAAAAATAAATAAAAGGCACAAATAATTTAGGCATGCAAAGCTTCATTATGAGAAAAATAATATACAAGATTGAGAACTTTCACTCTCAACTTGTACAAATCTCTCAACAAGAAATCCTAAAATCTCTCGCACAAGCTCTCAACACAGCTCCCACATGCTTTTTGGAGATGCTTAACTATTCTTTTAATCCTCACACTTAGCTTACTCCTTTGCCTATATTTTTATAGTCTTTACTGCGAAGAGCGTCTTACCAAGAGTCCAACTATCCAAACTATATCCAAATTGAAGTCCTGTAGCCTCTCTAATTCAAAGTTGAGCTCCATATTACTCCTAGCCATCAATCTACCTTTGAATGCTTCGAAATTCATGCTAGATCCTTTGCATGCCATGCATCGCGCTGCAAATGACGCCCACCATCCAATCGTTGCGAGGATCACTCTCGTCTGCTCGATCAAGTGCATAGACTGCGTAATAGTGTTCGTGCACCATCGGTCCATGATCCCATTCGTAGACCGCGATAGAGAAATGAAAAAGGGCTACCACTTGGGCCTTGGGCCACCTATACATGCCGTGCTGGGCCGTGCGATCGGGCCGATATGTTAGTTTGAAAAATATTCTTTTTTTTATTTTTGGGCTAGGTTTCTATGCATGCTTCTCACTGGATTTCTCACATATTCTGAACTTCTTCAGGGATCGAATTCCAGATGTTCACCCAATAGAACCAAACTACAAAGAGAGAAGAAATAGGGAGACCACTCCGAACCAATTTCCTTAATCAGTTTTATTTTAGAGCTCCTTTATTGATGCTTGCAGCATCAGCACATTTCAATGATCAAAAAAAAAAAAAAAATTTAAATACAAAAGCATAAAAAAGCAATTATTTTATTTTTTATTTTTATTTTAAAATTAAAATTATAAAAATTGAATCAAAAATATAATTGGTGCTATTATTTTTTATTTTTAAATTATTATTTTTTTGAAAAAATAAAAATATAAAGTTTTTATACAATTTTCAAGAAAATATATTTTTACATCCACCGCTACCACCATCACCTTTTTCAACTATCGTGACCATCATCTCCACCTGGTATTGCCATTGCCTTCACCATGGCATCACCATCATTATCGTCTTCTTCACTGTATCACCAACATCCCATCATCACTTTCATCTACTACAATGCCACCGTTGCAACCCTTAATCATCATCATGATAGGTATATTTTACAAATAATAAAATTATATATATTTATATTTTTTAACTTCAAAAAAATAAAAATAGAATTTTATTATTTTTTGCTAATAATATAAAAGTGAAAGTAATGCTACAATGGCATCAAACTCTATCCAGCATACGTGGAACAAAAACAAAGACAATTTCATGTTTCCTTAAACATGCTTAAAAGTTACATTAGTAATTTTAGAGAATTTAGTTGTGCTAGAACATAGAAGAATGTACTCACATGCCTTGGGTTCGGGTTCCATGTCTGCCTTGGTGACACCAAAACAAGGATCGAACATCCAATCACAGCACAAAGCCAAGCTAGCAGGACCATTGCTTTGTTTATGAAAAGATAACCGTTTAGGATTTTTTTTTTTTTTTTAAACTACTTAATTGCTCTATCTGATCTGGTTAACACGACTTCATCATTTTAGCTACTTAATTCTATCACTAATTGATCAATTATAAGCTCAACCAAGCAATGTCTCTGCTAATTTCTTCATCAGTTTGACTTGAATCAATCCATCCAATCCTGCCTATTTCACTAATTAAGTTCAATTCTTTCCAAATTATTAATCAATTCCACGTTCTTGATACCCCAATTAAATTTGTGCGTCCAATTAGGCTTTCCCAATTGGATGGCACCCTTCTTCGTAGACCGGTCCATAATTTCACTCGGGAAAGTTCATCATATTTCTATTAGAAAAAGAGAGAGAGAAAAGATCCGGTCGAGCAATTTGATCAGTAAGTTCAAGTGGAACCGAGACAAAGTCTAAAACTAAAACGCCTATCAGTGGTATAAGTAATTCTTTCTTATTGCCGACCAAAAAATGTATATTTTTGTTAGAATAAGGACTGAGGGTACCCCACAGAAGAAATGATGCTATGGAAAACATAGCTTGACAACCGGTGGGACAAAGGACAAGCAAAAAATCCTTAAACAGTACATAGGAAAGCTTCCTTGGTGACCTTTTATTTTCTTTGATTTGATTGGTGAATGCTAGTGAGATGGATTTTCTATCACTATAAATCAAGTGACCGTGATTTCGATAAACTATAGCAAGAATAGGGACAGGGAAGGATCCAACATGAATTTGCTTTCGGTAATGACAGCATGATATCAGAACTCAGAAGACATTGCCACGTTAGGTAGAAGTATGGAAGTGTTTTTTTTAAGAAAGAGCATGCTCTTTATCATCATGCACGACAAACCTTTAATCCTTTATATCTAGATCATATTTTTATATGTTTATGAAATCATAATTACAGAAAACATATCTTAAGTCATTGTACCGATATGTAGATTGTGCAGTCCTCGAGATATTTATCGCACAGATCTTGAGATATTCCTTCTTCTTCTTCACGAGATGACCGGTCTTCTCTCTCCTCACTCTCTTTTTTTTATATAGACGATCGATGGAGAATCACGTACCACTGTTATGAGAGTTAAAGAAAATGGATCAGGTAACCTCTTATTTATAGCTGCATGTGTCTCTCCCATCAGAAGACCAAAATCTCAGTTAGTGTTTTACTCCAATCCAGATTATTGTATTTTATTGAAAATAGTTTTCTTTAATCAATTGGACTCTGATTCGGTACTTATGATCGAGTCAAAAATTGACCATAATAAGATGATAATTAGGCCACCTATTAGATTTTAAATCCAACATTCTTCCACTTGGCTTATATTACCATTCAAAATAATTTTTAATTCTATTAAAATATTTTACTTTAAAAATAAATAAAATATTTTAATTTTTTAAAAAAATCAAAATAATAGTACTGAATCAAATTTTGAAATTCACCCAACGAGTGCATCCATATTTAAAAAATTGTCCAATTGCCTATTTCACAACAAATCCTTTATACTTTGATTAAGTAGAAAATCATTGATACAGATCATGACGGTCATATATCTCGATTGACATACTCTCTTCCATGTATCATGACATCAATAATTCTCACTTAACCTAATCGTTATACTAGAATATATAGGCTATCAAAATCATAATGTCTATCATAATGGTCCCACTATAATGTCATATAAATGATCTTTCTATTTACTTTAATTTTGACAAAAATCAACTATAATGTATACAAACAATAATTAAACAGAAGTAATAGTAGTTGTTGCCGCCAAGATCGTCGTGGCCTGTAGCTGCTGTCGACGTTGGATCACCTCTCGTTTTCTCGGGGTTGACCTGCGATTCAGAGCCTGCAAAACAAGGTCAGATACCCGGGCCGGGGATTCCGGCGAGGGCACTCCGACGGTCAAGTCAGTGACGATCCAGGAGAACAGATCCTCCTGGTCGAGCCCCTCTAGATGGACTCCATGCTAGGAGGAGTAAGTGGTGTGAGAGTGGGGGTGTGAGTGTGCTGGGAGAGGTGGTAGCCGAGGTGGATTGGCACTCTTATATGGCTTCCTCTCCCTCACTCGCTTCCATGAGTGTTTTGTGGTTAAGCTTGCATACCTCCTTGCTGGGGATGTCGAAGGTTCTTTTAAGTCCAGGTGGTTGTTGAATGCCTACCTCGGGATCTCTCCCGCATTGGCAGGCACGTGCGGCGGTATTCTGTGCCATGGTCGGGATGTATTTCCTGATTGATAATAAAGGAAGCTGCCATGCGCTCTGATACTCCTTCTGATCGTCCCATTCCGGGAGGTTTGGCAGTGTCTCGATTAGGGGGCCGCTGCCCCCGGGATTCGAATTTCCTTGTTGACTTTCACTTTTGGGTGGTGCAGGTGGTTGGTGGAGAGCGTGGCACCTTGGTCAGAGTGCTTCTTCCTTTTCTGGTGTAAGTGATGGCCGTGGACAGTTATTATGATCTGATGGGTGCTTCCTCGTAGTCCTCGGATGGCTCGCCGGTGCCTCGGGGGGTGGCTCTGCTCCCTTTGGCACCGAGCGGCATTATCCAAGGTGGTTGCCGAACTGGAGAGCTGGGACACAGCTCCGGCTCGGGGGGCTCGACCTCCGAGGGGCTCGACCTAGCGGAGGAGGCTGGGCTCGACTTCGGCCTAAGGAACTCGATCTCGGAAGGGCTCGACCCGGCGAGGAAGGCTCGACTCCAGCCCAGAGGGCTCGACCTCGGAGGGGCTCGACCTAGCGGAGGAGGGTTGAGCTCGACTCTGGTGCAAGGGGCTCAACCTCAGAGGTGCTCAATCTGGCAGAGGAGGCTGGCACGCGACTCCAGCCTAGAGGGCTTGACCTCGGAGGGGCTCGACCTGGTGGAGGAGGGCTGAGCTCGACTCCGGTCCAGGGGGCTCGACCTGATGGAGGAGGGCTGAGCTCGACTCCGGTCCATGGGGCTCGACCTCGAAGGGGCTCAATTTGGTGAAGGAGGTCGCTCAGCTCCGGCCTAGGTGCCCCGAGCTCGCGGGTGCCGACCTGGCGGAGGACGGAACTCGACCTTGGCGGGCTGCCTCGTCATTCTAGGGGAGCTCAGGCCGGTCAAGGGAGTCCAAGATGGGGTGTCCACCATGGCAGTTTTTCTGACATGGCATCTGACAGGGATTACATGTCAGCTTCCTGCCACATCAGTAGTCAATAAACTATTAAGAGATCTCAAATAAGTGTCTATTATAATTAAATATTCCAATGACAAACACCCATAAGCTTTATATGCTTTTTAAAATTTTTGGATATTAATCTTTTAGTCAATGGATCAGCCAATATACAAGCACTACCAATAAAATCAATAGACACTTGATGACTACTAACTCTCTCATTTACTGCAAGATATTTAACATCAATATGTTTGTTTGCATTAGTAATCTTGCCATTATTGGAGAACGAAACTGTAGCAGAATTGTCATAATAAATTCTCAATAGCTTGGAAATAGAATCCATACTCCTAGCCTTGAGATGAATTTTCTCAACCATAAAGCATGTGAAGAAGCCTCATAGCAGCTTATATATTCAGCTTCTATAGTAGAGCAGGCAGTAATGAGCTGTTTCGCGCTCTTCCATGAGATTGCTCCACCAGCTAGCAGAAAAATACAGCCTGATGTAGACTTCCTGCTATCAAGGCAACTGATATAATCTGCATCTGAATAACCGATCATCTCCAACTGATCGGTCATTCTATAAGTGAGCATGTAGTCTTTAGTCCCCTGAAGATACCGCATTACTTTCTTAGTAACCTTCTAGTGATCCATACCTGAATCACTCTGATATCTACCGAGCATTCCCAGAGTAAAACTAATATCAGGACGAGTACATACTTGAGCATACATCAGACTACCCACTGCAGATGCATAGGATATATCCTTCATCTAATTTCTCTCAATATCGTTCCTAAGATACTGAAATTTATTGAATTTATCACCTTTAACAATGGGCACTTCACCTGATGAGTAACTTGACATTCCAAACCTTTCTAGGATCTTAGTAATATAATTTTTCTGGGATAAACCAAGTAACCTCTTATTTCTGTTATGATGGATTTCTATACCAAGAACATAAAAAGTATCTTTCATATCAAAATGTTCAAAAGAAAATCTTTTAGTTTCATACAAGAGACCAAATCGCTGCTAGCTAGTAAAATATCATCCATATATAGAATCAAAAATATAAACTTACTCCCACTCACCTTCAGATATATACATTGATCAACAATATTTTTCTTAAATCCAAAGGATGCAATGACATCATTAAACTTTAAGTACCATTGTCTGGAAGCTTGTTTAAGACCATAAATGGATTTCTTTAATTTACATACCAGCCTTTTATTTTCTTGTATTGAAAATCATTTTGGCTGTTCCATATACATCTCTTTTTACAAATCCTCATTCAAGAACGCAGTCTTGACATCCATTTGATATAGCTCTAAAACAAAAATAAGCTACTAATGCCATAATAATTCTGAATGAATCCTTTCCAAAAACAGAAGAAAATATTTCAAAATAGTCAATGCCTTCCTTTTGAGTGAATTCCTTTGCTACAAGCCTAGCTTTATACCTTTCGATATTACCTTTGGAGTCTCGTTTGGTTTTAAAAATCCACTTACAACCAACAGACTTAAACTTTTCAGGTAATTTGACAAGTTCCCAAACTTGATTTTTATTCATGGATTCCATTTCATCTTTCATGGCATTTAACCAAAGTTCAAAATCATTACATTCAATGGCATCTTTAAATAAAACTGAATCATCCTTAATTCCAATATCATAATCACATTCTTGTAAATAAATAATATAATCATCTAGAATAGCAGATCTCCTAATTCTAGCAGATCTCCGTAATACTCCAGGTTCAGTATTATTGTGATTATTTTCAATCTGATCAGGTTCGTTGATAGCCTGTTCAAGAGGTGGTATATCAATCGCCTGTTGATGTTCAACAACCTCAGGATTAATAATTTCATATGGAACATCACTAGGTATTGCCGTAATAGGAAAAGATTCTCTTATTTCCTTTAACACCATATCACGTGATTCACCACTCCCACTGTTATCATCATATTCAATGAACCTAGCTGTTCCAGTTTTAACAATTCTGGTGGTGTGTGATGGATAATAAAACTTAAAATCTTTTGACCTTTCTAGATATCCAATAAAATAATAACTTATAGTTCTGGGATCCAATTTCTTTTCTTGTGGATTATCTAATCGAGCCTCTGCAGGACAATCCCAAACATGTATATGCACTAAATGTGATTTCCTACCCGTCCATGACTCAAAAGGGATTTTAGGAATGGCCTTACTAGGAATCCAATTTAGAATATATATAGTAGTTTTCAAGGCTTTTCCCCATAAATATAAAGATAATGATGAATTACTAATCATATTCTTTACCATGTCCATCAATGTGCAATTATGCCTTTTAGCTACACCATTTTGTTGAAAATTTTCTGGCATAGTATAATAAGCTACAATGCCATACTGTTTTAGTAATTTGGTAAAAGGCTCATAATTATGGCCAAATTTATCATATCTGCCGTAATATTCACCACCCCTATCAGATCTCACACCTTTAATTTTTTTATCAAGTTGATTTTCTACTTCAGCTTTGTATACCTTGAAGGCTTCTAAAGTTTTAGACTTTTCATATAATATGAAAGTATAACCATAACGTGAGAAATCATCAATAAATGTGATGAAATACATTTGCCCTCCAAAACAAAGTGAAAAATAGCCACAAATATCGGTATGTATCAATTCTAAGAATCCTTGACTTCTAGTGGCATGCTTTTTATTACTTTTAATTTGTTTTTCTTTAATGTAATTGATACACATACCAAAATCACTAAAATCTAGATTTGGTAAAACACTTTCCTTAACCAATCAAGTTATCCTTTCTTTTGATATATGACCTAATCGCCTATGCCACAACATCGAAGAACTCTCATTTACAATACCGCATTTCATTCCGACATTGACATTTAAAACAAGTAGAGACAGTGTAAAAGAAGAATCCAAATTTATTTTATATAAACTATTGCACAATGTTCTAGTACCAACCAAAATAAAATTTTTCATTAATTTAAAACTTGAATTTACAAAAATAAATGAAAAACCTTCTAAATCAAGTTTTACTAATGATACTAAATTCCTAGATACTGAAGGAACATAAAAAGACATCATGTAGATCTAATTGGAATCCAGTATCTGTAATAAGTTTGTGGGTCCTAACTGAAATAATCTTGGACTTCATCCAGTTCTCCATAAAGATCCACCACTCTCTATCATTTAGTTTTCGGCTTGAAAGGAATCCCTGCAATAAATTAGAAATATGAATTGCAGCACCCGAATCAATCCACCAAGTATTAGAAGGAACATCAATGAAATTGGTTTCATAACAAACAAGAGATAAGGGAATACCCTTCTTTTCAAACCATTTCCTTATTTTTTCACAATCCTTCTTGACATGTCCTTCCTTGTTATAGAAGAAACATCTTACTTTATGTGAACCTTTCTTTGATAGATTATTCTGCCATTTATTTCCTTTCTTTGCCTTTTTTCTTTTAGATCACTTCCCAGAAATCATGTGAACAACTAGAACCCCTTCCTGTCTTAATCTCTCTTTCTCTTGCACACATTATAATAAAGTTCATTCATTGACCAGGATTCTTTATGTGTGTCATAGTAGATTTTAAACTGAGTAAACTGTAATGGAAGAGAGTTAAGAACAAACAGGACAAGGAAGTTTTCAGATACTGTCATTCCCAGGTCATTTAATTTTTCAGATATATCATGCATTTTCATGATGTGCTTTCGTACTTCAGAAATTCCATCATATTTTATAGAGGTTAACCTGTTCATCAGGGTACCAGTCAGGGCTTTATTTGATTTGTTGAATTATTGCTTTATAGAAGAAAGGTACCCAAAAGCCAATTCATTATCAGGAATAGATCCTCTTATGTCTCTCGCTATAGAGCTCTTTATTATCATGAGAGACAATCTATTAGAATGCTCCCACTTTTCATGTAATTCTTTTTGATCAGGAGAACTAGTGGGAGTTAGAGGATCAGGCTGACATTTACGTAGAGCCAAATCTAAGTCTAGGCATCCTAGAACAATAAGAAGCTGCTTGTGCTAATCATAGTAATTTGAACCATTCAGTGTGGGAATATTTGTTAGATGCGATGAGAGTGAAGCAGGGGTCATAGCTATAAATAAAGAAATATCCATATAATTATTTTCATAATGCAGATTCCAAAATTAACAATTCTGTCAATAACACTTATTATATAACCATAAAATACTTTTGGACAAGAATTACAGCATACAATAAGTGCTGTAACTAATTCAATCATAAATTTAACCATAATAATGCCAAGATATGTATTACATAAATCACAAACAACAATAATATGAAATATGTAAGCAACAACAGTAATTATGACATAAATATATAAATTATGATCATTTATATTAGTTACATTTTTAGTGGTTTACCCAACTATGATTACAAAAATTCAAGGTTATTCTCACCTTTGGGTGTAGAATTTTCCATCTTTATGTAATTCAAGTTGGTCAATCTATAACTATCAATTTTGCATCTTATTACAGTCACTTTTGGATCAACTATAACATATACACCTTTATATAATTCTAAAATATAATGAGAGAAAAAATTATTAGCTCTCAAGAGCTTATCTATCATGAAAAACTCAACAAAAATGTTCTTCAAGTCATACGAGTCCAATGATTCAAAAATTGTTCAAATCGGATATAAAACGAGCAAGTTATAGCAATTTTAATAAAATTTAATAAAAAAAATTAAAATATAAATAACGGAGGACCAAACTATAAATAGCAAATAAGATAGGGACTTACTTTAATGTAAAACAGAATAAAAAATTTACGGAACTTATATATAAATTTAAATTTGAACTTATATACCATTTCATCTTTATAGGAATTAAATTATAAAAAAAAATTTAATTCAAACTAAAATTGACTTAATCTGATTGGTGTCGGTCATAACTTTATTTGTGCTAACTTTTATTAACGGATTTCAATTTTTAAAACTGAAACCCGTTAATCCAACTCTTCCTCCCGGTTTCATCTTCTTCCACCGAGCTTCCAACACCTCCATTAATGGCAGGTGGGAGTTCGGGGTCTTTCCCATTGGTGGGCTGCCGGCCGAGCTCTACCACCGGCAGCCATCTCCTGGCCGCCGGCGACCCCATCGCCGGTCTTAAGGCGGTCAAAACCCGCCTGGAAGGGAACTTTTAAACCCATCATCTTCCTGCCTTTCTCCCACAACCGAACCTCAAAACCGCCGGCGACTTGGAGCTTGGGATTGTACTGATGGAGGGCCGCCGGCCAAAAGCAATATTCCGACGACCATCTCTCGACCATCGGCGATAGGAAAATCGCAGGAAAAAAGGGCGTTTAAAAGCACCGATTTTCATTCCAAAATTCCATGAAAACCATGGCCGACGGTCGATTTTCCTTCCTCGGCAAACCTCCGCCGGTGGTTCACCGGCCCATCCCAACGGCCGGCGGCCTTCTCCCGACCGCCGGCGAGCCCAAATCAAGGACGGTTTGGCTCCGGTTTTGGCCCCATTTATTATTATTTAAATATATATTATTTATTTATTTAAACTATAAATAAATAAATAAATAGAATATAATAATTTATTATTTCTTTTCGTGTTGTTTGGAGTTCGTTTTCTGATGATCCGTCAACCGACGAGAATATGTACATGATCCGGAATTTGAACCCCATCGATTTTCGGGTTTTCCTGGAATCGGAACTTACCGTCGGTTTCTAGGTTTTCTTGGAACTGGGTACTTACCACCGGATTCCAAGTTTTTTTATTCTAAATAATAGGAAAAAATTTTTAATAAAATTTATCTTACATTCTTGCATGAACATAAAGCATCAACCAGTGTTTTGATACCACATGTAGGACAAATCTTTAATCCGTTATACCTTGATCGTGCTTTTATGTACATACGACGTACCTTGAGCCATTGTACCAGTATGTAGATTGCGCATCCTCGAGATGTCCCTCACACAGATTTTGAGATATTTCTTTTTCTTCTTCGCGAGATGACTGGTCTTCTCTCTCCTCACTCTCCTTGAGATGTCCCTCACACAGATTTTGAGATATTCCTTCTTCTTCTTCTCGAGGTGACCAATCTTCTCTCTCCTCACTCTTTTCTCTTTATGTGGATGATCGATGGAAAATCGTGCTATGAGAGTTGGAGAAAAAAGATCAGGTAGCCTTTTATACGTGTCACTCCCATCAGAAGACTAAAACTTCAGTTAGTATTTTACTCCAGTCCAGGTTATTCTATTTTATTAAAAATATTTTTTTTTAATCAATTGGACTCTGATTCAGTATTTATGATCGAATCAAAAGTTGACCATAATAAGATAATAATTTGGTCACCTATTAAATTTTAAATCTATCATATCATGCATCGAATATTTTTCAGTAAAATGGGGATCCTTATAGTCATGCTTAAAAAGAATAGCTACATTGGTCACCCTCAATTCCTTCCATCTTATAAAAATAAAAATTTAAATAAATAAAAATTAAAAATTTAAATTTAAAAAAAAAAAAAAAAAAAAAAAAAAAAAAAAAAAAAGAAGAAGAAGAAGAAGAAGAAGAAGAGGAGGAGGAGGAGGAGGCATGGCTGAGTAGGTCAGTGTCACAAAATGAGGTTGGACAGATCTGCACATAAGGTCCGGAGAATGGACTAGAAAATAAAGTTTGGTTGTGAGTTTTTTGGCTCTCAAAAATCAATTCTTATGCGCACATATCAAAAATGGCATGACATTATTGGCATCCAAAGGCCCTAACCATCTCCTATGAAGATTCAATGTAATCTTATACATGATCAAAGCCAACTTACCAATTCCAATCACCAAAGCCACCTCCTTCTAAACATCAATTCCCCTTTCCAATCAACCATGCAAGATTGCAAGAAATAAAATCTATCACCCAAAGGCATGGCATGATTCGAGCAGTGGATAACCGATACAACAATACTTACAATACTCAAGTCCCCACAAAAAGTTTCGGTCAGTAGAAGTTCCATAGGTAGGGCTAAACCTATTTATTATTTTATATAGGTCTTATTGCTGTGACTTTTTCCGGACCGGACTCAGATGGCTGTGCTGGAGTGCTCCTCTCCCGGTTCCTGCAACAAAGTTCCCAAGAACCGGCGAGGACACTTCGATACTTAAGTTAGTGGGAGCTTGAGGGCAACAGAATGAAGGAATCGAATGGAAATAGCATATGGAGAAGGGGGAGAGCCTGTGCTAGCTTGCTTACTGCCCTGTGCCCCCCGGTTTACCTTATATAGGTACGGAACAGTACCAAAATCCGTTAGGGATGAGGCCAGGAAAGAACGATCTGCTCCTGGAAGAATCTGGAGAGTGGCCACGTGGCACCTAGATAGGGCAACATCGTGGAAATAGTGAAGTAGTGGTACTGATGTGTCAAGATTCTGTTGTAACATAATTCTAGTACCAGCTGGAAGAGGCTTCTGGAATTACCGAACCATCCTTGGAGTGGGTCGTTCGAACCTCGACTGGGAAGGGCTGGTTGGACCTCCGAAGGAGAGCGTTCGTCAGAGCTTCAGCTGGAGCAGGTCAGCCGGACCCCAGCAGAAATGGATCGTTTAGACCTTTACTTCAGTGGGTCGGTCGGATCTCCGAAGGAGAGTATCCGTCCGAGCTTCAGAAGGAGCGGGTCAGCCGGACTCCAGCAGAAGTGGATCGTTTGGACCTTTATTTCAGTGGATCGGTCGGACCTCCGAAGGAGAGCGTTATTCGGAGCTTCAACATGAGCGGGTCGGCCGGACTCCAGCAGAAGTGGATCGTTCGGACCTCTATTTTAATGGTCGGTCAAACCTCCGAAGGAGAGCATCTGTCGGAACTTCAGCAGGAGCGGGTCAGCCGGACTCCAATAGAAGTGGGTCGTTCGGACCCCTACTTCAGTGAATTGGTCGGATCTCCGAAGAAGAGTGTCCGTTGGAGCTTCAGCAGGAGTGAGTTAGTGGGACTCCAGCAGAAGTGGGTTGTTCGGACCTCTACTTCAGCGGGTTGACCGTACCTCAGCAAGAGTGGTGATCCGGTTTGACAGTGAGCCGGTTGGGCACAACAGGCCTAGAAAATTTAAATTGACTAGGTTTATGATCGAGCTGGTTCAGGTAAGTGTTGGTTGAAAATTCCTTTCATTTGTATTTCACAAATTATGATTTAGGGATTATCCATTATTGTTCTTTTTGCCGGTACAAAATCAGGGACGATTAATTAGATAAGTATTATTTTTAGGACAAGGTGCTCACAAACTCGTTACAAAATCATCTTTACAAAATTGTGAGCCACTTTGTCATCAACTTGCCGCCTAGAACCAAGCTGGCTGATTGATCCATGAGGTCATTATCCTTAATTTTTGTATATTAGATCTCGGCGGATTCCAAAAGTTGAAAGATAACGCCAATGTCATACTAGGCTTTATAGTTTGAATGCTTTGCCTTATAAAAAGAAAAGAAAAGAAAAAAAATGTTGCCAATGATTTCATGCAACGAAGCCGGATAAATGAAAATGGCTTATCATCTTAACTTCTTCCATCTTTGAAATCGTGATTACAAATAGAAGCTTAGAGACAAACCGTTCAATCTCGAAGCATAGCTTCAAGAATAAATTAGAAGATGCAAATGGTGCCTAGATTCAATGGGACAAATATCTTCTCGTCCTGATTATCATACACTTAAGGACTCCATTGGGTTAATTTGGGTCCAAGAGTCTCCCGACTCGGACTCGGATCTAAATTTCAAAGCACGCGCACCAGGAATTAACTGCAGGTAAGGACGTTAAAGCCCATAGCTTACCCCCTGTTGCCACCAAATCCCCCGGATCGGGTCCTTTTAGCTTGGTTGGAGCGCTCCTTCTCCGATTCCTACAAAGAAGTCCCACGAACCGGTGGTATTTCGGCGGGATACTCCGATGGCTAAGTTAGCGGGGGGCCTTAGAGCAACAAAATGGAGGAATCCAAAAAGGAGATAGCTCGTGGAGAAGGAGAAGTGCCCTTACCATTTAAAGTTCTCCATTTACCTTATATAGGCGCAGAACACTACTGGATTCTATTAGGGGCTAGGCTAGAAATGTCTGATCTGCCCCTAGGAGAATCAGGATCGTGGCCAGGTGGCACCAGGACGTGGCAACGTTGTGGGATCTGTTATAACAGAATTCTGGTACCAGCTGGAAGGGGCTTATGGAGCCTTCTAAATAGTGTGGGTCTGGTTGAAGTAAGTCAGTTGGATATCGAGTGGGTCGGTCAGACCACTGATGAAGTGGGTTATTCGGATCCCTGATGAAGTGGATCGGCCAGACTCCTAGTGGAGTGGGTCGGCCGAACCTCTACTAAAGCAGGTTGATCAGACCTCTGTCGAAGCGGATCGTTCGGACCTCTGATGAAGTGGGTCGGTCGGACTTCTGATGAAGTGGGTCGGTCGGACCCTTGGTGGAGTGGGTCGGTCGATCCTCTGCTAAAGCTGGTGATTGGGCCTCTGATGGAGTGGGTCGATCGGACTTCTGATGAAGTGGTCAGTTGGACTTTTGATGAAGTGGGTCGGTCGGACCCCTGGTGGAGTGGGTCGGCCGGTCCTCTGCTAAAGCGGGTTGATCGGACCTCTGATGGAGTAGATCGATCAGACTTCTGATGAAGTGGGTCGGTTGGATCCCTGATGAAATAGGTCGGTCGGATCCCTGGTGAAGTGGGTCATTCGGACCACTGATGAAATAGATCGATAGGACCTCTGATGGAGTGGATCGTTCGGACTACTGATGGAATGGGTCGATCGAACCTCTGATGGAATGGGTTGTTCGGACCACTGATGAAATGGGTCGATCGGACCTTTGCTGGAATGGATCGCTCGTACCTCTGCTGGAATGGGTCTCTCGGACCTCTGATGGAGTGGATCGTTCGGACCACTGATGAAATAGATCGATCGGATCTCTGCTGGAATAGGTCGATCGGGCCTCTGCTAGAATGGATCGCTCGGACCTCCGATAAAATGGGTCGTTCGGATCTCTGGTCCGATTTGAAGAAGGGCTGATTGGGTATAACACTCCCATTCATCGAGTTTAGTTCTAGACTTCTTGTTAGACTCCGTCTGTACTTGGATATTTTTATTTAAAAACTTCAATTCCCTTAAAAACGGATCCCATTATTGGGGAACCCCCATTCTCTTCATGCGCTCGAAGCAAATCATTAACGCCATTACTTAATCGAGGAATTTTGTGCGGACCATAAAACTCCATTAACGTTTAGAAGGGGTTTCTTTGTATTCTTTAAGTATTTTGTATGAAGTTTAATCCTGGGACCTGGACGCCGGGAGTGTTGGAGTGGCTTTGAGAATTGGTCCTTTGAAAAAATACGTCGGAATTGGTCATTTGAAGAAATACGTCCCACTGGAATAACGTACTTATCTATTGTGATGGGAAGGAATATTCCAATTAATTTGCATGCATACAGGCTGAAATCAGCTCACTTCCACTAAAGTGATACCGTTCGTACAGACAATTTACATCGGAAACAACCCTGTTTGTTACGGGGGTCCTACATGGCCTTCCAGTACTGATGGGCCACTCTTGAAAGCAGATTCGTGGAGGCACGCTCAAGGCACTGGGTCCACGGGCCAGGATGCCCACCAAAAAAGACCAGGCTCGGTGTCCCACTCAAGAGATTCTTGCACAAATTTAGATGATTCTATATGCTACCAAGATTTGTCACGAGAGTAATTGGGGGCTCAAGAGTCGAGGCAGTTTTCATGAAGTATCAGCTACTACCGGAAATGCACCCAAATGAACCCATCAAGTCATGTTTCATTTTTGGCATCTAGAGGTCACATGTTTTTGGTCAATCTACGTGACTTCTTTAACGAGATGTCATTATAGGATAATGATATTTAGCATGCGTGACACCCACATAAATAAAAAAAAAAAGGAAATTGAGATGGAGTAGTTAGCAAAGGATGAAGTTAGTGAATCATAATAACAATCGATACAAAATAACAACTGATATAAAATCATAATAACAATCAATATAGAATCGGCATATGCTGATAAAAAAAAGATTGACACAGAATCAAATTAATAAATAAATATATTATGAGATTAATTTTATGTGATTTCAAGAATTATGCGAACAATCTCAAATCTCAAAATATTTTTTATGCTTGATGTTGCCGATCTTCCCACGGTGGCCTGTAGCTTATGAGCTGGCACCGGTTCTTGGACTCCCTCATCTTAAGATTTTCAAGTTTCCGGACCTGCAAAACAAGATTAGAAACCCGGACCGGGATCTCGGCGGGGATACTCCGATGGTCAAGTTAGAGAGCGGCAAGATGAAACAGGTCCACTAAGACGGGTTTCCGATGGATTCCCGTGCTTAGAGGAGGTTTTGATGAAAGAAGTGTAAAAAAGAGAGGGGTTGATGCCCAGCTTCCTGTGCTGGACCTACTGGACCTGCGCTTGGGGACTTCCGGTGGTCCCAGAATCGTTATCTCTCGGTATCCTTCCTCAGGCTTACATTCTCCGTCCGTTTTCACCGTCCTTTTTATACCACCGGACTGCCCTTAACCCTTGCTTCTTCCCCCAGATGTTTCCGGAGGTCTCCTGCCCTTTTCCCCCCTCTTCTTTGAGCCTGGGAGTTAAGCGGCCAGCTCGCCTCGTCCGCCATGTTGTCACGAAAGGGGGAATCCGGCGGGGTCTCGAGCCAAGCGCGGGAGCCCTCATCTCGGGACGATGACTGTGGATTTCCTGGGTTCCTGGTCGCAAGGATTCAACACCTCGATCACGGGGCCCTCCCCAACTGATGTAAACGAGATTCCGCGCACCGTTACGGGCCTTACTGGGAACCCTGTACGAGGCGCACCGCTTGCCGACTCTAATAGTGACCTCGTGGCCCGGGCCTCTGACCCCCGGAGGTCTTGCAGAGTAAGGCTGACTTCGGCCGAGTTAGACCCATCAGGGGGTGCCACCATGCATTGGAGCAGGAGGGCCTGGCTCAACCTTGCCGAGGTGGACCCGTCTTGGGACGCCACCTGGCGAAGGAGTAGGAGCGCACGGCTCAACCTCGACAGAGGTGGACCTGTCTTGGGGCACAACCTGGCGAGGGAGCAGGGAGTTGCCAGCTTCGACCGAGGTGGACCCCTCCCGGGCGGACACCTGGCGAAGTGGCAGAGGAAGGCTCCACTTCGGTCGAGGTGGACCCATCTCGGGCTCGACCTCGACCTCGGCAGAGGTGGACCGGTCTTGGGGTGCCACCTGGCGAAGGAGCAGGAGTGCCTGACTCGACCTCGGCAGAGATAGACCCGTCTTGGGACGCCACCTGGCGAGGGAGCAAGGAGCTGCCAGCTTCGACCGAGGTGGACCCCTCTTGGGCGGACACCTGGCCGAGGTGGACCCCTCTTGGGCGGACACCTGGCGGAGTGGCAGAGGAAGGCTCAACTTCGGCCGAGGTGGACCCATCTTGGGGTGCCACCTGGCAAAGGAGCAAGAGCGCCTGGCTCGAGCTCGGCAGAGGTGGACCTGTCTTGGAGCGCCACCTAGCGAGGGAGCAGGGAGCTGCCAGCTTCCACCGAGGTGGGCCCCTCCCGGGCGGACACCTGGCGAAGTGGCAGAGGATGGCTCGACTTCGACCGAGGTGGACCCATCTTGGGGTGCTACCTAGCGAAGGAACAGGAGCGCCTGGCTCGACCTTGGCAGAGGTGGACCCGTCTTGGGGCGCCACCTAGCGAGGGAGCAGGGAGCTGCCAGCTTTGGCCGAGACGGACCCCTCCCGGGCGGATACCTGGCAAAGTGGTAGAGGAAGGCTCGACTTCGGCCGAGGTGGACCCATCTTGGGGTGCCACTTGGCGAAGGAGCAGGAGCGCCTGGCTCGATCTCGGCAGAGGTGGACCCGTCTTGGGGCGCCACCTGGCGAGGGAGCAAGGAGCTGCCAGCTTCAGCCGAGGTGGACCCCTCCTGGGCGGACACCTGGCGAAGTGGTAGAGGAAGGCTCGACTTCGGCCGAGGTGGATCCATCTCGTGGTGCCACCTGGCGAAGGAGCAGGAGCGCCTAGCTCGGCCTCGGCAGAGGTGGACCCATCTTGGGGCACCACCTGATGAGGGAGCAGGGAGCTGCCAGCTTCGGCCGAGGTGGACCCATCTTGGGGTGCCACCTGATGGAGCATGAGCGTCTGGCTCGACCTCGGCAGAGGTGGACCCATCTTGGGGCGCCACCTGGCGAAGGAGCAGGAGCGCCTAGCCAGTAAAAAATTTTGAAAGAAAAATCCACGTGGCACCGACGATGTCTAGCTAGATCTGACATACACTCCATGTCAGCGGTGTTGCCATATCAGTTGCCCCCCATCCCCAGGTCCCATCAAAGCGCCGCGATTTGGGGCGTGGGGAGTTAATGCAGAGATGACGTGGAAAAGGAGAAAATCCCGCGCCACAATTGCCATGATCGTCGCCGTCGCTTCCATTGCGCCCGATACCCTGTGGGAGGCCGCCATATCCGCGCATCTGACGGGCCATTAATATGCCATTTCGAACCCGAGGCAGTTTCCATCGGACCGAAGCATTGATGTTGGGCATTCCTCCACGTGGCAGTCATCTAATGGCCCGGGCCGGAACGAGGCATACGGTTGTTGTCGATTGAGTTTGAAAAGGAGGGAGACTTTCCGAAAATGAGGTCTCTTGGCTTTTTCACACATCGCCAGCAGTTGCAGCGATCTCTCTTCATCTCCATGGGTTGCCAATCCTTCGGTACAAAATATCCCGGTGAGTGCCTGCGACACCTTTCCTTCCTATTCTACCTCCCGACTCCGTGCTACGCCGAACCTATCTCCTTCTCGTTTATTCTTCTTCGATGGCGTGTCACCATCACGTTTCTTCCAACCAGGATGAGGCCGGTCCTTCCCGGCTGAGGACTCCATCGTCTTCCTTCTCAAAGGGGGAAGAGATTCTAGTCGAGGTCCTGAAGCAACTACGGCCAGGGACTGTGACCATAGGTGTCCCTAGGGGCCCTAGGTCTCCTCCCATTGTTTTCGCATGCCCCATCTCTGCCCTTTCTCCTCCGGTGGTAGAGGTCTCTTCTTCTGGTCCCTCCGATTATGTCCCGACGATGACCGGAGATGACCTTTCTTGGATCCGGGATACGTATGGGGTCCCAGATTCGTTCCATCTTTCGCTCCCAGGATCGAGGGACCGAGTAACCTTGAGCGGCCCAGGGAGGGTCCTTTCTACGAGGACTTCCTTATCGGGGGTCTTCGTTTTTCCCTTCACCCTTTCTTTCTCTCCTTTCTTAGTCACTTCTGCCTGATCCCGGCCCAGTTGGCTTCCAATGCCATCCGGATCATCTTCGCCTTCATCGTCTTCTGTCACTTCCACGGGTTTGTTACCCATTTCTCATTGTTCAAGGCCCTCTTCACCTTGAAACGCTACTCTACCGATGATGGCTGGTGGTATCTTCACCCCGGCCTAGGTGTCTTAGGTTCGACCTCCCCACATCGATCAAGGGGTGGAAGAACCGCTTCTTCTTTGCATCGGTCCAGGATGTTGATTGGGCCTGGAGTGAGCCAGACCGGTCCCCGAACCGAAACTCCCAGGTCGAGCCGGTGACCAAGAGGTTTACTCTCAGATGCTGGGTGACGTGGTCCCGGCTCTCGAGGTCCTGCTCTCATAGCAGAATCTATTTGAGGCGAGGATCAGTCCCATCCGGGAGCTGGGTGAGATCTCGGATCTTCTTCTTTCACCTTTGCTTTCTGCTTTCCGCTTCTTTCTTTTTGAACTGGCTTGACTGTTTTCTTTCTCCAGGGATGAGGTTCTCCGTCGAAAGCCTGATGGAGGGCATCCGGAAGAGGGTCGCCGCTGAAGAGGCCCAGGAGGCTCCACCAAAGAGGGGCCCGTGCCTACCGCTGCTCCTACTGGCCCCGAGGCAACGGGTCTTGCCCCCATACCGTCCCAGTCTCTTGCGCCCGACATGCCTGTCATCGAGCTCGATAGAGTCGAGGGAGAGGGGATGCCGGAACCCTCCTGGGTGGCACTTGCACTGGCCACCGCATCGATCATCCCCATGGTGGCCACCAGGGTGATGGCGGCTCCACAAATGGTCGTGCAGCCTAGCGAAGGGGCAGTCGCTCAGCCTACTGCCGATGCTCACCCTCCACCATCAGGGATCAACTCTAGCTCCTCCATCATCCACGATCAAGGGCTCGCAGAAAGGATGATGAAGTTCGCCAGTATGCCCTGAGACCGTCGCCTGAGGGGCGGCCAGGACTACGCCGACGCACTGCTGGGCATCTTTCCCCTGCTCTTCACGGTAAGTTCTGAGCTCATTTCTTTTAATGTTCTAGTTGGGTCTTTTTAACATCCCGTCCTCTCTCTGATACAGATCGGGACTGACATACTGCTGCTGAGGAACTTCCTCTCCAGCTATGCAAAGAAAGATGCCGAGAAGGAGAAGAGGCTCGGTAAGCTCGCAGCCGACGTGAAGGACCTCATGGAAAAGGGGGTCGAGCTGCGGGGGAGCAACCAGGCCCTTCGGGCGGACCTGGGTCGCGCTAAAGGGCGCA
The DNA here is from genome assembly GCA_021397845.1 of Areca catechu. NCBI lineage: Eukaryota > Viridiplantae > Streptophyta > Magnoliopsida > Arecales > Arecaceae > Areca > Areca catechu. The sequence continues at coordinate 16,034,657 of CM038045.1, forward strand.
TGAGGGAGCTCGAGACCTCTCTGTCTGAGGAGAGGATCTCGAACCAAACGCCATGCCAAGGATGACGCGGCAGCGGTATCACACCTTAGGGCTCAATCCCGGTCATTGGAGCATCGGGTCGAGGAGGTCCTCAAAGAGCTCAGCGCAGCCAAGGAGAAGAACTCCTATATCAACGGGCTGCTGGAGGCATCTCAGAAGGAGGGACAGGAGGATGTATCGAGGTTCCGGGCATCCGAGGAGTTCAGGGCGGAGCTGCACGAGGCAGCAGTCAACTCCTTCCTGAAGGGCTTCGAGATGTGCCAGGAAAAGGTAGGTTCCTTCTTCCCCGAGCTCGATCTCAGGGAAGTCGTCCTAGGCGGTCGGAGGGAGGAGACCGACGAGGGAGCTTCAGCTGCAGAGGCCGCCGAGGCGATGGCCCTCGTGTGGCCTTCTGACGATGCCGCCTGGTGTGATATGCATGATGAGGATGCAAACATGTAACTCTAAAGGAGATTAACCAAAATTTAACTAGCAATTCCTACTTGCATATGAGTGATTCAACATATAAGATCAAGGAGATCTAAATAAGAAACCCTAAATGCTTATACTTAAACCCAGCTAGGAGGACTATCAAAATCTTAAAGAAATAGGACAAGATTAGAATTCGCACACAAGTCAAGCTAGCCCTATTTAATGATCCCGATCTTAAAATACTAGGAGTTCAAGCATTGAAATCTCAAGCACAAGGGATTCACTCTTAAGGTTCTCAAATGAAAGATCATACCACATAAGATGGGCCTTCTAACTTTCTGGTTTGTAGCAAGTAATCCTTCCTCTTGGATCTGGAGCCTAGAGAACCCTGCAACAAAGAAACCAAGATGATTAGAAACTTAATTAAAAGTGAGAAGATTGATGGAACTCAAAAGGAGAGTTTGTTGGAAATGATCCTTGGCGCCATGGTGGAAGCTTGTGTTGGTGTTGATCTTCTTCTTGAAAGGATGTCCTTAATTCGCTTTGAAGGAAGAGGATTGCTTGGAAGATGAAGAGTAAAAGAGAAGGATTAGGGAGAAGAAATGGTGGAGGAGAGGAAGAGGTTCACTTAGGCACAAAGATCCACATAGGCACATAGAAACACATAGAAAAGTGCTGGAAATTTGTATTCACTCATCCATTCTTTACAAGGGGCATCCAAGGCTTTAAATAAAGCCTTACAAATTTTGAAATTTCAAATCCCTAAACAAGTGGAGTAATATATAAGGGGAGAGGGCTGATTTTCTTGCTTGAAATCTTCCTTGGCCAACTTCCTTGAATTTGAACTTGGGATGGCACCCTCTTGTGGTGAGGTGGCATGTGAGGTGGCATGTGGTCCCCTCTTGACGTGGCATGTGGTCCCAAGTTGAGGTGGCGCAAGTGATGTGGCATGTGGTCCCCAATTGAGTTGGCTTTGGTCTTGATTTGGGGTATACATTGTGAGTCTTCTTTAGGCTTGATGCTAGTTGACCCATTTGGATTGAACTAAGACTAGACCCGACATGGACTCGACTTACATGATTATTTTGGACTCAAAAGAAAGATTACAGGACCCAACATGGACTCGACTTACATGATTCTTTTGGACTCAAAATAAAGAAAGGTTACCGGACTCTCTAGTCCAACCATAAAGATTCGGAATGGGCTTGAATTGGTTGGAGTCTCTTTCTGATTCTGGTGCCCGCACCAATTCTCCCCTGGTGGGAGGAACTCGACCCTGTCGAGTGATAAGTTTCTAATATATCCGGGTCGATTTGTTGTAGGTCCTCTTTGGTGATCCAGGAATCTTCAGATTCAGGACGTCCTTGCCATCGAACCAGATAGCGTTGGTAGCCCTTATTTCTAGTAGTGATGATCTGGTCATCCAAGATCCTTTCAATTCTTTCCTTTCGCTCAGGAATATTTGGTGGTGGACACTCAATTGGCATTTCACTCTCAAGAGAAGTGTTAGGACCAAAAGGTTCATCAGGTATTAATGCAGGTTCCTTGTATTCTTTTAGATCGGAAACATTAAATGTAGAACTAATACCATAACTAGGTGGTAAGTCTACTACATAAGCATTAGGTCCAATTTTCTTTATTATTTTGAAGGGTCCGGCTCCCCGAGCATGGAGTTTCTTCATAGTTCCCGGAGGAAACCTTTCTGGTTTAAGCCTAATCATTACAGAGTCTCCTTCATTAAATTCCTTTAACCGTTTATGTGAGTTAGCCATATGCCTATAGAGTTCATTGCTTGTTTGAATCTTCTGATTAATCTCCTTGTGCAAATCCTTAATATGCTGTGCATATGACTCAGCAGACTCAGATATTCGTGTATGTACTGGTAATGGAATTAGGTTTAAAGGTTTCCTAGGTTTATATCCATGGACCACTTCGAATGGACTTTTCCCAATAGACCTATTGATCGAACTATTGTAGGCAAATTCAGCACGAGGAAGTAGTAAGTCCCAGTTTCCTAGGTTGTCGCCGACTAAACATCTTAAGAGATTTCCTAAGCTTCGGTTTACTACTTCAGTTTGGCCATCGGTTTGAGGATGATAGGCCGTAGAGAATTTCAGCTTAGTACCTAACATGTGCCAGAGGGTTTTCCAGAAGTAGCTAGTGAACTTGACATCTCTATCTGACACAATGGTCTTGGGTAAACCATGAAGCTTAACCACCTGCTCTAAGAAAAGCTTGGCCACTTTCGAAGCGTCTAAAGTTTGAGAACACGGGATGAAGTGCGCCATTTTGGAGAAACGATCGACAACCACGAAAACAGAGTCATGTTTCCTAGAAGTTTTAGGTAGACCTACCACAAAATCCATACTGATATCTTGCCATGGACCATCAGGGACAGGTAAGGGCGTGTATAGACCGGTGTTCTGTCTTTGCTGTTTTGCAACAGCACAGGTCCGACACTGAGCTACGATCTGGGCAACGCTCTTTTTAAGACCAGGCCAAAAAAATTGTTCTTCCATTGCTAGGATGGTTTTGTTCCTGCCAAAATGTCCTGCTAAACCTCCAGCATGGACTTCCCAGATCAGAAATTCCCTAACAGAGGTCTTGGGAATACACAACTGATTTCCTTTGAAAAGGTATCCATCTAACAGTGTATAATCACTAGGTTCACTAGATGATCTTTGTTGCAGGGATTGATAGATGTGACCAAAATCAGGACATGTGGGATATTCATCTTTCAATCTATCGAACCCTACTACTTCAGTGCTCACAGAGGTTAACAACATAGAACGGCGGCTCAACGCATCAGCAACCCTATTTTCAGTACCGGCACGATGTTTTAAAACGAATGTGTAAGCTTGTATGAATTCTACCCATTTCCCGTGCCTAGGGTTTAATTTCTTTTGAGAACTAAGGAACCTAAGAGCTTCGTGATCAGAGAATAGGACAAACTCGTGGGGTAGAAGATAATGCCTCCAATATCGTAGAGCTTGAACTACAGCATACAGTTCCTTATCATACGTGGAATACCTTAGTCTCGCCTCATTTAATTTTTCACTGAAGTATGCTACTGGGTGATTCTCTTGACTCAAGACATCTCCAATTCCGACCCCAGAAGCATCACAAGCAACCTCAAACACCTTGGTAAAATCGGGTAACCTTAAGACAGGTGCTTGTGTCATTTTCTCCTTAATTGTTAGGAAGGCCTTACCTGCTGCTTTAGTCCACTCGAAATTTTCCTTCCTAATACAATCAGTGATTGGTGCCACTATCGTACTGAATCCTTTGATAAACCTTCTATAGAAGGTGGATAACCCATGGAAACTACGGACGTCGTGGATAGTCTTAGGCGTAGGCCACTCTACTATGGATTTAATTTTCTCAGGATCAGCGGACACCCCTTCAGATGTGACTACGAATCCTAGAAAGATAACTCTATTTGTCAGGAAATCACACTTCTTGATATTGGCATAGAGACTATCTTTTCTCAGGACTTGACAAACTTGTTTCAGGTGGGTTAAGTGGTCTGCCTTTGTTTTGCTATATATAAGTATATCATCAAAATAGACCACTACAAATCTTCCGATAAAAACCTTTAACACCTGATTCATTATTCTCATAAAAGTGCTGGGTGCATTGGACAGATCGAACGGCATGACTAACCACTCATATAATCCATCTTTAGTCTTAAAAGCGGTCTTCCATTCGTCTCCAGGCCTAACCCTAACCTGGTGATAGCCACTCTTTAGGTCTATCTTGGAAAAAATTATCGATCCGGCTATCATATCTAACATGTCGTCTAGTCTTGGGATTGGGAATCTATACTTTACAGTGATCTTATTAATAGCACGGCTATCTATACACATCCTCCAGGTACCATCTTTCTTAGGGGTCAGCAGAGCAGGGACTGCACATGGACTTAAGCTTTCCTTAATAAACCCCTTCCTAAGAAGTTCACCCACTTGCCTTTGCAATTCCTGGTGTTCAATTGGGTTCATCCTATAGTGAGGCAAATTAGGTAAAGTCGCCCTAGGGACTAAATCTATTGCGTGTTGTATGTCTCTTAAAGGTGGAAGGTTATCGGGGAGATCTTCTGGAAACACATCCTCAAATTCTTTCAATAATTGGACCACCTCTTGAGGGTGTTCTACAGGGCTGTGGTCCTTAATTTCCTTAGCAGCTACTACCCAAATAGGTGCTCCCTCCATGATATCTTGCTCTAATTCTTTTGCACCTATTAAATTTATTCCAGTCTTCTTATCTTTCAAGCTGCTAGCTCCTCTCTTGACATTATCCTTAGGCTGGGTTGGATGAATGACAATTTTCTTGCCATTGAAATTGAAAGCACAGGAGTTTGATCGACCAAAGATGGTCACATCATGATCAAACAGCCATGGCCTGCCTAAGATGATGCTACTTACCCCCATAGGAAGCACATCACACCAGATCTTTCCCTGATAGGATTGAAGTTGGACTTGAACCTGACATCTTGACTTGATTGGTATAGAAGTGGAATCGATCCAGGACACCTTATATGGATTGGGATGTGGTACAATGGGTAATCCTAGACTTTTGGCTGCGTTAGTGGAAATGGCGTTGACACAGCTTCCACTATCGATGACGATTTTACAGACCTTTTCTCCTATCCTAACAAATGTGTGTAGGATGCTAGTTCTACGCCAGTCTTCTTGCTCCTTGGTCTGTGTCATGATACGTCTCACAACTCCTAGAAAATCTGATGAGTCTATGTTCTCTTCATCTCCTTCATATTCATCAGCCAAACAATCCCCTGCTTCATAAACCTCCTCTTCATCATTCTCCAGGGGTTCTGATTCACCTTCTTCTGCCTCCCCTATATGTAAAGCTCTAGAGGGACATTGGCTCACGAAATGACCTGGTTTACGACACTTATAGCAGACTCGCTCCCTCTCACCTCGAACTTCAGGGCTCTTTCCTTTGTCTTCTCTAGGAATTAAGGGGGTGGTCGGATTGGGTCTAAGGGTTGGATTCGGGCTGGACCTTGTTCTATTGGTGGGACTAGGGACTGAGCTAGGCCTGCTGATAGGAGGGTTAAACCTACTAGATTCAGGTCGTCTAAATGTAGCTCTCCTTTGAAACCTCTCATAGTCCGTGGCAACTTGGTATGCCTGATCTAAATCATGGACTTCCCTTAAAAACAGTTCCCCTTTTATATCATCATTCAACCCTGATCTAAACCTTGATAAAGTGGCTGCTTCAGACTCGACTACGTTGCATCGCATCACAAACTCATCAAACTTAGCAACATATTCAGAAACGGTCTTGTTACCCTGTGTCAATCGTTGCCACTGATCTAATAACCTTTGCTGATAAGACATAGGCAGATATTTCTCTCTAAGTTTCCTCTTCATATCTCTCCATGTTGCTATAGGTAAATCTCCCCTTTGCCTTGATATGCGTTCCACGTTTCCCCAATATAATCGAGCCTGACGAACTAGTCTGATTCTGGCAAACTTAAATCTTCTCTCTTCAGACATATCATACCAGTCAAAATACTGGTCCATGTCAGCCTCCCAGTCTATGTACACCTTAGGATCTAGGCTTCCCTCAAAGGTTGGTGCATCTAGACGGATGTTCCTTAGGGCCTGATCATCCTGATCAAAAGTATCATAGTGAGGTCTTCTAGGAGGTGGCTCTGGAGTATGATCAACATAATCCTGATGCGGTCTTCTTTGAATTGGGTCAGGTGTGTGTTCCTGTCGTTGGGCTCTAGGATGAACTGAAGGTAATCTAGGTGAAGGTGGTTCAGTTAGGGTCAACCTAGCTTCTTCTAGGGCTCCTACTCTTTCCTCGAACTGACCAAATTTAGCATCCAAACGGTCCATCTTCTCGATCATAGATCTCATAAGGCTTTCCATACTAGTATCCATGGATGAACTAGGTTGGGCTTGTGAAGGGTGGTAAGGTGTGCCTGACCTAGTTGTCATGCAAACAATTAGACTCAGACCCGAACTATGAGTTTTCTAAACCGGTTAGTCCAAATAAACTGAGTTGACTAGATACAATCAAATCAACAGCTACTCTCTTCCACTGGCCAGTCAGGAGGTGGGTCTGTGGGAGGTTCCCCCAGCTTTCACTGGGTCCTAATTAAAAATCACAAGAACCGCTTAGGCTTGAGCCACTTAACCTCTATCCTTGACACCAGCTTCCAATAATAGATGAAGAAATGGGTTGCACAAGCTTTCCCAATTGAATTGAACTGGACCTAGAGTTCCAAGCTAGTTGCCTAATCAAGGTGGCAAGCTAGATTGTAGTAACTCTATACTTGGCCAGGTTTTAGAACAAGGGGAGTGTGAGATCCTGTCTCTGGCCTACCTAGGCCCGGTGGAATTGGCCCGATAGACTGATCAGCACCCAAGCCCTTAGTCCCAATTCTAGACACCAAGTAATAGGGCACACACAAGACTAGTTGACACAATGAGTTGACAATAACCCGGACTCGACCAAATTGATGTTCCTAACCCACTAGGGCAATTAATGTCTAATCAATTTTAGTTAGGGATTAGGTCGATATGCAATTTGGTGATTTTTGGGCTAGGGACAGGTGATGAAATCCTGACCCTATGTCAATTTCATGCCCTTAATTTGATTTGCCATGAGATGCATGCAAATTTCAAATTTCAGGTGCAGAAGTAGTGTGTTGCAGTTTAAATGTGGTGTTGATAAGTACAGAAATAAATATCAAAAAAATTTAAAAAATCACAGAAAACTTCTAACTTATAGATGACATACCAGTTGAAACGAAATTTCAAAATAAAATCTGTACTATTCTAGGCAGATTTTGAAATGAAGATAATGAAAAGGAACAGAACAGAAAACTTAATAACACTGATGGACTGCAGGAATTTTCATTTTTTTTGTGATTTTTTTGTTAGATTGAAATTTAAAACGGTGATAAACAACTTAAAATGGAATAGGAAAAAAAATATTCCAATGAGGAATGTGATACTTGCCTTTGGAGTTGCAGGTGGATTACAGTCAGCCTACAGAAAATACAGCAAGCAGAAAAACAGAACGTGACCAATACAAAATTCACAAATGAAATCTAAAAAGTCCTTTGGCTTTCTTTTTCACGGGTCAATCACAATGGCACCCCGACACGCCTTAGGAGATCCCCGTGGAATGGGAAGAGAGGGTGTTTAAACCCTACTTTCTCCTAAGACCGGACGGCCTGGTAACGCCCCCGATCCAAGTACTTCAAGGACTTAATGCTATGCAATCAGGAACTTATTCTACCATGCTCTGATACCAAGATTGGTGTGATATGCATGATGAGGATGCAAACATGTAACTCTAAAGGAGATTAACCAAAATTTAACTAGCAATTCCTACTTGCATATGAGTGATTCAACATATAAGATCAAGGAGATCTAAATAAGAAACCCTAAATGCTTATACTTAAACCCAGCTAGGAGGACTATCAAAATCTTAAAGAAATAGGACAAGATTAGAATTCGCACACAAGTCAAGCTAGCCCTATTTAATGATCCCGATCTTAAAATACTAGGAGTTCAAGCATTGAAATCTCAAGCACAAGGGATTCACTCTTAAGGTTCTCAAATGAAAGATCATACCACATAAGATGGGCCTTCTAACTTTCTGGTTTGTAGCAAGTAATCCTTCCTCTTGGATCTGGAGCCTAGAGAACCCTGCAACAAAGAAACCAAGATGATTAGAAACTTAATTAAAAGTGAGAAGATTGATGGAACTCAAAAGGAGAGTTTGTTGGAAATGATCCTTGGCGCCATGGTGGAAGCTTGTGTTGGTGTTGATCTTCTTCTTGAAAGGATGTCCTTAATTCGCTTTGAAGGAAGAGGATTGCTTGGAAGATGAAGAGTAAAAGAGAAGGATTAGGGAGAAGAAATGGTGGAGGAGAGGAAGAGGTTCACTTAGGCACAAAGATCCACATAGGCACATAGAAACACATAGAAAAGTGCTGGAAATTTGTATTCACTCATCCATTCTTTACAAGGGGCATCCAAGGCTTTAAATAAAGCCTTACAAATTTTGAAATTTCAAATCCCTAAACAAGTGGAGTAATATAAGGGGAGAGGGCTGATTTTCTTGCTTGAAATCTTCCTTGGCCAACTTCCTTGAATTTGAACTTGGGATGGCACCCTCTTGTGGTGAGGTGGCGTGTGAGGTGGCATGTGGTCCCCTCTTGACGTGGCATGTGGTCCCAAGTTGAGGTGGCGCAAGTGATGTGGCATGTGGTCCCCAATTGAGTTGGCTTTGGTCTTGATTTGGGGTATATATTGTGAGTCTTCTTTAGGCTTGATGCTAGTTGATCCATTTGGATTGAACTAAGACTAGACCCGACATGGACTCGACTTACATGATTATTTTGGACTCAAAAGAAAGATTACAGGACCCAACATGGACTCGACTTACATGATTCTTTTGGACTCAAAATAAAGAAAGGTTACCGGACTCTCTAGTCCAACCATAAAGATTCGGAATGGGCTTGAATTGGTTGGAGTCTCTTTCTGATTCTGGTGCCCGCACCACCGCCGGCGATGAAGGTGCACCCCCAGCCGGAGGAGGATGCGGCTGCAGCAAAGTGACCTCGGGGCTTCTCTTTTATTTTGCTTCTTGTATGGATTTCTTCTCTGTTTCTTTGGGTTACTCGGCTATTCGGGGCCCTCTTTTGTAAGAAAGCTTTCAATAGAAATGAAAATCCTTTTCTGCCATTCTGCCTTGTCTCTTCTTTTTCTTCCTTCTTTTTTTTGTGTAATATGAGTTGCCGATCTGAGACAAGGCACCGGAGACCTCCTGGTTCCTGGCGGGGGTTTTCTAAGCCTTACGGCCTGCAAGAGACTTAGGTTTTTCTCTCTTTTCTCTTCTTTTTTTTTGTGCATCTTCCAGACTGAACCTCGGGGCCAACCAACGGAACTGAGTCCTGTGGGGCATTCTGGGCTGAACTCTGGGATCTTGTGGGGGAACTAGGTTCCGCTCCACCTTCCAGACCGAGGTCCAGGGCTTTGCTTTGGAACTAGGTTCCGTGCGAACTTCCGGACTGAACCTCGGGGCCGCAGGCAGGAGTTGAACCTTGCGCGACCCTCTAAGCTGATCTCCGAGATTAGTGGGACCGGGACTTAGGTCTCCGAAACTTCCTCCGGACTGAACTCCGGGGCCGCACATTAAAATTTAATTCCATGCGGCGCTCCGAACTGAACTCCGGGATTTTTGTGGAAGGCGACTTTGTGCCTTCGAATATCTTTCGCTATGCCCTCGCTCGTCGAACTTAGAAATGGATGGCGATTGTCGTACGAGACGAGAGCAGGCATTTCATATAAAAAGATTTTATTGTTGAAGTTTAAGAGTTCTTACACTATTGGTAATACATCCTCAAGTTTGAGACATTCCAAGTCCATGGGAACCGGGATCCGTCGAGCTCCTCCAGGTAATATGCTCCGTGGGGGAGTGCCTCGGCCACTCTATAAGGGCCTTCCCAATTTGGGGAGAGCTTGCCGCACTCGCATGGCCGGGAAGCCTTAGTGCGGCGCCGCACTAAATCTCCCTGGTGGAAGGACTTCGGTCGCATCCTGAAATTGTAATATCTGGCCACTCATTGTCGGTAAGCCGCCATCCGAACTTGGGCAATGTCCCTTGTTTCTTTAAGGAGATCCAGGTTCAGTAGCAGTCGCGCGGGGTTTTCTGCCTCGTTGTACTGCTCTACACGCAAGGTCAGCAGGCTGAGCTCTACTGGAATAATTGCTTCCGCACCGAAGACAAGATTGAAGGGGGTCTCGTTCGTGACCATCCTTGGGGTGGTATGGTATACCCATTGGATGCTTGGAAGCTCCTCCGCCCACCTTCTCTTGGCCTGGTCCAGTCTTGTTCGAAGACCTTGCAAGATAGTTCTGTTCGTCACCTCAGCCTCTCTATTGATCTGAGGATGCGCCACTGAGGTGAAGCGGTGATGAATGCCGAGGTCATTGCAAAACTCCTCGAACACTTGACAGTCGAACTGGCGCTCGTTGTCGGTGATGATGGTGTGGGGCAAGCCAAAACGGCAGATGATCGACTTCTAGAAGAACTTAGTGACATTTGCCTCTGTGATACGGGCCAATAGCTCAGCCTCGACCCACTTCATGAAGTAGTCGATAACCATAATCAAGAACTTCCATTACCCGAACGCAAGGGGAAAAGGTCCAAGGAGATCCATCCCCCACTAGGCGAATGGCCAGGGGGCGGAGAGCTGGGAGAGTGGAGCAGCAGGTTGGCGTTGCACCACAGCGTGCCGCTAACATCGATCACACCTCTTCATGAAGTCAGCCACGTCTTCTCTCATTGTCTCCCAAAAATAACCTTGGCGGAGGGCCTTCCTCTTAATGAGACTGGCTGCCACGCGATCCTCCGGCAAGGTGCCGTTGGTGATGTATTCGACGTACTTGTCAGTCCAGCTGGGCTCTGGGTTGACCTGCTAGACCTCCCTGGGTGTCTCATAGCTCGGGGCTCGAAGATGCTCGATATAAGCACAGCCAAGCGATGAGTCCGGCAGGGTTGCCAGGCGGGAGAGGGTGTCTGCACGAGCATTTTTCCCGCGTAGGATGTGGGAGACATTGAAGCACCTAAAACTCGCCGCGCTCACTCGCACAAGCTCCAGGTACCTCGTCATTTGGGGATCCCGTGCCTCGTACTCTCCCGACACCTGCCCTGCCACCAGCTGTGAGTCGGTGAAGACCCTAAGGTAGGCCACTCCCAGCTCGCAGGAAACTCTGAGTCCCGCGAGGAGTGCTTCGTACTCCGCCTGGTTATTGGTGGCGGCGAACTAGAAGAGGAGCGCACATTCAGTGACAACTCCTTCGCTATTGGCGAAGATGAGTCCGGCTCCGCTCCCGCCGGAGTTCAAGGCTCCATCCACATGAAGGATCCAGATGTCCTACTCCGACCTAGGTTCTGGCTATCAGTCTTGGGGGCTCTCTTTTGTCCCGTCATCCAGGCCTGCACACTCAACCAAAAAAATAGTGAGTACCTGTGCCTTCATGGCCGACCTCGACCGGTAGGCGATGTCGAACTCGCTGAGCTTGAGCGCCCACTTTGCTAGGCACCAGATGTGTCAGGTCGGCGGAGCACCGCTTTCTGTGGTTGATCCGTCAGGACCGTTATGGGGTGCGCTTGGAAGTAAGGCCTGAGGTGCTGGGCAGACACGATTAGCATAAAAATCAGTTTCTCGGATCGAGAATACTTGAGCTCTGTGTCGCGGAGGAGTTTGCTCATGTAATACATCGGCCTTTGGATTCCTTTGTCATCTGTCCGGACCAGGGCCGAGCTGACGGCCTCCAGAGTGATCGCTAGGTACAGAAGGAGCTCCTCTCCTTTCTCCGACAGGGAGAGCAATGGCGGTGACGCCAACGTCTTCTTCAAATCTTCAAATGCCGCCCGGCACTCCTCCGTCCAAGTGAAGTGTGCATCTTCCTCAGCACCTTGAAGAAGGGCTTGCAGCGGTCGGTGGACCTTGAGATAAACCAGCTCAGAGCGGCTATTCGGCCGGTGAGCCGCTGCACTTGCTTTTTGGAGGTGGGCTGCTTCATGTCTAGGATCGCCTGAACCTTCTCCAGGTTGGCTTTTATCCCTCTCTTGGTTACCATGAAGGCCAGGAACTTTCCTGCCGATATGCCAAAAGCGCACTTCGTCGGGTTCAACTTCATGTGGTGGAGACGGAGGTTGTGGAAGGTTTTCGCCAAGTCGCTGATGTGGTCCGAGGTCGGCTTGCTCATCACCAGCATGTCATCCACGTACCCCTGCATGTTACGGCAATTTGGTCATTGAAGATCTTGTTGACCAAATGTTAGTATGTGGCGCCTGCATTCTTGAGGCCGAACAGCATCATCTTGTAGTAGTAGGTCCCGTGATCTGTGACGAAGGCAGTGTGCTCCTCATCCTCCGGGTGCATTTATATCTGATTGTACCCGGAGAAGGCATCCATGAAAGAGAGGAAGCGATGTCCCGAGGTAGTGTCCACGAGCTGGTCGATCTTGGGAAGTGATAAACTGTCCTTCGAGCAAGCTCGGTTGAGGTCAGTGTAATCGACAAGATCCTCCACTTGCCATTATTCTTTTTCACCATTACTACATTCGCCAGCCAACTAGGGTACTGCACTTCTCGTACAAAGCTAGCGGCGAGAAGCTTTTCCACTTCCTCATTGATTGCCTTCTGTCTCTCTATGACAAAACTTCTCTTCTGGTAGACCGGGCGGCATCTCGGATCGATCTTCAGTTGGTGGGTGAAAACTTCCAAGGGAATACCTGGCATATCTGTAGTGGACCAGGCGAACACATCTGCGTTTGCCTGGAGAAAATCCAGCAGGCGAGCTCGCTCATCCTCCGAGAGCTGGGCTCCCACCTGCACCATCTTCTGAGGGTCCGAGCCGAGGGGGTATGTCAACAAGCGTTCCACAGGGCCTCCCCTAGGGTCTTGCACCCTCTGGTCAAGGTCATCGATGTCAGGGCCGAAATCGGTACCTTGGACCCCCGGGACATTCTGCAAGCAGTGCGGGACAGGCTGGGCCATCCCCCTTATCACTCCCATCCCAAAAGCGATAGGGAACTGCACTAGCAACCTCTTGGTGGAAATGATCGCGTCCAGTTGGTTGAGACCTGGACGGCCCAGGATAGAATTGTAAGGTGATGGGAGTCGAACGACGATGAAGGTCATCATGACCGTGTTCTGCCAGGGTGGGGATCCGGCGGTAACGGGGAGAGTAATCTCTCCCTCGACTCTCACAAAATCTCCGGTGAAGCCCATGAGAGGGGTATGCACTAGCTTTAGCCGATCATGGGATAAATTCATTCAGGATAAAGCATCGTAAAAAAGTACGTCAGCAGAGCTCCCACTATCCACCATAATACGATGTACAGGATGCTTAGCAATGGTCATCTCAACCACCACCGCGTCATTATTTACATTTCCATCTTCATTCTCCTTTTCAAAGGGGAGTACACTCTCCAGGTCTCCCGCCTCCCGGGTTCTCTTTAATGTGCACCTATCCCCCAAGAGATCATGCCCACTGGTTTCTTCGTAGGGCGGTTGTCAACCACAGGGACGAGGGGAAGGGTCGCGAGCGGCTGGTCCTCCGCCTTGGCCTCGCTTCTCACGAACTTCCGGAGGTAGCCCCTCTTGATCAGCTCCTCAATTTTTCATTTCAGATTATGGCACTCCTCCGTGTCGTGGTCGTGATCGCGATGAAACTGGCAGTATTTGATCTTGTCGCGACTATTTCTTGGGTTCTGAGGAGGAGGTTGGTGGAGATAGCGTTCACTCTCGATCTCCATGAGGATCTTTGTTCTAGGAGCAAGGAGAGGGGTGAAGGTTCGCTCTGGAGAAGCACCGTTCTTCGGCTTCGGACCTGGACCGAAGTCTGCAGATGGTCCAGGCCTCCGGGTCCCAAGGACATCCCTCGGGGAAGGCTTCTTCGAAGGCTTCCGGTCCAGCTCTCGCCTGGTACGGTCGGCCTCCTCAGCATGGATGTACTTGTGAACGCGAAGGAGGAGCTCGGAATACGTCTTGGGGGGCTTCTTGTCCAGGAAATATGTCAGGCGGGAAGTCTTGAGCCCTCGCTTCAATGCCAGCATGGCGACGGGCTCGTCTAGGCTATAAATCTCCACTGAAACCACGGCAGGGGACGGCCCCTCTGTCCTTTGTTTCTTCAAATTTTCGGGGACCGGCTCTGCCACCCGTTGCCTCTTCGGCTCTCTAGGCATCAGCTCAGAAATGCAGACGGCCCTCCTCTGTGCTGATCATGCCGAAATGATCGCCCGATCTGGCTTCATTTTTTCACCTGCAAGCAAACAAAGTTGGGGTGAGCAACGACGTCAAAACCGACAAAGGAAAGAATGATAATTATCCTCTCGATGGCCTTCGTCCTACCCAACGTTCGGTGTTGGCTGATCCCATCCTGATGGAGACTCTCCTCATGGAGCAAGGAGCCGATAAACACCGGGTCCTCGTCATTCAGCCTATGGAAGTCGACCTCATCGGCCCTTAGAATCTTCCTTCCATTTGCGGCATTCGGCCTGGGCCCTCTCCATGCCGGTCAAAGCCCCACGGCTATAAGCTATCTACAAAGATATATCAGGACTTCCATCCATGAATAGCCGATGGAAGCTTTCCTAGTATCTTTCGGCCAGGACGGGGGCTGAACACCCACCATTCATGACTTCGGAAGTCCTATTTTAGCAAAAAAAAGTTAGAAAATAACGACGACTTCGGCTCGATGCCTGCCTCTCGACAAAGGACCACGAAGCTGCAGATTGCCCGAATACTATTCGGGTCAGTTGGGAGGGCGTAACTCTATAAAAGATTAAAATCTAGATGAAAAAGCTGTGGAGCGGGAATCGGAGGCCGGCTTTTAGATGGTCTTCGTATATGGGAAGGGCTCCTAAGGTCAATGGGCCGTTTACCCTCCCCTCATGGCTTGGGATGGTCAAATGAAGGTAGAGGGGATACTATAAACAACCTTAAGGCTCTCCACCCTCTCCCGAGTCATGTTCGAAGAAATATCGTACGGGCCTGGTTCCCTATTCCCACGAGCCAAACTCTGACCATCGGAGGCCATTCTAATGGAAGCTATAAAAGAGGAAGGAGACGGATGCATAACTAACCTGGTTCTCGGGTTTCCTAGGGGAGCTAGAGCAGCAGAAGAAGGGAGCTCTCTCTCTCTCCAAACCCAGACGCGGCGGAAAATCCCCTCTAGGCGTTCATCCCTCCCTTTTGTAGGCGCCAGGGGGCAGCCTCCCGACGCCTCTCAAGCGCCGCGATCCTACGGCAGGCGACACGACTCTCGAATTTGGTGGGAACCCGAAAGGATGTGTCGGATCATATCTGGTCGCGATCCATGTGACCGACGAAGCAACGGCGGATGGATCTCTCCGAACACCATGCCGACCATTCGGATACCGCCACATGGCCCACGTCGTGTCAGGAGCTCGATGGGTGCGCGTCTCAAGACTGGCAGCCATCATGCACCGTACGAGCAATAATCACCTCTCTTGCCACCTCCAATCCGGTGCCAACACTTGTCCAAGGGCGAAGATTCAGAGCAGGAGACGACCGGATGCAGCATGCCGAATCATATTCGCCATCATCTCGAAGACTGGTGCATTTATTGCCAAGTAATGCCCTCATCTTTCGAGCTTGTAGATCCGTTCGAAGGACAAGGATAAGGGAACAACTATTATACCCTACCAGCTCACCGCCAAACTAGACCGGCCCCTCACGGCGGTCTGACCAGGCCCTCTCCTAAAGCTCCGACGGACACACCCCAGCCGAAGTCCGACCCACCGGAGTAGAGGTCCGAACGACCCACTCCTGCTAGAATCCGGCCCACTGTTCTCTTCGGAAGTCCGACCCACTAGAGTAGAGGTCCGAACGATCCATTCCTGCTGGGGTCTGGCCCACTGTTCTCCTTCGGAAGTCTAACCCACTGGAGTAGAGATCCGAACGATCCATTCTTGCTGGGGTCCGGCCCACCATTCTCCTTCGAAAGTCCGACCCACTAGATTAGAGGTCCGAACGACCCATTCCTGCTGAGGTCCGGCCCGCTATTCTTCTTCGAAAGTCCCGACAAACACTCCCTCTCGGAGGACCAGTTAGCCCTCCCAGTCGGCGTCTGACCGACTCACTCCAAGGCCTAGAGAATTCCAGAAACCTCTTTCGGTTGTAACGGAATCCTGCCATGTCAGCAGCATTGCTCCACTACACCCACGATGCTGCCCTGTCCGGGTGCCACGTGGCTTCTCTCTAGATCCTCCTAGGAGCAAATCAGTCTTATCCGGACTCCTCTCTGATGGATTTTGGATTGTTCCGTGCCTATATAAGGTACCCAGGGGACACCGTTTGAGCTAAGTACTCTTTCCTTTCTTCACACGCTGCCTCTCTAATTTCTCCATTCTGTTGCCTTCAAGTTCCTGCTAACTTAGGCATCGGAGTGTCCCCCGCCGGAACACCACTAGCACCTGAAAATTTTTTTACAGGTTGACCGGGAGAAGAGTGCTCCAGCACAGCCGACCGAGCCTGGTCCGGGAGAAGTCATCGCAACAGATAGTATTACGAGGTCCTTGGCCCTAGAATGGTGTGCTGGTTTTGATATAAGGGTCAATGGGATTGCACCAAGACCAATAGATGGCACTCCTGGAATGAGAAAGCTTTCACCAGAAGAGATGAAATCCATAACACGAGAATATATCCCTCTATATAAATTGAGGGAGAAATGAGATATTGCAATGGCTGCTCTGTACCTTTCTTCTGATGTGTTAGGATGTGCACAGCAGATTGAACCGGTTTATGCTTCCAATTAATTCTTGTTTACTCACTTTAGCAATTTACCAATCACACAAGCAAATATCAAATCAGAAAAAAAGACGAGATTTAACGTGGTTCGGTAAATTTATCTATATCCATACAAAGGAAGGAGCAATCCACTATAATCTGCCTCCAAAATTTGGCACAAAAGAAATACAAATATCCCAATAACAATTACAGATTAATCACAAATAGGCAAACAAATCAAAAAGAAAGAAGAAAACAGGAGAGATCACAGAATACCAGGCCTCTAGCCTCGTCAAATCCTGTCGCAGATTCTCTGATATTTTATTTGCTTTCTGGATCATCTTCAATATTTTTCTGGACCTTCTGCAGCTCTCTGTTGCATCTCAAAAAAATATTTCGGCGTCTCTTTTTTTTGTCGTAGGACGTCTCTATGGTTTTTAAAAACCATTGGAAACTTCATCAAAAGAGACCTAAAACAAGTCCAATGCCTTCCAAAAATATCCCAGGCCATCAGATAAAAAATCAACGGCTCAAATCGAGCCACAATCCATGCATAACACTGCCTCAATGCCAGATCAAACCATGACCGTCCGATCGCGCGATCGAATGGCCGAGGTTTCATGCGGAAACACTCCGCACGACTGCTGCAACGTGCTGGGCTGAGCCCACGCGCGTTCGTGCATGTGCATCACGGGCTGGGCTAGCGGAAGCGCCGCTGCGGGCGTTGGGAGCATAAATGGTAACAATCCTCCTCCTTGCGACCAAAAAAAAAATGCCTCTATCAAATATGGATTGTAAAGCCTCCTCCTCATCACAAGCCCCAAAGGGGCATCACCAAGTGCTCAAACCAATCAAGTTCAGGAATGTCCTGAACTTGACCACTGGAATTGGTTTAGTGAGCATATCAGCCGGATTAAGAGCAGTGCTAATTTTCTAAAGTTGAATATCATCATCCTCTACCAAATCTCTGATAAAGTGATACCTGACATCTACATGCTTAGTGCGTTCATGATACATCTGATCTCTGGCAAGATGTAAAGCACTCTGACTGTCATAGTGAATAACCAAACAATTCTGCTTGAAACCCAAATCTTGTACTAACCCTCTTAGCCAGATAGCTTCATTTTCTGTCTCTGTCAATGCCATATACTCTGCCTCTGTAGTAGACAAAGCAACTGTAGAATGCAAAGTAGCCTTCCAACTAATTGCACAATCAGAGAGAGTAAATACATATCCAGTCAATGACCTCGTCCTATCCAAGTCACAAGCATAATCTGAATCACAAAATCCTATAACAGTGCAACCACTCTGTCCGGAGAATACCAATCCCAAATTAGAAGTGCCTTTCAAGTATCTAAGAATCCATTTCATAGCTGACCAGTGAGCTTTTCCAGGCTTGTCCATATATCTGCTCACTACACTAGCTGCCTGTGAAATATAAGGACGAGTGCAAACCATTGCATACATGATACTGCCAACTGCACTTGCATAAGGCACTTTAGACATATACTTCTCCTCATTCTCAGTTTGAGGAGAATCCCTGGCAGATAACCGAAAATGACTGGCAAATGGAGGAGTGACTGGCTTAGCTGTAGACATACCATATCTGTCCAAGACTTTCTCAATATAATCATGCTGAGTAACAAATAGTCTACATAATTGCATGTCATGAATAATCTCCATCACAAGTATCTTCTTTGCCGATCCAAGGTCCTTCATCTCAAATGCAGTTCTAAGCTCAGCTTTCAGCTTCTGAATGACTGACACATCCCTGGCTACAATCATCATGTCATCCACATATAATAATAAGTAACAAAAGGACCCATTTGAAAATTGTTGATGATACACGCAACTATCATATGGAGATCTTTTGAAGTCATGGTCGACCATAAACCTATCAAATTTGCAGTACCATTGTCTTGGAGACTGCTTCAAACCAAACAAAGACCTTTTGAGCAAGCATACATGATCTTATTTATCTAGAGCCTCAAAACCAGATGGCTGTTGCATATAAATCTGCTCCTCCAAATCACCATGTAGAAAAGCTGTCTTGACATCTAGCCGTTCCAACTCCAAATTCTGAGTCCATCCAGCAGATCCAGGAGAAGAAGTCCCAAATCCGCAGCCTAGGAGTTCCAGATCAGCTAAAGACCTTCAGATCCCATCCTTTCTTCTACTCGGGTAACTCTCTTCCCTGAGTCTCTTGTTCCTAACCTTGTTCTTCTTCTCTCCAGGATCCAGGGTTCAAGAAGAGGCCAACTTTGCCAAGGACCATTATCGGAGGATCCATTGTAAAGATACCTTGACTCCCGGGATCCAATAATCTGCTCGAGAGAGTCTTTTTTCCACCAAATGGAGAGATATCACTACTAGGTAACAAGAACCTTCCCTTCTCACTTTGTCTGTTTCGTTGAAACTCAGAGCAAACCCTAGATCTAGGGGTTTCTCAATCCCCATCGATCCTACTTCTGAGTTACTCTGATAATCCACTCCTTTTAATTGTGCTTTCTGTCATTTCTTAGTTTCTTTCAACATTTGTTTATCTTTCCTTTGAGTCAAAGCCGACTTCTGAAAATATATATATAAAAAAAAATACATTAATTTTAATTTGCTTCCGCATTTCACATTTTCGTTCTGCATCATTTTGGTACCAGAGCTTTCGTTCTGCATCATTATTGGTATCAGAGCCCTGTCTAGGGTTCTTGCTTGTTTGATTGTTTTTTTGTTCATTTTTACTTTTGCTGCCTGGAGTAGACTCCCCTGGCCGTCCGGTCCTAGGAACAAGCGAGATGCAAGCCTCCTCCTCCCATTCCACGGGGGTTCCCAGGGCGTGTAGGGGTGCCGCTGGGTTATAACTTCTAGGCAGGGATTGTAAACGGGACACACGTTCTGTTTTCTGCCAGTAACTATCTTGTTATTCGAATTGTTTCTCCCTGCAAAAAATTCTAAATTAAGTAATTCTTATTTTTCTGGAACCAGTATAATTGAAAGTAATTTTTATAAAATTTTTATGATTTATTAATTTCTGTTCTGAGATCAATTTTACTGCTGTTCTGCTTTTTTATTTTCTGCAAGCTATTTTTTTTTATTTGAGTGTGCATAAATTGAATCTATCTTAAGGGCACCGAAGTTACAACATAAGGGAAGGATTGAGACCCTCTCCTTAGCCCAAAACCACCTTCCGTGCATTCGAACCTAAGCCTTTAATCTTAAAATTAATTAGACCTAATTTGCCTTAGTGGGCTAGGGACACCAACTGGTCGGGTTTAGGCTAGTGTTGAGTCAGTTTGTCTAGTTACTCTGTATGTGCTTTGTACTCAGTGTCTAGAATGGTGGTTTAAGGATTCTATCCCGAAGGGCTTGTGTGCTGGTCCGCCTACCTGGCCAATCACTGATTGGTGTCTAGGATTGGCAATTAGGGACCTAATACTCCCCTTACACCTGCCTGGCTGAGTCTCGAGTTACTACAGGCTAGCTTGCCACTCTGATTGGGCATCTAGTTTGGACTATAGGTCTAGTTAGCCCGTAGTCGTTTCAGTCGAGTCTCATTTGGTATGCTTGCTTGCATCATCATGTCCACCCGGAACGGAGTACCCTACCAACCTAGTCAAACCTAACCTTATTTAGAGGCCATGATTAGAACTCTTACCGAAAGTATGACCAAATTGAGTCAGGATATGAATGAGGGTTTTGCCCAGTTTAGAGACCGAGCCCAGGGACTTGAGGAACCTAGGCATAGAAATTGGACCCCTGACTCAGAATTTGGTAGACCCCAACCTCACCCACACCCAGAGCCTAGGAGACCTTTATACAAGGATCCTGAACCTAATCATTGGAGGTTTGATCTAAGAGCCTATGACCATGATCTTGCCCCTGAGTTTAGACCTAGGAGCCTATACCCATACTTGGTTGACTCGGAGAAGGGACCCGTTAGGAACACCGAACCTTATGCACCTGCTTTTGATGGAAGACAAGAGGCATATATTAAGTGGGAAGAACAAATGGATCGGTATTTTGAGTGCACTAACATATCGAAATTAGGACAAGTTAGGTTGGCCAAAACCAAGTTCACCAAACATGCTAGGTCGCATTGGTATGCTATTGAGCGTGAGTGTTATCAAAGAAAAGAGGAAATATATACTTGGAGAGATATGAGAAGTAAGTAGAGCGATAGGTACCTAGGTAGATCCTATGAGAAAAGACTTTTAGACCAATGGTGCCAATTGCAACAAGGTAATAGGCCTGTGTCTAAATATATCGAGGACTTCCAGTGGTATGACATAAAATGCAATTCCATTGAGACCGAAGCTCAGATCACATCGAGGTTTAGGGTTAGGTTACACCCAGATATTTATAGGAAGCTATGCCTTGAAAAGACCAATAAGTTAGACCGAGCCTACCAAGAAGCCCAAGACTATGAGTGGTCTTTAAGATATAACCAATCAAGTACTTTGGACTTAAAGTCAACCTCTACCAACTTGAGTCAAGTTCTGATTGATCCGACACCTGTAGTGAACCAGACTTTTGTTTGTCAATTCCCACTTGTGTCACCTCTTGACCAGAAGGATAACACTGAGAAGGAGTTAGGCATGGCCATCCCAAAATTAGTTGACCTGACCAGAGCCGTACTTAAAGAGAAATCAAAGGAGAATAGATTAGAACCTTTCAGTGAGATTGAGAAAGAAATATATGAGCCTGACATAAGTTTGATAAATGAATATGAAGAAGAAGAATTTGAGGATATCTCTCCCGATAATTCAATTAACCAACTCCTACCTGATGGGGTTATTGAGGGGACCCCTCCCACTCAAGGAATTCAGGAACTAACCCTAAGAGAAGACCCTTTTAAGGAAGTTCAGGAAGAGGAAATTGCACCCAATGAGAGTTTAAGTGAGAATACCCCTGAACTCATTGAGGAATCCAAAGACAACACCCCTGAGTCAAATCTGGTAGAGAAGTGTGAAGAAGGAAGGGGTTCACAAGAATTTCCCATTGAGAAGGTCCAAGAATAAGAAAAAGACAGTAGCTTAGAAGTCTTTCTAGATAAACATTCCAAAGACCTTCCTGATAACCTTCCACCTTCTAGGAGCACCCAGCCTACCCTAGAACTTGCACTTGTAGACCCTCCTAGAGCAAATCATGAGGTTTGGATGAGTGCACCTATAGAACAATGTCCTCATTTTAAGGTCATCCTGAATAACCAAGGTATGTTTCTTGTTTCCTATAAACCACCTCAAAACTCTTATTCTTATTTCCTACCCTTCTCTGAATCTTCTCATGTTTTTAGAGCTATGGGATTACACTTTACTGAGATTTCTAGGTTGCAAGACTCCTTAGAACCTATTAGGTTTGCCACCTACTTCTGGAAGACCTTATGGCACCTACTAGGCACCCATGATAAGTTTTCATGCTCTGCATGCCATCCTCCGACCCAAGGTCAAACATAGAGAGCCTTAGTTTGTTAGGTTTAGACCTAGGGTTCCTTTGAATAAAGTCCATTCTTTAGGAATGCGTCGTCAGTCGAGTTTAGGACATTGACTCAGATTTTGGTTGAGTGAGAATACCAGGAATTGGGATTTGTATTTATCCAGGGCTGAATTTGCATATAATGACTCGGTCAATAGGTCTATAGGTAAAAGCCCTTTTGAGATTGTTCATGGGTACAAGCCTCACACACCACCTGACCTAGTTCCTTTGCCAGTCCACACACGAGTCTCCAAGTCTGCTGAAGACTTTGCACAGCATGTAAAGAACTTGCATAAAGAAATTTATGCCAAAATAACTTTAAGTAATGAAACTTATAAGAAGTTGGCTGATTCTCAAAGGCGAGTCAAAACTTTTGTTGAGGGAGACTATGTAATGATTAGGTTAAGGCCTGAGCGGTTTCCTCCTGGAACTGTCAGAAAGCTACATGCTAGAGGAGCTAGACCATTTAGAGTGATGAAGAGAGTAGGACCCAATGCCTATGTACTTGAGTTGCCTCCAAAGCTAGGCATTAGCTCTACTTTCAACATTACAGACCTAGTAGAGTACAGGGAGCTAGCTGTGATTCCCAGTGAGCCTTTTGAACCTAATCCTGTTATTGAGAGTGATCCCAACCCTGTGTGTCCACCAACAAACTGGCCTGTGAGGAAAGAGCAGATTGAAAAGATCCTGGATGATCAGGTTATCTCTACTCGTAATCGAGGATACCAAAGATACCTGATCCGCTGGCAAGGAAGGCCAAATTCTGATGACTCTTGGATCTCCCGAGAAGAATTACAAGAATTGGACCCAGACCTCTTGGAGAGATATCAGAGCCAGCTTGATCCATACTTGACAAGGTCGAGTTCCTCCCACCCCGGGAGAATTGGTGCGGGCACCAGAATCAGAAGAAGACTTCAGGGTTCCATCTGGATCTCTGATTGACCTTGCCCGAGAAAATTAGGGTTTGTAATAAAGATTGACCTGATCAACCCAATTTTGAGTCTGTAATTTTGTCATTTCAATTTTTGTTGAGTCATGTTGACTCAGTCCGAGTCCAGGTCCAGGTTGACACCATTCCCTTTGCCATAGGGTGCCACATTTTTTTCTTCCATGATCCAGCTACAAGTGGGTGCCACACTCCCTGCCACATCTCCATCCAGTGTCTTTGGTCCCCACATCATAAGAAGTAAGTTCCCCTTTTTTTTGCACCACTTGGGGGAGAAATCCATCAAGATACCTCAATCCAAGGAGGAGGCAACTTCTTTCCAGATAAACTCAAGCTAGGATGGCAAGAATTTTTCTTGAAGAGAGGATCAAGGAGGTGCCCCACAATGTTCCATAAAAATCTAAGTTATAAAAGGGAAGAGAGCATGTCTTGAAGAGAAAATCAATGAGGCACCCAAAAGTTTCCTAAAGTGCCAAAGCCATGAAAAGAATAAGCCTAAACTTGTGGAGCAAGACTAAGAGGTGTCCAAAAGAGCTAAACCATGAAGGGAAAATCCTTGATTCATGGAGAGATACTATGAGACACCCCCATAACCTGCCATTTGGAACTGATTTTCAAGTTTTCTTGGAGTTTTTGGGCCGCTCACTCATGGAAGGAGTCTTGGTTGGCCAAGGGAAGAGAATTTGATGCCTAAAGTGTAGATTAGTCCTATTAGTCCCACATGGGAACTTGTATGGTTTTGATTTTTCTTATAGGTCTATATATTAGACCCCTTTTGTAACTTGAACTTATCTTATGAAATCTTATGAATGAAATTCCTTGTTTTTGAGCAAAGTCTTGTTCTTCCGCACTTATTCTGAGTGTTGAGCTCCGTGAGGGAGTAAATCTGGGTTCCCTAGGAACCTTGAGGAGGTGTGAGATCTCCAACCCCAAAACCCTAGCCTAGTCCACCCATCTCTACTCCACCACCACCAAACCCTAGCCTCTACACCATCTCCAAGGTTCTTCTTCCAAAGGGTGGCCGACCACCAGGACCCCCAGTCCAGCCATCTTCAAGTCAGCTACCACTGCTTCAGAGTCCATCCAGCAGATCCAGGAGAAGAAGTCCCAAATCCGCAGCCTAGGAGTTCCAGATCAGCTAAAGACCTTCAGATCCCATCCTTTCTTCTACTCGGGTAACTCTCTTCCCTGAGTCTCTTGTTCCTAACCTTGTTCTTCTTCTCTCCAGGATCCAGGGTTCAAGAAGAGGCCAACTTTGCCAAGGACCATTATCGGAGGATCCATTGTGAAGATACCTTGACTCCCAGGATCCAATAATCTGCTCGAGAGAGTCTTTTTTCTACCAAATAGAGAGATATCACTGCTAGGTAACAAGAACCTTCCCTTCTCACTTTGTCTGTTTCGTTGAAACTCAGAGCAAACCCTAGATCTGGGGATTTCTCAATCCCCAGCGATCCTACTTCTGAGTTACTCTAATAATCCATTCCTTTTAATTGTGCTTTCTGTCATTTCTTAGTTTCTTTCAACATTTATTTATCTTTCCTTTGAGTCAAAGCCGACTTCTGAAAAAATATATATAAAAAAAAATATATTAATTTTAATTTGTTTCCGCATTCCACATTTTCGTTCTGCATCATTTTGGTACCAGAGCTTTCGTCCTGCATCAAATTGCTTCTTGAAATATGGTCGGCTCATCACCTATAGTGTCTGTAATATTCAGAGCATAATATACTAACTCAGCACAAGCAGAATCCTCAAAACCATACCTTTGAAGTGCTCTGATATGTCGCCTGGTTCTTCGAGTGGCAATACTATCATCTTGAACTTGACCATGTACAATAACCTCCTCTTGAGTCTGTAACTCTGGATCTGTCTGCTGATGCTGTTCATTCTGAATATCACCTGTAGGCTGCAACTGCTGTGATCTAACAGTCTGATTAATATCAACAACAATCCTATCCTGCTGATCCTGAACCTGATCTCCCGGTAAAGAACTTGGCTGTAGCTACCGTGAAGGAGTGGCTGACTCATCAAAAGTCACATCCCTATTGACTATAAAACCCTGGGATCCAGGCTCTGTGCACCATAATCTATAGCCCTTCACCCTATATGCATATCCAAGAAATATGCATTTCTTAGTCCTGGGATTCAGCTTTTCATCTTTGACATGTGCATATGCTGAACACTCAAATACTCTAAGAACTGAATAGTCTGCAGGTCTACCTATCCACATCTCTTCCAGAGTCTTCATATTTAATGCAGATGTTGGAGATCGATTTATAATAAACCAGGCTGTATGTGCAACCTTTGTCCAGAAATCTCTACTCAATCCAGAACTTGATAGCATAGATCTGACTCTTTCCAGTAGTGTGCGATTCATGCATTCCGCCACACCATTTTGCTGAGGAGTATACACAGTGGTCCTATGCTTGACAATGCCCTCTGACTTGCAAAAATCATTAAACTCTGTAGAACAAAATTCCAATCCATTATCAGTCCGGAAGGTTTTCACCTTCCTCTCTGTTTGCCTCTCAACCATAGCCTTCCACCCTTTAAAAGTATGAAACACATCACTTTTATTTTTAATAGTATAAATTCAGACTTTGCGGGAGTAGTCATCAATCAAAGTGAGCAAATATCTAGATCCACCCTTGGATGTAACTGGGATAGGCCCCCACAGGTCAGAATGAATGTAATCCAATATACTTGCTGTCCTGTGCACGCCTGAAATAAAGCTGACTCTGTGTTGTTTTCCAAATATGCAATGCTCACAGAATCCAAGTGCACTAACTTTCTGACCTCCTAGCAGACCACGTCTGCTCAGCTCCTGTAAACCTTTATCTGAAATGTGGCCCAATCTTTGATGCCATAACTGTGTTAATTGAACAATAGAGGAATGTGCTGAAGAAGCCTCACCAACCACTGTAGTGCCATCCAAATAATAAAGGGTGCCACTCAATTTACCTCTTAACAAAGTCAATGTACCTTTACTAATTGTAATAGATCCTCTACCCCATCTGCCCTCAAAACCTACAATCTCAAGAGCATTTACCGAGAGAAGATTTCTTTTCAATTGGGGAACATATCTGACATCATCCAAAGTCACCATAGTATTTGCATGAGATTTGATCTGAACTATACCAATTCCTTCCACTTTACAGATGGCGTCATCCCCAAGAAGAACAGAGCCTCCATCACAGGATCTAAAAGAAGTAAACCATTCTTTATGGGGTGTTATGTGGAAAGATGCTCCAGAGTCCACGATCCAGGTATCAGCCTGACTGACACTGCATGCAGCTGTAAATACTGCATCATTTGCAACACTGCGGTGATCTGCTGAAGTAACTGCAACTAATGTCGAATCTGAGATTGTTCCTTTTTCTTTCTGTTCCTTCTCTTTGTTGAATTGTAGAAGTCTACACTCATTTTTTCAGTGGCCTGGCTTCTTGCGGTAATGGCAAACTCCGGGTCTTTTAGACCTAGACTTTGATCTTGTCTTGGACTTGTTTCTACCTTGTCCACCTGTTCTTTGCTCATCTCTACCTCTGACAGTAAGTCCTTGTGCTGGTTTGGAGGCTGATGCTCTAACTGTACTTTCAACCTGAGCTCATTGGATAACAAAGTGGCTTCAACTTCATCGAGACTTATAGTCTCTCTTCCATAGAGCATGGTAGTAGTAATATTTTTATAGGACTTGGGAAAAGAATAAATCAGGATCAAAGCCTTGTCTTCCTCATCAACATTAACACCAATATTCATCAAATCGAGCAGGAGCTTATTATAATCATCAAAGTGATCCTTGAGTGAGGTCCCTTCCGTCATACGGAATGTGTGTAGCTTGCCCCTCAAATACAGCCTATTTGTAAGAGATTTTGGCATATACAAAGTGTCTAACTTTTTTTATACACTTTTAGCTGTAACAAGATCTACCACATTGCGGAGAACTTTATCATACAGTCCCGAAAACAGAGTCCCAAGTGCTCTCTCATTCATCTCCTTTTTGCAGCCTCTGTATTACCTGAAATTGCATCCATACCTTTGAGGGCTATTGACACGCCCTCCTTGACCAGTAGATATTTTATTCTCACCTTCCATAGTGCAAAATCACATGTACCATCAAATATCGCCACCTCATGCCTAGAGGTAGTAGAATGAAAAATAATTGCCTCAGGAGCCGTAGAAGAATTTGGTTGCCCGTCAGATGCCATCCCAGAGCTCTGATATCAATTGTTAGGATGCGTGCAGTAGATTAAACCGGTTTAGGCTTCCAATTAATTCTTGTTTACTCACTTTAGCAATTTACCAATCACACAAGCAGATATCAAATCAGAAGGAAAGGCGAGTTCGGCAAATTTGCCTACATCCACATAGAGGAAGGAGCAATCTACTATAATCTGCCTCCAAAATTGGGCACAAAAGAAATACAAATATCCCAATAACAATTGCAGATTAATCACAAAGAGGCAAACAAATCGAAAGGAAGGAAGAAAACATGAGAGATCACAGAATTACAGGCCTCTGGCCTCGCCAAATCCTGTAGTGGATTCTCTGATATTTTATTTGCTCTCTGGATCATCTTCAATATTTTTCTGGACCTTTTGCAACTCTTTGTTGCATCTCAGAAAAATATTTCGGCGTCTCTTTTTTTTTGTCATAGGACATTTCTATGATTTTTAAAAGCCATCAGAAACTGCATAAAAAGAGACCTAAAATAAATCCAATGCCTTCCAAAAACATTCCAGGCCATCAGATAAAAAATCAACAGCTCAAATCGAGCCACAATCCATGCAAAACACTGTCTCAATGCTAGATCAAATCGTGGCCATCCGATCGTGCGATCGAACGGTCGAGATTTCATGCAGAAATACTTCGTGCGACAGTCGCAACGCGCGCTGGGCCGAGCCCACGCGCGTTCGTGTGCGTGCGTCACGGGCTAGGCTAGCTGAAGCGTGGCTGCGGGTGTTGGGAGCAAAACACAGTAACATGATGCAGGTTGGTTACCCAGTCAGGACATTCTGCACCATCTACTGTTCCATTTACTCTCCTTCAATTTTTTGTTTATAGTTGTAATTAACTCGACAAAAAGAGCTCAAGTTTTCATGCCCCATCCCCCATCCGTAGCCTCGCCGAAAATGTGTGCGCGTGCGTGTGTCCGCCAATTGTCTTGATGCAGAAGAACTGAGAAATCATAGTATTATCTTTAAATGCCAACATTAGTGTACCATGCTGGCTTTTGCTGGCTCTTGCAGTCTGGATTATGTTCTACAAGTAGGCATTGCCTTTGACATAGAAGGGGTGCCCCAATAGGTGTTCCTTGGGCTCATCCTTCCATCATGCATGCTTTGAGTGACACCTTGTTTTGGGCCCAAATCAGCGGTGTGCTTTCACTTATTTCGTAAAGCATTTGTACCTAATGTTTTTTTCATGGGCGTTTTAATTAAATATCAACCTTCCCAACCTCGTTCATTGGTTCATTTCAAACGAAGTGACAGTTTTGGGGTACGTTAATTTGGATGGTGTGCTGAATGGTGATGGAATGGATCGAACCCTATTGATGGGGATTATCCGTTCCTTTCGAATGCAGAATACCAAAAGATTGGTTATATATTGACAAGCAATCATGAATTGTTCTCTTATAAAAGTCATATGCATGCTTGTAATGTAGCTCTTCGTTGGTAGTCTTCTTGTTCTCTGCTATTTCATAATACCTCATATTATTTAGATGAAAGCAACCTTAATGTTTTAGTTTGCCTAATCAGTCATCCATAATGTATGTCTTTTTCTGTTTTAATGTTCTAGTTTCTTTGTGTTGCCATCCTCAGATTGGGATAGGTTTTTTTTTATTTTTGGTGCTCTTCTTTTCTCTCGCTATATCTTTTATTCTTGGTTGGACTTATAATCTTCTTCTTCTTTTCTTTCGTTTTGAAGGTAATTAAATTTGCTAATGGAACTAACATGGTTGTTGACCCTCAGCACATCCTAAAGAATGAAGAGAAAAAACTATCAACGATTGTAGTGGAGAAGTCGAAGACATTGCATGTTAGCAATCCAACCAGCAAACTCTGATACCATCTCACTCGTGTCTCTGACAGTGTTGTATACTTGCGCTCAGGAATTGTTTCACATATCATCGCTGTTAGAAATTTCTACACATATCATAAATCAAGAGAAGAATCTTCTACTTTAAGCATAATTCTAAGCATTCTCTCTCTCTCTCTCTCTCTCTCTCTCTCTCTCTCTCTCTCTCTCTCACTAATTTCGTATAATCTGCTGTACAGTATATTATCTTTCGTCATCTTAAAATTAATTTTATGCTCCATATATTCTTGGCTGCAGGACAGCGTGATCTCTTCATCACCTAACCTTTCTAGACATATATACAATTCAGGCACCAAAAACAGACCTCGGGAAGAGGAATTACATGCACATTAATTTGAGAAATTCTTATTTGTTTACACTCCCTGACTTGGTTAATTAAAAGAAGTATGGGTTGGTCATAGAAAAAATGGTAGATGGTGGTCTTCTTACATATACGCTGTTGCATTAGGAGCTGTTTGCATAACCGGTCAACCTAATCATGTAACGAGCGAGATGCCGTCGCTTACATGTTCAAAATCAGTACAAAGGACAATTTAAGGACTTCCAGCAAGAGTACCCTAGCATGATGAATTATTCACATTAATTTGAGGTACAAATAACTCGAAGATAACTTCATCAATATTTGAAGATTCTATTTGATTGAATTGATAAAATTTTCTACGTACAACACTTTGGCATTTGACCAGACATACACCTGCCCTAATGTTATTTTTATTTTCTCAAAAGGAAAAAAAAAAAGAAAAAGAAAAAGAAGCTCATCCCTCCCTTTTTTTTGGTGAATAAACTTATTCTCATCCTTGAACCTCTCGGATAGTGTTTGGTTGTTAAAAAGTTATTCTGAGAATAGGAATTTGTATTCTTCAAAAATAGTTTATTTTTGTTATTGTTCTCAATTTCTGTTTGGATGAAAATCTAGTATTTCACTTTATTCCAGTGCAATTAATGCAATGTTATTCTAAATGGTGTTTGGATGAGATGGGAATAAACCCCTATTCCACCAAGAATAGGGAAGGAATTTTCTGAAATACCAAAAATACCCCTACTCAAATATTAATATAAAATGAGTTATCAATTTTTTTTTAATTTTATAATTACATAACTAAATTATTTTATACTAATTAATTTAATATTATGATCTATTAAATTATGTTATGCTAATTAATTCATTAGTATGATCTATTATAATCGATTAAAATAATAAATTAAACTATTTTATATTATTTAATTTATTATTACGATATATTAAAATTATGTTATACTAATTAATTTATTAGTATGATATATTAAAATAATTAAATATATTATTTTATATTATTTAATTTATTATTATGATATATTAAAATTATATTATATTATATTAATTTATTAATATAATATATTAAAATAATTAAAAATATTTCATACTAATTAATTTTTGAAAATTTCAAAATTATCCTTGGAATAAGAAAAGTGAGAATAGGCTATTCCATGAAGACACATGGAATAGCAGTTCAGGAATTACCGGCATTGACGAGAATAAATTACTTTTATTATTCTTCCTTATTTTTTATACCGTTTGGCAGAATAAAATGGATAAAGGCTTTATTCTTCCTCTTATTCCGTTTCCAAACACAGCCTTGTAGCATAATATTCATCAATCATGGGTCATCACGTGCAGAGATCTGCTCACCGCTGGTGGAGAAAACCTTGGTTCACTAACTCAACCCTGGAAAAAAAAGATAAGTCTGCACGAGAAACTCCTCTCCCTCCATTGCACTATCTCTCACAACCACACCCCACAACCCTCACAAGTCAGTGAAGTCACCTTGCGAAAAGCATGAGAGATGAGACCCGACCCACTAAATAAGGTAAGGTAGAGGACCAGTTGTTTCCATGGTAAAAGAAGATGAGAAAAAACTAATATAGATGAAGCGATACTGTTGCTGTCTTCTTTCCCTAGGTGGTTGTCTTCAGCTAATCATGCGTTTTGACAAGTGTCATCTGTCTAGCAACCATATAAGAATGCATTTTGATTTCCTCCAGTACTGGAGATATCTTTTTGCCTGCTTTCTGAGATCTTCTTATCACTTAAAAACTTCCCTGTGATTGGAATTTTTTCTTTTCCCCCAGCAATGAGGCCTGGCCACTGCGGACTTCTAACACACAGAGCTATTCCACTATTTTAGACGAAACGCTTTCTCGTGTTTAAATGTGATTATCGTATAAAATGATGAACTACAAACTCTCGAGAAATGCACGTACGGTATATAAACCTGTAGAATGTGAATGGCTGTGTTTATGAGCGTGCGTGTGTGTGTGTGTGTGTGTGTGTGAGAGAGAGAGAGAGAGAGAGAGAGGAGGGATCCGAGATGAGGCCAGAGGATATGGTTGAGAGTTTTGGTGGGGGGAAGCAGATCGAAGAAACCGTCACTGCATGATATGAATGGGAGTCGAGGAGTCAATAGAAATAAAGGTGCAGGAAACTCTCGCAGGATGGGATTTTATGAGTTCCAGGAAAGAAAAGAAAGAAGAAGAAGAAGAGACTGGGGGACCAAGGACACAAAACTCTAACCATAGTTTCCTCTATCAGAAACCCATCATATTCTTTTGGCACCCATATATATATATATACAAATTACTTATGAAGAACCTGACGTAGATGACCAAACCCTCCCCCCCCCCCCCCTATTAACAAGGCACTCCCTCATTTGCTCATGGGGCCCACATATACATCATGCCATCTCTTTTTCTTGGGGGATCGATGTATGAAGACCATGGTGATCCATTTCACGCATCTCAGTGGGTCCAAGGACATGCATGTGGTTTAGAATTGGCTTTTTCGCAACTATTGCTCTGAATAACATGGAAGCTAGCTAACATTGCTACCGATCGATCTTTTAAAAAAAAATGTTCAAATGGTATAACTAATTGTACTTAACAATTTATAACAATTAAGTCCATTAAAAAAAAAATACTTCTTCCTGTAAAAAGAAATTACTTAATTTGGATTTTATTTGGAGAAGTATTTCATATATGGAATCTGATAAATCTTTTACCAGAGTCTTATCAACTTTTTGAGTTGTGTTCTATAGCTGAAGTCATGTTTGATAGGACAAAGCTTTGGATATTCATATAAATGAAAATCATCAAAATATTCGTTCTTCCAACACTGTCTAATTAGGCAAGTGACAAGAAAAATGCTTAAATTCCGGTCTTCTTAACATTCTTAACTACAAGTGAAGAAACTTAGCTTCTAATCCCACACATGGATATTCTTTATTTGTTCATACCATATTATATAGATGTCTTCGTGTTTATTCTAGTTGAGAGACCAGACCAATATAATTCCACTACTAGCTAGGTACCAGTTTCAGACAATATATGCTGATGTTAGAAATGCCGATTTAATTTCTTTTATTTCCACATGCAATGTTATTAATCATTTAAGGAAATAAATTCACAATTCCTTGTATCAACCTGTTAGTAATGTTGTCCAGTGATAATAAAGTTTAGGTACATTGAATAACTTCCTTTTCTTTTTCTTTTGTTTTTTTGAGGGAAGGTAATATGAATAACTAAAATAATATAATGTGTTTTGTAGTTACTGTAATCACAAGAACAACGTGATAAATCAAACTTAGGCTTGTCTATACCTGAATCCCATTTCTAACCTTTTTTCTTTTCTTCTCTTTTTCTCAGGAAAGGTAAGTTGTTTCTTTTCTTCCTAGAAGAGAATGATCCTTTGTAATTGCACTAGAAAAAAAGATGAGCAACCTATCTTTCTGTGAAGGAGAAGAAAATGACCGTTAACCAGGATCATGAAAATGATGTCTCAAATACATAGATGCACTAACTCAATTAATTACAAATAGAAGCACATAATTAAGAATAGAGAACCCTGACATCCAGCAGAGACCAAACATTACAAGCTGAGGAAAGAAAGCAAATTACCAAGCAAGAAGCTTAAAAGCCATAAAAAATTAATGCTTTGCCTATGCTTCTGCTTAAACTCTTTGATCCTGTCATTTGAGTTTTCCTCTTGCTATCCCTCTATCACATTTCGGTCTTTATTGTGTAATTTTCTCCCATTTTTAATTTGACTTTAGATAGTCATATATAGAGGAAGGAATAAATTAACTTTTCTAAATATCCTTCTTATTTCTTGTAAATAGCATGCCTCGTCAATTAGACATTAACAATCATATTATGGAAGCAAGCTTATTATTTAGCTGAGACATATCTCACTTTAGTTAAAGTGTGACATATCTTACAGACATACTAAATGCTACAATATTGTACTACTCAACCAGAACATCGTGGTTGTGCTTTGTAACCTTGCTACATTTCTAAAGAAGGTACTTCGAGGACATTATCCCTACGTCTATATCTTTCTAGTTTGCAAGGTAAATTAGGTTAAAATGAAAGCTTACAGAATGTCTTAAGTTTCTTAATTAGATACACACAAGTCTTGAGATACTTGTGAGCTAAGTTTAGGATAACAATTCTAATTGTTATACTCCCTTGATTGTTTTATTAGTTTCTTAAAGGCAAAGGTTAGTATTAGGGCCTTCCAAGGCATAGGTATTTATCTGATCAAGTACATCTTTCAAGATTTTTGTTGCGAAGTCTAATGGTTTAGGCTTTTAGGGATGTTTGAAGGAGTATTTGGAAACCCTAGTAGTGGAAATCTAGGGTTTTTATGCACTGGAAGCTTTGGAGTACATTGAAGAGGATGGTGTGAGTCATGCTAATTGAAGTCTCTGACTCTTATCTTTCCTTGCCAGAAAAGGAATAATTCTGAATAGCCAAAACCCAGTAGAGCACCATCACCTCATGTGCTTGCAGCCTTTTATCAGGCATTGTGCGCTCTGTCTGTTTCCTAATGGGTCTAGGGTTTTGGCCAACATCACTCCTTTTCACTTGTGGCAAAGTCCTGGTCGCATACGTCCTGCAAGAGTTTCCATAAGAGGCAAAAACCAGGAAATTGGCAAGGCCCACTCAGGTCAGGGGCAGTTAGCAGTCCACAACAATGTCCTCTTTCATGACCCATTGGGGAAGGGGGGGGGGGGTGGCGCAAATTAAATGGGACTTTTTGGCTTCTGAGAAATTACTACAAGGGCCACAAACTTATGAGATGTGGCACTTTTCTTGTTCCGAAGAGATGATCAAATAGGGCTATATGTAATTTTAATATCATTAAGTCATAAATTCAAAAGACTGACTGCCTCTCTCTCCTCTCATGCATGCATGAAAAGATATACAAGCTTTTCCTTAAAAAGCCAAAAAAGAAAATATATATAAGGTGCAGTTTTAGCGCTGAAACAAGGGGAAAAAAAAAAAAAAAAAAGCATTCTATTACATTGCATGCGTCGATATGCATGCAAGCAAGATGCGCATCCCTCTCTCTCTCTCTCTCTCTCTCTCTCTTGCCCACTCAGCAACTCGGACTTATACAACAGGTGTAATTAAAATCCATCTATACATGGAAATCTGATGTTTTGTGGTCCTGGAAGGAGTGTATATTTGTAGTTTGCGTAGAATTTATGGGCCATCTGGGAGGTCATGATATTCTTCATTTATTAGACTAGGACATCGTAGAGGCCTTACATTTAGCTCTCTGTATGCCTCTTTCCCTGACCTTCAAGCAAGCAAGGCATAGCAGGTGACACTCAACATGATCACCTTCTCCCCTCTCTCCATCTTTCATTCTTTTTACTCCTTCCCTGCTTCTGCATGCCACCTCTTGGTTTCAAAGAAAAGAAGAAATAAAGTGTCATTTGGATGCTTTTAAACAAAATTTTCTACTTCCGATGACAGTACCCCAGTGTCTACTAATCCCTTCTATGATCGGACTCGATCATTTACTAATTTTAATATCTCTATTGCTTTGCTCTCTTCTGCATTCAATCTCTCATATAGTTTGTTCTTCCACCTTAAACTAGGAACACTCGGC
This sequence comes from Areca catechu, assembly GCA_021397845.1. Classification (NCBI taxonomy): domain Eukaryota; kingdom Viridiplantae; phylum Streptophyta; class Magnoliopsida; order Arecales; family Arecaceae; genus Areca; species Areca catechu. The sequence continues at coordinate 16,069,861 of CM038045.1, forward strand.
TGTCAAAAAAAGGGGTAGTTTCCCTTTTCTATCGGAGAACAGAAGAAGGGTTTAACAAAACTCAACACTGCCTATGGGTCGTGGAAAGATAGAGATCAAGAGGATCGAGAACCCAACTAACCGTCAGGTCACCTTCTCCAAGAGGCGGGGAGGGCTCCTAAAGAAGGCAAATGAGCTTGCGATACTGTGCGATGCTCAGGTTGGGGTTGTCATCTTCTCCAGCAGTGGCAAGATGTTTGAGTACAGCAGTCCACCTCTAAGGTTTCAAAGCTTAAAATCTTATGAATTTTCTCAATTCACCTCTCAAATTTTTTACTCTATATATAGGGTTTCTTTTCATATATATATATATATGACGTCTATGTATGTTGAGCGTTTGAATTCCATATATACGATCAATGCCTTGTCTTTTCATATCATGATAGCTCAACAATTGTATGCAAGACTCTACGAAGATATATTTGCACAGGAAAATCTTAATTAATTTATATCTTGGTTCATAGCTTGTAAGCTTTTGTATTTTAATCAACTAATGATTCTTAAATTCAGATTTCCTGGCCATCACCAGCAAATAATATATAGTTTCTTCTTTGGTGAGATATGGATCTAATCCTAAGCGTCTTCGAATTTGATAACCCTTCACTACCTTCACCCAGGAAACAATTCCCCTAGATTGAGGCCTTCTGTCCCATGTTTGACTTGATTATACTTAAACTCACTAATTTATTGTTGAATGGTAGATTATCCTCATGATTACTGTTCTAGATTTGCTATTGATTTATACCAACTACAAGATAGTGTGGTGAATTTGGCATGGCCTTCACACATGGCTTGACTGTATTTCAATTCATACCTCGTAGATGTTATTTATCCAACATTTAAGAGATGTTCTTTCTTTGTGTGAAGTTTGGAGCGTGTAAGTTTAACTTGAGTTTGGAACGTGTAATTTCCTATCTTTGTGTGAAATTGTGTAATAGTTTGGCAATATAAGTTCAGATATACGACGCATACACTGTGCATTTGCTCAAAGAGAGATGAAAGGGCAAGAGTACTTTTCTCTATCATGTAACACTCACGGTGCCTAACTTGTAAAGACAATTGCGAAGGATTTGAAATCTGATTACTTATAATTTATTGCAGTCTTTGATATAAAGAAATATTTTTCAAGAAACCAACATGAACCTTCCCACATAACTTATAGATTTAAGCTTTCTTAAACAAAACCTGATAGCCAGATTTAAGATAGATATCAGCTTATCTAGTTCAGTGGATTCTTAAAATATGACTTTAGGTATTTGCCTGCATATCTATTTCCAATAAAAAATGGCATACAACTGAAATTACATTTTGGAGTGAAATAAAACAAGATAGATCGATCAATAGATTTGGGTATGGAATATTAGTAAATAATTCTTAAACTTCATTTGTCGAGAAAGGAAAAGAATGCTCAACTTTGTACATTTCTTTTGTATCTTTAGGAAGTTTATGATCACATAAAATTTCTTCCAGGAAAATATTAAAACATAGGTCAGCAGATAGGCACAAAATTTTTGAGGCGGCTGGAATAGTGTTTAAGCCAAGCATTATGCACTCTTTTTCCTGCCTTATAGTGTGAGGAGGGTGAGTCTTATTCATGGTAAGAATATTCAGTAAAATTGCATTCAACATGAAATTGAATACCTACTCTCTTTAGTCTTCATCTAATTAATTATATGTCTCTCCTAATAAGTCTCTATTCTGACCTCAATATATTCTGATCAAAACTCAGGAAAAAGTAAAAAAATAACAATGCAGGAAGGGAATTCGCACATGACCTTTTACATAAGTTCTCAGAATTGTTTGTCACGCAGTGCACTCAAAATGTTACTTATGAAATTTTTCTATGATTTAGATAATATTTTCTATTATACTTTTAATGTGCACAATGATAATATTCAAAATTAACCTCAAGAAAATATTACATATTCTGAATTTTGATTTCTTACCGTGCAGAACTTCTATGTCTTGCCTTACCATTATGATTTTGTTTGATAAAATAATATTCAATAAAAAAAATAAAAAATAAGATAAATTTAAAATTTTAAATATTATCAGAATAAGGGTAAATGATTATCAGCGACTGTCTAATAAGTGATTCAAAATATGGTATAGAAAAGAAACAACTGCTTTTGCTTTCAAATCTTAATCTCTTTTTACTAGATTTACTACATCAAGATCTTCATAAAATAGCATGGCAAGGAAATCTTTCTCCTCAAAGCTAGTAACATTATAAGCACATGTAAATCGAATGTAAAAATCATGCATCATGCATGTTGTTCATTTCACAAGCATTTTGTGAAGACTTTCAATTAAGAGCAACCTCAATTAGAAGTTTCGATTTCTACAATGTAACTATCCACCTCATTGTTGATGTATTGTTATTTTCATATATATAAGATGCACAGCACAATAGTATAGTATATAGTTTCTGATTTTACCTCATATCTCTCCTTCAGAGAGAAAAATTGATAGTAATCATTTCTTGCATTAGTGTTCACGAGATTTTTTTTTTAGTTTTTGATAGAAAAAGGAGGGAAAACCTATATGCTTACTAAAGATTAAAAAATTATAAATATAAACATTTACTAGCTAGCTCTGATAAATTTCTATCACTTCTAAGCTTACTATCATTATGAAATACATTATTAATTGGCATGTTTTCTTTCGCACTACTTTTCGAGTCACTAAACTTATAAAAGAAAAACATATTATAGTAAATCTTAGAGTTGATAATTTTTGATTATGTAAAAAAATGTTCTTATCAAAGTTATCTAGATATAGACACTAAGGAGAAGTTAACATAATTAATAAAGCAATATCAACACTTCAAAACAACATTGTCTTTTAAAATAATTCATAAAAACTTTAAGCAAGGTCATTAGTACGCTTTTCTCATAATAATTAAGTGGTTTGAAGTCAAACTCAATTATAAGTTGGCCATTTACAATCATTGCTTTCCTTGTAAATAAGCCTGAAATATGGAACTTAAGTTTCTACTTCACCTAAAAAGCTAATCTTGACTTCATTTTTAGGAGCTCCAAAGTCAAGTTTCTGTAGCATTTAATGCTACTTTAAGACTCTATGCTCCCTCACCCTTACTTGTTATGGATCAACTTCCAGCAAAAATGAAATAGAGCTAAACTTTCGGCCATTAGAACTAAAAATTTCATGTTTCTACCACTTCAATAAAAACAAAACATCCCAAGTTGACAAGAATATTACATTTAATTTTAAAATACCATAGTTCACCTTTTAGTTTGACCATGGAATATTGTAAAAAATGAAATTCAATTTGTTTCTAATTTTGTCCTTATTTTTTAAAAAACAAATAACAATTTTACATAATGACATATATAAAAAATTTGATCATCGAAAATTGGAACTTAATAATTTTACATAATGTTTCAAAAGAATAAGTCACCCTTCTAGAATGCATTATGTACCTTTTTGGTTTTAGGATGAAATATAATGTTTAGGAATTAACAATGTACCACCATGTAAAACCAAACCCTCAACAAGTCTTATGTTGTGTTTAATTAAAGTGGAATAAGGCCCCTTTAACTTCTTTATCCCACTTTAACTTTCTAAAACAATAATATTAGTCCTTTTCTTTTGACGGCAAAATAGATAATTTCAAAAATTCAATTTTTTGGTGAAGAGTAAATAAATTACTTTACTTTGGTTTAACTTACTCCTTAATCAAACATAGCATGAGGTTCACAAAACTCTTTATTATTTAGGCATTTTTGAAGATGTTTATGCAAAGCTCAACTTATAAAACATGTCTATGATAAACCCAACAATTTTGCCACTTTAGCTTAAGCATGTAAGTTTTATATAATTAGATCTTTTAAAAAAGTTTTTAGCATTCATTACCTTAAGTCTTTAAAAGAATAATGATATGAAATTCAAAAAATTAATCAAATGTACCACTTCTATTAACTAAAGCCAAATATATTTTATTAAAAGATATCAAATGGTACCATTATTTGGCCTAATGCACCACAAATATATCATAGTTTATACTTGTGAATCTATTCAATATGTCCATCACACCTCACAATGCAACATCTTAGAATATATTAAATAAATTTTCTCAAAAAATCAAAGAGATTTAAAATAGAAAATGACAAACATAATATCCTACAATAACTTTTTAATATCCTATAGCTTAGTGCCCTAAATATACAAATCAACACATGAGTGATCTATTTGTCACATCAAGTCCAACCACATACAAGCTATGATCAATTTTAATTTACTTCCACTCTGTGTCACATTGCAATTTATGATGCCTAGCTATATTTACTTACATATAAGTGCTTATAGCTACAAAAGTTCACTAAAGATTATCTTTAATTTTAACCAACCTGGAAGGAGAGTTACCTTTGGGTATACTAAATCCACACACACTTTTATCTTAGTCTACTTCTACTTTGGGTTTCGTTGTATTTTATGGTGCCTAACAAATGTTCTTGCCTATGTAGCTATATAAGTTCACTAAGATTAATTTTAAATAACTTGCAAATACATTGCATTTAGGTTTACTAGATGTCTTTTACACTCTTAGTTAGGGGTATAACTGATTCAAGCTTGATTGAATCTTAGTTTGATTAAGCTTGATATGAAATTAGCTAGTTTCAAGCTTGAAAGTTTAGATCAAGCTTGATATGTTTACCATTATTTCTAGCTTGATTCAAGCTTAATTTCAAACCTAGCTGAAATAAGCATAAATAATCAACTTGAAAATTCTAAATCAAGATAAAAATTAAATCAAGCTCGGTTTGAACTTGAATTAATACTTGATTCAAGTTTTAGTTTAAATTTTAATTAATAGATTTTTAAATTCATAAATATTCAAGTTTCTTGGAATCACCCTAATGCTAATGGGCTGTTGGATTTATATATCATTATTTTGTTACAATTTTCAAGTTGATCAATTAACATATGTGTTTTTTAATCCTTCTCCTTGTTATTCATGATCTTATTATTTTTTCTAATCATACAATGATATATAGCTTAATATTATATGTTTAATTTTTTTTTTAACTCTAATTAATTAGCCTCTAAATTCATCTACATTAACATGTTTTTTGATTCCTCTCCAAGTTATTCATGATCTTATTATTTTTTTTAAAAAAATAATGATAGATTGCTGTTTCAAGTACTTTATTTATTTATTTTCATTTTTCGATTATTTCATGTTGTAGCATGCATCAAATTATAGATAGATACCAGAGGGTTACTAACACTCACTTTGAGGGGATTGATAATCAACAGGTATGGCATTCATTCCTTAAAATTATCAATAAATTATCATATTCAAATGTTTGATTTTCTTCTTTCCCCAATTAGCAAATATGTTATGAGATATCAAGGATGAGGAATGAAAATGATAAGCTTCAGGCTAGCATGAGACAGTGTACTGGGGAGGACTTGAGCTCCATGACCATGAATGACTTGAATCAGCTTGAACAACAATTGGAGTACTCAGTTAACAAAGTCCGAACAAGAAAGGTAACATGATTTCATCTTCTAAATATCACATTATTTCTTTGAAATGAACCTGGTGTTTATTAGCTTAATCAAAGCTTAACAACTTAGTTCGATATTACATAATAGCCAAAGTACCTTTTTTTTCTGAATGAGCATATATAAATATATTTTTTTAATGATCTAATAATAGCAAAGGAGGGAAATTTTAGGGGTAGCTCAGTTATAATGGACATTTGGTACGATTAGGAGGAACCTCAGTAATAGCCACAGCTTGTTTAGTATCATGCTTAAGGTGCACTCTTTTTAATGTGTGATGTAGCTTTATACTAGCTTACTGACTTAGCTTGGTTTGACAGTATACTCTAAGTTCTCTTAGCTTGTTTTTAGCATGTAATATTAAAGCAAGTCTGTAAGACCTTTATATTCATACATCAATCCTTTGAAGGGAACTAAGATTTTGCAAGTTTGGTATTGACATTAACTATTAGTGTGAGAAACTTACCAAAATGCTAAAGACAAGAAACATTAAGAAATATTGATCCATTGTTTCATTTATTTATTTGTGTACAAGTTTGCTTTGTGTTGTTCTTGCAAGTAAATAGCTGTGCTAAGGCTATTATTACCTTTTCTTCCTCTCAAAAATGATGTGCATAGATTCAATATTTTTGACTTAAAACATTCAATATGATGAAATATATATGATTACAAACATGTGTAACTCCAAACTTTAGACTTCTCTGCCAATCTTTGTACGTGTTGCTTACAGTTATCGATGACATGCCTTCATGCATGTAAGATAGCTTCGCCTAGAATCATCACCTTTATGTTAAACTAACCATTGCAAGTAAAGCATCAATCCAACATTAAACTTTGCTCCTCTTTCATCATTCTGTTACAGCATCAGTTACTGAATCAACAGCTAGACAACCTTCGCCGCAAGGTAATCCTAGCATCAAAGGGCTCAAGTTTTATCTATCGTAACAGCTGGAATGGATCTCAATTACCCTTGCTTGTTTGGCTTGTGAAACAGGAGCACATCTTAGAAGATCAGAACAGCCATTTGTACCGCATTGTAAGATAAAATTAATTCCAACCATTGGATTACCAGTAGCAGTTCATGTTTTAGATTTACTTTATAGCATGTAGATTTCCTCAAAGTTACAATTCTCTTTGTTACAATATTCTGGTCATTGGAATTAGCTATCAGAGCACCAGATTGCAATGGAGCATCAGCAGGTTGCCATGGAGCACAAGGTGCCGGACGTGCCAATGCTGGAGCCCTTCGGGCCGTTCTACCAGGACGAGCCATTGAGGAATTTACTGCAGCTTTCACCCCAACTGCACTCATTCCGTCTCCAGCCGGCGCAACCCAACTTGCAAGAGGCCAGCCTCCCAGGCCATGGCCTGCAGCTTTGGTAAGGACTATCTTATCTAGAGCTATACAATTGGTTTAATTGGATTCATATATGTCTAAACCTGGACTGAAACAGTCCCAAAGATTGATCATTTAATTACTAGCCCAAACTTGTGAGAAATTATTGCATACACTTGTACCATGTGGCCTTGCATACAGCCAATAATAACCATCGGTTCCTATAGGTCTCATTCATCACGCATGTACGTATCTCGGTGCACCACTGCAGGAGTGGCTGTGATTAGCTGCATGCACCATCACTGTAGTGCATGCAATGTTGGCAATAATTTCTCTAGACTTAGGTTGATTTCTCTGGAATTAATTGGATCGAGGAAAGGGCTCAAATGTTTAGGTCGATGAACACCTGAACGATTCAGAACATGACCTCATGCTCATGTTCAAAACAAAAAAAAAAAAAACCCAATGCAAACCGTTCCCACCTTAATTACTAGAGTTCAAGGGTTGAGGTATCTGAGAGGGGGCCAACTCCGAGTTGCGTAGCTCCATTACCTATAATAATAATTATAATAATAAATTTATTTGCAGTCATAATTTTCTTAACCATCAACAACAACACAAGTTAGTGACAACATCATCACGTTGAATGTCTTGGCCCATGACATTAATCCCAATAATAATTAGCATTCATCATCCCACATTAATAGAGTGTGCTATTACAATCTTGCATTGCAAACATGTGAAGATCTCGAGGTAGACTACCTTGCGAGATTTGCAAAGGGGTGCTGATGGGGGGGGGGGGGCGGATCATTGGATTCACTGGCCAAATGATACAGTATTTTGCTTTGTTTTTTATAGTCAAGTAGAGAAGCTTTTTTTTTTTTTTTTTTTTTGAGCTTTGTTTATCGTGCAGCGAGATTAATTGCAGCTTCTTATCTATAGGTCTTGATTTGTTACATGGATTTTTAACAGAGTCGAAAGCTCCAAGAGGGAAAGAAGGGAGCAGGTGAAGAGAATCTGAGGTTGGATACCGTCATCTCTCTGCTAGATTTATCTATATCTTATAATACAAACCGAGGACTTGTCTTTCTTTTTATATTCATGCGGTCTGGGAGTTCGTGGATTTCGTACATTTGGTTGGTTTATAATATGTATGAGTCGGTTTGGAAAGCATGAAAACTATTCATGCTCCGTGGAATAGCTTAAATATGCATCATATATAAATGCGTGCTCTACGGCTTTATGTGTGAGTCCGTATTCACTCACTCGTGGTAGGTATAAGATAAAGAATGTTAGGTAGTAATGTGGGTTGTTGATTACGGAGGACATGTGGACCTCTAAGTGTCACCTGGCCATATAATTATGTGCAAAGCCAGCTAGAATAACAAGCATACCAACTCACTTAAAGAGTTTGGGATTATGTCAGAATTCATGATCACTCAAGAGTATAATTTCCTATCAAGTGGGGAAGGTGAATGTTACGATTTGAATATTTGGATGAAAGTTTTCGCTTTGATCGTGCAATTGGCATGTCAACGAGTAAAAAACGATGCGAAGGATATAACGGATTATTACTTGCTTTGGAGTGCATTCTTGTGGATAACTTGCAAAATTTGAGATAAAGGTAATTGCATTCCATGGTGATGGCAATATGATTTTTTGATATTTGCTGCACCAATGGATCACGGTTTTTGTATTCTATTCTAAAAGATGTGTTTAGTTTTCTTAATTTTATCTAGAATAAATTTTTATTTCAATTTATTCTCTTAAACATCAACGGAAACTGGGAATAAATTATTTTGGTCAATCCTTGGTATTCTATAATGATTATTTCATGATGGACCATGAAATAATTTATTTCAGATTATTTTCTTTCTTTGTGATGGGTCATACAGCATTAATTATACTGAAATAAAGATGTTATTCTAAATATCCAACTAAACATAAATATGAAATGACAATGGTGCATAATTATTTTCTAAGAATTGGTATTCCTATTTCAGGAATAAATTTTATTACATCCAAATATTATCGGAATATATGGAATCTTTTGTAATTAAAAAAAAAAATGCTCGGATAAAGGTGTGGCTTAAATAATTCCATTGGTTAAACCATAGCCAAAAAGTCGTATTGCGGGATAAGGGAAGGAATAGGTGGTTATCCCCCACTTATTCCCATTCCAAACATGGCCTAGGGGCCGTATCGGATTTAGATTTCAGTACAGATGCAGACATGCGAGGTCTTCGGGTCTATGTTTTGTTCCTTGGCCTATGATAGGATTGGATCGGATCAAGTCCAGGTAAAAATAATATTTATCAGATTTTTCGGTCGGCTATCTTAACACCTATATCTTATCTAGTGCATCTTTGATTTAGATAAGTATATATCAGATCTGGATTTTCATTGGATAAAACCCCCCAAAAAAAAACAAAAAAAAAAAATCATAAGCAATTTATCAACCTAAAACTATCAATGTTTTAAAAAAATTAATAATGAAACATCCAATTAACTGCTCTAAAGTTAAATCATGAACGATAAGTATCGAGATTACCCAACTCTCATCGGCCTCGAGCAGCACCTTGGGAATCTAGCGATGACCTGGATATCAGAGTTGCCCCATCTAAAAGATAGGGAGGCGTCTCACTATTTCCGCATACCCATTATATGGGCAGCCAACGAGCTCAATATTAGAGTTACGTTGCTAATAACCCCCCCCCCCACCCTAAAAAAAAAAAAATTCGAATAACCGGATGCTTTTTTTATTAAGCTAACCTCCTGACACCGATTGTGAGCCGATCCCTGATTCAAGGATGGACTGACTTTAAAATAGATGATCTCGTGCATATCCAATTGACTTAAACTGATCAGGTTTTTAACTACTTGTCGATGATCATTCATTTTTAAATTATGTTTGATAGTAGATGTTAGGATATGATAAATTGATTTATTTATCTTGACCTCTTAAGAATCTGAAATTAAAATTGGTATATGCCCAAAAGGTATCGAGCCGATCAATGCTTGAAAGGCTTAAATATGGTCGGTAAATAATTCGTCAACGTCCAAAGGCTACGAAGCCGATTAATAATCAACAGACACGAAGTTGATCCATTTCCAGGTAATCGATAGATTTATTCGAGAATGGAATTTGGTAATAATTATGTGTTGCAGAAGATGATCAATTCTGAAGAAGACGATCAACTCCGAAGGTGACGATCAACTCTGAAGGAGACGATCAACTATGAAGGAGACGATCAACTCTGGAGAAGATGATCAACTCTGAAGGTGACGATCAACTTTGGAGAAGACGATCAATTCTGGAGAAGACGATCAACTCTGGAGAAGACGATCAACTCTGAAGGAGACGATCAACTATAAAAGAGACGGTAAACTCTGGAGGAGACGACCAACTCTGGAGAGAAAATTAATTAATTACAAACGAGTTTGCTTGCATGTATTTACATTATGGATTAACCGTTTTACAGATAGATGCCAGCTGTAAGCGGTTAATTCCTTACGACCAACTTTGGCTGCACATGTTTACACTTTGGATTAATCGTTTTACAGGTGGATTCCAGCTATAAACGGTTAATTCTTGGCCTATAAATATCCACGACTGTAATGAAGAAGGGACTTTTTGGCAATTCAAATTTCTCGAACAGCTTCTATCTAGTCTTCCTTTAGATCATATATGTTCCAATCCAGACGCCATCAAGCTTGGAAGATGATGGAAAGCTGGATCAAATCAGCTTGATCCATTCCTCTTTTGCTTCAAGCTCGCTGTGATTTGTCTGGACACAACAATAGATAATTCATTTAGATTAATGGTAATTTAATATAATCTTATCATATTATTGTGTTTTGTATATTTTTCTGGATAACAATCTTTGTATTTGATAATCTGGATTGCCTTCTAAGAGGCAATCTAAATTACCTCTAGAAAAGATGGTAATCTAAAATATCATTATCTAGGTAATCTAAATTACCAAATTACCTTTCTATTCTCCCTTCCTCTTTCATTCCATATAATATAATAAAATATATTTTATATTTTATAATGTTGCCGCTCTCGCCGCCGCGCCCGTGCCTCGGATCAGCCGATCCTTCCTGACCGCTTGGTGAGGGAGCCCCCCTTCCCGCGGAGAACCTGCAACAAAGGGGTTAGAGGACCCTGGCCGGGGATCCCGGCGAGGGAGCTCCGACGGTCAAGTCAGTAGACGACGAGAAGGAACAGACTCCCCAGCCGGACCCTCTAAAGGGTTCCAGACTTTGAGAGTTAACTGGTGAAGGAAACGCTCTGGGGACCAGAATCTCGGCTGGGCCTCCTTGCCGAGCTCACGCCCAGTGTTCCCCTCTCAGGATTTCTGGTTTCTCTCTCTCGGAGCAAGGCCTTGTGCCGGTGCTTCCTTCTTGTCCCCAGGCTAATTGGCTTACCTTGTCGTCCCCAGATTCTTCCCTCTTTATCTCCCCTCGTCGTGCGTTTGTCTTTTTCCTCCTCGGAAACTCCCCTCCCCCGTCCTCTTCTCTTTCCCCTTTTTGGTGAAGGAGGCCAGGCGGCTTCCTGACCTCGTCCGCCGGGCCCAGCAGGGAAAAGGCAAAGACAGAAGAGAAAGAGGGGAGGGCGGCGCTGGCAGGGCGGCCGGTCAGGCCTCGGGCTCCGTGAGAGCGCCCTCTTCCCCAAGCGCGGGTGCCATCCATCTATGGGGCCTGTTCCGTCAGGATCGGGTCTCTCGGCTGCGGGTCCTGCCGGGCCGATGCAAGTGATGTTCCGCGTGCCGCCGCCCTCCGTACAGGACGCCGTCTGGGATTCGTACGGCCCGAGAGATGGCCTCGGGGCCCGTCTCTCTCTCCAGGGCCCACGCCGTACGAGCGGTTTGACCTCGGCTGAGTTGGGCCCGTCTCCGGGGCCAACTGGCGAGGGGCGAGGGATCGGCCGACCTCGGCTTAGGTGGACCCCTCCTGGGTGGACACCTGGCGAGGTGGCAGGAGGTCGCCTGGCTTCGGCCGAGGTGGGCCCGTCTCTGGGTGGCCACCTGGCGAAGGGCGAAGGATCAGCCGACCTCGGCTTAGGTGGACCCCTCCTGGGTGGACACCTGGCGAGGTGGCAGGAGGTCGCCTGGCTTCGGCCGGGGTGGGCCCGTCCCCGGGTGGCCACCTGGCGAAGGGCGAAGGACCAGCCGACCTCGGCTTAGGTGGACCCCTCCTGGGTGGACACCTGGCGAGGTGGCAGGAGGTCGCCTGGCTTCGGCCGAGGTGGGTCCGTCTCCGGGTGGCCACCTGGCGAAGGGCGAAGGATCAGCCGACCTCGGCTTAGGTGGACCCCTCCTGGGTGGACACCTGGCGAGGTGGCAGGAGGTCGCCTGGCTTCGATCGAGGTGGGCCCGTCTCCGGGCGGCCACCTGGCGAAGGGCGAAGGATCAGCCGACCTCGGCTTAGGTGGACCCCTCCTGGGTGGACACCTGGCGAGGTGGCAGGAGGTCGACTGGCTTCGGCCGAGGTGGGACCGTCTCCGGATGGCCACCTGGCGAAGGGCGAAGGATCAGCCGACCTCGGCTTAGGTGGACCCCTCCTAGGTGGATACCTGGCGAGGTGGCAGGAGGTCGCCTGGCTTCGGCCGAGGTGGGCCCGTCTCCGGGCGGCCACCTGGCGAAGGGCGAAGGACCAGCCGACCTCGGCTTGGGTGGACCCCTCCTGGGTGGACACCTGGCGAGGCGACAGGGGATCGCCCGACCTTGGCCGACCTCACTTAGGCGGACCCCTTCGGGCCCGGGCGCCAATGAGGTGGTAGAGGAACTCCGAGCCGAGCTCGACATCGGCGAGGGCGGTTTGCCTTAGACAGTCGTCGGGCGGTGTAGTCTTGCCGATCCTGGCTTTGAGGATGTGGCGCTGACTTGGCCGGGGAAACATGCACGTGGCTCGCTCGTACTCGGTGGTACCTGAGCCTGGCCACGTCACTGTCACGGCTGTAACAGTTGCCCCCCAGCCCGTCATTCCGTCGGGGCGTTGTAGAACGGAACGTCGGGATTAAATGCGGACATGACGTGGAGAAGCGAAGATCTTGCATCATAATTGCCACGATCCTGGTCGCCGTGGCTCGATGCGGCTGAAGACCTATGGGGAGCCGTCACGCGTCGCCCACTCGCTCGTAATTAATGCGTCTCTTCGAGGCAGGGGCCGTTACTCTGCTAACGAGGCGTCGGTGTCGAGCGTGCGCCCACGTGGAGATCATCCAATGGCCTGAGACGGAATGACGGGTACGGTCGCTGTCGGGTGAGTTTGAAAGGGAGGGGACTTTCCAGAACGAGGCCTTTTCCCTTGCTTCGTGGGCAATTTGCTGCAGGCTAACAACTCCTGTTGCTCGCGCTCGCCTGGTGTATTTTCGGTGAGTGCTTCCTTCTCCTCCTCTAGCCCCCCTTGTTCTTTCTCGCTTCTTTTCTGATTTTTTCCTCGTCCTTTCCCTTTCTATGGCGCGCCGTCGCCATGTCTCTTCCAACCCGGACGAGGCCGGTCCATCCCGGCCGAGGACTCCATCTTCTTCCTCCTCAGATGAGGAGACAATCCCGGAGGAGGTCCGCCGGCGACTGCAACCCGGGGTGTCACCATTGGCATCCCCAGGGGGATCCGGTCCCCCCCGGTTGCACCTGCCGTGCCCCTCTGTTCCCTTCCTGCTCTGCCTTCTCTTCCTGCTCCGCCTTCTCTTCCTGCCGGTCCCTCCGGTCATGCTTCTACCATGACCGAAGGCGATCTTTCCCTGCTCCGGGATGCCTACGGCATTCCGGGGTCAATTCGCCTGTTTGTTCCGCGGTCCGGGGAGCGCGTCACCATGAGTGGCCCCGGCCGCATAGCCTTCTACGAAGACTTCCTCCTTGGGGGTCTTCAGTTTCCTCTGCATCCTTTCTTTCTTTCCTTCCTTAGCCACTTCCGGCTTGTCCCGGCCCAGCTGGCTCCTAATGCCATCCGGGTCATCTTTTCCTTTATTATTTTCTGTCATTTCCACGGGTTCGTTGCCCGTTTTTCTCTCTTCAGGGCCTTGTTCATCCTGAAGAAGTGCTCCACCGATGACGGCTGGTGGTATATTTTGCCCCGGCCCAGGTGTCTCCGGTTCGACCTCCCTTCCTCAGTCAAGGGCTGGAAGAGCCGGTTTTTCTTTGCCTCGGTCGACGATGTCGACTGGGCCTGGAGTGAACCGGACCGGACCCCGAACCGAAATTCCCGGGTCGAGCCGGCGGACTAGGAGTCCTATACCCAGCTCCTGGGCGACGAGGTCCCGGCGCTCGAGGTTCTGCTCTCTGAGCAGAATCTTTTTGAGGCCGGTATCAGCCCCATCCGCGAGACCGGTGAGATTTGGCCCCGCTCTGACCTCTGCCCCCCTTTCTCTTCACAACCGAGCCGGTTGACTTCCTGTTTCTTTTGTTTTGCAGGGATGAAGTTTTCGTTGGAGAACCTTTTGGAGGGGGCAGCCCAGCGGGACGTCGTGGAGGTGGACGAGCCCGCAGCGAAGAGGGCTCGCACGGAGGCGAGCCGGGAGGTCGTGGCGGCGACCGTGCCCAGCCCGGTTGCCGTCATTTCCCCGCCCAGGCCACCTCAGGGTGGGGCTACTGTTACCTCGGTCGCGCGACCCGGTGGCGCCGCCGAGAGGGCTCCAGCGCCTGCTGCTTCGCCCATCGCCGGGCCTGTCATTGCTGCCAGCTCGACAGCGCCGCCCGTGGCGACCGCCGGCCCGTCAGTTACGGCCTCGGCTGAGGGGGCAGCCGCCGCAGGGGCCGGCCCGAAGGCCCCGGCGCCGGTGATCACCCACCGGGACTCTGTCATCCTCGACAAGGTTTGGCAGAGAAGATGATGGAGTACGCCTCCACCGCCCGGGACCGCCGAGCTCGGGGCGGCCGGGATTACGCGGACGCGTTGCTCGGCATCCTCCCGCAGCTTTTCACGGTAAGTCCGAGCTTCTCCCTTCTCCTTTTCCCTTCTTTCGGGACTTAACTTCTTTTATTTTGAATTGTATTGCTTTTGTTATTGCAGATCGGGAACGACGTCCTCCTACTGAGGAATTTCCTCGTAGGGAATGCCAAGAGGGACTCCGAGCGGGAGAAGAAACTCGGCAAGCTCGCGGCCGACGTCAAGGACTTAATAGAGAAGGGCGCCGAGCTGCGAGCCGACAAGCAAGCCCTCCAGTCCGACCTGGCACGTTCCGAGGAGCGGAACAGGGAGTTGGAGGCCTCCTTGTTGGAGGAGCGGACCTCCAACCAGTGCCGAACTGAGGAGGAGGCGGCGGAGAAGGCCCGCCTGCAGGCCCATTCCCAATGGCTGGAGCGCCAGCTGGAGGAGGCCCGGCGAGACGTGGCCGCGGCGAAGGACCGGAGCGTGTACGTCAACGGGCTCCTGGAGGCAGCCAAGCGGGAGGCGCAAGAGGCTGTCCCCAAATTCCGGGCTTCCAACGAGTACACGTCGGAGGTCCGGGAGGCCGCCGTGGACTCCTTCCTGAAGGGGTTCCGGATGTGCCGGAAGAAGGTGGGGGCCTTCTTCCCCCAGCTGGATCTGAGCGGAGTTGTGATCGGTGGCAGGAGGCCAGGGGGTGAGTGCAGGACCTCCAGCGTGGCCGAAGCGACTCCTGCGGCGCCGTCGACCAGCGATGCCGCGGCCCCGGAGCAGCCCCAGGAGCCGGCCGTGGTAGAAGCCGAGGATGCAGTACCCGCGCCTCCGGCAGAGGGCTCCGACCCCGCACCCCAGTGAATCCGGCGTCGTCTTCTCCTTTGCTTCTGTTTTTCGTTTTTGCTTTGTGTTGTCTTCTCTTATCTTCTTTTTTTGGGGAGTCCCGGCCTGTCGGGACTCCCAGTTTGTACCGACTTCTCACATCAATGGAAAATGACTTTATCGAAATCTTGATTTTTGTTTCGTCTCACCTTCATTTTCCTTTCTTTCTGAGATGTCGGTTTGGAACACTTGAAACAGTTGCAGGCCTGGCCCTCCCATTGCTCAAGTTGAAGGATGGGGCCTGCTGAGTCGCGTCGCAGCAGAACAAGCCTCAAGTGGGCCCAGCTTTGGGTCGCCTTCATCCTTGCACAGGCAACACGATTTCTGCACCGCCTTCCAGGCCGAAGCCCAAGACCTCCGGACTGAGCTCGGTGCCGCAGGCTTTCTCAAGCCTTGCGCGGCTTGCTGAGCTGTGCTCCGGGCTTGCGTGGGCGAACTGGGTTCGGCGCCACCTTCCAGGCCGAAGCCCGGGATCTCCGGACTGAGCTCGATGCCGCAGGCTTTCTCAAGCCTTGCGCGGCTTGCTGAGCTGTGCTCCGGGCTTGCGTGGGCGAACTGGGTTCGGCGCCACCTTCCAGGCCGAAGCCCGGGATCTCCGGACTGAGCTCGATGCCACAGGCTTTCTCAAGCCTTGCACGGCTTGCTGAGCTGTGCTCCGGGCTTGCGTGGGCGAACTGGGTTCGACGCCACCTTCCAGGCCGAAGCCCAGGATCTCCGGACTGAGCTCGATGCCGCAGGCTTTCTCAAGCCTTGCGCGGCTTGCTGAGCTGTGCTCCGGGCTTGCGTGGGCGAACTGGGTTCGGCGCCACCTTCTGGGTCGAAGCCCAGGATCTCCGGACTGAGCTCGATGCCGCAGGATTTCTCAAGCCTTGCGCGGCTTGCTGAGCTGTGCTCCGGGCTCGCGTGGGCGAACTGGGTTCGGCGCCACCTTCCGGGCCGAAGCCCAGGATCTCCGGACTGAGCTCGATGCCGCAGGCTTTCTCAAGCCTTGCACGGCTTGCTGAGCTGTGCTCCGGGCTCGCGTGGGCGAACTGGGTTCAGTGCCACCTTCCAGGCCGAAGCCCAGGATCTCCGGACTGAGCTCGATGCTGCAGACTTTCTCAAGCCTTGCGCGGCTTGCTGAGCTATGCTCCGGGCTTGCGTGGGCGAACTGGGTTCGGCGCCACCTTCCAGGCCGAAGCCCAGGATCTCCGGACTGAGCTCGATGCCGCAGGCCTTCTTGTTGAAGTTAGAAGGGAGTGTTTGAAGTGGGGAAGCTTTGTTACAGAAACTGGGAGCCTTACATCACTGGTAGTACATTCTCAGATTCGAGGAGTTCCACGTCCGGGGGAACCTGGCACCTCCCAATTCTTCCAAGTAATATGCTCCATGAGGGAGGGCTTCTGCCACCCGATACGGGCCTTCCCAGTTGGGCGATAGCTTGCCGCATTCCCGTGGTTGGGATGCTTCGGCGCGCCGGAGGACCAAGTCTCCGGGACGAAAAACCTTAGGCAGCACTCGGGAGTTGTAATATCTGGCAACACGTTGCCGGTACGCCGCCATTCGGATTCGGGCCCTATCCCTTGTTTCCTCGAGAAGGTCTAGGTTGAGCATCATCCTGGCCGGGTTTTCTGTCTCGTCGTATTGCTCCACGCGCAGCGTGGGTAGGCTGAGCTCGATCGGGATGACTGCCTCGACTCCGAAGACGAGGTTGAATGGAGTTTTGTCGGTAGCCATCCTTGGGGTGGTGTGGTATGCCCAAAGGACGCTGGGAAGCTCATCGGCCCACCTGCCCTTGGCCTGGTCTAGCCGCGTGCGGAGGCCCTGAAGAATGGTCCTGTTCGTGACTTCGGCCTCCCCGTTGGTCTGAGGGTGCGCCACCGAGGTAAAGCGATGCCTGATGCCGAGGTCGCTGCAGAATTCTTCGAATTCCCGGCAGTCGAACTGGCATCCATTGTCGGTGACCACAGTGTGGGGGAGGCCGAAGCGGCAGACGATGGACTTCCAGAAGAACTTGGCGACGTTTGCTTCGGTGATCCTCGCCAAGGGTTCGACCTCGACCCACTTCATGAAGTAGTCGATAGCCACTATCAAGAACTTTCGCTGGCCAGACGCCGGCGGGAATGGGCCCAGGAGGTCCATCCCCCACTGGGCGAACGGTCAGGGGGCTGAGAGCTGAGAGATTGGGTTGGAGGGTTGCCGCTGCACCGTGGCGTGACGCTGGCACCGGTCGCATTTCTTCACGAAGTCGGCGGCGTCTTCCTTCATTGTTTCCCAGAAGTAGCCCTGACGGAGGGCCTTGTACGCCAATGCCCTGCCCCCCACGTGGTTCCCGCAGATGCCTTCGTGAATCTCCTGGAGCACAAGCTTGGCTTCTGTGGGTCCTATGCACTTGAGGAGGGGGTAGGAGTAGGATCTTCGATACAACTGCCCGTCCATCAGGACAAACCGCACGGCCTTCTTCCTGATGAGGCGAGCCGCCTGTCGGTCCTCCGGCAGGGTGCCACTGGCGATGTACGCAGCGTACTTGTCCATCCAGCTGGGCTCCTGGCTGACCTGATGGACCTCCACCGGTGCTTCGAGGCTTGGGACCTCAAGGCGCTCCACATGAGCGCGTCCCAGCATCGTGTCCGGCAGGGTCGCCAGCCGGGAGAGGGCGTCCGCACGGGCGTTCTCCCCGTGGGGGATGTGGAAGATGTTGAAGCGGCGGAACTTGGACGCGCCCGCCTTGACGAGCTCCAAGTACTTCGCCATTTGGGGGTTGTGCGCGACATACTCCCCGGATACCTGCCCCGCTACGAGCTGGGAGTCAGTGAAAGCTCTGAGGTTGGTCACGCCCAGCTCGCGGGAGACTCTCAGTCCGGCAAGAAGTGCCTCGTACTCCGCCTGGTTATTTGTTGCCGGGAATTGGAAACGGAGTGCGCACTCGGCGACGACCCCGTCGCCGTTGGCAAGGATGAGCCCAGCTCCGCTCCCGTCGGAGTTTGAGGCTCCGTCTACATGGAGGATCCAGGCGTCCTCTCCGGGCTCATCGGTGCCAACCTCCATCGGCCGGACCGATGGGCCTTCCTCGGGCTCCTTGCCCAAGCCTGCACATTCGACCAAGAAATCGGCCAGCACCTGTGCCTTCATGGCCGACCTTGGCCTGTATGCAATGTCGAACTCGCTGAGTTTCAGTGCCCACTTGGCCAATCGTCTCGAAGTATCGGGTCGGCTGAGCACCGCTTTCAGCGGTTGGTCCGTCAAGACGGCGATGGGGTGCGCTTGGAAATAGGGCCTGAGACGCTGGGCAGACACTATTAGCGCAAAAACAAGTTTCTCGGGCCGGGAATACCTGAGCTCCGCGTCTCGGAGAAGTTTGCTGGTATAGTACACCGGCCGCTGGAGCCCCTGGTCGTCGGTTCGGACCAAGACAAAGCTGACGGCCTCCGGGGTAACCGCCAGGTTGAGGGCAAGCTCCTCCCCCTCCTCGGGCCTGGACAGTAAAGGTGGCGATGCGAGCGTCTTCTTCAGCTCCTCGAAGGCCTGCTGACACTTCTCGGTCCAAGCAAAGCCATTCATCTTCCTCAGCACCTTGAAGAAGGGACGGCAGCGGTCCGCCGACCTGAAAATAAAATGGCTAAGGGCCGCGACTCGGCCGGTCAGTCGTTGCACCTGCTTCTTGGAGGCGGGCTGCTCCATGTCCAGGATGGCCTGGACCTTCTCCGGGTTGGCCTCGATTCCTCTTTGAGTCACCATAAACCCTAGGAACTTACCGGCGGAGACGCCGAAATGCACTTCGCCGGGTTCAGCTTCATTTGATGGCGCCGGAGGTTGCCGAACGTCTCCGTCAAGTCGGCCACGTGGTCCGAATCGAGTTTGCTCATCACCAGCATGTCATCCACGTACACCTGCATGTTGCGGCATATCTGGTCTTTGAAGATTTTATTGACCAGACGTTGGTACATCGCCCCTGCGTTCTTGAGGTCGAAAGGCATCATCCTGTAGCAAAAAGTCCCGCGGTCAGTTATGAAGGCAGTGTGCTCTTCGTCCTCCGGGTTCATCCGGATCTGATTGTATCCGGAGAAGGCATCCATGAACGACAAGTGGCGATGCCCCGAGGTGGTGTCGACCAGCTGGTCGATCTTTGGAAGAGGGAAACTGTCCTTTGGGCAAGCTCGGTTGAGGTCGGTGTAGTCCACACAGATCCTCCACTTACCGCTACTCTTCTTTACCATGACCACGTTTGCCAGCCAGCTAGGGTATTGGACCTCTCGGACGAAACCGGCGGCGAGGAGCTTCTCTACTTCCTCGTTGATCGCCTTCTGCCTCTCCATGGCGAAGCTTCTCTTTTTCTGGTGGACCGGGCGGCAACTTGGGTCCACGCTCAGCCTGTGCATAATAACCTCGGGCGGGATGCCCGGCATGTCGGCTGCTGACCAGGCGAACACGTCAGCGTTGGCGCGGAGGAACTCCAGCAAGCGGGTTCGCTCTTCCTCGGGGAGCTGGGCCCCGACTTGCACCGTCTTTAGGGGATCCGAACCGAGGGGAAAAGTCAGCATGCGCTCTACGGGCCCTCCCTGGGTTCCTTCTCTCTCAGATCGAGGTCGTCGATATCATGGGCGAGCTCCGCGCCCCTGGCGCCTGGGACCGTCTGGAGGCAGAGCGGGACTGGCTGGGTCGTCCCCCTCATCTCTCCGAGCCCAGAAGGCATGGGGAACTGCACCAACAGCCTCCTCGTGGAGATGGTGGTGTCTAGTTGGTTGAGCCCGGGACGCCCGAGAATGGCATTGTAAGGCGAAGGGAGCCTGACGACGGTGAATGTTATTAGAACGGTCGCTTGCCGGGGCGGGGATCCGGCAGTGACCGGGAGAGTGATTTCCCCCTCGACCCCCACTGAGTCCCCTGTAAAACCTACTAGGGGGTGTGCACTGGCTTCAGCTGTTCGGGGGACAAATTCATCCGAGAGAATGCATCGTAAAAAAGTACGTCAGCCGAGCTTCCACAATCCACCATGATTCGATGTACAGGATGCTTCGCGATGGTCATCTCGACCACCACGGCATCGTTGTGTACATTATCATTAATTTCCCCTCCTTTGGGAGGGATTACATTCTCCGGGACTTCCCGGGCTCTCTTCATTGCTCGGCCGGACCCGCGCGAGATCATGCCCACGGGCTTCTCCGTTGGGCGATTGTCGATCGCAGGGACAGGCGGTAGGGCCGCGAGCGGCTGCCCTTCAGAGGAGGCCTCGTTCTTGACGAACTTCCTGAGGTAACCCCTCCTGATCAGCCCCTCAATCTCCCGCTTCAGATGGCGACACTCCTCCGTGTCATGCCCGTGCTCGCGATGGAACTGGCAATACTTTGATTTGTCTCGGACGGCTCTCGGGTTCTGAGAAGGAGGTCGGCGGAGGTAGCGCTCGCCCTTGATTTCCATGAGGATCTTCGTTCGAGGTGCGAGGAGAGGGGTGTACCTCCGCTCGGGAGTGGCTTCGCCCCTCGGCCTTGGATTTGGGCGGAGGTCGATAGACGGCCCGGGCCTCCGAGCTCCCGGGGTGTCCCTCGGGAGCGGCTTCTTTAGAGTCTTCCCGTCCAGCTCTCGACGGGTGCGGTCGGCCTCCTCCGCTCGGATGTACTTGTGGGCGCGGAGGAGGAGCTCGGAATACGTCCTGGGCGGCTTCTTGTCCAGGGAATAGGTTAGGCGGGACGTCTTGAGTCCGCGCTTCAAGGCCAGCATGGCGACGGGCTCGTCCAAGCTGTAGATCTCCAGTGCTGCGGTCTTGAACTGGGTGATGTAGTCCCGGAGCAGCTCCTGGTCCTGCTGGCGGATGGAAAAGAGGCTGTCCACCTCTCTTGGCACCTTTCGACAAGCGTCGAAGTGCGCCACAAACTTTCCTTCCAACTGATGGAAGGAGCAAACGGACCCGGGCTCAAGGCGGGCGAACCAGACTCGAGCGGCCTTCCGAAGGGTTGCCGGGAAGGCGATGCACAGAAGGGCGTCAGTGACCCCCTGGACCCTCATAAGAGCCTTATAGCTCTCCAAATGATCCAGGGGGTCGGTGGTTCCGTCGTAGGGATCTACCTGCGGCATGCGGAACCGTTTCGGGATTGGTTCCGCCTGGATTTCTTCAGAGAAAGGGGGGCGGGAGTCGTAGCCCGCCGGGTCTGCCGACGAGTTCTGCAGGTCGGCGAATCGGCGAGCGAACTCCGCCAGCTTGCGCTCATGCTCCTCCAGGCGCCTCTCGGCCTGGCGCCTGATGGCTTCATCGGTGGAGTCTTCCATCGAGGCTGCGGGTGAAGGGGGTGCAGATCGATCTCGGCGCGAGGTCTGGCCTCGGCGTCGCTTGCTGCGATGCACCGTTTCGGCCCCGTCGGCCGGGGATCGACTCTCGTGATCCTCCGAACCGGAATAGTTTCTCTTTGCGGGAGCTTGGTGGCTCCCCCGGGGGTTGGAGATGGCCCTCGGATGGGATGGCCTACCCTGGATTGAGCGCAGGCTCCCACGCTGCCCCGCGGCTCGGGCCGCGGGGGTCCCTGGCTGCGGCTGAGTGGCCAGGGACCGTTGCTGATGCTGAAGCTGTCGGACCGCTGAGGTCAAGGTCTGCAGCTGCTGGACGATGGCCGCAAGGGATCCGTCCACCGGGGCAGGCTGCTGTGGAAGAGGAGGGGGAGCCGGAAGCTCCCTTTCAGGGCTGTGGCCCCCCAGAGGGGAGTGGACATCCCCCACGCGGCTGGTGGACGCCTCACAACCACGAGTGACCACCATTGCTGGAGAGCGTGACACCTGCAGAAAGCCAGTTCCCACTAGGGGTTAGTGTCCTGCCCCCCCTTCCTGGCGCGCCAATCTGTTGCCGCTCTCGCCGCCGCGTCCGTGCCTCGGATCAGCCGATCCTTCCTGACCGCCTGGTGAGGGAGCCCCCCTTCCCGCGGAGAACCTGCAACAAAGGGTTAGAGGACCCTGGCCGGGGATCCCGGCGAGGGAGCTCCGACGGTCAAGTCAGTAGACGACGAGAAGGAACAGACTCCCCAGCCGGACCCTCTAAAGGGTTCCAGACTTAGAGAGTTAACTGGTGAAGGAAACGCTCTGGGGACCAGAATCTCGGCTGGGCCTCCTTGCCGAGCTCACGCCCAGTGTTCCCCTCTCGGGATTTCTGGTTTCTCTCTCTCGGAGCAAGGCCTTGTGCCGGTGCTTCCTTCTTGTCCCCAGGCTAATTGGCTTACCTTGTCGTCCCCAGATTCTTCCCTCTTTATCTCCCATCGTCGTGCGTTTGTCTTTTTCCTCCTCGGAAACTCCCCTCCCCCATCCTCTTCTCTTTCCCCTTTTTGGTGAAGGAGGCCAGGCGGCTTCCTGACCTCGTCCGCCGGGCCTAGCAGGGAAAAGGCAAAGACAGAAGAGAAAGAGGGGAGGGCGGCGCTGGCAGGGCGGCCGGTCAGGCCTCGGGCTCCGTGAGAGTGCCCTCTTCCCCAAGCGCGGGCGCCATCCATCTATGGGGCCTGTTCCGTCAGGATCGGGTCTCTCGGCTGCGAGTCCTGCCGGGCCGATGCAAGTGATGTTCCGCGTGCCGCCGCCCTCCGTACAGGACGCCGTCTGGGATTCGTACGGCTTGAGGGATGGCCTCGGGGCCCGTCTCTCTCTCCAGGGCCCACGCCGTACGAGCGGTTTGACCTCGGCTGAGTTGGGCCCGTCTCCGGGGGCCAACTGGCGAGGGGCGAGGGATCGGCCGACCTCGGCTTAGGTGGACCCCTCCTGGGTGGACACCTGGCGAGGTGGCAGGAGGTCGCCTGGCTTCGGCCGAGGTGGGCCCGTCTCCGGGTGGCCACCTAGCGAAGGGCGAAGGATCAGCCGACCTCGGCTTAGGTGGACCCCTCCTGGGTGGACACCTGGCGAGGTGGCAGGAGGTCGCCTGGCTTCGACCGGGGTGGGCCCGTCCCCGGGTGGCCACCTGGCGAAGGGCGAAGGACCAACCGACCTCGGCTTAGGTGGACCCCTCCTGGATGGACACCTGGCGAGGTGGCAGGAGGTCGCCTGGCTTCGGCCGAGGTGGGTCCGTCTCCGGGTGGCCACCTGGCGAAGGGCGAAGGATCAGCCGACCTCGGCTTAGGTGGACCCCTCCTGGGTGGACACCTGGCGAGGTGGCAGGAGGTCGCCTGGCTTCGGCCGAGGTGGGCCCGTCTCCGGGCGGCCACCTAGCGAAGGGCGAAGGATCAGCCGACCTCGGCTTAGGTGGACCCCTCCTGGGTGGACACCTAGCGAGGTGGCAGGAGGTCGCCTGGCTTCGACCGAGGTGGGACCGTCTCCGGGTGGCCACCTGGCGAAGGGCGAAGGATCAGCCGACCTCGGCTTAGGTGGACCCCTCCTAGGTGGACACCTGGCGAGGTGGCAGGAGGTCGCCTGGCTTCGGCCGAGGTGGGCCCGTCTCCGGGCGGCCACCTGGCGAAGGGCGAAGGACCAGCCGACCTCGGCTTGGGTGGACCCCTCCTGGGTGGACACCTGGCGAGGCGGCAGGGGATCGCCCGACCTTGGCCGACCTCACTTAGGCGGACCCCTCCGGGCCCGGGCGCCAATGAGGTGGTAGAGGAACTCCGAGCCGAGCTCGACCTCGGCGAGGGCGGTTTGCCTTAGACAGTCGTCGGGCGGTGTAGTCTTGCCGATCTGGCTTTGAGGATGTGGCGCTGACTTGGCCGGGGAAACATGCACGTGGCTCGCTCGTACTCGGTGGTACCTGAGCCTGGCCACGTCACTGTCATGGCTGTAACATATAATAATATAATATAATATATTTTATAATATAATATAATTTATATTATATTTTATAATATAATATGATAAATATATTATTATATTTAATAATATAATATATAAATTTAATATAATTTAGTAATATATTAAATATATCATATATTTTATATATTTTATTTTTTTATATAAAATAAAAAAATATTTTTATATTTTTAATATAAAATATAAAATATATATTTTATAAATAAAATATATATTTGATTTAGAAATGTTTTGAGATTTAATTTTACATTATATCATATTACCTATATGTATCAAATCCAGTAATCCATATTATCTGCAATCAATATTTCTAGTAATCTGCATTATCAATCAGGGGCGGACCGCCGGGTGTGGGGGGGGCAAGGGGGGGCCTTGGCCCCCCCTTATTTTTTTTAAATTTCTTTTATAAGTTAAGATTTTTTGTAATTTTTTAAATACGTACAAGGATGAACCGTCGGAAGGATAAGGGGACCCTTGGCCCCCCCTAATTTTTTTTTTATAAATTAAGATTTTATGTAAACTTTTAAATATAAATATATATTTATATATTTGGCCCTTCTAAATTTGGGGATATTAAATATAATTTGAAGAATCTTAGAAAAAAATTTAAAATGAATCAAATACTATAAACTTGCTTTCTCTACTTGAAAGTTGGATAACTATCAATTTTATTTTTTATTTTTATTAATTTTTTTAATAGTTTTTTAGAAGAAGATAGAGAATTTTTCTTTTGTTACTCGATCAGTGCCTATCTCCAGAATTCACCGTGGTTGAAGCTACTGCACGCAGTCAACACCATCCAATTCACCACATCGATGGATAAAATGGCGGCCGGACTCATCATGCGATGCGATCGACAATAATGCTCCCACGATAAGACCAGGCAGTTGTGCATACACAAGACCGGATACCACCGATGCGTTGGCGTATGATTGCCATCTCGGTGGCCTTCGTCAACCTTGCCGCACTGATAAACACTGTGTGCGATGAAGCCGCGCACCGTTTTAGCAACCGGATCCAACGCGTAGCATAATCGGATCTTGGAGGGCACGGACGGGTGGGCGCCCGTCATGCCTCAAGCTCCCACTAGCTACTGCACTCACATCCTATCACCTTTGGCACCGTCGCTCGATAGATGTCACATCCTGTTATGCAGCGCCAACGGTACTTGGCGCGACGTTGCCACTACTGTGACCGGTGCGTGCGCATCCTCTACGAGTCTGTGATGCTTATTACTCTTTCAGTTTTAACTACTACTATAAAAAAATATTTTCAAAAATAAAAATTGTTAAGACCTGATTATGCAATAAGATGGAAGACGATTTTTTTATCGATTATTTAGTCACTTATATCGATAAGAAGCCATTATTAATAAATTTAATCTTATGAAACAAGATAAGTATAATTTAAATAATATTTATAAAAAATATTTAAATTAATTTAAATTATTTATTTATATTTATATTTTTATATTTTTTTGGCCTTTCTTAAAAAAGTTGGTGTGGTCTGCCTGTGTTATCAGTAATTCATATTATTTTTTAAGATTGCTAGGTAATGTACCAAAAATAACCTTGATATATTCCTAGGTTATATCTTTACCTAAATGAATGTGATCCAATATTCCTAGCAATCTTAGATACAATAACTATCAATCTTAGATACAGTAACTATCGATAACACTGTTATAAACATTATAACCATCTACAAGATGTGTTCGTGGGTGCACACATTCCATGCCCACTAATGCTATAGCTACACTTGGGAATTCAAGGAGCAACGACTCGGGAATTCCCCTCTATATAAAAAGAGGGGAAGTCGGGACTCTAAGGTTATGTTTGGTAGATTACCTGAAAATCCTGAATGATTATCTTAATTACCTGCAAGATAGATTATCATTGGATAGATTGCCAGTAATGCTGATTACTGTGTTTGGTATACACAGGTAATCTATCAGTAAGATTGATTACTGTATTTGGTATGACAAACAGATTACCGGTAATCTAACATTAAATTTCCAAATTGCTCCTAAGTCAAATTTATTAAAATTCATATATTATTAAATAAATATTATTATTCTTTGATCATATATATATATTTTTTGAGAATTTTAAGCAAAGAGTTTAAATTTCATAAAAATATCATTTTATTGAAATAAGATGTATTGGTGAAATATAAGTATTATTTTTTTGTATGTTACTTATATCAATAATGTATTAATTGAGATGACAAAACTGTCACAATGGTTGTTAATCAATTATCATGCTATTGTTTAAAACCATATGCTCAACTAATTAAAGATTAAAATATTACATATTTTGAATATTTAATTTTAATATAAACTTAAGTAATATATTACTATATGAATAATGGGTCAATTACCATTATATCAGTTGCTATTCTACTCCAAAGCCAAGAATTGGACTGGAAAAATAATGTTCTTTACTTTTATCAGAACAAATAATAATATTTATAAGGCAGCTTGTTGTTGGATGGCTACATATATACCGATCAAGTGTTAGTAGGCCTTTCAAAATCTCGCATTACATCAAGCACCGACTTGGGAGACACGACGGGACCTAATGATGTGGACAACCTCCTGGAACTGCTCCTCCTTGTCATTTCAATGGAGAGAAGGAAGAATAATGAATAAAGCGGGGCGGCGATGATGGATTCCCCGCAATCTTCCTAAGATGAGGAGGGACCGTTAGGGGGCTCGGAGGCGAGGCGGGTAGCGGCCCGATGCAGGGTTGGCGGACGGGCGGGAGGAGGATGGTGAGGTGGAGGCGGGGCGGCGATCAGCTCAATGCAGGGTTGGCGATCTTCTCGAGATGAGGAGGAGGGGCCGTTGGGGGGCTCGGAGGCGAGACAGCGAGTGGCCTGCAGGGTTTGCCTTCTTCCCGATCACCGGCGATGGAGGAGGAGGATGTTTTATAGAAAAAAACCTTATCGATCACCAGCGATGGTTTGAACGGCGGCGATCTTCTCGGAGGTGACGAACGGCAGCTCACCGACGAGAGATGAAGGTGGGGCGGGGTGGGGAGAGCGAGACGACGAAGGTAAGAGGGTTTGCTTTCCTTGTCACCCGCCGCTTAAAGTAACAGGACATGGCATTTTTGTAAAAAAAAAATTAGATTACCACTTTTCCGATAATCTGGAAAGCCACCTTTTCCCGAGATAGTTTAGATTATTATCACTGTAAGATAGATTATCATTTTATAAAAATACCAAACATGATAATCCGGTAGGTCCAGTTTAAAATTATCGATAATTTGGATATATTACCGCATACCAAACACTAGCTAAGATAAATTCTTATGCAACATAAATTTTTATTTCTTTTCTCTCTTTTGACTGCTGCTTAAATTTTGACTAATTTAGGTATTAAAGGATTTCCTGCCAAACAATTTTGGAATGCGGATATTTTGTTTTGGATCATGATGTATTCCTCCCGCTCATCTTCCGGCCGATCTTCAGCTTAGTCTATTTTTTCAACCACTCAGGAGTTTAGCGGCAACAATAACTAACCATGTAATAATAATTGACCAGAACCGGAGGAAAAAGGAAAAAAAAAAAAAAGTGCTTAGAAATCAAATACACACGTTCTAGCATTAATTTTTATTCTTTCAATCTGACCGGAACAACATAATAAAATTTCTTGCATGAAATAATATTATATGTGAATAAACCAGAGAATTACTCGGGGCCGGTGCAGGTGGTGTTTAAAATCTTAAAATGAGATTTGATTCAAAATTTTTAATTCGTCCGACTTTGGACACATATCCAAACCATGGGGCGTATGCCGGGTACCAAGTTTGAGGGTGTGGAGAAATAAGCAATCATGCCCACACTCACAAGTAGTGGATTTGTATCATCTCTGGATATCAGGATATTCTTGTGCACCATTTTTAGACATGTCCTTCTCCATCTTCTATTATTGGAGTGAACCGAGAGGGGAAGTATCCAAATACCCGTGAACTATAGAGAGGCCAGACTCCCTCTTGGTATCGATGTCCCACGGCGTGGTTTTATGCACGGGCCAACAATTTGTAATGCAGGATCTTTTTTATAATCTAAACAATATTTGAAAATTCGACCAGTCATGACATAGCCAAGCTGTCATGACTCGATTAAATAGAGTCAAAAAAATGTTCTCCCCCTAACTTTTATTTGATACACGAATTATTTCAGCTATCAACTTGGTTCATCCAAATCTTTTAAAAAAATAGTGAATAATGATTTAAAATTATATTTGGTAGCAGATAATTTATCCAAATTATAAATGATTTAAAAAGATCCTACCATTTATTATGTTTGATAAGATTTTTCTATGATAATTTGATAATCTGAATTGTTTTTCATGAGGTAATATGGATTGTTTTTTAAAGATAATTTAGATTACCATCTCCTTCCTTCTTCTTTCATTCCATGCCCTTCCTCGGCAACCCCTCCATCGCCTGTCTATGACACCTTTATAGTCTATTGACTATCCTTCGGTCCTCTTGCCACCAATCGATCGACAGAGGGGAACCCGTGACGAAGGTGCGGGAGGCTCATAGAAAAAAGATTGCTATTGCCAAGGCTCGTGGGAAGGGAATCGTCGTTGTCAAAGCTCATGAGAAGAGGATTGCCATCGCTGAGCTCATTGAAGAGAGGGTCACTATCGAGACTTGTAGGGGAGGGGAAGCCTTAGTTGAGGCTCATGAACGAGAGGAGATCATTACCGGGAAAGGGTATTTGTTATCTATTACCAAAGTTCTGAGCCGGGTACAATCAAGAAAAAAAAAACTATAAGATTTATATATATATATATATAATTTTTAATATAAGAATTTTTTTTATTTTTTATATAAAAATACAAAATAATTTTATATTATATATTTTAATAAAAAAAAAAATATGTTTTTAATAAAATAAAAACTATATATAAAATTATATTATTATAAATAAAATATAGGTTAAATTTTTAAAAAATTAAAAAATTAATTTTATATTATGTAATATTACTCGTATATATCAAATATAATAATTAATATTATTTATAACCTACGTTACTGGTAATCATTATTTATTATTGATAATATATATTATCTTTCAAAATTAAATGCAATCTAAATCTTTTCTGGCCTCAATTCCAAATCGACACCTTTCAATTTTTTCTCCTCCTTAAATAGACAATAAATGAACCCTAATTAATCAAAGTCAGAAGGTCCGAGCCCCAAAGTCCCAAGAGCAATTAAACTTTTAGTTAGGATTCAATTAGAATCCAATGTTCGTTGTCACCCTCCACGTGTAGGCATTTAATGTCTGGGTAATCCCAAATAAATATAGCTCGCAGTCTCCTTTTCCAAAGGAGCGTAGAAAAACGGAGGAAAAAAAAAAAAGGTGGGGGGGGGGTGGAAGAAAAGGAACACCCATGTACTGCTGCGGAACTCTTACTAGTCGAAGCCCAAACAACCCAACCCATAGCCCTCTCTTGTCTCCACCGGAGGCTTGAGGGTGGGGTTTTTTTTCCTTTGTTCCTTTCCCCATTACTTCATCCACCAGAACCAATTCACCCGATAGGGAGAAAGGAACCCCCGCTGCCCTCCGTGGGGCCTCTCTCTCCTTTGGGTTTTCTCCCCTTTTCATGCTCTGATCCGAGGGATCTAAAGAGGACGCCTTGGGTGCAGACATGGTGAGGCGCCATGGATGGCAGCTCCCTGCTCACACCTTCCAGGTAGTGATCTTTTTCGTTTTTTTTGGTTGTGGGGGGTGGGGGGGGGGGGGGAGGAGATTACCTGTGTGTTGGGTCTCCATTTGGCCCTTGGTGGCTTCAGAGTGGAAAAAGTTGGAATCTTTTGTATTTTTCTTTCTAGGTTTTGTTGGTTTTAGTTTTGTTTGCTTCTGGATTTCACAGGTCCTTCATAGAAGAGTTCGGTTCCTATTTCCTTTTAGAAGTTGCATTTTTCTTGTTCCTTATTAACTTTAATCAACCCAACATGGTCGCAAATCTTCCTGGTTTTCTCCTAGGGTTTTTGCTTCTTATTTTGGTAACCCTACCAAGTTCGTGATATCTCTTGTGGATCGCGCTTGCTTCTTTTCAGAAGTATTTAGCTTTTCATTCCTATGGTTTTTGTGGGAAACCCGCATTATTCTATTTCCTAGATTTATTTGTCTTCCTCATCGATGCTGGATTCATTTTTGTTTATGTACTCTGGAATGGCGTCAGAAGGGCTCAAATATCTTCTATCTCTCTTCGTTTTTCTTATTTTAAAATTTTTTGATGTGTTGCGTTAATGGCTCACTATGTGGTTTATCATTGATTCACCGCAACAGTACTCGGTTCACCTTTTCCTACATTGGTGAACCTGCATCTACTATATTTGTTAGTTCCATTTATTTTTTTCACTAATAATGAAACCAGCTGTTTGAATATATTGCAACATGACATCGGAAGGGATCATGAGTACGTCTGTTTGTTACATTTTACCTTTTCTCTGAAAAGTTTAATATTGAATGGACCCATCCTGATTTCATTTTTCCTTTCTAAGCACTATCGAGGTTGCTTGTTTTTTAGATTGTTGGATGTGATTTTGTATGTGCATAGGTGCCCCTGCATTTCCAGTTGCACTGATTTGTACATGGTGTAAGTTCAGTATATGTTTAGTGGAAGATGACATGCTTGATAATAGCGTATTTGTTGTTGCAGAAACTATATTTAGATAAGACGACCACAAATATGATTAGAACTATTTTTTTTTCCCCTTTTTATTTAAGATTCTTGATATATGTATTTGTTCATATGTCATCCGAAAAGAAATTTTACTTATAATTTGTATCTTTTCCTTTTCTCTTAGCTGTTATAATATGGTTTCTTTTTGGGTCAATTATTCGATGAGTAGTGTTCCTTATGTTTTCATTGATTGTGCATAACACAAAGTGCAGATTATATCAACATAAAATAACTAATAATGGAAAAATTACTGGTGGTTTTGGACATTTTCTTTGTTTTTCAAGTAGAATATATAGGACTCATTTGGTTCGTGGAAAGAAATTTTCTTACTAGGAAATAATTTAGGAAGAAGCTACTTCCTAGAAAGTTAAGAAATAGAATTTTGACAGATTTGGTTGGCAAAAAGTGACTTGTTACAGAATGGCTTATGTTTGGTTGAGCATGCACTTTCTGAAAAAACTGTGTCAAATATTTATCATACCCTTAATAGATATAAGATTATATCTTTTAACTCTCAATCTTTGTATAAATAATAATATTATATTTTTATTAATATAAATATAATATCAATATATCATAATATAATATTAGATCATAATAGCTTATTATATTAATATAATAATATATCTATTAATATTATATTAATATAATATTACTATTTTAACATGATAAATTTATTATAGATATAATATAATATTAAATATTATATTATATTGATATAAATATTAGTATATTAATATAAATATGATATTAATATTAATAAAAATATTATATTAGCATAAATATTAAAATAATATTATATATTATTAATATTATAATATTTATATTAATATAATATAAATATAAATATAATATTTATATTTGTTTAGTATTTTATTTTAACCATTTATTAATATTTTATATAATTTTAGTTATAGATCTTAAAAGATATTTTTGAAAAGAAAAAAGAGCCATCACTTTCCATTTCATGGAAAGTATCCAAGCCCACGTCCCCTATGGGTTTCCATTTTTCATGAAACATAGAAAGTGTCTTCCTATGGGAATAACTTTTTCCGATCTCTCTTAAAATTTTAACCAAACATGGAAACTTTTTTTCACTCCCCAGGAAGTGCCTTCCCCCCCTCCGCTTCCCGTGAACCAAATGAGTCCGTAGAGTTTGTAGCTAAGTAAAACATTGCAAAACACTAGAGAAGTTTAACTTAACCAATGGTACCTAGTTGTTATGGACAAAAAAAAAAATGTTGGCTCTTGAGCTGACATCAACTCTCAAGATGTAATATTGGACTAGGCAATTTTGGAAAATCGGCCCTGCATATAACTCAAACAAATTGCATTACTTATGTGTCTGTGCACATGTGCATGCATGTGTAGATGTATATGTATGTATGTCTGTATACCCAAAATGTATGAAATATGATGTCATAAATTAAAGGGAAGTATTGCCTTAGCGACATCTACAATTCTATATAATATATATGTATTAAACAAACAGGAGAGAAGTTCCTCCCCTCTCTAAAAATTAGCAAAATTGTGAAAAAGGGTCCAATTTATTGTTGCATCATCCGTCATTTTACCCTTAGTTACAAGAGGCTGTGCAAATGCAGGAGGATGAGTATGGAGAAGCAGCTCTTATTAAAAATAAATAAATAAATAAATGCTTGGGAACTAGTTGTTGGGTGTGGCTTTGAGCTTCTGATTGGACCTTGAAGTGGATGCACCATTCTAGAAGATTTTTGCTATTAAGGCTTTACCATATTATTAAATGAATTAATATATTGCCTCATTAAACATATAAAACCAATCACTGTTACTTGATGGGGGGATGTTTCCTTTTTTCTTGGTTGAATATACAATATGATGGACTCTTATAAATGTGTGCCAATTACATTAGATGTATATCTGGCAATCCAATAGTGCTTATGTACCGATGATGTAGGTCAGGTTAGGGGTGGCAATGGGTCAGGTTTTGGTTGGGTCAACCAATACCCATGCCTACCCCGCCATAAAAAACCCATACCTGTACCCATCTTGGGTCGGGTTGGGTCGGGCCAGGCCTTAAAAATTCCCTAATCTTATCGCTTCTACCAAGATTAAGCTCTCAAAAGCTCAAGGGACCAAATCACACCATAAAAAAACCCTACTTGGACCTAAGAAACGCTTCTGATTTCTCTAGTGCTCTCCTTTCCCACGGATCTTTGAAAAAAGAGAATAAAATGAAAAGAAAAAGAAGCAAAAAGCAAAAAAAAAAGACAATTCATGGGAAAAAGGGCTTACCTTTCAATTTTTTCTATTGCTTTCCTTGATTTTTCCTTTGTTCTCCTGGTTTAGTCCTTCGGAGTCTCAATCGGGGGGAGGCTTGAAGTGGCCGAATAGGGAAGCTTTGATGGTGGCTAGGGAGCCTTCTCCTGGTTTTTCCTCCTTTTTTCCATCCTCAAGAGTCTCAATCGGGTGGGAGGCTTGGAATGGCTGAACAGGGAAGCTTTGACCATGGTGAACTGGCAGGGTCTTTCCCTCATTTTTGCCCGTCCCAAGGAGTCTCCATTGGGTGGGAAGCTTGGAGCGATTGGATAGGGAAGCAATGACGATCATGGTTTTGTGGAGGCTTGGAGTAGCAGAAGGTATCTGTGGAAGCCACGATGGCTGGGGATGTGGGTTTTGTGGAGGCTTGGAGTGGTAGGGAGGCATTGATGGATAGCTATTTGTGTTGGATATATATATATATTTATATCCGGTTGGGTTCGAGGCGGGGTATACCATAGCCCGTACCCGACCCATACCCACTTCTGATTTGTTTTTAATAACCCATACCTGCCTTGGTTTTAAGCGGGTTGGGTACCTAATGGGTCGGACCAAATTGCCACTCCTACGTTAGGCTGGTGTTCCTCTCTCATGTTGGTTTCCTTATTTAGAAATCTCTAAAATTAAAAAAAGGAAGTCTTATGGACTCCTCTTTCTTTTTTCCCAAAAGAAAAGAGAATTCCATTATGAGGAACTTGATCAGGCTGGCCCCCCTCTTTCAATTCACTGTTTGGCTTCCCTAATTAAGAAACTCAAAAATTAAAAAAGGAATAGAATTTTGATGGGTTCTTAGAAATCTGTTACCACCAATCTGTGGTAAACTCTTAAAAGTCTGTTGCTGATGGACAATATCTCTTACATCATTGTTTGTTTTTTTTAAAATTAGGAATCTCAAAAATAAAATATTTGTGTAGTAATATATTGTGTCTCTGGCTTCATCAATGCCCAACCCAAACTGGTTTTAAGTCTAATATTCAGATTTATTGAACTCATCACTTGGTGGGTTTAGATCCATACTTGTTCTATTTCTAAGTCTGATATAGACCATAATTAAGCTAAAATCTGAGTTTTTAACTAATTTTCATTGCATTAAATCAAGTTTGTCGGGATAAATTGAGTCAAGTCCAATTTGATGAGATCCATACATGACCCAGTGCAATCAGATTTTAATTCAGGTAGATTAGATTATATTTTTTTCCATGTCTGTATTATGTTAATTGTTTACTTGATTGCCCTTATAATTAGCATTTGGAATCAATCATACTTAATAATTATTTTTGTTTTTATCATGTCTCAACTTATTAACTTTTTTGTAAAGATATGATATTGGCTTATTTAAGCCTTCATGTACTTTTGAGATTTTACTTTTAATTCTTGAAAGTTAATACTTCTTTTTTATTATATATTTTTACTTTTTATAGTAGTAATTTTAATCTGTCAATAGTTTAATTCTTATTTCATTAATATTTTATGATTTTTCATAGCTTAGTAACTTTTTTTTTAAAAAACAATTCTCCCTGCATCGCTGAGATATTTTACTAGTTCAATATTATTTCATAAGTCAATCTCATCCTTCATATTTAAACATGATGCAAAACATTAAGGAGGATGCCCTTCATGGCCGTTCCTGGGTAGACATCTTTTCAACCATTGGCCAATCAACCGGCAGTTGACCCAGCTTCTTAGATAAATAACATACAATATGGAGTACTTGATTATATTTAGGCAGTTATGAAACTAATCTGGTGCAATAAATTATTCAATTGGCTATTATTAACTATTTGTTTGTTACCCACCCTTGTTTTTTTATTTTCAGTTGGTGAACAAAAAAATGATAGACAACCAGAGTACACAAACTGGATTACTGGAATTTAATTCGAATTTTCAGAACCCATTGTCAAGATAGTAAATGTTGGGGTATCCCGGTCCAAGTACGAACCGAACACCAGTTCGGCTGGCCGAAGATTTTTCCTCTGAACCAATGACTTCGGGCATAGAAAGATCAAGCCAACCATGGGCGACCCGAGGCTCCCCACCGGCCTACGACATCCGAAGGCAAGACCTTCGGATTATGTCTTTGGCCCTAACCGAAGACCGGGCTTCTCATCGACTTCCGAAGACATGCTCTTTGTTTCCTGCCGAAGACACGATCTCCAGTTTTTGGTAAACACCAAGTCCTCGACTCATGCAGAAGACGGGATCTCCGACCGAGAAAGTTCCGAAGACGGGGAGATTCCTGGTTTAGTTGTGAGAATCTCTCCCAACGGTGGAAATCTGAGGATGGGTCCACGATCTGTCCCGGATAGGCAACAGTAACCAACGGTTACTATCGACTATCTCCATGCCACGTTCATGGCGTGCAACTCCAGCTGCCATGCCTCCGGTCTGGCCGGAATCGCTCAATGATAATCCACGATTGCCAATCATGGGGAGAAATTAACTCCCCGTAATTACTGGGAGAGGAATGGATCCGTAGGCCGGACGCCCCCTTATAAATAGCGGTAAGAAGAAATGCTCGAGAGAGGTACAGACATACTCTAAATTAAAAGAGCCTTTCTCTCTGCTTCTCGAGAATCTTCCCCATTATGTGGTTGGGACCCGTCTCTGACTTAGGCATCGGAGTGTCCTCCACCGGAACAACTCTGGCAAGGGACTTGTTTTGCAAGTGAACCAGGGAGCGGTCCTGTGGTGCAGCAGCTTCGATCGGCCGGTACAGGGACTCCATGCCAACAGATTGGCGTGCTAGGTAGGGGGGCGACACAGTACTCTTTAGGCTCCCTCCTAAACAAGGGAAAGTAAGAAGTTCCTGATGGCGAGAGGAAAGATTCAGATCGCCTCCATAAGTCGAAGTCGTGCTCCATCCCAAGGGGGCGCACCCCCGGGGGAGAATGACGTCCCATTTCCCACAGTTGTCGTGGGATTACAGCAATTTGAAGCCCTTTTGAACCAGGTCACCAACCTTACAGTCATGGTTCAAGACTTCCAGAACAGAGCTTTTACGGTGGGAAATTCACCGGCCGCCTCTAGATATAGCTCTCGATCCCGAAGGAAGAGAGCCCCACGGGAGGGTTCCACACATCTCTCCCCCCGTTCTCGTCCCTCTCCTGAAGGCCGAAATTCGAGACTGCCTAGGCCCGCCGATTCCCCGCAGAAAGGGAAAAAGCCTAGGCAAACTCCCTCACCCTTCTCTGAAGACTCTACCCCCGTAGAGAGGGCGCCGAAGCAGACTCCCGATTACGACGGGAGATTTAGAGCCATTGAATCGGAAATGGCGAGGGCGCGGGAGCAAAGAATGCGGGATCTAAAGGATCCCGACGACTTGATAGTGGGTGATCTACGCCCACCCTATACCGACCGTATAATGATCGAAGTCATTCCTCGGCATTTCAGGGTTTCCCAGATGGAACCCTACGACGGCACCTCCGATCCCTTCGACCACTTGGACAGTTTCAATGCCCATATGATGATCCAAGGAGCTTCGGACGCGATGTACTGCCTCGCGTTCCCGGCTACCTTGAAGAAAGCTGCTCGGATGTGGTACTTGAGCCTGCGCCTAGGTACCATCGATTCTTTTTCCGAGTTAGAGAAATTGTTTGTCTTGCATTTCAGGACCTGCCTCAAGACTCCCCGGAATACGGACACACTGTTCCTCCTTTACCAGAATGAAGGAGAAAGCCTGCGAGACTACATCTCCAGGTTTAATGCAGCCACACTTGAGATTCCCGATCTTAACGAGCATGTGGCCATGTCTGCACTGAAGAAGGGACTTCGTACATCCAGGCTTACTTTTTTCCTGGATAAGAAGTTCTCCAAAAGCTACGCTGAGCTATTGTCGAGGGCTCAGAAATACGCCGATGCTGAAGAGCAGGCGGCCAACCGACGACTAATCGAAGGGAAGCCCCTTTCAAAAAAGAACAATAGGGGACAAGGTCCCCCAATCTCCAATAACAATAACAGCAAATATACTGACCGCCGAAGAAGTCCTCCTAGGCCCAAAGCATTGGGAGGAAGATTCGACTCCTACACCCCCCCTCAACCTTCCTCGAGAAAAGATCCTCATGGAGATAGAGAAAGAAAACTATCTCCAACGGCCCCGTCCCATGAAGCCTTTCTCTTCCGTAAGGAATAAGAACAAATATTGCTGATTCCACCGGGACCACGGCCACAATACTGAAGAGTGCATCCAGCTGAAGGATGCGCTTGAGGATCTCATCAAGAGAGGGTATTTGGGACGATACATTGGTCGTCAAGGATCTCGATCGGAAGCTATTGTTCCCTAGCCACCTCCTGAAGAGGCCGAACTGCCAAATCAAAGGCCCACCAACGGAGGTGTAGGGATGATACACCGGCCTATCGACTGGAGGAGGGACAAGGACGATGTTCCAAAGTGACTTAAGGACAACAACGCTATTCTCTTCTTCGATGACGACCTTGCGGGAGTTCGGCTCCCGCATGATGATCCTCTTGTAATCTCGGCGGTTGTGGCCAACTATGATGCAGTACCTGGAGAAGGTATGGGTCCTATCCTCTCAACTGGAGCATTTTGAGATCATCCATATCCCTCGATCAGAGAATTCCCGAGCGGACGCATTGTCTCGACTGGCTACTATGACACCAGAATCTCTCGGACGCATCTTTGTTGAACATCTTGAAAATAAGTATTGCCGAAGAGGCTATGGAGGTGTGCCAGATTAACGCTGAACCAAGCTGGATGGATCCCATCATCAAATTTCTAAATGAGGGCGTGCTATCAGAAGACAAGGTAGAGGCCAAGAAGATCTGCTGGATGGCGTCCCAGTATGTCATCTTAGACGGAATCCTCTATAAGAGATCATTTTCTCAATCGTTGCTAAAATGCTTGGGACCGACGGATGCGGATTATGCCCTGAGAGGTCCACGAGGGCATATACGATGATCACTTGGGGGTAGGTCTCTGGCATACAAGATAATTTGACAGCGATATTATTGGCCCTCCATCCAGAAGGACTCGGCTGACTTTGTGCGAAGGTGTGACCAGTGCCAAAGGTACACCAATGTTCAGAGGCAGCCTGCAAGTCACTTGACTCAACTGACAGTTCCTTGGCCTTTTGTCCAATGGGGAATGGATATTCTTGGCCCATTCCCGCTGGCTTCTGGACAAAGGAAGTTCCTCCTTGTGGCCATCGACTACTTCACAAAGTGGGTAGAAGCCGAACCAGTGACACAGATCACAGAAGGCAAGGTAGAGAATTTTATAAAAAATTCCATCATATTCCGGTTTGGCATTCCACATGTCATAATGACGGACAACGGGAGACAGTTCGACAATCCGAAGTTCAAGGACTTCTGCGCTCGGTATCATGTTCAGCATCGGCTGACCTCCGTTGCCCATCCACAGTCCAACGGAGAAGCCGAAGCAACTAATCGGACCATTCTCCACGGTCTGAAGACGAGGTTGAACGCCGCCAAAGGGTTTTGGGCCGAATAGCTGATCTCCGTTCTCTGGGCATACCGAATTACTCCAAGAACGGCCACCGGCGAATCTCCGTTCAACCTAGCATACGGTACCGAAGCCGTACTACCTATTGAAGTCTCCCTACAATTCCTGAGAATTGACAACTACGAAGAGCCCGGGAACTCCGATCGTAGAAGGATCGACCTGGATCTGCTGCCAAGCACCAGACTTCAGGCCCAGATAAGAATGGCGGAGTACCAACAAAAGATTGCCAAATACAACTCCAGAGTGAAGGAGCAGATTTTTTGCACGGGGGACATTGTATTGCGAAGGACAGAAGTATCCAGACCAACAGAATAGGATAAACTTTTTTTCAATTGGGAAGGTCCATATCAAGTCGAAGAAGTCATTCGATTAGGAGCATATCGACTCAAGACCCTGGATGGGAAGCCTCTGTCCCGGCCATGGAATGTACAAAACCTTCGCAAATATTATCAATAAACAGGTTCCTAAATTTTCTGTGCAAATTTGCTCAACTCTATTCAACTCAGAACGGCTTGTTGCATCGACTGAACGACAATAGCCTAAATGGCCCGATCTAAGAAATCGGTCAACTGCACAAAGGAGAGTCTAATCCACTCACCTTATCGGTATGCCCGACGAGCGCAACGGATGGCCTAGTCAGGCCACCAAGAAAATCGAAGGCACAGGGATGGTTCTGATAACCTACCCTACGGGAAACCCGAAGACGTGCCGGGGCGGGTCTAATCAGCCTACCTTACATAAAAAGAAAAAAAATGGAGGTGCAGGGATGGTTTTCGTAACCTACCCTACGGTAAACCCGAAGACGCGCCGGGACGGGCTTGAACAGCCCACCTTATTCACGATAGGAACGCACAGGGATGGTGTAAACACCCCACCCTACGATAAATCCGAAAATGTGCTTAAAAGGATCACTGTCGTCCTTCATGTCGCCAACAAACATTTCAAGAACGGTCCAACCGACCTCATATCTTCCCTATTGACCGCAAATGGTCCGAGGAATCTATGCTCTAGACATGACGTGATACAACATATCGCAAGAAACACATGGGAAGAGGTAAGGAAAGTTAAGATATTTCATTTCCTTTTTCTTGATTTTTACAAAAAAAAAAAAAAAGAAGGAAAAAACTCTCACAAAGAGAAAACAAAAAAAAATAGTAGTAGAAGGATTACGGAAAACATTTCAATAACCTCCCGCCGGCTTTTTCCCGTACCGGCGGGGGGAGCTCTGGAGGGACGATGAAGGGGCCCCGGGGTTCCCATCCGAACCAGAATCCGACCCCTCATCGGAGTCGGAATCAAACTCATGTCCGGGAAAGGGAATGGAGGGTTTGATATTGTCCAGGCCCTTCAAGTCATAGAACTTGAAGGCCTTCCTCCTGCATTCCCGGAACCCCTGATGGTAGGAGTCCAGAGCCGTTTCGGTGACCTCCTCCTTGAAGGCAGCGAACGTCTTGAAGTCTGAAACGGCGTTCGCCGCCTCCTTCTTGGCCTCCTCCACCTCCGCGACTTGGGCCCTAGCCTCCTTCAGTTGAGCCTCCAACATACGGACCATCTTCTCCAGACGGTCCACGAGAGGCTCATCATCATCGCCCGGTTCGAAGAACTCCGGACTTCTCTTCCTCTTAGGGTCGATGGCCCTCCTCTTCACTGCCCGATGAAGCTCGGAGGTGCTGAACCTCATTTTCAACTGAAAGAAGAAGTCTGAGAGGATGGTGACCCTTGGCAGCAGAAGGCAAGGTCCTATTTATAGAGAGCCTGCACCCACGACCGAATGTGGGGATACGTGCTCCACATTTTTTTCCAGCTGCATCAGAGAGTGCCACGTGTCCAAGTGACGCTTTGAGAACTGGAAGACTGCTCGAGGGTCATTCCCGGGACAACAACTGCCGACGCTTCAAATCCGGAGGAATTCCCATCGTGCGGCGGCAACATTAATGGCTCCTTTTTGGAAAAAATAGACCTTGCGGCATACAAGGCGCAAGAAATCGCGACTATACGAATATCGATACGCCGCGTGGACAACGAGAATCGCAATAAAACTTCCTTAATCACCGGTCGACGGGGAGTTGATGCCTGTTTACCCAAATGAACAGGTCTAGGAAGGTAACACCAGCCTAATCAACCGTAAACGGTTTTCGGTAACGGAGTTCTAACTTATCCTGAAGTTCGTCTTTGTCAACTACTAGTCAAATGGCCTTCGGCCACGGCCGTTCAACCAAGCAGGAGAAGGGACAGTAAAACTTGTTCAAGCTACATCTAAAAACACAACATAGCATATGCAGAAGAAGAAAAAGCTACTTCAAAATCTGGAGAAGTTGTCATACAAAAGCCATTGACAATACAAAAAAGAAAACACATCTAAAGCTACTCGGATTATTCAACATCAACAGGAGGAGACCCAACATCATAGGATTGAAGCAACTTGTCAACCTGCGCAGAAAGGATCTCGTTGATTTGGGCTGGGACCGAAGAACCTTCAGCTTGGACTCCCCCAGCCTAAACCTCTTCCTGAACCGGGATCAGAGTTGGGGTCACCCCCAGATCTTCGACTGTGGCAGAGGCCTCTTCTCCTGGACATGGCGCCTCTTCGGCCTCTCCCGCGGCTTTGGCCTCCTCTTCTTCTTCGGCTATGTTAAAGGGAGGGATACCGGAAAGATCAAGGTGGAGGAATGCCTCCTTTACCTTGGAAAGTCCGTCGTTGAAGTCATGCTGGTAGCTGTACAAGGATGCTTCATTCATTTCCACTTGGAATTGTGAAGACTTCCTGAAGTCTGCTACAGCATCATCCACCCGTTTTCTCAGGGACATGGACTCTCTCTTGGCCGTTTTGGACTCCAGAACTGCCTCTTCGGCCCTCCTGGCAGCTTCCTCTGCTGCCTTGGACAAACTCTCTATCCTCTCTTCATTCTCCTTAACAGTTAGCTCCAAGGAGTCGACTCGCTTTCTGCTCTTCCTCCACCCTGCCCCTTGCTCCGCTATTGTCAAATGGGCACTTTTTAGTTTACCCTTCAGCTCATGAACCTCGTCGTTCACCCGAACAAGACGGTTCTCCATAGACTGCCTCAACTCTTCGGCTACTTCTTTTGTGGTCCTGGCAGTATGGAGATCCTCCTTAAGAATGTGGATGAGGCTGTCAACATTTCCCAGGCCCTCATCCATAAAGGTAAGGTTATAGACCAACTGCATCAAAAATATGGAGTTATGGATCGAACAATTCTCAGAGCAAAGGAGACGGCAAGGATCATACTTGTTGCAGGGCGGAAAAAGCAGAATCGGACACCCTGGGAAGGTTTTTACTTCGGAGAACTGCCAAGTCGTGAGGCAGCAATGTGCTCTTCAGTGCCTGCCTGGCTACGGCGGGAACCAGTAGTCTCCCAGTAGGCGAAAGCTCCAAAGAATTCGTCGAAAGCTGGGGAAGCCCCACGAGCGGACTCTCCCTCGACTTGCCATGCTTTGCCCTTATCAACCGCAGGGGGCAAGGTGATGGCACATCCGCCGCCTGAGGCGAACTCCCCATTGTACGAACCGGGGAGGTAACCGCCAGTGGAATTTCGACTGGACGAGG
The DNA here is from genome assembly GCA_021397845.1 of Areca catechu. NCBI lineage: Eukaryota > Viridiplantae > Streptophyta > Magnoliopsida > Arecales > Arecaceae > Areca > Areca catechu. Next base: position 16,112,312 of record CM038045.1, read on the forward strand.
TCTTGATGGGGCCCCATCCGTGGGTACCACATCTTTTCCTGAGGTCCCCCGGGAAGATGAAGTGCTCCGGTCTCCTTCAGGACCATCCCTTCAGGCCTTCTTCCAAACTGCTGACCTAGTGAAAGGGGCTTGAGCTACCCTCTTCTCAGAAGTTTAACGGAGCCAGCTCACACCAAGCTTTATTCCACCACCTACAAGCAAAGAAATTTCTTTAAGACGACTGAGCTACGATAAAGACAGGGGAAGAAGGGCAGAAATTTTCATCACTATACCTAATATGGAGAATTTGCTAATCCCCGCAAGAAGGAGATTTCTTTCCTCCAACAACTCTCGGATAAGGGCGACTTCCGAATTAATCAGAAGATCGTAATCCGACTGGTCAGCCGCCAAGACCTTCTTCCCATCATTGGCGGTTAAACAAGGCTTCTTCCAAACAGTGTCGAAGTCTCATGGATCAATGGACAGTACAAACACAAAAACAGGTTTCCATCCGTGGATGGTGCTGGGCATGCCCTTGATGACCTTGCGGCCTGGTCGAGGGCTGATCACCCACCATCTGTTGCTATGGAAGTCCCTCTTGGGTACAAAAAGGGCTGTGAATAAGTTGGTCATAGGTTCTATGTTTGCAATGCTGTACAGGACCAAAAACCCGCATACGTTACGGATGCTGTTCGGGGTCAACTGCGCTGGCACCACTTGGTACAGACGAAAGATTTTGATTAAGTAAGGGTGTAGGGAAAATCGAAGGCCAGCCTTCAGATGATCTTTGTACACGCCTAGACATCCAGGGGGAGGTTTGTTCACCCGTTCCTCGGATGCGGGGAGGACAAAAGGGAACCCTTCGGGAATGCGATAGCGTTCCCGAAGAAGGGCCATCTTTTCCTGAGAAACCGAACTAGAGATCGACTCCGGACCTACTACGTCATCGGCCCCCGAGGGCCCAACTTGTCCCCTCCTGACTTTCTATAGTTTTTTCCATGATAAAAGAATGAAACAAAAAGGCAGAAGGAAGATTCTACCTGCGGAATAGACTGGTAGTCAAGAACAGGAAAGGCTGAGCGAAGAATGAGGCGAGGTTGAAGAAGCTTCTTTAGCCGGACTTTCTCTCTTTCCCAAGAAGAAACCAGGGGCTTCTGAAGTCCCACCAGGTTGATTTGACAAAGAGTTACCCAGGGAGGTAACCCATCTTGAACCAGCGGCCAGGATGAAGCGCATCCATCATCCAACGGGCGGGGAGAAGCCACCACAACCATCCAAATCTCAACCAAAAGATTGGTTGGGCCATCACGCAACATGAAAAGAAGAGACGGTCCCAGGGCCGCTCGCTCTTTTCCTCTCCCTCAACCAGGGAGTGACAGCTGTCCACCGCCTGATTCCCAAATCAACCAGCAGTCATGATGAGCAGTCTAATCAGAGATCCCATAATCATCCACTACAATATCCCCTGGGAGGAAAACGACAAAGCATTGGTACTCTCACTTCTCGAGGCAAACCTTCGCTTCGAAAACTGAGAGTAAGGGGATAACTGTTGGGGTATCCCGGTCCAAGTACGAACTGAACACCAGTTCGGCTGGCCGAAGACTTTTCCTCCGAACCAATGACTTCGGGCCTAGAAAGATCAAGCCAACCACGGGCGACCCGAGGCTCCGGCTCCCCACCGGCCTACGACATCCGAAGGCAAGACCTTCGGATTATGTCTTCGGCCCTAACCGAAGACCGGGCTTCTCATCGACTTTCGAAGACATGCTCTTCGTTTCCTGACGAAGACACGATCTCCGGCCCTTGGTAAACACCAAGTCCTCAACTTATGCACAAGACGAGATCTCCGACCGAGAAGATCCGAAGACGGGGAGTTTCCTGATTTAGTTGTGAGAATCTCCCCCAACGAGAAAAATCTGAGGATGGGTCCACGATCTGTCCCGGATAGGCAACAGTAACCAATTGTTACTATCGACTATCTCCATGCCACGATCATGGCGCGCAACTCCAGCTGCCACGCCTCCGGTCTGGCTGGAACCGCTCAATGACAACCCACGATTGCCAATCATGGGAAGAAATTAACTTCCCGTAATCACTAGGAGAGGAACGGATCCGCAGGTCGGACGCCCCCTTATAAATAGCGGTAAGAAGAAATGCTCGAGAGAGGTACAGACATACACACATACTTTAAATTAAAAGAGCCTTTCCCTCTGCTTCTCGAGAATCTTCCCCATTCTGTGGCTGGGACCCGTCTCTGACTTAGGCATCGGAGTGTCCCCCGCTAGAACAACTCCGGCAAGGAACCTATTTTGCAGGTGAACCAGGGAGCGGTCCTGTGGTGCAGCAGCTCCGACCGGCCGGTACAGGGATTCCACGCCAACAGTAAAGTTAGAGGAGAAAGCTAAATTAAAGAATGATACTACAAAAAAATCATATATCAGGACAAGCCAAAGAAAATCTTTGCCTCTCAGACTCGGGGGTTTCTTGGGCTAATATCATCTTGATAATTTGGTCTCTTGTTTACAAATAGTTATCTTTTATGATTCTCCGGGCAACATGAGTAATGATGCATAATTCTGACAGCTATTGTACAGATACATTTCAGTATGTGTTTGGTCTGATGAATAGGAATCTTCATAATTCTTTCTTGTTGGACCTTGTAAAGGAATTGTGCATAAACGACAGTACCTGATACAAGACTTTCAAATTCTATATATTTGTGCTCTTGCATTGGAGCGTCTAGGGAATGTTTGTTATTGCTTCTGCTTTTTATAATGCTCTTACAAAAGAAAAACCCAGAAGCTAAGTTTTCAAGCTTCCCCTGAAAATTCTCTTTTCCACTTTTCCTTCTTGTAGAAGCACTTGTTAGATGATACTACCAAACACTTTTTTTGGGGGGAAGTATTTTATTGCTTTAAAGTCATTGGCAAGAACTATTGTGATATTTATCATAGGTTTATAATGCTACATTGTTGGTTCAAGGGAAATTTTGGATCTTTTCTGATTGCTTATCTTTTCTGATATTTTCATCTTGCCTTTCTTTTGATAGGTTGTTGCTATCACGGTGTTCTTTCTTCTGGTTGTTGCATTCTATGCCTTCTTTGCACCGTTTCTTGGTAAACGCATATTTGAATATGCTTCCATTGCTGTTTACACTCCTGTGGTATGTGGACTCTTCCTACCTCAAGGAAATCATAAATGCATGTTTATCCTCCATTAATATGATGTGTCTAGTTCTAATACTATTGATCCTTTATTTCTTGTGATCTTATTTCAGGCGCTCACAGTTTTTATCCTTTATGTCCGTTGTACACGTATAAACCCTGCTGATGCTGGAATTATGTCCAAGTTTGATGATGACTTTATCAATATACCCAAAAATAATCCTGGAATGCCAGGCATAGATTTTCCTGACAATCATTATAATAATGCAAGTGGTTCACATTCTTCTCCATCATCAGCTTGTAGAAGTTCTCTGGATGGTAATCCTAATAAAAAAGCTTCACCTGGAGGAGATGTGAGGATAAATACCCCAGTGGACCTGCCGAAAAAAAGTAAGTTTCGTTGCTGCAGATATGGAGGATTTGTCTGTGCATTATTTGTAAAAGAAGACTGCCGCAAACCAGAAACCACTGAGCATGAGGCTAGCGTGGAAGATGCTTTGTTCTGTACGTTGTGCAATGCTGAGGTAAAGGTTGTAGATGATATGAATTTAATTGATGGAAGATCATTGATGGTAAATCATCAATTCCATTCATTTTTGTGCTTCAGTAATACATGTGAGATGTCTTTATATGTCAAGCTAAACTTGTCATTTCAAACATCCCTTATATTAAGTTTATATTACATATTGGTCATAAGTGGAGACGGTAGATATCTGAAGATAATTCTTATCTTTCTTCTCTCTCTGCTCTTCATTACAATTATTTGGAACCTATCATAGCAATAGACCAATGTTCCCAAGGCACATTTTAATCTGGAATTATCAAGGGCATTACTTATCATTTACCATATTCACTTGAAATATTCTACCAAATTTTTTAAGGATTCAGATTTGGTCATCTCATCCTAACAATTGATTTATTATGTATTTCTTTTTAAATTTAGGAAGTCTTGTTTAAATTCATTTTTAGGATCTGCTACTTTTCTATGTATCATATTCTTTTTGTTTATCTTGTTGTTTTCCTCCATTTCCCAAATTACTTGGCTATGTGCATCAGGTGCATGTGTGTGCGTCCAAGTATCTGATCCTTCTAAAATCTTACAAGTTCTTCTTATGAACCCATACCCAAGTGTTATACCAATAAACATATCTAAGTGTTGGGTTCAGGTACTTAAGGTTAAACTGAACAGTCCAGGTATTTTTTAAATTTTCAAACTTTCTATATTTGTACTTCAGCAGCTCAACACTTTATCTTTAACACTCAACACTTGTTGTGTCTTATTGTTTCAAGAGGGCAATCACCTATCTTTGTTGTGATCCTTTTAGTCACTTTCTTTAGAGGTTTAGACTGCAACTTGTCAAACTATCTTGCTGATTCGTATGTGGCATACTTAACTGCGAAGAAGAATTTAATGATATGTGGATTGGTTTTCAAAGAATCATGTTGATTTTTTTTTTTTAAAAATAAGAAAAAAACTCATTTTTGAAGATACGAGGGAATTCGAGGTTGTTGTACTAGAAAAATTAACTTGAATTTGTGGATCAACGTCTGAGTAAAGAACTGTTTTGGCATTTCTTCATTGGTTTCTGTTTGTTTGGTCTTCTTATGCATGGGAAGATCTGACAGGAACAGGAGTTTAGGGTTTGTTCTTTTCTTCCAATCTTGGAAAATAGGATTGAAGCGAGTGATGTGGTGGACTGGAGGAATTAAGGAAATTTTGTGGGGCTGATCCTAGAATTTAGTTATTGGTAATGGGTCATGGGAAGTTAGAGGTTTTAGGACTTTCAGACCCAGAATTAAATTTAAAAAAACTATGCGGATTTCAGCAAATTCCAGGATCTGCATGCTTTGATGGGTTTGAGCAATTAAACAAGTGCTATTTCAAATTAGATGACAAGTTGGAACTAGAAGAAACTAGTTGATTAAAGTTGGAGGGTTAGATAAGAGAAGGAAGAATATTAGGGAAAAAAAAGCAAAGGGAAGAAGAGAGAGGAGAAAAGTAGACACCAAAGGAGGTTGAGTCTGGTTTAAAAAATTAGTTTTTCTAAACCAAAATATTCAGCATCTGTCACTCTTTTAACCAGCCTTGTAGGCTTCTTCGATTTGTTTGAACTTATAAACTTGTCCAATTTGAACTCCTTAGGTATAGGATATAATATAGCAGAGAAGTTACTTAAAGCCCAGATATTAGAGTTGTATTAGAACTCTTAATAACTGAGTTACTAATCCCCTGCATGAGCAACTAAAACCTTTCTGTAAATTATGAAATTCAGATCTCATGTCACACCATATAGAAAACATCCAGAACTAAAACCTGATGACTTAAAGACTCTCTCAACCCTGTATATAATATATTGTGTGCTTGTATGCCTATGTATGTATGTATGTATGTATGTATGTATGTATCTGTATATGTTTATTATATGTATGCATGTATCTAGGAACTTGAGTGCACCAGTCTTGAAAACAGTACTCCTAAGATAACTCTAAAATAAAACCTAATAAGAAGATTCAAGAATATAATAAGATTTAGAAGCAGACCGATTTTTTTTTTTTTTAAAAAATTTGCTATCATTTATCTCTAATAGTTAATGTGATGATAAACTAACCATCTTGTTCTCCTGACCTTGTCAAACTTAACCACCGCATCCAAGTCATTAGTAATTGAAAAGAAAAAGGGGAATGAAACAAATGAGAACAAATATAAAAGCTGCAGCACCTCACATCAAAACCAATAACAGAAATTAACAGCACCTCCCAGTTCCTGCAGGATATTACTGCAGGAACCTTGGTAACTGAGGAAGTGCTCTTGATTTGCTTTCTCATCTAGATCTTTTGCTTTTTATGAGTTATTGCCTTATTAAAAATTTTATTATCACATCAATTTAACACACTGGTTACCTCATAATAATTAAACGCACTACACCTGTTAATACTTAATACTTTGACATACTACATATCCCTGTTAGTCAAATCACTTTGGATTAGAAATGCCCATATAAAATGCTTGTTTCCAGCATTTGGTCCTGAAAAATTTTTGTTTAATGATCGTAATTTGAAAAATCTTCCTTCTTGAGTTATGTGCATCGTTATGTGCTAATGGTTTCCTTTATGCTGTACATCTGCTAATTAGAATCTCTTATATCCTATTCATGGCTTGAATTAATAATGCTACAGAATAGTGCACTGGTCTATAGAGTAGTTGAGATATTTATGACTTCTTTATTTATATATTCATTCACCTTGCAGGTCCGCAAGTTCAGTAAACATTGCAGAAGTTGTGACAAATGTGTCGACGGGTTCGACCATCATTGTCGGGTACTTTCTCCTTTAATGCTCGAATTATTAATTTCTAAATTATCAATTTAACTGAAAGAATTTCATATCTATGTTATACATTTGTCTACAGTGGCTGAATAATTGTGTGGGAAGGAAAAATTATATAACATTTATTTCCCTTATGGCCACCAGCCTCATTTGGGTATGTAGCAAATATTATTTGAATTTGTTGAATTCTTTAGACTTGAGCTCCTCAATTAGTTTGTTTGAACTTCAAACATTTTCTTTTGTACCAGCTTGCAATCGAATGTGGGGTAGGCGTTGCTGTTCTCATTATCTGCTTTGTCAATAAAAAGGGTACAGAAAGCAGTATTAAGGAGAAACTAGGAAATGGTTTTTCTCGTGCTCCATTTGCAACTGTTGTGGTAAGTTTGATGCTTCAAATTTTGTCATGTTCTGTCAAGATGATTAATTGTTTTAGGTTTGTGGACCACAGCCATCCTCAGTTAGGTATAATGTTTTATAAGAAAGTATTGGTGGATTTGTGTCTGGGGTTACCATGGGGGTGACAGTGGATTGGATAATATTTGTTTGGATGGATCCGTTTTCGTATTCGAATCTATCTGGGTATGGATAGAAATTTTGGCATCCGACCAATATCCATATCCATATCGTTTTAAAAAAAAAGTATGTGGATATGGATATGGATATAGATAGAGAATTATCCGATTTGTATCCGAATATCTTATTCCTTTTGTAATCCTATTTAATTTTATATAACACATAAATTTTTTAAAAAATAAATGATCGCATTAATATGCAATTAACTTCATTTATCATCCACTTAATAATATCTACGGTTTTGTGGTTATAAAATTTAATCATCCAACTTATATCTGCATTTGTTTTCATATTTTCGGTATCCGATTTGTATCCATATCCATTCAAAACAAATATGGATATAAATTTTTGTATCTGATTAATATCTGTATCTATGTCTGTATCACTATTTGTTAAATAAAACAAACATGGATATGCTAGTACCCGATCTGTTTTCAGCCCTAGGTTACCATCTTCTTGGGGGCACTAGGGAGGTATTTATGTGCCACTATTTTTTCTTATTAAAAAGGTTTAGAATCTAGTTTTGCCTCCCACTTCTATATCTGGACTCCAGAGTGAAACATGTGTTTTGAGTAAACATCAGATTGCTATTTTTGATGGTTCAGAAGATAGAACTGTAGATCTCTAAAAGACCTTTTCAATGATTCCAAGATCGCTAAAATCCAAAATTTGGGCAAGAAGTTATGCCTTTGAGAAGCTCGCTGGTTCCATGCAAGTTATGGCAGGCTTGGGTCATTTGTTCAAACAGATGTGCAGATTCATGCTACATCATATTTATCTCTTTTGCATATTTAAAACACCATTCTATGTTATTTGGCATTAAAATCTAAGGTTCTCTCTCTCTCTCTCTCTTTAATTATATTGGTTCTTTAGGAAGTAATGATGCATTCTAATATTTCAGGTTGAATTGTTGAAAGTTCTCTTGTGCCAGCATTGAGTATTTCTTGTTCATTTCCCTCATCTTTTCTCCCTCTTCTATAATGCAACTGGATGTCAAGGTTAGCTTTTTTTTGCATGAGAATTTGTGGGAGTAAGAGTATTGGGCAGTGTTGGCGTCGAACCCCTTCTTCCGACCAGGTGGAGCTACTGGATTGCGGGGCTGTTCCCTAGATCACCTGCAAAACAGATTCTTTGCCGGAGATGCTCCGGCGGGGGACACTCCGATGCCTAAGTCAGTGGCGGGCTCTTGCCATAGAATGGGGAAGACGGAGAAGGGAAAAGCTCTGATATGATTAAGGGTGTTAAGCCTCTTACCTCTGGTGTTCCCTCTTACCATTATTTATAAGGAGTTATCCCGCCTACGGTTTTCTTTCTCCCCCCAGTAGTTATGATGGGGGATTTATTTCCTTTCCCTTAATCAGGGATCGTGGATGGTTATTGGGGCGGTTCTGGCGGCCAGGCCGGGGGTGCTGCCGCTGGAATCACGCGCCATGATCATGCTGAAGATAGTCGAGGATAACCGTTGCCCATTTTCATAGAGATTTGAGATAGATCGGATGTCGTGTTTTTGGCGCGGGTCATGGACTTGAGCCTTGTCGTAGGCCGAAGACTGTCTTCGGCGTAGTCCGAAAATCGTGTCTTTGGAGGTCGTACTCTGGTCTAGGCTGAGGACTTGGTCTTCTGGAGCCATGGACTTGTTAAGAGCTTTCGTTTGCCCGTGGTTATTCGGCCTTCTTCGAATATCTAGGCATGTTGCTCATGGTTCGGAGGGAATGTCTTCAGCCGGTGGTCTTCGGCCGGTCGAATTGGCGGCCGGTCCGTGCCTAGGCTAACATATCCCAACAGTTGCCCCCTTACTCAGTCTTCGAAGCGAAGATTTGCCTCGAAGAGTGAGAGTATTTGTCGTTTTTCTCCTGGGAGGTGGTGCAATGGATGATTATAAAAATCTCTGATTGGGCCATCTCCCATAACTGTTGGCTGATTCGAAAATCAGGAGATGGACAGCTGTCAGTCTTTGATTGGAGGGTGAAAAAGGAGTGGGTGTGCTTGGGACGGTCCCTCTTTCCGCAATGCGATGGTTTACCCAATTTTTTAGTTGGGATTTGTACGGCGGTCGTGGTTCTTCCCTGCCCTTGGTTGAAGAGTATGCTTCACCTTGGCCATCGATTTGTGTGAGTTAAAACCTTTGGTTCACTCCGCATCAAATCAATTTATGGCCGCAGCTGCCTCGAGCATCCGCGATGGGTTTATGAAGATGATTTCGTTTTTCGAGGCACTGACATAGGCTTTTTCCATCTCTTTTCAAGGAGGAAAGGTCCTAGTGAGGAAGCTTCTTCAACCTCGCACTCCCAATCCCAGTCCAGCTTTCTTTGTTCTCAGCCATCGGCCTTTTCTGCAGGTAGAATCTTCCTTCTGCCTTCTTGTCTCGTTCTTTTGTCATGGCCGAGTCCGTAAGAAGCCAAAGGGGACAAGTTGGGCCTTCGGGTGTCAGTGATGTGGTGAGTCCGGAGTCGGTTCCCAGTTCTATTTCTCAGGGAAGGATTACTTATCTTCGAGAATGTTATCACGTTCCAGAGGGATTTCTCCTAATCCTCCTTACTTCCGAGGAACGAGTGAATAAAACCCCTGTCGGATGTCTAGCCGTGTACGAAGACTATCTGAAAGCCGGCCTTCGATTTTTCTTGCACCCTTTCTTCATTAAAATCTTTCGTTTGTACCAAGTAGTGCTTGCACAGTTGACTCCGAATAGTATTTGGAACATCTGTGGATTTTTGGTTCGGTGCCATATAGCGAACATAGAGCCCAGGACTAACTTGTTTACTGCCCTTTTTGTGCTCAAGAAGGATTTTCATGGTAATGGATGGTGGGTGATTGGCCCTCGACCGGGTCGTAAGATTATCAAGGATATGTCCAGCGCCATCCATGGGTGGAAACCTGTTTTTGCCTTTGTGTTATCCGTCGACCCGTGGGGCTTTGGCAGCGATTGGAGGGAACCGCGTCTAACCGCCAATGATGGAAAGAAGGTCTTAGCGGCTGATCAATCCGATTATGATTTATTAACTGATTCGGAGGTTGTTCCCATCCGCGAGTTGTTGGAGGAGAGGAATCTCTATCTTGCAGGGATTAGCAAGTTCCCTGTGCTAGGTATACTGATGGAAATTTCTACCTCTTTCCTCCCATTCTTGTTGTAATTTGGTCGACATTGAGGCGTTTTCCTATTCGCAGGTGGAGGGATGAAGCCTAGCTTGAGTTGGCTCCGTCAGACTTCTGAGAAGAGGATAGCTCAGGCCCCTCTTACAAAATTGGCAGTTCAGATGAGGGCCCGAAGAGAGGGTCCTGAAAGAGACCGGGGAACTTCATCCTCCCAGGGAACCTCCGGGGAAGACGTGGCGCCGACGGGGGGGGGGGGGGGGGGGGTCCCAGTAGGACCTCATCTAGTCAATTTCATTGGTGGATGCTTCTCCGGTCCGTACGAGGGAGAGCCCACCTCAGATGGCAGGTGTGTCGCCGCCTTGCCCCCTTGCAGCTGATAGGGGCAAGGCTCCACAAGTCGAGGGAGAGTTTGTGCATGAAGCTTCTCCCGCTAGGAGCCGTCCCGCTGATTCTTCGGAGCTTTCCCCTACGGGGGGATTGTTGGTTCCCGCTGTGGCCAGGCGGGCGCTGAAGAGCACAATGCTGCCTCACGATTTGGCAGTCATTCGAGGCCGAAGCCTCGCCAGGATATCTGATTCGGCATATTCATCCTTGCAACAGGTAAGGTTCTTGCCATACTTCATTCCGGGGATCCGATTGGCTCATTATCTCACATTGTTGATGTAGTTGGTCTATGACATTACCGTCCTGGAGGAAGGCCTAGGGAATGTCGATGACCTCATCCACAGCCTCAAAGAGGAGCTCTACACGGCCAAAGCTGCAAAAGAGGTGGCCGAAGAGCTGAGGCAGTCTATGGAAAATCGTCTTGCTCGTGCGGATGTTGAAGGTCGTGGATTGAGGGGTGAATTGAAAAGTGCCCATTCGACAATTACGGAGCAAGGGGCAGAGTTAAGGAAAAGCTGGAAACGGGTCGAGTCCTTGGAACAATCTGCCAAGGAGAATCAGGAGAGATTGGAGAGTCAGACTAAGGCAGCTGAGGAGGCTGCCAGGAGGGCTGAAGAGGCGGTCCTGGAGTCCGAGGAGGCCAAGGAAGAGTCTGCAGTCCTGAGGAAGCAGGCACGTGATGTCGTGGCAGACTTCAGAAGGTCCTCACAATTCTAGGAGGAGATGAGTGAGGCAACCTTGTACGGTTATCAGCATTGCTTCAATGACGGACTTGCCAAGGTCAGAGGGGCCTTCCCACACCTTGATTTTTCTGGCATCCCTGCTTTCAGCATGGTCGAAGAAGAAGAGGTCGAGGCCATAGAAGAGGCTAGAGGGGTGTCGAGCCCGAGGGAAGAGATCCCGATCGTGGTCGAAGACACTGGTGCAGTTTCGACGCAAGCCAAAGGAGCCGACTGGGCTGAAGAGCTGCCATGTTTAGGAGAGGAGGCTCTTGCCCCAGTAGAAGGCCTGGAGGTGGTTCCAACTCCAACCTCGACCCCGGAGGGGGTTCAGTCCGGGGAGGAAGTCCAAGTTGAAGGCTCTTTAGTCCCAGCCCAAGTCGATGAAGTCCTTACTACACAGATTGACAACCTGCTTCAATCCTGTGGTGTTGGGTCCCCTCCTGATGTTTAGGAATTGGAGTAGCTCTAGACCTTTATCTTTTCTTTACTTTCTTCCAAGGTGTAATTAACAAGTTTTATGAATTTCCAAATGGCTTCTTGAACTTTCAAGTAGTTTTCGGGGCTTCCAAGTAGCTTTCTGCGCGCGTTGTGTTATATTCTTGAACATGGTTTAGACAAGGTTGCTAGCCTTGGTGAGGGTTTGACATTTATCGCTTCTCTCTTTTGGTCGAAGAGCCGAAGCCGAAGGTCTTCTGACCTTTGGCTAGTGTCGAAGACGAATCCCGAAGTAGAATCGTATTATCGTTGCCGATGACTGACCGTGATCGTAGCCGATGACTGGCCGTGATCATAGCCAGGCTGACGCCGGTCTTTCTTCATCGCAAGTAAACTGGCCATTCCGGATTAGACACGATGGACAAGTGTCACCTTCTTGTTGACCGTTGATTAAGGGACATTGATCACGATCCTTCTCGCGTTGAGCGTGTCGATATTCGAACAGTCGCATTCCCCTGCATCCCAGGTGCCGCCATATCCTTCCTTTCCGAAAGGGGACCATTAATGTTGTCGCCATTCGATGAGGATTATTTCGAATTCGAAGCGCCGTCGATCTTCATTCCTGAGAGCGGTTATTGGTGATCACGCCGCTTCCGCACGGCTACCTGGGATTTCAGAATGTCGCTTTAACACGTGGCATTCTTTGGTACGCCTGGGAAAAGGCGTGGATCACGTTTCCTTCTGGCCGTTCATGGGTGCCAGGTTCTTATAAATTGGACCCTGTTGTCCCTGACAAAAGCCATCGTAGCATAGACCTTTCCTTTGAAACCTTTCTTCCCTTAACAAATCCGCTATAATGAAGTTCAGCATTCCGGAACTCCGGAGGGCGGCAAAGAAGAGGGCCATCAGCGGTGGAGTAGGGGGCAGCCCAATGTCCTTCGGGCTGGGCGACGATGAAGGCCCGGTTGTCGATCGCCTGGAGAGGAGGATTCGTGTCTTGGAGGCCCAACTGGAGGAGGCCAGGACCCAGGTGGAGGTGGCCAACGTGGAGGCGGCGGAGGCCAAGAAGAAGATGACGGACGCGATTGTGGACTTCAAGGCGTCCCCTGCTTTCAAGGAGGAGGTCGCCGGGGCGGCTCTGGATGCCTACCATCAGGGGTTTCAGGAATGTACGGGTAAGGCCTTCAAGTTATAAACCTTGAAGGGCCTTGACAACATCAAGCTCTCAGTTCCCTTCCCTGGGCATGAATTCGACTCTGACTTTGAGGAGTCGGATTCTGATCCGGAGGGGAACCCTGGGGCCCCTTCATCCTCCTTCCAAGACTCCCCCCGCCGGCATGGGAAAGGGCCGGTGGGCGGTTATTGAACGTGCTTTCCAAATTCCTGCAATCTCTTTTTTTTTTTTGTAAAAAATTTAGAAAAGAAATGGAATACCTTAACTTTTTCAACCTTTTCCCGTGTCTCCACTGTGATTTGTTGAATTATAGTACACCGAGAGTGTAGACTTTTCAGACCACTTGTGATCCGTGAAGGAGAGATGGGATCAGCTAGGCTGTCTCATGAACGTTTTGTTGCTGGCAGGAAGGACAACATAGGTCCGTTCGAGCACGTTTTCGGGTTTACCGTTGGGTAGGGCATCTATGCCGTCCCAGTGCATTTCTGTCGTGTCAGAGTAGGCTGCTCAGGCCCGTTCCGGCATGTCTTCGGAATTTCCGCAGGGTAGGTTACGAACACCATCTCTGCGCCTTCTTTAGTATAAGGTAGGCTGGTTAGGCCCGTCCCGGCACGTCTTCGAATTTTTCGTAGGGTAGGTTACGAAAACCATCCCTGTGCCTTTGATCTTTTTGGTGGTCCGATGGGGCCATTCGTTGCACTCGTCGGTCATGCCAATAAGGTGAGTGGATCAGACTTTCCTTTGCGCCGTTGGCAGATTGCTCAGATCGTGCCATTCAAGTTGTCATTTTGTTGATGTAACAAGCCATCTAGATTTGGGCAAGTTTACACAAAAACTTGGGGGTCAGTTTATTGATAGTATTTGCGAAAGTTTTGTACATTCCATGACCGAGACATAATTTCTCCTTCTAAGGTCTTGAGCCGATGTCCCTGGGCGTATGACTTCTTCAACCAGGTATGGGCCTTCCTAGTTGGGAGAAAGTTTACCCTGCTCTGTTGGCCTGGAAATCTCTGTTCTTCGCAACACCATGTCCCCGATTCGGAAAACTTGCTCCCTTACTCTGGAATTGTAGTACTTGGCGACCTTTTGCTGGTATGTCGCCATTTTCAGTTGAGCTTGGAGCCTGGCACTTGGTAACAGGTCCAAATCAACCCTCCTGCGTTTGGAGTTCTCAGGCTCTTCATATCTGTCGATTCTCAAAGACTGGAGGGAGACCTCGATAGGGAGAACGGCTTCGGTACCGTATGCTAGGTTGAACGGAGACTCGCCAGTGGCCATTCTTAGGGTAGTTCTGTATGCCCAAAGAACGGACGTCGGCTCTTCGGCCCACAATCCTTTGGCAGCATTCAACCTTGTCTTCAGACCATGAAGAATGGTCCGATTAGTCACTTTGGCTTTTCCGTTGGACTGCGGATGGACAACGGAAGTTAGCCTGTGTTGTACGTGGTACCGAGCGCAGAAGTCTCTGAACTTCGAATTGTCGAACTGTCTTCCATTATCAGTAATTATTGTATGTGGGATCCCGAATCGAAATATGATAGAATTTTTGACAAAATTCTCAACCTTGCTCTCCGTGATTTGAGCCAATGGTTCGGTCTCAACCCACTTTGTGAAGTAGTCGATCGCTACGAGGAGGAATTTCCTGTCCCGGTGCAGGTGGAAAAGGGCCAAGAATATCCATTCCCCATTGGACAAAAGGTCAGGGGACTATCAGCTGGGTCAGGTGACTCGCTGGTTGCCTTTGAATGTTGGCATATCTTTGGCACTGATCACATCTCCGCACGAAGTCGGCTGAGTCCTTCTGGATGGAGGGCCATTAATATCCTTGGCGTATAATTTTATAAGCTAAGGACCTGCCCCCTAAGTGATCCATATCCCCTCATGGACCTCCCTCAAGGCGTAGTCAGCATCTGATGGTCCTAGGCACTTCAGCAGGGGCTGAGAGAACGACCTTTTGTAGAGGATCCCGTCCAAGATGACATATTGAGATGCCATCCAGCGGGTCTTTTTGGCCTCGACTTTATCTTCCGGTAGCACACCCTCGTTCAAAAACTTGACAATAGGATCCATCCAGCTTGGTTCAAATTCTATCTGGTGCATTTCCCCAGCTTTTTCAGCTATACTTGGGGTCTCAAGATGTTCAATGAAAGTGCGACTGAGGGATTCTTTTCCAGGTATTGTGCCATGGTAGGATCTCTGGCTTCGTAGTCCCCTTTAACTTGATTTACAATCAACTGGGAGTCCGAAAAGGCTTGGAGCTTTTGAACCCAAGACATCATTGTTGGTCACAACGACCGAGATTACAATGGGATCGTCGTGCGGGAGCCGAACTCCCGCAAGGTCGTCATCGGAGAAGAGAATGACGTTGTTGTCCTTGAGTCGCTTCGGGATGTCGTCTTCATCCCTTCTCCAGCTGTTAGGTCGATGTATCATCCCAACACCTCCGTTGGTAGGCCTTTGATTCGGCAGTTCGACCTCTTCGGGAGTTCGTTGGGGAACAACAGCTTCTGATCGAGGTCCTTGGCAACCAATATACCGTCCCAGGTATCCCCTTTTGAGAAGATCCTCTATTGCATCTCTTAGTTGGATGCAGTCTTCAGTGTTATGGCCGTGGTCCCGGTGGAATCGACAATATTTGTTCTTGTTCCGTACGGAAGAGGATGCCTTCATGGGATGGGGCCGCTGGAGAAAGTTTTCTTTCTCAATCTCCATGAGGATTTTTTCTCGAGGGAGGCTGAGGGGGGTGTAGGAGTCAAATCTTCCACCCGATGCTCTTGGCTTGGGGGGACTCCTTCGGCGGTCAGTATAGTTGTTGTTGTTGGAAGTTGGTGGACCTTGTCCCCTGTTGTTTTTCTTTTTTGAAGGGGGCTTCCCTTCGATCAGTCATCGGTTTGCCGCCTGCTCTTCAGCATCGGCATATTTCTGAGCCCTTGCGAGCAGCTCAGCGTATCTTTTAGGAAACTTTTTATCCAGGAAGAAGGTAAGCCTGGACGTGCGAAGTCCCTTCTTCAGTGCTGACATGGCCACATGCTCATTGAGATCAGGGATCTCGAGTGTGACCGTATTAAACCTAGAGATGTAGTCTCGCAGGCTCTCTCCTTCGTTCTAGTGAAGGAGGAATAGTGTGTCCGTATTCCGGGGGGGTCTTGCGACAGGACCTGAAATGCAAGATAAATAATTTTTCTAACTCGGAGAAGGAATCGATGGTACCTGGGCGTATGCTCGAGTACCACATCCGAGTCGCTTTTTTCAGGATAGCTGGGAATGCTAGGCAGTACATCGCATCCGAAGCATCCTGGATCATTATATGGGCTTTAAAACTGCCCAGGTGGTCAAAAGGATCGGAGGTGCCGTCATAGGGCTCCATCTGAGGAACCCGGAAATGCCAAGGAGTGACTTCGACCATGATGCGGTCGGTAAAGGGCGAGCGCAGATCGCATACCGCCAAGTCGTCGTGACCTCTTTGCTCCCGCATCCTTGCCATCTCGGATTCGATGGCTTTGAACTTCCCGTCATAATTAGGAAGAGCCTGCTTCGGCCCTTTCTCTACGGGAGTAGAGTCTTCAGAAGAAGTTGAGGAAGCCTGCCTAGGTCTTTTCCCTCTCTGCGGGGAAGCAATAGGCCTAGGTTCCCCTGAACTTCGACCTTCGGGAGAAGGCCGCGGGCGGAGGAGAGGTGTGTGGACCCCTCGCGAGGGGCTCTCTTCCTTCGAGATCTGGAACTATGTCCGGAGGTGGCCGGTGGATGAGCCACCTGGAAGGTTCTGTTGCGAAAATCCTGAACCATGGCCGTGAGGTAGCAACCTGGTTCAGGAGGGCTTCAAACTGTTGCTGTCCCATGACAATTGTGGGAGGTGGAACTTCGTTCTCTATAGGGGGTGCATCTCCCTGAGATGGAGCACGATTTCGACTGGTCGAGACGATCTGAGCTTTTCCTCCTGCCATTGAGGATTTCTTTCTTCCCCTTTACCAATGGAGGGAGCTTAACAATGCGATTTGTACTCTGCCCCCTACTTGGCGCGCCAATCTGTTGGCGCCGAACCCCTTCTTCCGACCGGGTGGAGCTACTGGATTGCGGGGCCGCTCCCTGGATCACCTGCAAAACAGATCCTTTGCCGGAGACGCTCCGGCGGGGGACACTCTGATGCCTAAGTCAGTGGCGGGCTCTAACCACAGAATGGGAAAGACGGAGAAGGGAAAAGCTCTGATATGGTTAAGGGTGTTAAGCCTCTTACCTACATTGTTCCCTCTTACCATTATTTATAAGTTGTCCCGCCTATGGTTTTGTTTCTCCCCCCAGCAGTTACGATGGGGGAGTTATTTCCTTTCCCTTAATCAGGGGTCGTGGGTGGTTATTGGGACGGTTCTGGCGGCCAGGCCGGGGGCGCTGTCGCTGGAATTACGCGCCATGATCATGCTGAAGATAGTCGAGGATAACTGTTGCCCATTTTCGTAGAGATTTGAGATAGATCAGATGTTGTGTCTTTGGCGCGGGTCATGGACTTGATCCTTGTCGCAGGCCGAAGATTGTGTCTTCAGCGTAGTCCGAAAATCGTGTTTTTGGAGGTTGTACTCTGGTCCTGGCTGAGGACTTGGTTTTCTGGAGCCGTAGACTTGCCAAGAGCTTTCGTTTGCCCGTGGTTATTCTGCCTTCTCTGAATATCTCGGCTTGGTGCTCATGGTTTGGAGGGAATGTCTTCAGCCGGTGGTCTTCGGCCGGTCGAATCGGCGGCCGGTCCGTGCCTAGGCTGACATATCCCAACGGGCAGTATGTTCATGAAGCATTGAAAGAGTTAATAGACCCCCAAGTCAACATCTGGTCCAAAATAGTCTGGTTCTGGGTAGGAAAATGTTCAATGTGGTGGTAGTTTTCTAATGTCTCCTACTCTCCACAGCCTAATTGGTTAGTCTACTTTAATATGTTTTAATGCTTCTGGTCATATTTACTTGGTGTTTTGTATAAACAAAATTTAAACAGATTTTGTTATTGGCTTAGACACTAAGGTTGTACAGCCCTGATATTAACTGGCCTCCATGAAAACTTGCACTTGAATGATTATTCAAGGTTGGAAATTTGTATGCGAAGCTGATGCACCAATCACCATTGAACCCTTATGGCAAGATAGAAAGTGACCAGGCAATCTGCAATTATCTAGGTATATATCATGAACTATTTAACAATCTGACTTATTATATTATTATGGCAAGATAGAAAGTGACCAGGCAATCTGCAATTATCTAGGCATATATCATGAACTATTTTACAATCTGGCTTATTATATTATTACCAGGTCTCTTGCATTTACTGACTTTCCTCCACCACTTCATTTTTCTCGTTTTTATGTCATCGTGCACTTATTGTACTTGGGATGAAATTCTGCTTGTGTCTTACAGTCATTTGCATCTTCTAAGTGTATCAAATATTGATAGGGCCAGTTTGCCATTTGAATTTTATATGAACCATTGAATATTGTATGTTTTTAGATAAAAATTTGATAGCAAAAAGATTTGATTTTATTCATGGCATTACAAATACCACAGGAGCTATATTGCAATAATCAAGTTGCATTACATAATCAGCAGTTTGGTGTGTTAGAAATGAGAATGTACATATTATGATAGACAAAAAGATGATCAGTACTCAATATAAGCGGGATGGGATGATATCTGTAGCATAAGGGAGGAGAATTGCAGATAAACAAATTGGCATCAGTTAGGTTATAATATTTAGTGTTTCCATCCAGTCATCCTGCATATTCAGACTGTTTTTTCTTTTGACTTTGTTATCTAATTTGGTTGATTGTCTTGGAATGTGGATACTGATCCAACTGGAAGTAGTTTCAGTCATAAGCCCTACCATAATAGTTCACAGATAGCATTTTATGAAGGTGTAGATACTGCTTACTTTTGATACAGACCATGCAAATATTCTTCATTTTTCAGTACTCCTGTTCTCTCTTGTTCTTTCTCATTGTGAAGGAGAACTCGAGAAGTGTGCAAAAGACATTAAATATCAATGCCTTGTATTCTTATTTCTGCTAAAGAAATTGAGTAGCAAAAGATTTTTGCCTTTATTTCTGACATAAATGTTCCCATAGTTTTTATAGCAATATTATTTGCTTTTCAGATATAATGGTTCTAAACTAAAATCTGACTTCCTATCTTTTAAAAATACTCATTGACTGCAAATATGATCTCTTTGGATCTGTCAAGAACATAACACCTTTAATATTAGAAAACATAATTCTAACCTTTTGTTTTGTAGGCCACATGTACTGCAGTATCATTATTGGCTTGTGTGCCTTTGGGTGAACTCTTCTTTTTCCACATGATATTGATAAAAAGGTTAGCTCAGCACCTCTGCAATGTTCTAATTAGAAACAAATCTGTTATAACCAGTTGATTCTTTTCCTTTTATTTGCTAGGGAATCACAACATACGAGTATGTTGTTGCCATGAGAGCTATGAGTGAAGCACCTCCAGAACAAGCAGATGAGGAAGGACAAAATGTTCTTTATTCTCCAACCAATTCTGCCACAACTGGTTTAAGTGTTGGAAGCTCTCTGGGCATAGGCCTTCAATATAAAGGTGTGTGGTGCACTCCTCCAAGGGTATTTGTTGACCAGCGGGTAAGCCTCTGCAACATGTTCATTTTTCGTGCCATATTAAACAAAAGGATAGTCAGTAAAATTTTAAAATACCAGTATCTTGGCTACTCAGACTAATGAGAGCATGCATGGAAATTGCATGGATGATTGGATGTAAACAAGACCAGCGATCAAATTAATGTTGTTTGATTTCTCCAGTTATAATCTTTTATATCTTGTGACAATCTAAACTTCAAAATAAATCAGAAAACATGCTAGAAATTTTTCTGATATCCATATATGGATGTTCCTTCGGTGGACTGATTTCTTGATTTTGATTTCAATAGGATGAAGTCATCCCACATTTGGAGCCAGGTATGGTCCCTTCAACTGTTGATCCAGATGCTGCCGGTTATGTTGAAAGAGCAAACAAGTCCAAAAAGGCTGTTAAGATCAGTGCATGGAAACTTGCCAAATTGGACTCCAATGAGGCGATAAGGGCTGCAGCCAAAGCCAGGGCATCCTCTTCAGTCCTTCGGCCTATTGATGCTCGTCGTGTCCCTGATGTGGACTTAAGCTCCAGTGGAAATGCCAGTGTGAGAAGTAGTACAAGCATGGATTTCAGTGCAACTAAAGAATCACGGGGTGAACTCAAGCTTTCTCCAAGGAACTCCTACCCACAGAGTCTTGCAAGCAAGGAAGATTATGAGACTGGTACACAAACTGCAAGCAGCTTAAGCAGTCCGGTTCACATCCATGAATCTGTTGCCCTTGGTTCGTTGCCTTTTCAGCGTTCAGTTCCTGAACGGCCTCCACCCAGCCTTCCAAGAGGGCCTTTTCCAACTACCCAACTGACTAACCCAATGTTCCAATCTGCCACTTCAATTGTTAGGGAGACTAAAAGGGCCTCAGTCGTATGGGATCAAGAAGCTGGCCGGTATGTGTCAGTACCTGCGGCTGCTAGAAGTGAAACTACAACTGAAGTTCTAGCCAGAAGTAATCGGGTTTCTTTGGTAAATCCTTCTGCAGAATCTGGTGGTTATGGACGAAGACCAACCCTTCCTGGTTCTGGTGTCTCAGTGATGCCTCCCATGCCACCACCTCCCATGCCACCACCAGAGAGATTAATGTACACAGGGCAGTCAATATTTTTTGGTGGGCCCCTTTTAAGTGCTCCTGTTAGAGATATGCGGGGCAATGAGAGTGCTGGATTGAGACCAGGTGCCGAGAAGGAATCTCATGTGCATCGTGAGGCACGCGGAGAGAGAGGTCAAGCGGCAGGCTCATTCCCTTTGTTTGTTCCTGGAACATTTCAGAAGAATCCTTCATCTAGACCCTAGTGATTTATTGCTTGATATATCTTCTGATTTCACCATTTTGGAGCTGTTTAAATGGTGACAATGAGTATGTTTTTATGGGATTTATGATGAGAAGGTGCTTCGATGGCATAATTTTGGAGGCACTTGAGGCTGACAATTGAATTATGACTGGCTTTTTAAGGGAATGATGCACTGTTGTAGGGTTTCAACCTGCAAAATGAGCTGCTGCTGCAGTTGAGAAGACAACCATAAAGTTGATCAAATCTGATCCAAAGCACCCAGATCATCTGCGGTGATGTTTGCTTCTTTGTTGGTTGCTTCCGTTTGCCTGCAAAAAAAAACTGACCTCTTGCGAAGGATAATCATCAGACGTATTTTATTTGAAACAAGATTTTTTATGCTTATGTATATGCCAGCCCGCTTGTACATTCATTCGAGGACAGTGTGGAATTCATCAGATATATATATTTTTTATTTTAATTTTCATTACACTTTTAAGTTTTAGGATCTTATTTGATGTCTTTTCCAATTTAAAGGTTTTTTTTTTTTCCAGAAATTTGAGAGCTTTCCTTTGAATGCTTCGGGAAAAAAGCAATGATTTCTGGAATTTGGTGTACTCATTGGAAGACATCTAGACATGGACCCTATCACAAGATTTTATTGAAGCTGTTGGTGTGGTAGGGTGCATGGAGCTGAGGTAAGCTTTGCTTTTGCAATTGGTTGTGGACGAAGGAGGTGGACAAAATTATTTTTCATTTTACCCGAGATTTAGTTCAAAGGAATGCCGTGGAAGTTCATGAGCCTATCCTGGAAAGTACCAATCACTGGAGATGCATCGTTTCTTTCAAAATCAATGCAGATGGATGCAGCGAAGGATAATCTAATTCCTGGTCTATTATAAGAAGTATATTGGGAGTGGAAATTTCTGCAGCTAGGATCCATGGCAAATTTTGACAGGCCTAGCCTAAGTTCTACTGAAATTCTTCTCATTTGAAGCCGACCTTGGGATGCACAGGAATAAGGTTGCAATGTTGTTAGCGTAAACCCATACCAACTGACTAGTAGCAGTATATTAGAGAACTAGGGAGCATGCCCAACCCAAAGCAACTCATCATCATGAGGTCTCTTCTCAAATTTGACCCGTTTATAATTGCAGAGGACTCGAACATGCTCAACCCTGTTAAGAGAAACACTCTTCTACCCCCAGGGGAAAAAAAATGCTCATCTAAACTCATTTATTTCAAGCAAATGCAGATAGGTCAATAGGTATGTAGTAAAAATCAATCCTCCAAACCCAGGACGGATGCTTACGATTATTGCTGAAGTGCCAGGAAAGAAAGCAGAGTAGATATTAACTATTAAGGAGCCACGTATCATGTCTCTTCATAGCTCATTAGTTGGGAGTCCAATTCATAGAAGTTTTATTTTTTTCAACATTAGTGTTTCTCATCAAAGTTTCTTAAAACAATTTTCTAATTGGTTTCTCAGATAACTTCTATTTGAGTGGGACAGAGCTTTCCTGGTAATTATGGTCTATAAGGCTTTCTATGAGATTTTTTATATGAGTTTTTAATTTTTATTTATTTATTTTATCAATCCCCCAATTTGTCTCTAAAATTGCATTACTTAGATCCTTGACCACTGTTCAAATTAGGGTTCACTCCCTCAAATTCCCTTTACCTCTAGCCCTTTCTTCTATTCTCAAAGTAGAGTTCTAAACACATTTAGATTGTCATTGATAATTATCCTATGATGGTTGGTTAAAATGCAATATTTGGTTTGTGTTTAGGGATCTAAAATTCAAAATTTTTACAATTAACTTGACTAACAAGCTTCACATTCTAGATGGGAAGGACTTCACTAAATTGTTAACAACTAAATGCTTGTTAAAAAAATTTATGATCCAAGGGATCAAAAGAAAGATTGCTTAACATCCAAAATGAGATACGGTTTGTATAGAAATTCCATATCTTCACATTATTTTTGATCATCCTGCTAGAAAGAATATTAAAATTAAACTTTGAAATCTACCAATAAAAGAAAGAACAAATTTTGATTATTTTAATATTTGTTGTTTTATTTTTTTAAAAAAATATAAACAAAAAGAGACCTTAAGGGCATTTTTCCTCTCCCCCTTCCATTCCTAGTCATCTTCCTCCTATTTTATTTTCAAGCTTTCATTTTTATTTACTCAATGAATTAGTGAATAATTTTCCATCTCTCTCTCTCTCTCTCTCTCTCTCTCTCTCTCTCTCTCTCTCTATATATATATATATATATATATATATATATATATATATTAAAAAAATTAATTAACTAGGCTGCAATTTAAATTTTTATGCAAGAAATTATACAAGCTAAAAATTAATACGTCAATTTTAAATATTAAAAAAATAAGATAATTCAAGAAAATGCCAGGGACTAACGTGCAAAAAACACTTTCTTTTATTACGGACGGTTTTCGTTCCCTGCAGGTGAAAGCTCTGCGGGATTGCCATCGTGCCGGACTAAGGCATCCGTCGAGCCTCTGAAAGGGAGGAAAGAGATAGAAAGCCGAGGAGAGAGAGGGGGAGGAGAGACGTCGGCGATGAGGGACGGTTACGGCGGCGCCGCCCAGGACGCGGCGGCGCGGATCCGGCAGCAGCGGGAGGCGGAGAGGCGTAGAATCTACGAGCTGAAGAACAGATTCCCCTACGCCGGCACCTCCGAGGTACTAATTCACCACCGCTGTGGGCTTTGGTTTTTTCTTAAACTTCGTAAATTTCCCTTATTCGTGCTGATAGATTTCCTTTCCCTTCCGCGAAATCAAAGACAAACTCTAAATTATGATTTAGTTGTGCTTTAGAAATTATTAGTTTGTTCCTTGAGAACAGAAGGGTAAAAGAAAATCTTTTTCCCCCCTTCCAAACCCTAATCCTCATCTAAAAGCCCCAAATTTTCTGGCAACAAACGGAAGGATCAAATCAAACCGGTGAAAATTGAGGGGAAGAAAAAGAGACCCATAAAAATCGAATATTGATCATAATTGAATACAAAAAATCGAAATAAACTATGATTGAATCGGAATTTTTACACCAAGAATATGGATCTTCCCTCAGCAAATGTAAAATATCATATCATTGCTAGGGATTTGATCATCTGGTGATGAATTGTTATCTTTTCGAGTCAGTGTGATGCACTGATTGATTAATTTTTGTGGATGTCAACGATCATTTCGACCATGAGGAAAACTAATCCCGTGGTTATATCTGAAACGAGAAAAAAAATGATGGGAAGACCATCTTGTATATGTCTATTCATTCAAATTGTTATTGGCTGCATGCGATCGAATTATATTGGATTGTTTTTTTTTGATAATAGATTTTGGTGACTTCCTTGCTTCCGTTGCTTTTCTGCTTGTGTTATGACATTTGTGGTAATGCTTTCTTTTTGACTATTAATATGTGCAACAATTCAGCTTTTCTTCACTATTGTTCAGGGTTTGCATCGGCAAGAGGAAGATTACGAAGAGGAACAAGATGATGAATATGAGGAAGAACCTTTTGAGCCCGAGGAAGAAGAGGAACCAGAACCTCCAAAGCCGACCAGGGAGGAACAAGAATTTCTCAAACTGAGGGAGCAGCTAAAAGATAAGATTAGACAAAAGTTGAAGAAACAAAGTGCTAGTGCTTTTGGTCATTCATCTCAATCCCGAGACAAGAAGAAGACAACATCAAATGACAAGTGAGTGATGTGCATACCCATGTGCATGAGTCCTTTGAGCTTAACCTCACAAAGAGTTTATTGGCTTTTTCACCATTAAAAATAAAAATCTTTTTTCCTTTTTTTTTGTTTGGAAAGTGTTAAGAATAAATGCTTAGTTTGATGGCAAGGATTGTGAATCAGCACATATCAATAGGGATGTCTATAATTTTTATGCTCCCTTTTGGTTGAACCATTGGTGATCATCCTAGTGAACACTCCAATTTTGAGCACCTCCTTCTCTTGAGAAACTCATTATGATAGAGTTTTAGATTTCTGTACTGGTTGCTTGATCTCTATTAGAAGTCTTCCTTAGCTCATCAAACAATTAGTGGGTTCCGCTTTTGCTTGGATTTTTGGTTTAGTTAAACTTAGCTTATAAACCTTCCATATCCAGCTAAAGGAGCAACATAGTTAATATGTATTTAATGCTGGATTTTGTAAGACTGGCCATTTATTCATCTTAATCTTTAGCTGCATTACCTCCTCTTTTGCAGGTCTTTCTTCAAAACCAATGGTCCTATGACTTGAGTAGTGTCAATTGATCTATTATGCAAGTTTGACAGTTTCTATGTAGTGTCTGTCATGTCTCTTCTGCTGGGTACTCTGTAGGACATTAGCAGCTTTTTTTTCTTGATTGCTCCCTTGTATTATGCTTATGTCCTCTGTACTCAGCAAATGCTTTATATCCCTAGGTTTTTTACTAGATGGTCTGTTTCATCAATCTTCTATTTAAAGGTGCTCAGACTTGGAGGTACTCTTTAGGTCCTCCACTCAGACACCATGTTCCATGATGCAACTATTAGTGGGGATGCTGTCAAAAGCTTGCTTCATGCATCATGTAAAACGATTTTAATTTTAGGTCTATCTATGTAATCTTCTCTGCCTATGAACTGGTGGTTCTTAAGTCAGTGACTAGCTTTTTTGCTGACCTGATTGAAAAGTTCTGTTTTTTCTTGTAGTTCTATCGTATTTAGTTTGTTGATTAATTTTAGTTCCTATAGGAAATATACACGTGATTGACAATGTTGCCATTGTGAATCTAGGTGTTTTTATTTATCATGAATATCAAAAATGCTTCTTGTAAAATCTACCATAGCATGGATGACTTATCATTATAGCAAATCTGGTTGTCACATCATTCTAGGTTATTTTGTCATTAGAGGTTTTGTGAGTTATGCAATGCTCAAGCAATCACACCCATCATTCATTTGGAGAAGGTTTTGGGTTTGAAATTGAATCTTGGGTGTACTTATGACATAAGATAATTTTACATGCTTATCTGAAGTTACAAATTATGATTTTGTTGTGCTGGGTATTTTGTTGTGTGACAAAATTGAATGGAAGCCTTAAAATGATGAAACTGAAAATTTTTTATTTTGAGATGAATTTTTCAAATTCATGTTTCTCTCTCCATATTATTTTACCTTTTTTTAAAAAAAACTCAACCTTCTTTTTAGAAAGGTTGCTCTATTGTAACTTGGACGTCATAAGTTCAAAAGATGGAAACAACCTCTCAGCATGCGGGGTTAAGGTTGTGTACTTTTAACTTTTCCCAAACCCTACAATGACAGGAACCTTGTGCACCAGGCCACCTGTTTGAGGATAGACCTTGGTGCGATGGAAAGGTTGGTCCATGGTGACATGGATGCCATTGGTTTGAAATAGAGAAACATTCTCCTGCATGTGCGGGGTAAGGTTGCATACATTTGATGCTCCATAGACTCTGTAGTGGCATGAGCCTCGTGCACTAGGGCACCCTTAAACCTTCTCTTTAAAAAATTCTGACACCTCAAAGTCCCAATGTTCAAAATTCAAAAAACTTAAACTTAGGAGAGGGATAAAATCATGATTTCTGAAGTTAGAATTCTCCATTCTTCTCCATTCATAAACCTTGGTAAAGCTATATCCTATATGGGTAAGAGAAGGTTTTTCAAGATTAGCTTTGTGTAAGGAGTGAGTGATCTCTTGAGCTAGTATGATGGTATCTTGGATTTGTCTTACCTTAAAGATGCATATTTTTTGTCAGTATCTTCGGTTATGACTTATGACTGTCTTAAATTGAATAGAAAGAATTTTAGATATGCCAATTGAAATGAATTTTATATATGCAACTTGGAGTTCCTTTTAGTATTTTTACTCTTCCCTTTTTTGAAAAAAGGAAGTTATGTATGTATCTTTGTAAACCTTCCACACGTTGTTGTTGATTAAACAAAAGAAAAAGCAACTTCTAAGGATCACTATTTCTTTTGACTCAGCAAGAAAATGTTAGGTTTTAAAACTTTGTTTGGACAATAGAAGATGGTTGCCTTTTTCCATTTGGAATTTTATTAAGGATTTATTGTTATTTTGTAAAATAATTTGTTTGATGTTTGGATATGATCATCAAAATTGAGATCATCCTATATCCACATCCTTTTTAAGGTGCAACAAATGTGTGATGATATAATCTCTTTCAGTTTGATGGAAAACTTTGTTAAGATCTTTTGTTAGGTTTAAAGATGCATGCTTCTGAAATATTCCAATTTCCTCTCAGATAACTTCTTCTCTAACAGTATTTGGATTGATTTAAAAAGTAAAGGTCTAATTTCCAGTCCTTCACTAAAGAAAGTGCATGACAACCAATCATTTCTTTATGTTAATTCCCATATGTCAAACACCTAGATAACTTAGACAAGTTTTACCCCCTGAAAAATAATAAATAAAGGGACAGGTGAAGGATTACATAAAACATCTACAAAGATATGTAACTAAGGTTTGCCGTATCGATTGGTGCCGGTGCATGCTGACTGCACCATACCATATTGTATTGAATTGGTATGTGATATGAGGGCTGTACTGATATTCAGTATGCAGAATTGGCCCTTGTAACCAGCATATGGACACGGCACTGTAATAGCATGGTACCTTCATGAGGTCTAGTACTTAGATGGTGAATCTTGCATATAACCAAGGGTCTGTTTGGTGATGTTGCCATTTTTTCAAGTTCATAAAATACCTCGTGGAAGGCGCTACTTCATATTAGATGGAGAGGGGAAGTGCATCACCACTGCTACTTTTGTTTTTGTTTTCTCGTTTTCAGAAGTAAAAAAGTTTTAGTACCAAAACATTTTAGAGGTTTTACAAGCAGTGTCAAAAAGATAAGGGCCGTGCAGGTTTATTTTTCTGTTATGTTATTTCTTTCTTCTTCAGGTTTTCCAAGATAGAATAAGAAATAAAACATTACCAAACAGGCCCTTAGTTGTCAGTTATAATTGTGTTTATATTTTACAATTGGGATGAGAAATTTTAGGTATGTGTCTGTAGTGTCTATTAACCTCTCATAGCCATAGACAGTGTCCCTATTTGTCTGAACAACTCAACTTCCTTCTTCTATTACATGATCTTGAAATCCATTTGGAGGACACTTTAGCCAAGCACATCTTGATTGCCTTGTTTATGTGTAGAGAAGATTGATTTATTGGATTTTAGTTTAAGGCTCAGCTATCATAGTAGGATATTTATTGAAGCTGGATATGATTATGGCCTTCTGAATTCTCATGACTCAAGATGATATGGGTCTGATTAGACCTGGTCATGTACAATAGCCAGAGAAGAGAGACTAAGATAATCCAATATGATCAAGGGAAAACCCAGTTATGGTGATCCATAAGCATCTTCATGACTAAAATACACTGCTCTTGATGGAAGAGTTGGTAGGCTGAGAGTTGTAGCATGGGAGTGTGAGAATAGACAGATAAATAGATAGGTATGTACTATGCAATGCTGTTCCTTTTTTTTTGCCCTCTTAAATAGGATGAAAAATGCCATTAGGGAATCAAGTATGTACTCCATGCCCTAAAACAATTTTGGCACCTGGGAACTATTTGCTTGAAGTTCCATATGGCTGGAGGGACAAAAAGAACTATCTGTCTCCCTTAAATCTCATTATAAGAAAATTTTCTGGATTTAGATCTATTGTATTAACAAAATAAAGGGCTTTAGCTTGGCTGGTGGGTAAAGGCTTACAAGGAGAAATAGTTAAGGGAATCATAAAAGTAATACATCTGGTGATTGCACTGTATTATGGGCCCGGCTTGATGATCAAAGCTAAGTTACCATGGATTAGAACATGTTTCATCCATTGTAACTGTAAATGAACTTGCTCATTTGCTTCGGAGTTTCCTGCATGCCAAGTCAAGAAAACATTCAAGTGCCTATGCGAGTGCTGGTGATGATAGTGTTCAAAAATTGAATTTCCATCATATAAATTTATCTGCATCAAGCCAAGTTTTCAAATGCCTGGTAGTTTTATATGGATCAAGTATCAAGAAGAGGTTTTTGTTAAGTTGATTTTGAATTTTTGGTCAAATGTAGCTGTTTTGCCAAGTAATTTCTCTTTTTCTTCCAGCTGGATAGTTTATGCCATAGGTTGTGGTTAGGTGGAAGCAATGGGGTTAGTGTGCATGGCACCTCTTTTACCATAAGTTTGTGAGCGTGACATTATAAACAGACAGGTTGGAATCGGGAATTTTTTTCTTTTAGAGGAAGGTGGTGGCACCCAGTGGAATTATTCTTATATGTATCCTATGCTTGAGTTCCACAAAAGGGTGTATTAGCATTTATTTCCTTGTACCAAAGCAAGCAGTTGACATTAAACCACTACTTGTGAGTATTTGCCGAGGTCCGCTGAACCGGTACCGGGATCCATACCGGTCAGCGGCCAGTATAGTACGGTACAGTCCGTACCGTACCATACCGGCATGTGTACCGGCATGCCAAATTAAAAAAAAAAAAATCTTTCTTCCCCCCTCACTGAACCGACCTCGAACCGACCCGAACCGGGCTGAACTGACCCGAACCGGGCGGTTCTTACCGGTATGGTATGGTACGGTACCGTACTGGTATGGAAATTTTTTTTAATTTTTTTTTTCAACGGTCCGGTATCCGGACCGTTTTTTGGTAGCGAACCATACCGGCTCTTGGCCAGTACGGTACGGTATGGTACGTCCCGTACCGGGTGGTATGGGACGGTACCGCGAACCATTGATCTTTTATGTATAAAATGATCCATTCATCAGCCTTTCTTTTGGGCACTGAATATTGCATGACCGCTAAATTGATTACAAAAAAGAGGGACTACCATGTGTATGGTAGCTGCTAATTAAACTTGAGCATTACATTGAAGGGGAAAGCATTTTATGAATGCTTGATGGGGTTTAATTTGCTTCATCTTCATCTTCTCTGGATCTAGAGATATTTAAATATCTGAGGATGGTTTGATGATGCTTTTTTTTTTTTTTCTCTATTTTGTCTGATTCATAACTTTCTTGCAGATTTGGCTCCTTTTTTGGCCCTTCGCAGCCCATTATTGCTCCACGAGTCATTGAAGAAAGCCGTTTAATTCGGGAGAATAAGCATATTGTGGCTAAGGTTTCGAGTTCTGGTGTATGTGTTCTGGGCCATATGTTTCATATTTTTATTATCCTTCATTTCAACTGGGTAAGTTAACAACATTTTACTTGTTTCTGCAGAACAAAAGAGATCCCATATCTTCAGAAGTAAAGACACGTGTGCACCATCAGAACACAAGAGTTGTTAATGAGGTAGGGATGATTTTACCCCATGGCAGATTGTTTTCTGTGTCATTGATTGGGATGCATAAGATTTCTATAATTTTGCAGATAAAAAAGAAGGCACAGACACTTAAAGACATGCGAGATTATTCCTTTCTATTGTCAGACGATGCTGATCTTCCCTCCTCTGAAAAAGAGCAGCCTTTGACCAGAAATGTTTCTGCTCCAAAGGCTGGTACGTTTTTCTTGTAATAAATAAACATCTAGACATTGAATGTAAATTATTGAGCATTTTGGTCTTTTCATAGAGGATACTTATATATGTTTCTGCTTGTGTGGAAGATGGTCGGTCCGCCCAAACTCCATTGAAGAGCAGGATACCTACAAGTAAACCTATAAAGCCAACCTTGAATAGTCATGAATTGAAGAAGCCAGCTTCTGCCATTCGGTCTATGCAAACCAAAGTAGGTCCTGTGAAAGAAGCTCCTGTAAACGTATCCAAGTCAGCTTCAGTTGAACCTAGAAAAGTGCTTGGTGGTGGTGCTGGACATGGGCGTGTCCAGACTGCAGGAAATAAAGCTTTACCCTCCAAGGTTCCTGCTCAGATTACCAGTACAAAGAAGGCTACAAGTAATCCTAGTTTAAAGAAGAACCCTTCATCTGCAAAGCTGCATTCTTCTGCCCAACATTATCACCCTGATCATAAAAGAGCAACCCAAGTACCAGATAGAGCAAAAACAACACCAAAACAGCCATTGTCTTCCTCAAAAGCTCAGGTTTCCTTCCATTTCTATGCACATGTGTGTATACATGTATCTTATTGCTAAAAGAATAGAAAAGTGCATTAGTAGAAATATAAAAATGTATATGCATTACTAACTAATAGTGATTGTTTGGCAATGCACTTCTGATTTTTTTTGTGTAGCATAGTCATACATTTATAATTCTTGTTCTTGATACACTGTTGTCACATTTCTCATATTGAGTTTTGTTTTAGCCATCTAAGCAAATCCCGTCACGTGACATCCACGATGACCGTTCAAAGAAAAGGCCTCTAAGAAGACACTTGGATGAAGAGGAAGATGATATTGATGATGTTCGTGGACTTATCAGAAAAATGTTTAGGTTTGTTTTTGTTCCTGTAATTCGTCAAACTTCTTTTATCTTCTTACCATTTAAAATTGTGAAATGTTTTGAGGTAATCATTTACTGGTTCAATAATTTTAGCAGATTGGTGAGAGGGATGATGAGTTTTGCACTAATTGACACAAAACTGGTTTTGAAAGTTCAAAATTCAATATTGAAATGTTCTGTTGTAGATTACCCTGCCATGCTTGCTATGAAGCAAGGACGTAGACGTGGGATACAGATGCAACACCATATGGATAGCTGATCCGGCAAGTTTTAAAAAAGTGGGGCACTACAGCTAGGATAGAAGGATAAAAATACCCTCTTTTATATATGTAAAAAAGGCATATTAAGCACATAGTGGATTATCAAAGTAACAGTCTATACCTTTTACCTGCACATAGTGGATTATCAAAGTAACAGTCTGTACCTTATACCTTAGTGCTGGGAGCCTTTTTTAAATTTTTGAAAATAGGATACTGAAGTGTATCTGATACAGACGCTTATTGGTATATGATATGTATATGATACAGACATGGTATGTTATTTTAACTACCAAGGCTTCCCCAGCTTGCTTGTCAGAATTCTGAGAAGAGTAATATAAACCAGTCAATTCAAGTTCCTCCATTATCAAATACTATATATGTTTGGAACCTCTTATAACAATTTAGTTTGTCATTCTCTCCATGGGTGAATGGCAACTTATTTGTTGCAGGGATAAGTTTTGAGTTGAGATACCACGTTAGAAGTTGAATATGGTTTTGGTATAATGTGGTCTTTTCATGTTATGTATGCAGGTACGATCCTAGTAAATATGCGGGGCAAGATGATGATGTCAGTGACATGGAGGTTGGTTTTGATGTTATCGAGAAGGAAGAACTGAGAAGGTATGGAATTTTCTTGCATTATGCTGGTGGCTGCTGGCTTTCTTAAAATCTCTTAGACTTCTTGAACCAAATTAATTAGCTGAAAGAATTCTATTTCATCTATTTGAGATGTCTGTCTTGATGCTGTTATTCCACTTGCATGTTGAAGCAATGTGTTGTAAGATTGACCTAACAAGAAAAGCAGTTTGCATCCTGGCGATGCCTCCCTTTGGTTTGGGGCTGCTTTAGAGCATTTGGACAGAAACTTTCACATTATACTCTGTAATGATGATTTATTGAATGCCTGTGTTACAGTTCCAAGATTGCTATGATGGAGGATGAAGAGCAACTTCGCCTCATTGAGCAAGAAGAGGAAGAAGAGAGGCGAAGAAAGCTAATGAGAAAGAAACAGAGGCTACGCTGACTGAAACCATGCCTTTGAAGGGTATTCATTGCTAAGCTCCATCTGGTTGTGGGAGGAGCAATGAGATATCAAGATGGAATCACTTTGCTGCTTTTCCTGGGTTATAATTTCACTCGTGAAGATCATTCAATTTCCATATTGGCTTTACAGCCATATGAAGGTTCAGTTTCCTCCTTTGAGAGCTCAACTGATGTAATTTATGCTGTGAACTCTCATGTGGCCGTCAACTGCTACTGCACCCATATCTGATGGGTCACTGGATGTGCTCGTGGGGATGAAAGTGAAAAAAAATAGTCCTATTCATTGGATGGTACAGATTCCAAGTTCCTCCCGTATCCATTTAGAAATGTCTGTTGATCACATCACAAATTTTAGCTTTTGACCTGTTGCCAAATCATTACCATCATTTCATTTTTCTCATTTTTCGAGTAGATCAACTTTATTATTATTATTATTATTATTATTTTTTGCCATTTTCTAGTGGTGCCAAATCTATGACCATTTGAGCTCCATGAGTCTGTTGTACTTCCAGTGTCTTGTGTGTCACCATTATTTTGAATAATGAATCAAGGTTGAGTTGGATAATCTGAGGGAAATTTGGCATGTTCAGCTTTTCTTAAAATTGTCAAAGATTGGGGGAAAAAGAAAAAGCAGCCGTATCATTCTCTCTCGCCCATTCACGGTTGGTGGAATGAAGGATACCACATGACCTGAAGCTGTCATGTGGTATGGTAGTTGTGTCACTTTAAAGTGCAGTATGGATTTCCATTTAGCTATCCTAGGAGTACACCATATATATATATATATGGCTGTCAGCAGCGGTGGGAAAGGGTTTTATCCAAACTGAGTGGAATTTAACATACAAAAAAGCTTTCCTTCAAGAACTGGAAGATGTGCATGATTGGAATTGAATGACTTCATTTCAGAGCTCTGGGTCTCATTGGCACCCCCATGAATAGCACAAGATATAGGTGGTCAAATGGTAGGGAATCATCTAGCTTTGCAAGAGTGGATAGGGTTCTAATGTTGTCAACTTGGGATGATCTCTTTCCCCTGGAGAATTGCAGATCAATACTTACACCGACTTTGGATCACCACCAGTTGGATGTGCCCTCATAGCCTGAAAAAATAATTTAGGTTTGGAAATTTATTATTCTTTCTGTCAGATAACCTAATGAAAACGTGTTGAAACGAAGTCAGTGCAAGTAATGAGGCTATCAACCGAAGAGAAAGAACAAGATATCCTCACCACTCATTGATGAATACTTAGATCTGATAGAAGTGCAACACAAGAAGAAATCTATACCTTCTTTTTTATTCCTCTACCCTTAATCTTTTCATCTTGGTGCAGAGAAGGCTTGCTAGCCAGGAGATTATGCAGGAAAAGCAGAATTATCTCGACTCAGCTACGCTTCCATTGCTTTAATCCCTAAAAAAACAACGCTTCCATTGCTTTAATCCCTAAAACAACAAAACGTTGAGATTGCAAGCGACTTGCAGACCCATTTCAATCACGTGTGAACCAGTTGATAGGGGAGACTCCATCAACAGGAGATCAGTTGATAGGGGAGACTCCATCAACAGCAGATGTTGGATAGGTTCTAATCAAACAGGGATTTTATCTAAGTTGGATTTTGAGAAAGTAAGGATAATGTTCAATTAATGGAGTTTTTGGATAGGTTCTAATCAAACAGGGATTTTATCTAAGCTGGATTTTGAGAAAGTAAGGATGGATAGGTTCTAATCAAACAGGGATTTTATCTAAGTTGGATTTTGAGAAAGTAAGGATAATGTTCAATTAATGGAGTTTTTGGATAGGTTCTAATCAAACAGGGATTTTATCTAAGCTGGATTTTGAGAAAGTAAGGATGGATAGGTTCTAATCAAACAGGGATTTTATCTAAGTTGGATTTTGAGAAAGTAAGGATAATGTTCAATTAATGGAGTTTTTGGATAGGTTCTAATCAAACAGGGATTTTATCTAAGCTGGATTTTGAGAAAGTAAGGATAATGTTCAATTAATGGAGTTTTTGAGAAAGTAAGGATACTGTTCAATTAATGGAGTTTCCATCTTAATGGAGTTTTTGAGAAAGTAAGGATAATGTTCAATTAATGGAGTTTCCAACGGTTCAACAGGGATTTTATCTAAGTTGGATTTTGAGAAAGTAAGGATAATGTTCAATTAATGGAGTTTTTGGATAGGTTCTAATCAAACAGGGATTTTATCTAAGCTGGATTTTGAGAAAGTAAGGATAATGTTCAATTAATGGAGTTTTTGAGAAAGTAAGGATACTGTTCAATTAATGGAGTTTCCATCTTAATGGAGTTTTTGAGAAAGTAAGGATAATGTTCAATTAATGGAGTTTCCAACGGTTCAACAGGGATTTTATCTAAGTTGGATTTTGAGAAAGTAAGGATAATGTTCAATTAATGGAGTTTTTGGATAGGTTCTAATCAAACAGGGATTTTATCTAAGCTGGATTTTGAGAAAGTAAGGATAATGTTCAATTAATGGAGTTTTTGAGAAAGTAAGGATACTGTTCAATTAATGGAGTTTCCATCTTAATGGAGTTTTTGAGAAAGTAAGGATAATGTTCAATTAATGGAGTTTCCATCTTGAACCGTTGGAGGCCGCACGTTTCGGCATGAAATGGAGTTGTAGAATTGTGGACATGGCTAATGCATAAATTGCTCCAGAGGGTTAAAAGCAAGGTATCCTTTATCACCATACTAATTTATGCTAGTAGTGGACGTTCTGGTGAAAGTTTTGGCAGAGAGGAAGTGAGATGTGCACAGCATGCAGACGACATGATGATCTTCGGTGAGGATGCTTTGAAGATGTGTAAAGGTTGAACATTAACTCTGATTAAGTCGTGGGTTGCATGCGCTTGCAATGATACTTCCAGGGAGCCTCAATGTGCTGCATGGCTTAACTATCATCTTGGTCATTTCCCCATATTTATCTAGGTATACCAGTAGGCCCCTAAAAGCTAAAAAGGACTGATTGGCAACCTCTAATCCCAAAGAGAGAAACTGGATATGGTGGAAAGCCATTTTACTTTCACTAGGGGGTAAACTAATTCTGCTTAATGCAGTGGTATCAGCTATGCCTGTGTATTGGATGTTGGTCTTTATGCTATCAGGGTGGGTCAGGAAGAAAATAAATCAGCGTAGAAAAAAAGTTTTTCTTTTTTTTTTCTCTGGAAAGTTGGTGATGGCAAGTGAGGATATTGCCTAGCTAGCAGGGATTTGGATTGCAAAACGAAGCAATTCCGTGCTCTTGGTGTACAAATTTTCTGGATATGAACATAGCATTGTTGGGTAGATGGCTCTGGAGATTCTGGGAAAATAAAAAAAAAAAACACCCGAGTTAGGCTGGTGCAAATTGTTTAAAGCTAATTATTCTTATTATTATTGCAGGAGACAAAGGGACAATCTAAATCAGGAGACTTTGGGAGTAGCTTCTGTTGGGAAAACCCAAAATTTCATCCACAATCATTTAATTATTTGTTCATTTTATTTTTAATGATTTGGTTGTTAAAGTTTTTAATGATTTGGCCGTTAAAGTTTTTAATGATTTGATCATTAGAGTTTTAATTATTTGACTGTTATGCTTTTGATTATTAGATTTTTAATTTTCTAGCGGTTGGACTCCTAATTGGACTTTAATTGGTCAATAAAAATCCAAACGGTCAGATTTGGATGGCTATAAAAAGATTATCTTGGAGGCCTAAAGAAACAAGTTTTGTTTCATGTTTCATATTCTTTTTCCCTCTAATATTTTCTTCTCTAAATTCCTTTTCTTCTTTCAAAGTTATTTTACTGGATACTAAAAGAGTCTCCATCAACCTCTTCCATGATTGTGCTCGTAGACGGAGGAATCCCGATCGTATCTTTGGATAATATTTTCGATAATTCCAGCATGAGGGATGGAAATATACTTAAGGACAGTGCATCGCATGCTTCCGAGTTTGATTTGATTTGATTTTAATTATTTGATTTCCTGTAAGTATTTTACAGTTTTTTTAATCATATCTATAATTTTTTTTAAAGCCCTACCTTAACAATCTAAGGCATACTCTGTCCTCCAACTTTTATCTACAGCTTTAATCATTATTAATATCATTTAGATCAGTATAACTTTGGGTTTTATGGATGAAGATACTTTTTTTGGTTTTTTTTTTTTCAATCGCAAGACTGCCGTAGTTTTTATTTGGTATGTGATACTACATGTTCATAGCATCCCAAATGGAAATGACATGATTTATGGATCATTACCTTGATTAGATTTGGTCTCTTGAGGATAAAAGGCCATGTATTGTTAAATTGTTTTTGCATGAACAAGAATAACAGAAGAACAGAGTACCTGGTTCAATGGAGCGGAGAACCAGAAAATCAAGCAAGTTGGGAGTAGGAAACGGAACTTTGGTAGTTCGAGGAGCAGATCAAAGCCTACCTCTCACAACTCCCTTCGAGGACATCGGGTTCTTCAGGTGGGGGAGGTTTGAAAGACCCCCACTAAGTGGCATCAAGGGTTGGCATGGGTTTTGTGCCTTTGCCATACCAACCCAAGGCGAGCACAGGAAGGTAGGCTCGGGAAAAGAAGGCAGCAGGTGTGCGCGGGCCTTGGCAAGGGCGCACACATGATGGCATGAGCAGATGCATGCCATGATTCGAGCGCGTGAGAGATAGGCGCGCACCTACAGCGAAGGCAGGACTCGAGCACGCGCGGGACAGGCACGCACCTGCAGCGAAGGCAGGACTTGAGCGCGCGCGGGACAGGCACGCACCTGCAGTGCAGGCAGGACTCGGGCGTGCACGGGACAGGCGCGCACTTGCAGCGAAGGTAGGACTCGGGCGGGCGTGGGACAGGCGCGCACTGGCAACGCAGGCAGGATTAGGGCACGCGCGGGACAGGCGCGCACATTGTAGCGGAGACCGGATGTGGGCACGGGGCAAGTGCGCATAGCGTAGGAGGCCGAGCGGGCACGGGCGCACGGGTCTGATGCGCGCGTCTGGGCGCAGCAAGCTTGGACTCGGGTTTCTGATGCTTGCCAAGAGCCTGGACTTGGGTCCTTGTGCTGCCAGCAGGCTGGGCGGGTTGGACTCGAGTCTTTGATGCATTTCAGGTGTCTGGACTCGGATCCCTGGGTTGCTACAGTGCTGGCTGGTTGCTGCAGTTGCCAAGGAGTTGCTGCAATTCCTACGGTTGCTGGATTGGTTCTAAGAGTTGCTAGGAGTTGCTGGAAGTTGTAGCAACCACATGGTGGTTCCTTGCTGTTACTAGGAGTTACTGGAAGTTGCAGCAACCAGATAGCAGTTTCTATGTAGTTGATGCCAGCTATTAAGTGGCAGTTCAATGGAGGAATTTTGTGCCTATTTATATGCTGCAAACTTGTTTCATGGCAGCAAGTTTTGGGCAGCAAGTGTGCAAGGGTTGGGTTCCACCAAAAGAGAGCTATCAGGCCTTGTAATAGTTGGGCGGGTTGTCTGTTGTATTGTTCATGTTGGGTGTTCAATAAAAGAGTAGAAACCTTGTCCCATGTTGCCTTGAGTTTGAAAATTGCTGTGCCTTTGGGTTCCATTTGTGGGATAGAGTGTAAGGCTGAACTGAACTTGGGTTGTTCAGTGTCGCACAAGGCCAAGTTTCTGCTGAAATTTTGGTGCAAGATTTGACCTTGTGATAGTTGGAAGGCAGGCTCGGGAAAAGAAGGTAGTAGGTGTGCGCGGGCCTTGGCAAGGGCGCACACATGATGGCATGAGTAGACGTACGCCAGGACTCGGGCGTGTGCGGGACAGGCGCACACCTGCAGCGAAGGCAAGACTCGAGCGCGCGTGGGACAGGCGTGCACCTGCAGCGAAGGCAGGACTCAAGCGCGCGCGGGATAGGCACGCACCTGCAGCGAAGGCAGGCTCGGGCGCGCGTGGGACAGGCGCGCACCAGCAGTGCAGGCATGATTCGGGCGCACGCGGGGCAAGTGTGCGCAGCGTAGGAAGCCGAGCGGGTGCGAGCGCGCGGGTCCGATGCGCACGTTTGGGCGCAACAGGCTTGGACTCGAGTTTCTTATGCTTGCCAAGGGCCTGGACTCGGGTCCTTGGGCTGCCAGCAGGCTGCGCGGGTTGGACTCGAATCTTTGATGCATTTCAGGTGTCTGGACTTGGATCCCTGGGTTGCTGTAGTGCTGGCTGGTTGCTGCAGTTGCCAAGGAGTTGCTGCAGTTCCTACGACTGCTGGATTGGTTCTAGGAGTTGCTAGGAGTTGCTGGGAGTTGCTGGAAGTTGCAGCAACCACATGATGGTTCCTTGCTGTTACCAGGAATTACTGGAAGTTGCAGCAACTAGATAGCAGTTTCTATGTAGTTGCTACCAGCCATAAAGTGGCAGTTCAATAGAGGAATTCTGTGCCTATTTATATGCTATAGACTTGTTTCATGGCAGCAAGTTTTGGGCAGCAAGTGTGCAAGGGTTGGGTTCTACCAAAAGAGAGTTATCAGGCCTTGTAATAGTTGGGCTTGAGTCTGGTGCGGCACTCAAGTCTAATCAAGGCTGTAAACTCTGCAGCACAGATCGTGCTAGGCATGGCACGCGGAACCCAAATTGTTGTTGGTGGATGGAAGGGCCACTTGGACCTGATGGTGGTGCCCTTGGACAACTTCAACATGATTCTTGGCAATGACTTTTTAATTGCTGCCAAGGTGGCTGTGATGCTATATCTGTTCGGTTTGATGGTGGGTGATGAAGCAACCCCCTGCTTCGTACCAGGACATGCTGTTCATCAGGCCAAGGCTGCGATGGTTTCAGCCATGCAACTTGCTCGAGGTTGGAAGAAAGGGCAGGTGACTTACCTGGCTGCCCTTGTGGAGATGGAACCTGTAGCCATGGAAGATGTTCCAGTGCAGGTGCAGGAAGTCCTCTCAGAGTTCCATGATGTGATGCCACCGGAATTGCCTCGAGGATTGCCACCCCGATGGACCGTGGATCACAAAATCGACCTTATGCCAGGCACAAGGCCGCTGGCAAAAGCTCCCTACCGAATGTCCCCTACGGAGTTGGGGGAATTGAAGAAGCAATTGGGTGAATTGCTGGAGTCCAGTAAAGTACAGCCCTCCAAAGTCCCATTCGATGCTCCTGTTCTATTCTAGGAGAAGAAGGATGGATCGCTGCGTATGCGTGTAGATTATAGGGGCTTGAACAAAGTCAATATCAAGAACAAGTACCCAGTCCCTCTCATTTTAGATCTTTTTGATCGATTGGCTAAGGCGTAGTACTTCACCAAACTTGATCTGCGCTCCGGATATTGGCAAGTTCGGATAGCTGAGGGAGATGAATCCAAAACCACTATGGTGACACGGTATGGATTATTTGAGTTCCTTATTATGCCTTTTGGCTTGACGAATGCCCCTGCTACATTCTGCAATCTAATGAATGATGTTTTTTATGAGTATATCGATGCCTTTGTGGTTGTTTATTTGGATGATATTGTCATCTATAGCAACTCTTTTGAGGAACACTTAACACACTTGAAGTTAGTTTTGGCTCGGTTAAGGGAATATTCCTTGTATGTTAAGAAGGAGAAAAGTGAATTTTGTTTGAAGGAGATCCATTTCTTGGGCCATGTCATGGGTAAAGGCATGGTGCGCATGGAAGCAAGGAAGGTCAGGCCATTCAGGGATGGGAAGTTCCTACCAAGGTGACTGAACTTAGAAGCTTTCTTGGTTTGGCAAATTGTTATTGCAAGTTCATTGCAGGTTACTCCAAGAAAGCTACCCCGCTGACAGACCTTCTCAAGAAAGATCAGCCATGGGTATGGTCCGATGTGTGTCAGCAGGCCTTCAATGGGTTGAAGGCTGCAATTTCTTCAAAGCTAGTGCTGAAGTAACCCAATTTTGAGAAGGAATTTGAGGTGCAGCAGATGCATCTGACAAAGCGGTGGGTGGTGTGTTAGTGCAAAATAGACATCCAATTGCCTTTGAAAGCTGGAAACTAAAGGATGCTGAACAGAGGTATTCAGCTCATGAAAAAGAGATGTTGCCAGTGGTGCATTGCTTGCGGACATGGAGGATATACTCATTGGGTACCAAGTTTGTTGTCCAAACCGAAAATGTGGCTAATACATTTTTCTTGACCCAGAAAATGTTGTCGCCCAGGCAAGCACGGTGGCAGGAATTTCTAGCAGAGTATGACTTTGTTTGGGAGCATAAACTTGGTAAACACAACCAGGTTGCTGATGCCTTGAGCCGGAAAGGCATCTCAAGTGTTGCTGCTATCTCGAGGGTTGAAGCAGACTTCACCGAACGGATCCGTGGTGCCGCCCAAGTAGATTTGGGGTACCAGCAACTGCTTCAGCAAGTGGAAGGGGGAGTGATCCGATGATACTGGATCACTGATGGTCTTCTAATGGCCAAAGGCGGTAGACTTTATGTCCCTTATGGTGGAGGACTTCGGCAGCAACTTATATGGGAGGCCCATGACACGCAGTGGGCGGGTCACCTAGGAAGAGAGCGCATGATGGCTCTCTTGTCCAGATCCTTCATATGGCCAAAGATGGAGGAGGACATTGAAGCATATGTCAAGTCTTGCTTGGTGTGCCAGCAAGACAAGGTGGAGCGGCGAAAAGAGGCAGGTTTGCTGCAGCCCCTGTAGATTGCTGAAAAGCCAAGGGTTTCGGTGTCCATGGACTTTGTCAGTGGCTTTCCTAAGGTGGATGGCCATTCGACCGTCATGGTGGTGGTCGATCGCTTCTCCAAATATGCTGTTTTTGTTCCAGCCCCGGAGGTATGCACGGCGTAGGTGGCCGCAGACCTCTTCTATCGAAATGTGGTGAAACATTTCGGGTTGCCTATCGAAATCATCAGTGATCGTGATGCCCCGGTTCATTGATAGGTTTTGGACTTATTTGTTTCAACTAATGGGATCTGAATTGAATTTTTCAGCAGCAAAACCATCCTCAGACAGATGGTCAGAAGGAGAGGGTGAATGCTTTGTTGGAGAAATATCTCAGGCATTATGTCACGGCAAGTCAAAAGAATTGGTTGACATTGCTTGACACCGCCCAGTTCTATTAAAACCTCCACAGGTCTTCAGCAACTGGCTTTAGTCCCTTTGAATTGGCTATTGGGAGGCAGCCATTAACTCCTCAGGAGATTGCATTACAAAAAAGTGAAGGACTCTGTTCGGCAACCTATCGATTTGTAAGAGATAGGCAAATCATGCTTGAGGAAGCTCGAGATAGCCTTGAGAAGGCAGCGAGGAGGATGAAGAAGTATGCAGACAAGGGTCACCGGCCTCTGGAATTCCAAGTAGGTGACAAAGTTATCAATATTTCAACACTTTTTAATCCTAACTACTATCGTGTATGAGCTTTAGCATTTACTTTTTCCTAAATACCATAGTTTAAAGAATACAAATTGGGCTTCATTTGTTATAAGATGGTCCTTTATGACTGAAAGGCATAAAAGGTGATTGAAGTGGTAATTAGTGGTTCCGGTTTGACTTTTCCTTTGCTTCTGTTTTATCTGAAATCATGTTTGGCATATTTAACAGGAAGTCCTTGGTTACCAGACTTTTAAAAAAATTTCATCATATTTTGGAGCTTGTCTACTTTTCATCACGATTGTATTATTATTGGAGTTCCTACAATGGTGATATAGAGAGATATGGTTCCTAACTGTGGCATTGATATATACTATTTCCACTTTGTTCTACCGCACTTAGATCTTTCTCTAATCCGAATATCATCTCCTCAAACAATTTAGTAGTGATTCATGGTCTCTTTGTGTTCCCTGTGTACCCATCTGATGACCATTTTTTCATTTCATCAATTTCAATGTATCACTTCTATTAAATTTGATACTAGTAATTTTTTATAAATTTATAGTTTTATATAATTTGTTACTGTGTAACAACGAATTTCATGGAATCCAGTAGCTTCTAGATTACTTCTTTTCATGTTTTTCTTAATGCAATCATTCATTTGATCTCTGCTTCTTGTATAGTTACCAAGTCCCTTTCT
This sequence comes from Areca catechu, assembly GCA_021397845.1. Taxonomy (NCBI): domain Eukaryota; kingdom Viridiplantae; phylum Streptophyta; class Magnoliopsida; order Arecales; family Arecaceae; genus Areca; species Areca catechu. Next base: position 16,154,794 of record CM038045.1, read on the forward strand.
GTTGGTTTAAAACTTTCTTTTATCAGAAGTTTTATTTAGTTTGCTGCACTCTCTTAGATCTCACCCCAGTTTTTCAATTCTCATCTGGACACTTTCAATCTACTATTAACCATAAAAAAAAAAATTAGTGTCAATTCATCAACAAGCCTCCTCCCTCCGTATGGAATCCTGCATTATGATCGGTTCTTGTCCTTGTTAAACTCCGATACATGGTATTCTTGTCTCTTCTCCCCATAGAAAATTCCTTTTGGTCGCTTCTCCAATTTGCAGATGCTAATGTAAATAGGAAATTCATGATTGATGTTGCATATGGGTACAACATCAACCTTCATACATTCCTTGTCAATGCTGTATTCAGATATTCTAAGAAGATCAATTCTAAACTATACTTGCTAGTTATCGGGTAAATACCCCTTGATTCTCATCCCCCTCAAGTATCAATCAATAATAAATTAAATGTTGATGTGCAGGGTCTTTTACAAGACTATTTTGAATAATTCATGAAAAGACACATTCAAATAACTAACTGCAGATTTTGAATAAGAATTATCACTATAAGCTTATTAACTTAAATTGTAACATCTTACCATTTTATAGGTTCATTTTAGTGCTTTTTTCTTTTGATGAACTCATTGCTATGCCACTGTTATTATTTTGGGCAAAATATTGTGGGAGCAAGATGGCCTTTTTTTTCTTCTCTTCTTCTTTTTTTATTTTCATTACCATAACTAATGTTTCAACAGCCATATTATCTCTCTCACTCACTCACTCACTTACTCACTTACTTGCTCTCTATGTGAATATTCAAGTGATTGATTATTTATACATGACCAATAATACATATGTAACTTCATGAATATCTATCTTCTAGTAAGCAAATTATGGATTCACTTCATACTTATGCCTGCAATGCCAAAGCTTTAACTAGTATGACAAGGTTGGGTCTCAGCTCTCTCACTTTTGTTGGTCATCCCTATTACTTTATTGAATCCTCTAGATAATTATATTCTGTAGTTTGGTACTAGGAAGCTGATAATCATTTTTTCGCTTCTTGAACTTGAGAAATATTTACTTTTAGTTGCAACTACTGGATGACCATCCCCACCCCCCAAATCCCACGATACGGTGTGTTTCTCTCTCTCGAAAAAAAGAGCACTTTCATTTCTATTGAACATACCACATCCCTGACTTGCTCTGATAGTGTAGGTGTATAGAACTTACCAAAAATTTCATTCTTTCATGAATAGCATTTTTTTTTTCAATATCTTGTCATGTTTAACATGGTATAGTTGATAAAGATGTAAATTGTTCTCTTTTATTGACACATTTGAAAGTTAGATTATTATTATGGCGACAATTTGTTTGAATCATTGAGATTCTAATTTATGCCGAGTATCTTTTCAAGAACTTTCTTATTCCACCTAGATTCTTAAACAATAATAATAATAATAAATAAATAAATAAGAAAGCAACAACTTGTAGTGGGGTACTGGGGTAAAACCAAATACCACTCTTTTTCTTATATGGATAGATATTACCCCCCTTAATCATGTTCCTCCTAGGGAGGTAGCGTAAACGTTTCTATATATTTATTAAAAATCTTATATATTGCAAACAGGTATGTGGATTAACTCATCATGGGCTTTCAAATTACAGCATTAATACATAATTTCATTCTACAAAGTTCCTTGCAACATCTGTTATATTCCTTTAGGCATACATGTCCTTAGCATCTCAATACAAAGCTTAACCAGTAAAGCATAAAAATTGACCAAGAAATCTTGCCTATTACTTTTCTGTTGGGGTTCTTGGAAAATTATATTTCAAAGTAGAAGTAGGACATTATGTCCATGTTGCTTGAAGTTGCTTTATTTTCTCATATGGTAATTGCATAGCCTCTAGGATCCATGTAAATACTCATAAAATTTCATGAGTCAGTATAGATATTCAAATAAATTGTCAGTCCATTAATATTACTAAATAAATATTATGGTAACTCAGTCCATTAAATTGTCAGTCCATTAATACAAAGCTTAACCAGTAAAGCATAAAAATTGACCAAGAAATCTTGCCTATTGCTTTTCTGTTGGGGTTCTTGGAAAATTATATTTCAAAGTAGAAGTAGGACATTATGTCCATGTTGCTTGAAGTTGCTTTATTTTCTCATATGGTAATTGCATAGCCTCTAGGATCCATGTAAATACTCATAAAATTCCATGAGTCAGTATAGATATTCAAATAAATTGTCAGTCCATTAATATTACTAAATAAATATTATGGTAACTTTGTCACCAAGATCAGTCTATAGATTAAGTCTTGATTGAATACTTGATGTTGTAAATATTTTTATTGTCGTATAATGTAATAAGTCACTGCTATAAGAAACAAAGTGAAAGTGATAATTCCTGATACATTAAGGTTCTTATTTACATATGCAAGTCAACTTTAAATAGATTCCATGATGAATGATTATCTTATTAACTTTTGATGCTTTATCTTGCGTATAATGAACATATATTTAATTTTGATTATTTATGGTTACTGTACCTAGTATGTTTTGAATCATAGTAATTATCCACTGCTTGATAATATACTTTATTTTTTGCATCACATCTAACTAGATGCTTATATTTTTGTTTAATTATCTTAGTAGCTAATCTATATAAGATATATGGATTACCCATCACACAGAAAGGATCTTGAGCATAAAAAATACATATTATCTTATTATGAAAAATTATATATAATCTAATCTTTCTATGCTATTGAATTCAAGCATGACTCAAAATTTATAGGAAAAGCTTTTTTTTATCAAATTTTTTTACTAAAGGCTTAAGTAGGACTAAGATCCTAATGTCATCAAGGGGGATGGGGCTTAGTCTATAAAGGACCTTCCAGTAGTTGAAATCCAACCTCTGTGATAGGAGATCCCTTGAAGGAGATTCAATGTGGTAACAACAAGCTGATTGGTTGGTCAGGGAGCACATATGACTTATTTGATATAGGAGTGATATAGACTCCATCCCATTCCTATTGTGATTAGTGCTTCTATGTAGTGGTTAGGAAGAGTTTAACTCTGAATGAAATTCGAGAAGTATTTCTTGAGATGTGACACTACACACATCTTTGGAGGGGCTCACCTATATGAAAGTATCTGTATATGACCGCGTCTAGAGACATTGGCAATCTTTAAAAGCTTTCATGAAAAATCAAGATACATATGCAATACCATTAATGCACAGACTAGCGATGGAGAATTCTATACTATGTGTGTGGTAGTTGAAGTTTGGATCAAAGAAACGTAGTTCAAGACTTGGTTCACTCCGATTCATCCGGATAGAAACTATTCACACTAAGTAAGGATTAAGTCACCTTATCGATGGCATAGTATAAATATCCAGAAACTTATATTTACTAATTTTTAGAATTTTTAAGTTTTGAGGGAGATTGTTGAAAAAATCCAAAATTTCATCCACAATCATTTAATTATTTAACCATTTTATTTTTAATATTTGATCATTTTTGCTTTTAATGATTTGATCATTGGAGTTTTAATTATTTGACCATTATGCTTTTGATTATTGGGCTTTTAATTTTTTGACCGTTGGACTCCTAATTGGACTTTAATTGGTCAATAAAAATCCAAATGATCAGATTTTGGATGGCTATAAAAAGACCATCTTGGCGGTCTAAAGAAACAAGTTTTGTTTCATGTTTCATATTCTTTTTTCCTCTAATATTTTCTTCTCTAAATTCATTTTCTTATTTCAAAGTTATTTTACTGGATGCTGAAAGAGTCTCCATCAACCTCTTCCACGATCGTGCTCGTAGGCGGAGGAATTCCGGTCATATCTTGGAATAGTATTTCTGACAATTCTTGCATGAGGGATGAAAATATGCCTTAGGACAGTGCCTCAAATGCTTCCGGGTTTGATTTGATTTGATTTGATTTTAATTCTTCGATTTTCTATAAGTATTTTACAGTTTCTTTAATCATATCTATAATTTTTTTTTTAAAGCCCCACCTAACAGCTTCTCCTTTTATGAAGAGAATCCTTCAGGTGATTCACAGCTTCTCTATCAATGTACTTTGTGGTCAATGTTATACCTACCGGCTCACCGCTATCCTGAGCCGATCCCTCTTTGCGGTCCGTCCGGTCCGGTCCTTCTTTACGAATCGAGCGGGCTGCTCTTCCGAAGCTCCGACGGACACACCCCAGTCGATGTCTGACCCACTGGAATAGAAGTCCGAACGACCCATCCTTGCTGTGGTCCGGCTCACCGTTCAACAGTCAAAGTCCGATCCACTAGAATAGAGATCCGAATGACCCATCCCAGTTGGGGTCCAGCCCACTGTTCACCAGCCGAAGTCCGACCCACTGGAATAGAGGTCCGAACGACCCATCCCTGCTGGGGTCCAACCCACTGTTCACCTTCGGAAGTCCTGACGGACACTCTCTCTTGGAGGGCCAGTCGGTCCTCCCAGTCGGTGTCTGACCGACTCACTTCAAGATCCAGAGAATTCCAGAAATCTCTTTCTGTTACAACGGAATCCTGCCACATTAGCAATTTTGCTCCACTACTCCCACGACGTTGCCCTATCGGGGCACCACGTGGCCACTCTCCAGATTCTCCTAGGGGCAGATCGGTCTTTATCGACCTCCTCCCCCTAACAGATTTTGGACTATTCTGCACCTATATAAGGTATCCGGGGGACCCCATTTTGAGCTGAGTACATTCTCCCTTCTCCATACGATGCTTCTCTGATTCCTCCATTCTGTTGCCTTCAAGCTCCTGCTAACTTAAGCATCAGATGTCCCTCGTCGGAACACCTCCGACGCTTTGGAGACTTTATTGCAGGTCCACCAGGAAAGGAGCTCTCCAGCACAGCCGACCGAGCCCGGTCCAGGAGAAGTTATGGCAACAGATTGGTGCTAGAGGAAGGTCTTCCCCTTCTCTAAAAGGAGGAATCCGTCTGCTCAGCCAATGGCTAAAGGAAGAGCTCAGAACACCTCACCAGAGGAGGTCTTTCCCCGCCCAGGTCCGAAGGACCTCCCATGGAAAATGAAGCCACCATCGCCACTGTCGCTGAGCCCACCATCACTCTGGAACTGCAGCAATTTTAGATGTTGATGAACCGCATTGAAACGCTCACCGCTGTGGTTCAGCATTTCTAGGAGGTGGCCGACAACCGACAGCAACCGCCAGCTGCTTCATGCACTAACCATCCAACTGCTGCTGAGGGAAGCCGACAGCCGGAGGTCCCTCAGCATTGTTCTCACGCCGTTACAGAGCCTCGAAGGTCCTTGGGTGCCCGCATCGATGGCAAGAGAGCGAGATCTGCCTCACCCTCCTTGCTGAATCCATCACTGCTGGTGTTCGCCCTACTGCCGAACTCCCGAGAGACTACACCAGCAAGATTCTGCGCATGGAGGAGTGTATTGCTGAAATTGTTCACCGGTAGAAGGCCGAGGAGGGGCAGGTATACTACTCCCGTCCCCCGTTCTCCGATGAGATTCTGGCAGAGACGATTCCCCGCCACTTCAAAATCTCTCAGGTGGACCCTTACGACGGCACCACCGACCCGCTAGACCATCTGGGCACCTATAAGGCCCACATAATGGTGCAAGGTGCCTCATATGCCCTCCACTGCATCGCCTTCCCTGCCATCCTTAAGAAGGTTGCCCGGATGTGGTTCTCCGCCATCTGGCCAGGTACGATCCACTCTTTTTCTTAGTTTGAAAACCTTTTTCTCTCCCATTTCAGGACCTGTAGTCGGACCCCGAGGAACACCGACTGCCTCTTCCTTGTACTGCAAAAGGAGGGAGAGACTCTTCGGGATTACATGTCCTGTTTCAACTCAGCATCCATGGAGATCCCGGACCTAAATGAAGACTTGGCTATGTCGGCCTTCAAGAAAGGGCTCCGCTCGTCCAGGCTTACTTTCTTCCTGGACAAGAGGTTTCCGACAAGCTACAGTGAACTGCTGGCCAGGGTGTAGAAACACATTCTAGCGGAAGAATAGGTGGCCAGCCTGATGCGGGACTAATATGCATGCAATTCTTTTTGTATGTTTTATATGTGGGGTTAGGTGATTAATTCCCGAATTTCATATCAAAATTAGTTGTAGGGAATTTTGTATGAATTCTTTTGAAGCTAAGCATGCATATTAGAACCTAGAAAAGTACTAAAGAAGGATCACCGGGGCTGAGAAGCCTCGGTTAGGGCAAGTTCTCCTACAATAATAAGACTGGAGGTAGAGGGGGTGTACCTGACAACGTCTGAAGTGCCCGGTGAAGATCGCAGCGAAGGGATCTCTCGTTCCTCGATGGATGTGGCTTGGAAAACTGAGCCAAAGACTCGCGAATACCCGGCTTTCTGCTCGGTGGTCTGATTGAGGCATCGCTGGAGTCGTTAGATTCGTAGGAACTCGGGGACCTGTAAACGACCTATCAGGGGTTAGAAAACTCAAAGGAGATCAAGAAAATAAAGGAAAAATAGCAAGGGAAGGCTTCTTTTGGAGTGGGCGTCCAGGGATCTGAGAGGCTTGTTGGCAGCAGGAAGATGATTGCAGCACTGGGAAGAAAAACTCTCACAAATCCCTTTATGCACACAGCAGGGTATCACACAACTCAATAGAAGAACTCAAGGTTTTAATTCATATCAAAAATTAGGTTTCATACAAGAAGCTAGGGTCCCTTAAATAGACCCTTAACCTTGGGCTCCAAGTAAGGGCACATAAGTCTTTACATAAGAATCCTTTTCCCTCTCAAACCCTAACTAGAAAATAAGGAAACATTAGGTAGAAAAAAAATCCCTAAAAATTCTCTTGACTTGGCCAACACTCCAAGGATGCCTAGGGGGCGTGTTGGGCTTCTAGGAGCAGCAAAAGGCTGGCCCAAAGGGGCTCGGGTGCATGGGTTTGGGCCTCTGGAAGCTGGGGCGGCCTGGTAGCCAGGTAGCAGGAATATTTCCTGGTATCTTGCTTCTTAGGGGCTTGGGCTTGGCACCTGGGCTTGATTTCTTTGGGCTAGGATGCAGATGGACCTATGGAATCATGGATGCCCTTATCTATGAATATACTTTGGCATCTGAAAGGGAATCTGAGCATCTGGAGGGCATCTGCAAGAAATCAGGGTTTTCTGAATTTTCCTCCTGGGGTCTTCAAATCTTCAAGCTGGGTTGGACTTGGGCTATACTTCCATGTCTTCAATCTAGTTGGACTTGGTCTTCACTTGTATGATATAGTCTTGAGTCTTCAGTATGCTTGGACAGGACTCAAAAAAATAAAATTAGCTCAACATGAGCTGATTAGCATTGGACTAAACTAGCTTAACATAAGCTGACTAGTACAAAACTGAAATAACAACTCAAAAGACTCAAACAATAACTAAAAAAGGACTCAGATGGGCTAAGCCCTTATTACAGATGGACTCATAAATTATTGATCAATTCACAGAGGGTTGAAAAGCCTCTGTCTTATTCTGGTACCTTTGATGTCCCCACCAATTCTCCCGGGGTAGGAGGAACTCGACCCTGTCGAGTGAAGATCAAGCTGGCTCACATATCTCTCGAAGAGGTCTGGGTTGAGGTGCTACAAGTCCTCTCGAGAAATCCATGAATCGTCCGACTCTGGCCGGCCTTGCCATCGGACCAGGAAGCGTTGATAACCGCGGCCCCGGGTCATAATGGCTTGATCGTCCAGGATACGCTCGATCCGTTCTCCTCTCTCAGGCAAAATTTATTAGTGGACACTCTGGGTTAGGGTCACTCACAATGAAAAGGAATAGGTTCAAAAGCGTCACTAGGTATCGCTGCCGGTTCCCTGTACTCAACCAGGTCTATAATATTGAAGGTAGAACTAATGCCCAAATCCGAAGGCATGTCTAACACCTAGGCATTTGATCCAACTTTCTCTATCACTTTAAAAGGTCCGGCTCTGCGAGCATGAAGCTTCTTTTAGGCCTAAGCCTAACCAAGATAGAATCCACTACATCAAATTCTTTGATCCATCTTCGGAAATTAGCCAGTTTGTTTAAAATTAGTGTAGGTGGTGAACATGCTGGGCACATGCAAACTCCTAACAAATGATTCAAAGGACTCAAATCTACACCTAACAGACTCGACTAAAGAGGTTTATTAGGTCTTAACTACCACTTGGGCATGGGGGCATGAGTCGTGGTTGATGGATGACATGCAGAAGAAAATTTGTTAGTAACTCCTAATAAGTGCCAGAGGGTCAGCCAAAAGTAGGTAGCAAATGGGATGGGCTCTATGGATCCTTGCAACCTAGTAACCTCAACAAAATGTAACCTAATAGTTCTAGACACATGAGAAAACTCAGGAAAGGGTAGGAAATAGGAAGTGGGTTTAGAATTACTCTGGTAGGGTGGAGAAAAAGGTTCCGGGTTAGTTAGATAAAGTAGAATAAAAGAAGGGGTGTCAGGAACTAATCCCATACTAATGAGGTTAACCTTACGAGGTTGAGCTATATCTACAGGGTTTACATAATGGAAGGATGGGTTACTAATCTCAGGGAAGAGGTCCTTAATGGGAACTATAGGAGGAGGCTCATCCTGAGGGTACTTATTCAAAGAGATCAGGTCCTTAATAAATTCTTCAGGTTCTTGTATTTTAGGACTAGACTCTATAATTTGGCTCTCCTCTATGGTTTCCTCAGGTAAGGTTCTAGCAGCAGTACCTAGGTTCTCTTCCTCTAATTGTTCTTCTACTATAGCTTTAGGTTGGATCTGGTCAAGGTCAACTAGCTCTGGGTTGGTTTCTACCTGGGTATCTACTGGGTCAGCTAATTCTAGGTCTACTAAAGGTGTCTCCTCTTCTCCTTCATACTCATCCACTAGGCTCGCATCAGCTTCATACACTTCCGCGTTAATGTAAGCCTTGTCAATCTCATGAATGGTTGGAGAAGGTCGGCTAGGAGAAAATTGGCTAGGTTCTAGTTTCTGATTATGGACACTAGTCCTAGTAGGTTCAGGTTGCCTAAGGGGTAGTGGCTCACTACTGGGTTCATATTTAGGGGTACTAATCATATGGGGTTCAAGTTGACTAAGGGAAACCTGACTAGTACTAGATTGATACCTAGGGGTTATGGGCTCCCTAGGCTCATAGGACAAGGGTGCAGATCTATGGGTTAGGGGATTATAGGATCTGGGGTCATAGGATTTTGGGTCAGCTCTATGGTCAGGTTCTAAGGATGGATCATGGTATGGAGTCCTCCTAAGGTTGGGCTCCCTATATAGGTCAGGATATTGGGTTCTCCTAGGGTTGGACTCCCTATATGGGCCAGAATATTGGGTTCTCCTAGGGTTGGATTCCCTATATGGGTCAGAATATTGGGTTCTCCTAGGGTTGCACTCCCTATATGGGTCAGAATATTGGGTGTTGGGTTCAGTATCATAATAAGGGTCATGGTAAGGGGTTCTTCTAGGTTCAGTATCATAATAAGGGTCATGGTAAGGGGTTCTTCTAGGTTCAGTATTATTGTATGGGTCAAGCTGAGGGGCTCTCCTAGGTTCAACCTCTCGGTATGGATCAGGGTTTGGAGTCCTCCTAGGTTGAGGATTGTAGTACGGGTCAGGATGAGGGGACTCAGGATCTGGATCAGATTGTGACCCATGGGTTCTTTCTATGGTCCCTACATGGCCTTCTAACTGGCCAAACCTATCGGCAAGATGGTCAATTCTATTGTTGGTTTGGGTACTAGACTGAGTTAACTGGGTAGTCAATTGGGCCATGGATTGGGTTAGATGCTCAGTGAGTGCTTTTATTTGGGCTTGCAAATTTTCCATGGGTTCAGACATTTGTGAAGGAGGTGGGTGATATGAAATCCCTGATCTAGTGCTCATGCAAGACTTGATCAGACCGACTACAGCTGACTAGACCTAGAGTCTAAACTAGATGCTCAATCAGGGTGGCAAACTAGCCTATAGTAACCCTGTACTCAGCCAGGCAGGTGTAGGGGGAGTGTTAGGTCCCTGATTGCCAATCCTAGACACCAATCAGAGATTGGCCAGGTAGGCGGACCAGCACACAAGCCCTTCGGGATTGAATCCCTAAACCACCGTTCTAGACACTGAGCACAAGGCACACACAGGTTAACTTGACACAGTGATCTAACACTAGCCCGGACTCGACCAGTTGGTGTCCCTAGCCTACTAGGGCAAATTAAGTCTAGTTAATTTTTAGGTTAAGGCTTGGGACCGAATGCAAGGGATGTGGTTTTGGGCTAAGGAGAGGTTATCAACTCCTCCCCTTATCTGATATAGCAAGAGTGCCCTTAAAAATAAATTATGCAATGATGGCAGGCAGATGAGGATGCAAATTAGGGTTTAGATATTTTTGGTATTTTTGGAGAATATGTAATTTTTTTTTTGGTATTTTCTTAAATAGAAGAAAACTTGCAGATTATGGCATAATATGCAGGAAATATACTAAAATTAAAAGATATGAAAAAAATGCTAAACAAAACCCTAAAACTTCCAAACTTGTCTTGCTGAAAAAAAACAGAGCCTAAAATTTGTAGGCTGTATTTCGGCTTGCAGAAAACTCACAAGCCATAATAAAATATGAAAAAACTCTAAACATTATTGTGAATTATGATGAATCTAGAAAAATGAATTTCAGAATTTTTGGATTTTTTATCAGGGAGAAATAATTTAAATAACAGAATATATACGGACTAAAAAATTGCAGAAAACAAGCCCTAATCTAAGCTCTGATACCAAATGATGGGGGAGTAATATGCATGCAATTCTTTTTGTATGTTTTATATGTGGGGTTAGGTGATTAATTCCCGAATTTCATATCAAAATTAGTTGTAGGGAATTTTGTATGAATTTTTTTGAAGCCAAGCATGCAGATTAGAATCTAGAAAAGTACTAAAGAAGGATCACCGGGGCTGAGAAGCCTCGGTTAGGGCAAGTTCTCCTACAATAATAAGACTGGAGGTAGAGGGGGTGTACCTGACAATGTCTGAAGTGCTCGGTGAAGATCGCAACGAAGGGATCTCTTATTCCTCAACGGATGTGGCCTGGAAAACTGAGCCAAAGACCCGCGGATACCCGGCTTTCTACTCGGTGGTCCGATTGAGGCGTGGTTGGAGTCGTTGGATTCGTAGGAACTCGGGGACCTGCAAACAACCTATCAGGGGTTAGAAAACTCAAAGGAGATCAAGAAAATAAAGGAAAAACAGCAAGGGAAGGCTTCTTTTGGAGTGGGCGTCCAGGGATCTGAGAGGCTTGTTGGCAGCAGGAAGATGATTGCAGCACTGGGAAGAAAAACTCTCACAAACCCCTTTATGCACACAACAGGGTATCACACAACTCAATAGAAGAACTCAAGGTTTAATTCATATCAAAAATTAGGTTTCATACAAGAGGCTAGGGTCCCTTAAATAGACCCTTAACCTTGGGCTCCAAGTAAGGGCACATAAGTCTTTACATAAGAATCCTTTTCCCTCTCAAACCCTAGCTAGAAAATAAGGAAACATTAGGTAGAAAAAAATCCCTAAAAATTCTCTTGACTTGGCCAACACTCCAAGGATGCCTAGAGGGGCATGTTGGGCTTCTTGGAGCAGCAAAAGGCCAGCCCAAAGGGGCTCGGGTGCATGGGTTTGGACCTCTGGAAGCTGGGGTGGCCTAGTAGCCAGGTAGCAGGAATATTCCCTGGTATCTTGCTTCTTAGGGGCTTGGGCTTGGCACCTGGGCTTGATTTCTTTGGGCTAGGATGCAGATGGACCTCTGGAATCATGGATGCCCTTATCTATGAATATACTTTGGCATCTGGAAGGGAATCTGGGCATCTAGAGGGTATCTGTAAGAAATCAGGGTTTTCTGAATTTTCCTCCTGGGGGCTTCAAATCTTCAAGCTGGGTTGGACTTGGGCTATACTTCCATGTCTTCAATCTAGTTGGACTTGGTCTTCACTTGTATGATATAGTCTTGAGTCTTCGGTATGCTTGGACAGGACTCAAAAAAATAAAATTAGCTCAACATGAGCTGACTAGCATTGGACTGAACTAGCTCAACTTAAGCTGACTAGTACAGAACTGAAATAACAACTCAAAAGACTCAAACAACAACTAAAAAAGGACTCAGATGGGCTAAGCCCTTATTACAGATGGACTCATAAATTATTGATCAATTCATAGAGGGTTGAAAAGCCTCTGTCTTATTCTGGTACCTCCGATGTCCCCACCATAGCCGATGCCAGGCAGAAGGGAGGCCGGCCCTCAAGAAGCGGAGCGACAAGGCTCCCGAAGTCTGACCCCTGAACGATAACCATCGATTGACCCAGTGCAGAAGTCCGAAGCCGAAAGATTTTCTTAGGAGGTTCGAAACCTACGCGCCTCTCTCCCTTTCGAGGGAGAAGATCCTCCTGAAATCGAGAACGAGACCTTCCTTCAGAGGCCTCGATCGATGATGGGCCCTCTGCATCTAGAAACAGAGATAAATTCTGTCGGTTCCATAAGGACCACGGGCACAGCACTGAGGAATGCCTACAACTGAAGGACGCCATTGAAGACCTCATCCGAAGGGGGTACATGTGCAAATATGTCCGACCCCATCGGGATCGGGCCGAAGCCTCAACTGCCAGAAACCCTCCAGAGGAGGCGGAGCTTCCTAACCAACAGCCGACCGGGGGGGATGTCGGCATGCTGCATTGGCGGTCCGATTAGAGCTATGAGGATGGCCCAGACATTATCAAGAGGTCGAGGGGTGCCAATGCAATCACCTTCTCCGATGAGGATCTCCTGGAGTCCCATGTTTTTGAAAATGATCCTATAGTCGTGTCTGTAGTAATTGCCAACTATGATGTAAGAAGGATACTTATAGATAATAGAAGCTCCGATATTACTGTATGATGCTTTTGTAAAAATGAACTTGTCTCAATCGATGCTGCAAGAATCCCCTGCACCACTAACAGGTTTCGGGGGGAATTCCATCGAAGTTGAGGGGGAAATAGTTCTTCTCGTAACGATTGGGATGGAGCCTTTTTAAAAAACTCTCCCCATCAACTTTATGGTAATCCGTATGACCTCGGCTTATAACGCCATTCTAGGCCGACCAGCCCTCAATAAGTTCTGGGCCATTGTATCTACTTATCATCTGTTGGCAATGTTTCCAACTAGGAATGGGGTCGGAGTTATGAGGGGAGACTGTCGGATGGCCAGACAGTGCTTAACTATTTTGAACAAGCAGTCACAAGGCCGTCCTACTCCAGAACAGCTCGACCCGAGGGCCGAAGCCGATGACCATGGTCAGCCGGATGAAAAAATCCTGTTTGTCCCCTTTCGTGAGGATGACCCTACCAAAGTCCTCCAGATTGGAAGCTCCCTCAGTGAAGATATCAAGTCAGAGCTGATCAGCTTCTTGAAAAGTAATGCTGATGTTTTCCCTTGGTTGGCATCGGATATGCCGGGTATATCATCAGATGTCATCACTCACCAGCTCAAGGTGGTCCGACCTACATGCTTGTTCGACAGAAAAAGAGAAGCTTCACTGCCGAAAGACAGAAAGCTATCAACGAAGAAGTAAAGAAGCTCTTTGATGCTGGCTTCATCAGGGAAGCCCACTATCCTGAATGGCTAGCGAATGTTATTATGGTGAAAAAGGCTAACGAAAAGTGGAGAATCTATGTGGACTACACCGACCTCAACAGGCTTGTCCGAAGGACAGCTTCCCCTTGCCCAAGATTGATCAGCTGGATGATGCATCGGCCGGTCATCAGCTTCTTAGCTTTATGGATGCTTTCTCCGGCTATAACCAAATCAAGATGCATCCGAGGGATGAGTAGAAGACCGCCTTTGTCATCGACAAAGGCCTGTACTGTTATCGGATAATGCCCTTCGGCCTGAAGAACGTTGGTGCCACTTTCCAAAGGCTGATCAACCGAGTCTTCGAAGGGCAACTGGGAAGAAACATGGAGGCTTATGTTGATGATATGATAGTGAAAAGCCTCAACAGGGCCGATCACATCAAGGACCTGGAAGAATCCTTTGATGCACTCAGACGTCATCAAATGAAGCTGAATCCTACGAAGTGTACTTTTGGGATGACTTCCGGCAAGTTCTTCGGCTTTTTAGTTACACGGAGAGGAATTGAAGTTAACCCTGATAAGATAAAGGTTGTCATTGAAATGGCACATCTGACCAATAAAAAGCAGGTGCAAGAGCTCACTGGCCGAATTGCCTCTCTCAGTCGTTTCATCTCCCGTTCGGCTGAAAAGTCCATGCTATTTTTCAAGACCCTGCACCGGTTGGAAGGCTTCATCTGGACCAACGAATGCCGGTTAGCCTTCGAAGCCCTGAAAGATTATTTAAAGAATCCCCCGTTGCTGGCCAAACCAACGGAGGGGGAGCTTTTGTATCTCTACATGTTGGCGTCAAGCGAGGCGGTCAGCTCCATCCTCGTGCGTGTCGGAGGGGATGGCCAGCAGAAGCCCGTCTACTATATCAGTAAAGTCCTCCATGACGCCGAAGCAAGGTATCCTAAAATGCAGAAGCTGGTTTATTCCTTGGTCCTAGCAGCCAAGCAACTCCGACCCTACTTCTAGGCGCATCCGATTATGGTGATGATCGACCAACCTTTTAAGACGATCCTCCGGAGCCTGGACACATCCGGTCGGCTCGCCAAGTGGGCTGTCAAACTTGATGAGTTTGACATCTCCTTCCAATCTCGATTTGCTTTGAAGGTCCAAGTAATCGTTGACTTCATTGCAGAGTGCACCTGGAAGCAGGGGGCGTCCCCTCAAATGGCTGAAGTACCTGAAGCCGATGCCATCTATGAAGCCGAACCAGCTTGGACCCTCCACGTGGACGGAGCGTCCAACCTTGCAGGCTGTGGGGTCGGCCTGATCTTAGCCTATCCGGATGGAGAAAGCCTAGAATATGCATTGCATTTTTCATTTCAGGTGTCAAATAACCTGATAGAGTACGAAGCCCTTCTCGCGGGACTGTGTATCGCTAGTGAACTAGGCATTAGCCGGGTGAGAGCCTTCTCCGACTCACAGCTGGTAGTAAACCAAGTAAAGGGCGAATTCGAAGCAAGGGAGCCGACCCTAGCCAAATACTTGAATAAGGTAAAAAGTCTCATATCTCAATTCAAATTCTTCAAAATTCTTCATATACCCTGACTGCAGAACTCCCGGATGGATGTTTTGTCGAGACTAGCCATGGCCGCCACCGGCACCTCCGACCGAACCTTTGTGGAGCACCTGCAGCACCCAAGCATTAGTGAAGAACTGAATGAGGTCCACCAAGTTGAGCAGGAAGCTTCGTGGATGGATCCGATCCTCGCCTTTCTTATCGAAGGGACCCTGCCGGAAGATTCGGCTGAGGCCAAGCGAGTGTGCTGGATGGCCTCTAAGTACATCATCCTTAACGGCATCCTTTACAAGTGGTCATTCTCACAACTACTGCTAGAGTGCTTAGGGCCGATCGATGCCGATTATGTCCTTAGAGAAGTTCATGAAGGCATCTGTGGCGATCACCTTAGAGAGAGATCACTAGTATATAAGATAATCCGACAGGGATACTATTGGCCCACAATCCAGAAGGATGCGTCGGATTTCGTTCGAATATACGATGCGTGTCAAAGGTATTCTAATATTCAGAGGAGACCTTCCAGCCAGCTGACTCCGATCACCGCGCCATGGCCATTCGTGTAATAGGGCATGGATATCTTAGGACTCTTTCCCTCGGCATCCGGACAGCAAAAACTCCTTCTTGTGGTCATTGACTACTTCACCAAATGGGTGGAGGCTGAATGCTGGCACAAATAACGGAGGCCAAGGTAGAGATCTTTGTCCGGAACTGCATTATCTTCCGATTCGGCAATGCATAGACAATCATTATTGATAATGGAAGACAGTTCGACAATTCTAAGTTCCGGGACTTTTGTCAACAATATCACATCTCCCATCGGCTTACATCAGTTGGATACCCCCAATCCAATGGAGAAGCTGAGGTTACCAATCGGATAATCCTGAATAGACTGAAGACCCGACTAAATGAGGCTAGACTGCTTTGGGCCGAAGAACTCCATTCAGTACTTTGGGCCTACCGGACGACCGCCTGAGTCGTAACTGAAGAGACTCCATTCAACCTTACTTACGGGAGTGAGGCCGTCATCCCCGTCAAGATCTCTTTGCAATCCCTACGGATTGACCACTATACCGAACCAACAACTCTGAGTAGAGGAGGGCTGACCTGGACCTTCTAGAAAAAACCAGGCCCCGAACAAGCTTGAAGATGGCGACCTACCGTCAGAAGATGGCAAAATATTACAACTCCCGTGTCAAGTCGTGAATTTTTCAAGTTGGAGATCTGGTCTTATGGAGGTCCGAGATTTCAAGACCGATTGAGCAAGGAAAACTTTCTCCAAATTGGAAAGGCCCTTATCGAGTCGTTGAAGTAATTCGAGCCAGATCTTATCGACTCGAACATTTGGACGGGCGATAGATAGCGCATCCGTGGAATGTAGACAATCTCTGCAAGTACTATCAATAAAGTCTACAATTTCTTTCACAAAAGGCTCTAGGGCTGCCCACTTCTGAAAGTCTGACTCCGGTCTGCAAAGGCTCTAGGGCAGCCCACTTTCGAAAGTCCGACTCCGGTCGGCAAAGGCTCTAGGGCAGCCCACTTCTGAAAGTCCGACTCCGATCGGCAAAGGCTCTAGGGTAGCCTATTTTTGAAAGTCCGACTTCGGTCGGCAAAGGCTCTAGAGCAGCCCACTTCCGAAAGTTCGACTCCGGTCGGCAAAGGCTCTAGGGTAGCCCACTTTCGAAAGTCTGACTCTAGTCAGCAAAGGCTCTAGGACAGCCCACTTTCGAAAGTCTGACTTCGATCGGTAAAGGGTTCGGACGAGCCGACGGATCCACACTTGGAAAGAAAATCCTAAGTAAATTGATCCGGTCAGAGCTACGGTTTGTCATCTACCACAACCACCTTCGGGTTCGCACGAGCTGACGGATCAACATTGGAAAAGAAAATCCTAAGATAACATAGTTCGGCTTGGGCTACTATCCGACGTCTACTCTGGAGGTCTGTCCATCCACTCAAATGAGCCGACGGATCCACACTTAGAAAAAATCTCAAAAGAAATTACTTCGACCATTCTTATCAGTCAACAACGCAGACATACACAGAAGACACTATAAAAAGTTCTATTAAATCAAAAGGTTCTTTACAAAATGGAAGGTCAGACCTTTACAAACATCTAGGTCTGACCCTCAGGGAGTACAGACAAAATATCAACTTCGACTTCCTCAACTTCGCCTGGAGCTCCGACGGGAACGATGGCTGCTCCCGCGTCGGCTTCGGCTGGAGTGTCTGATCTGACCTCCATTGCGATGACTTCTGTTGAGGCCTCGACCACGTCGACTGTCGGACCGGCCACCTTCGTGCTCACCTCTTTCACCGGCTTCGGCGGTGGAAGAAAGGAGAGGTCGAGTTCCGGAAAAGCAGCACTGACTTTCTCCAGACACTCCTCATACCCGTAGCCAAAGCCGACTGTGCCGGCCTTATTCATTTCCTCTACGAAGTCTTCGGAGGCCTTGTACTCTGTCATGGCTTTCTCAGTCGCCATCTTCATCAACTCCTGGGTCATCTTCAGCAGACCCTTGTACCGCTCTGCCACTGCCTGGTGACCCCTTGAGCGCCTCTTGGATTTGGCCAAGCGCTCCTCCTCCTCGGCCAGCCGGCGGGTCAGAACCTTCACCTTCTTCTTCCTACTCTTCAGCCTCGCCTCCCGGTCAGCCTCCCGGGCCAGTGATTCTTCAATCTGCTTCCTTTGGGCCTCCGACTCGGCCTGCAGGGCAGACAGTTCTCCTTCGGTGGCCCATAGAACGGACAGCTCTGTCCTGGTGGCAGTCAGTGCCACCCACGCGGTGTCCCTCGCCGCTTCCGCTGCCTCCGCCCTCTTGGTCAAGTGCTCCTTCAAATGGAGAAACTCGCCCAAGCCGTCGTCCATTAGCAGCGTATCTCGGAGGAGCTGCTGACAAACACACTGTCAGAAAATTATAAACGATAAAGCGAAAGCCGAAGGCCCGAATCTAAAACTTACCCCCAAGAGATGGTGAAGGGCACTTCTGGCGGCCTCGTTTACCGACCGCTCATCAACATCAGTAACAGCCCTCTAGAGCTGTTCTTTGACTTGTTCGGCATCATGGATAGCGCATCGCTTCTGGCGCTCCCCACTATCGCCGAAGTCTTCGGCTCTCCCCTTGACGGCCATCGGCCCCTCAGCTATTCGTTTCCCCCGGGCCGTCGGGGAAGTCTCTTCCATTGGTTCTAGTGGTGGAGAGGATGGAGTTATCTCTGCCTCGGTCGGGGCCAGGAGTTCCTCTCCCGCCCGAGCGGCTGACTGCTTGACGATGATGAACGCTCTGGTGCCATTGCCTTTCGACGATTTGCTAGTGGCACATCGTCATCCGACTCCACCGAAACCACTATGGTGGACGGCTCTTCCGTCCATTGCTTCTTTGGCCTTTCAGGTGCTGGCTCTGTCGCCCGTTGCCTCTTCGGCTCCCAGGGCGTCGGCTCAGAAATGCGAACGGCCCTCCTTTGTGCTGATTGTGCTGAGATGGTCGCCCGATCCGGCTTCATTTTTCTACTTGCCAATAAACGAGGCTGGGGTCAGTGACATCATCAAAACCAACAAGGGAAAGAGCAATAGGTCCCTCTCAATGGCCTCCGCCCTACCCAGCATCCGATGTTGGCAGATCCCAGCCCGATGGAGACTCTCCTCTTGGAGCAGAAAGCCAACAAAGCTCGGGTCTTCGTCGTTCAGCCTCTAGAAGTCAGCCTCATCGGCCCTCGATATTTTCCTTCCATTTGTGGCATTCAGCCTGGGCTCTTTCCATCCTGACTCAAAGCCCCATGGCTCTAAGCTATCTATAAAAAAATATCGGGACTTTCATTCGTGAATGGCTGACAGAAGCCCTCTTAGTATCTTCCGGCCGGGACGGGGGCTAAACACCCACCACTCCTGACTTCGGAAGTCTTGCTTTAAGAGGAAAAAGTTGGAAAACAATGATGGCCTTGCTCGATGTCGGCCTCCCGACAAAGAACCACAAAACCATAAATTACCCGAATATTGTTCGGGGTCATTTGGGAAGGCGTAATCCTATACAGGTTGAAAATCTGAAGAAAGAAGTTGTGGAGTGGAAATCGGAGGCCGGCTTTCAGATGATCCTCGTATATAAGAAGGGCTCCTAAGTTTAGTGGGCCGTTCACTCTACTCTCACGGATGGGGATGGTCAGATGCAAGGTGGAAGGAATGCTGTAAATGATCCTAAGGTTCTCCACCCTCTCCCGGGTCATGGTCGAAGAAATGTCATACGGGCCTGGTTCCCTGTTCCCACGAGTTGAACTCTGACTCCCAGAGGCCATCCTAATGGAGGCTACAGAAGAAGAGGAAGGTGGATGCAGAACTAACATGGACATCCGGTTTCCTAAAGAAGCTAGAGCAGCGGAAGATGGATGCTCTCTCTTCGAACCCAGATGCGGTGAAAAACTCCCTCTGGGTGTTCATCCCTCCCTTTTATAGGCGCCCAGGGGCAGCTTCCCAATGCCTCCCTCTTGCCACGATCCGACGGCAAACGACACGACTCCCGGATTTGGCGAGAATCCGATGGGACGCGCCGGATCGTATCTGGTTGCGATCCGCATGACCGTCAAAGCAATGGTGAATGGATCGCTTCAAACACCATGCCAAACGCTCGGATGCAGCCACGTGGTCCACATCGCGTCAGGAGCTTGACGAGCACGCGTTTCAGGACTGGCAGTCATTGTGCCGTACCAGTAATAACTGCCTCTCCTGCTACCACCAACCCGGCGCTGACACCTGTCCAAAGGTGAAGAACGGGGCAGAAGACGGCCGGTCCTAGCCCGTCAAATCAGACTCGCCATCATCCCGGGGACTGGCACATTTATTGCCTAGTAATGCCCTCGCCCTTCGAGCCGGCGAACTCGCTCGAAAGCCAAGGACAAAGGGGGCAACTATTATACCCTACCGGCTCACTGCTATACTGGACCGGTCCTCTTTGCGGTCCGTCCGGTCCGGTCCTTCTTTGCGGACCGACCAAGCTGCTCTTCCAAAGCTCCGATGGACACATCCCAGCCGAAGTCCGACCCACTGGAATAGAGGTCCGAATGACCCATCCCTGCTAGGGTCCGGCCCACTGTTCACCAGCCGAAGTCCGACCCATTGTAATAGAGGTCCGAACGACCCATCCCTGCTGGGGTCCGGCTCACTGTTCACCAGCCAAAGCCCGACCCACTGGAATAGAGGTCCGAACGACCCATCCCTGCTGGGGTCTTGCCCACTGTTCACTTTCGGAAGTCTCGACGGACACACTCTCTTGGAGGGCCAGTCGGCCCTCCCAATCGGCGTCCGACTGACTCACTTCAGGATCCAGAGAATTCCAGAAACCTCTTTCTGTTATAACGGAATCCTACCACATTAGTAGTTCTGCTCCACTACTCCCATAACGTTGCCTTACCGGGGTGCCACATGACCACTCTCCAGATTCTCCTAGGGGCAGATCGGTCTTTATCGGCCTCCTCTCCCTAACAAATTTTGGACTATTCTGCACCTATATAAGGTATCCGGAGGACCCTGTTTTGAGCTGAGTACATTCTCCCTTCTCCATACGCTGCTTCTCTAATTCATCCATTCTGTTGCCTTCATGCTCCTGCTAACTTAAGCATCGGAGTGTCTCCCGTCGGAATACCTCCGACGCTTTGGAAACTTTGTTGCAGGTCCATCGGGAAAGGAGCCCTCCAGCATAGCCGACTGAGCCCGGTCCAGGAGAAGTCACGGCAACAGTCAGTAACGACAATAACAATAGGATCCAGCAAGAGCAATGAAGAAAAATGCATTCATACATACATATATAACTAATAGATCAGACAGATCATCTAAATGCTCAGCTTCATCAATATAAAGTTTAATCTGTACTATAAGTTTTCAACCACTCGGAAAATACTGCCTTTTGCTATGGTTGTGTTTAACCTAACCTTAGACATATTAGTCCAACGGAATGAATTTGGTAAACCTATTAATAAACATCATATGTGGATATGACTACATGTATATCCAGGGTTTTCATTACTATTTCAAACTACTCGGTTCAGGACATACTGTACCGACCAAGAACCGATACTGTCCAGCCTTAAAAAATGGTTTAGAATCCGAACCAAAAAAATTGAGTTGAATCGGATCGGTATTGATCGATTTAGACCAGTATAACCTGGTTCAGTCTAGTTCGGGCTCGATTCGGACCAGTTCGGATCAGGTTCAGGTCAGTTTAGCGATCCTTACTTGAAAGGGAAAAGGAAGATAGTTTTTTTTCAATTCACCAAGACCGGTACATGTACCAGTATGGTATAGTATTGTATGATATCGTACCATATCGATTGTTGACTGGTACGGATCTTAATATCGGTTCAGCAATCCTTGCATATATTTATATCCACTTTGCAAAATGACTTACTTGCCAGAATGTTACTTATCGAGAAAGTAATAGATCAAAGCTTACTTTCATATCAAGCTTCATGTTTATCATATTTCAGCATCAAAAACTAAAAAAATTGATTGTGCGACAAAAAATTTGCGTTTACTGAGAAATACAGGCATTAATAAGAAAACCGTTGACAAAATTTTTGTGTATACTTGGAAAGCAAATGGCCGGAAACTAGTCATTATACTAATGATATTCTCAAAAATAATCAGAACAATCATGTTCTTGAAAAGCAATATCACAAACTTCTGATGGAAACTAAAGGAACATTTCCATTTTGAAAGGGAAGCATTCCTCTTCTAGTTGGTCAGGCTTTTCAGCAACTATTGTATCATGTTGTCTAAAACCTTAAATGCAGAAGGAACTAACATATGCTGATTGACTAGTATAGGTGCTAGATTATAACTAAGAACAATGTTCACTTGACAAACGAGCTCAATGGTGAAAACCAAGAGACTCTATTAAATGATTGTAACCTTGAATAAATTTAGCCTTGGAAAACACAAGAACTGCTGAAAACAGCAGCAGCAAAGCAGTTTGAATGAATGGGCATATGCCTGTGGAAAACAATGGAACCATCACATGACACAGAAGTCATCTGTCAAGTTCACCCAAATTGCCACTGTAATATAGTACTGCACCAAAATCAAGAATCTTCAAGAAAAAAAACAGTAACTTTCCATTTTCACATTTCAACCTCTTTATCAAGGATGCCATCCTCAAACAATCATGCCAACACAAAATTGCACCAGCATGGCATTTTAAAACAGAGAACCTTGGCCTCATTGCTTCTTACTGATATAGAGGCTCGTTATCATTTGATTCATTACAATACACTTTGATGGAATGAAATATGGTATAATTTCGTAAGCAAAACATCAGAGTTAGGTCTCAATGTTTTCTTTTACTGAAGCTTCTCCTATGTTCTAGATAAGGGTAGACCCTCTGGTATTCTAAAACAGCCCAAAACAGGTGCCTAAATGAGAACTCAGGCCATAAGGGGACTGGATTCTGCAAGTGGCTAAAAGTAGTTTGCCATAGAAGGAAATTACTCAGCCGAGTTTCTCCCGATGTCCTGATCACAATATCAGGATCTGGACAATCAGCTGTGTAGAAGTGCAGCTCCAAATCAGTGACTGAAATCGCACTATCCATGTTATCTGCCCAAATTGATTCATCAGTATAACTATTGCAGTACCTTTCTTGCATTCTGTCCCTCTTTTCGACAAATGATTCTTCAATGGCATGCACAATCTCATTTGTCGAGTTGTAGGCCACACATACTGAAAACACTGGTCCTGTGCTGCTGGCAGTGCTCGTCATTGCCTTCTCAGCTGCTAATCGTACTGGTTCGCTCAAAAGACTCAGGTTTCCGCAGAAATTAATTTTAACTCCATACTTGTTCACAATGCTTTCTTTTGTTAGCAATTCATCGATCTTCTCCTTTATCAGATCCATCAATGATTGAACCTCATCAGGTTGTCGTTTAAAATTGTCGGTACTGAAAGCAGACACGGTGACATACTTTACACCCATCTCATAGCAGTATTCAAGAGCTGAGGTGAGAGCTGCGAAACCAACCCTGTGGCCAGCACCTTTTTTGACATTCTTGCTCTTGGCGTATCTACGATTTCCATCCATGATAAATGCAATATGTTTAGGTATGGGACCAAAAGAGAGCACTGAAAACAGGCACTTACGTAGAAAGCACCATACACCTTTAAGGAAATTGGATGCACTGCTTTCACGATGCTTGCCCATTGCAAAATCCTACTAAATAAGAACACAAATACTCAGGTCATCAGTCACCAATAATAAATTTGGAAGACAAACTATGAAAGAACCCATCAATAATAGATAGTGGAATAGCATCAAGAACTCCCGATTTATTCTGAAGAACAATAACATTCCTTATGTTTTTCCTTTTCTTTAGAGAACAAAATATCATAAATTTGAGGATGAAATATCAACACATGATGAACTATCCTGATTTTATTTCTAAACATTATAATCTTATCAAGGAGTAGAGACAATTAGTAATACTGTTACTGTCTGAAAGTAACATAGTTCACATACTTCTAGATATGGTTCATCCCTCCCTTTGGCAGCTATAACAAACAAAAAATCTTCCATGCCCATACACATTACTACCTGAAATATTTGAAGGTAAACTATTTGATATGATAGATTCATTTTTTTTCTAAGTTTCTTGCATATTCTCGTATTATGTTCTCCCATAGAATATACCAGACATAAATCTAAAGGAGAATTAAGAGCAAGGAGCATAGCACCATTCTCACATGATGAAATCAGAGATTAAAATTTACTCTGGCATTAAAATCAGAAGAGCTTGTCATACAAACCAGAAATCTCCACATCTTCAAAGATTCATTTAAGCAAAAATCCTATCTATCAGATTTCATTTTTAGTAACAAATTATATGTAAATTGATTTGTATGAGAAAACTCATGACTATACCATCCAAAACTTGGACCTTGTGTCCAAAATGATTAATTTCTATAAAATTGTAAGGATGCAACTGTCAAGAGATAATAGATTCTTGCGGCTAATCCTAAACTTAGACTTTATTTTGCAGCCAGATAATGCTTGAACACATACACACACACATTGAAGTTTTTTCTCCTGATAATTGTTTTGGGCAGCTTTGATGGTTTCTCCAAAATTGTAGAAAACATTCAGGCATTCATCTGCCAAGAAAAAAAACACTGAAAATGAGATACTTCACCAAGGCACATGAAATAGTACCTAGAAATGACATAACTTCGATTGAATTAATTGAAACAATAAGTTTTGCAAGGGTGTTTAAGTTCAGTGCAGCATGGACCAGAAATTATGATGCACACTGCATCGTATTGTTTTGTATTTAAATCAAGCTTCCCAAATACAACCACAGCCGAAATTCATGAAGCTTGGAGAATTAATAGGAGTTGGTTATTTGAATGCATCTTTGTCAGACAATACTGGAATGACCAAACAGCAACATGACAAAATGCTTTCAATTTTCTTCATAGAAACAAATTATATATCTAGAGTAAGAGTCTTAGATAATAAAAATAATTATAGATGCTTCAAGCATGGGATATGGAAGAAAGATCTTTTCCACAGTTGTGGCAAATATAATGTGAGGTTGGTGCATATAATTAGTTCTTTATGCCCTCCACTTCTGTTTTAGTGGTGGTAGATTCTTGAAAGCAAGAAATCCTAGACACAATATTATCTATGAATGGAAGGATGCCTAGACCCTTAAAGTATTAAGTTATAGCTTAACAGAATTCCAAATTTGTAAATGAAGGTCCTTGGTCAGGCCATCAAATACTGTGGATCTGGGGAACTATAGAAGGATGACAAGCAAACAACAATTATCTCAAGGAAAATGTGAAACCTCCAGTTTACAATTAATTGATACAAATTATTTGGACAATAATTTGTAAATATTTACAGTATCATCTGGAAACTATATAACAAGTTATAATATTAATTCAGTAATGGAGCACATGGCAACCTAGGTAGGTGCTCGCTTAATGCAGGTTGAGCATTGAGTGAAACAACATACAATTAAAGCCAGCATTGATGAGAACGCCATGGGAACTTCACCATACGATTCGATTAGGTTATGGGCGAAAACTACTAGTTAACAATGCTTGACTAGGAACTTTTTCCCGATAACTCCACGAAGTTCTCCTGTGTCAAATACAATAGATAGAGTCTCTTCAAATCAATCAATACATTACTAAATTAACGAAGAAGAAAACAGGTAGAAAATCTATGATCTAAAGCTTGTTATCCTTGTATCTTAACATCCAAACCAACGATTTTTTTTTTTTTTTTTTTAAGCCATTCAATGGATCTATTCTGCTCCAATGCGGTAGAAAAATATTGAAAAATGCAAGCAATCGATAAATAAAATCCAGCCACCAAACCTTCTTTTTAATCCTTTTTGAAAAAGGATGAAGTTAAGAAAAAAGAGAAGAAGAAAGCTTCAATTTTTGGGCCGGTTCGCTTAAAAAAAAGCCACGGATGTGGTAAGAAAATCAGATTAGATAGGTCAAAAACACGAGATCGAGAAACGGAGCGTGGACAAAAAGATCGCGGACATGGCGAGAGAGGAAAAGAGATGGAGAAACAGGGGAGGGGATGGGCGTACCTTGATCTCGTTGAGAAGAGAGGGAAAAGCCTGGACGGGGGCGGCGACGGTCGCCGGCCGGCCGGCCGGCGGTGGCGACAGCAGTAGAAATATTAACTTCTGCCCTTCACGTAAACAATTTTAATTTCGTGATCTACCTTTACTCTAAATCGATCGATATTGACGATGATGCGCATGCGCTCGCTTTGTTCTTGTTTTGCCATAGTCGGAAATATTTGGGTGATACTCGTCGTTAGGATACCAGGACGTAGCACCGTGGTTCGCGAATAAAGGATCTCCAGCCCAGCTTCTCCGGTTGATGTCATCGTCTACGTCTTGGATACGGGTATATCTTCCGTAGATTTTAAAACTATCGATGTTTGTCCTCTCGGTTAGCGAATTAAACAAAAAATTATTTTTTCCTTTGTCTTGGCATGGGCTTTTGTGGAAGAATAAATCGATCAAATGGTTTCTCAAATAGAGCGAAACAAAAATAATAACTCAGCTTTATTCAGTCATGATAGCCTCAAATTTTTTTTTCTTTCCTTTTTTTTTTTGGTAGCAAATGAAGTACTAACTGTATTAGAGATGAACAGCAAGTGTTTACAAGGTAGCCACGACACCAATTTAGATTAAAAAAAAAAAAAAAAAAAAGAGAGTATGTGAAGAGAACTATCCCAGAACCGACATGGAAACAAAGTATCAAAGTTAGAAAATCACATTGCACGAGAACACACTTGACCTGGAGTATAGCATACCCGATTGGAAAGCGGCTCATTACGAGCCTGCCAAATAGGCCAAAGTACATATGCAACAAATCCTTTTTGATTTTGATCCACCAAGGCATTAGTCATAAGTCCAAATACAGCCGGTAAATCAGAAAACGAAGAGGATACGTGATGTGTGCACCGAATATAAAGTCAACAATGCTTTGCAAAAGAACAAGTAAACATACAAGTACAATCTTCCATCTGATCAGAACATAAATCATGGCATTGTGAGGAAATAGGAATAAAAGCACGATGAGCAACAGAAACTTCTTAGTTGGTAAGCGTTCCAAAGACAGTTGCCAACAAAATATTTGAATCCGAGGAGGAACATGCAACTTCCAAATCCAAAGGAAAGATCACCGAACTGTGATGTTTACTGAGAATTAGATAAAAAAAAGCAGTATCTTCAAGTGAAACCATATTCAGTTTAATTAGAATTTCTCCACACTAATTTATCATCCCATCCACAATGGTGAACGAGTAGAGATATCACCCGGTCAACTAACTCAACTGAGAACAAATTATTCAAAGACCCAATGTCCCACCCTCTAGAAATGATAATTAAACTAGACATTCCAAGACCACTTCGCAAACACAGTTGATCAACATTAACATGAGTAGGCCAAGCATTTGATGGCATCGATAGTTATCAAGTCATAAACATTAATAGACTGCCCCGAGCCTACACTCCACTGAAATTGAAATAGAAATTGAACAAGGAGAGCAACATCACAATTTTTTTTTTTCTCCAGATAATAGAGCTCTGACGTAGCTTATGATAATTAACCTAAGACCCAGAAAAATGATATTTAGCCTTGACAGACTAAGCTTATTAGGAGTTGGCGCAAGAATCAACCGGACAGTAAATTTATACAAACATTAGCATCTTCTTGTGAATAAAGAAGTAAGATCCAAACCTCCAAACACTTTTAGTTAACACACCTGATCCCAAGTGATATGATGAAACCCCAACATGCCGAAGGATGACCCCACAAAAAGGCTATAATTTCTTTTTTTAACTAATTAATAATCGAAGCACGAAGATGAAATGCCAATAATGTATATAAGGGGAGAGAAAAGAACAGTTTGAATTAAAGTGCCCTAGTCACAAAAGATAAAGTCCATCATTTCCAATTATCAATTTGATGAGAAACTTTATTGATCATAGAATGAAAAATCTAAGAACCAAACCCTTTCCTTGATATCGGCACACCTAGATATTGTCAAGCCAAATTCTGTTCCCTAATATGAAAAAGATTACAAATAGAAGATTTGATTCAAGCCAGAGTAGATGAACTAAAAAAGATGTGTGACTTAGAATAGTTAACCAACCAACTAGAATGATGATAGTAAGCATCAATAAGAGCAGCTAAACAAACTGCATTGTGAATGGTATCATGGGCAACAAGCAAATAGTCATCAGCATAAAAAACATGTGAGATAGGACCATTTTGTGTTCTATAAACTCTTAGAAGATGATTAGAAATAATGACCTTCAACAACAAAAAAAAAACTTTAGAGATAATATCTCACGTCCCGGCTCGATGCCCAAGCTAAGCATATGGCAAATGGCTGCATATCCTTAGGATTTAATCCCATCGAATATACAAGGCCTATCCATCAAATCAACATCCAAGTAGTGGTAGAAAATAAATTCATTAATTAATTATTTATTTTTAGAGTTTTTCATCAAAACTAACAAGTTGATAAAATTCAACTAAAAATCTAGGATACAGTGTAAACAAAGTTCAACTAAAATTTAATATAAAACATAAACTAAGATATTAATACCTAAATCCTAGCTCCTCACTGACTGGTCCCAAACCCAATTAATCTTCCAAATCTATAACTAAAATATAAGAAATAGGGAGTACACTTTACAGACTCAGTAAGTTATCATCTATTTCAATATATACATAAATATGTCAACAACCATTTGCAAACATAAATAAATCATACATAACAGAATAAACAGTACCCTAACAAAATAAAATGCAACATCATGTTAATATGCACATTCAATTAACAAACAACACAACCATAGATGGCCAACCATATATACTTTACTCTCCAGTCCCTCTAACTATAGCCATGATCGGTCCGTGGCTAACTCCGAAAGAGACTAGATTCTGACTATATATATCGTCCACCGGTCATATACCAGTGATCGTCCTATTGGAGGCCCGAAAGAAAAACTAGCTATGATATCACACGAGGAATTATGCATACTCAACATGTGCCATGACAAAATCCAAAAAGAAACTAGCTCCTAACTATATATACCATCCATCTGTCATGTGCTAGTGATTATCCCACTTGAGGCCTGGAAGGAAACTAGCTCTGATATCACATAAGGAATCATGCATACTCAGTATGTGCCATGATAAAATTAAAAAAAAACTAGTTCCTAACTACACATACCATCCGCTGGTCATGTGCCAGTAATCGCCCCATTGAAGGTCCGAAAGGAGACTAGGTCCTCGTGTAATCATAGTCGAACTAGAGATCGTTAACACCAAAAACATCATAATTTATGCAATTCAATGCAGCTCAATTTATGCTAAATATATTTAACATTACATAACAATCATAACATACTATAGAGCATATTTAGTATGTAATACTAGAGGTTAAGATAACTTACTTGAAAAAACTCTATCAATATATGACATGTTCGAGTCTCAACTCTAATACTGCTCTATCGACAAGAAAGATGAAAACTCTCGCAAGATTAATTATATAATTAATTTTCTATCTAAAATAAACTAGTATAGAAAAAATGGCTCTTAATCTAATTAGGATTTGGCTTAAATTACTAAAAGAGTTGGTTCAAATTTTATTATTATTTTTGATATTTTATTTTTCTCTTCTTCCTTCTCTTTTTTCTCTCTCCTCTCTCTCTTCTTTCTTTTTTCTCTCCCTTATTTTTCTCTCCTCTCTCCCTCCTCTTCTCTCTCCCTCTTTCTCTCTCTTTCTTTCCTCTTCTATCCTCTCTCTCCTCTTTTTCTTCTCTTTCTCTCTCTTCCTCTTTTTTCCTCTTCTCTCTCCTCTTTCTCTCTCCTCTCTCTTTCCTCTTTCTCTCTCCTCTCTCTTTCCTCTCTTCTTCTTTCTCTCTCTCCTCATTTTTTTCTTTTCTTTTTTTTCTCCTTCTTTCTTTTTCTTCTTCCCCGGCTCCCTCCTTGGCTTGACTAAACAGGCCTCCCATAGTTCCCAGAAGCCATGGGAGGTGGTGGATAGGGAAGGGGGATCACCAGACATTGCCGGATGGAGGGTGATCGGGTGGTGGTCACTGGCATCAGCTCGGTTCAAGGAACTTGAAAAATTGATGAAGTTCTTTTCTTTCTAAGAGAAATTTAAAGAAAGGGGACTCACCGGCATTGTCAAGGCTACTAGCTGCTCATTGAAGAGGAGGAAAATGGCAGCAAGAAGCTCAGTGTGTGCTTTCTTGGTGGCGGTGAAGGGAAAAACACTTATAGAAAAATGAGGGAAGATTCCTTGCTGTTCGGGGAAGGGACTTGATCGAAAGTTCCATTCAACTCCGTCACGCCTCCGGCCGTCTCTTCCCTTCCTACAGCATCCCTCTATCCCCTCTGGTGATCATTTCGGTTGAACAAATAGGGGATGAGATCCCCTGTTTTGGTGAGTTTTTTTTTTCGCATTGGATTGAAGTCGGCTGGATTTGCTGACTTTAGCCCAAAAAATTCGGTTCTCACATAATATGCAAAGTAAGAAGAAAAAAGACAACCTTGCCGAATTCCACAATTGTCATGCCCCGAATCTAGTACTAGAATCGGCAATGTGACTGGATGCACAATCCTAGGTATTACCTTAGAAATTATGCGAGGCCTATCCTTCAATTCAATATCCAAGCTATGGTAAAGAACAAATTTTAGTAATTATTTCTAAAATTTTTTTATCAAAGTTAACATAGAAATAAAATTCAACTAAAATTTAAGATAAATCATAAAATAAGGGATTAACACCTAAATCCTAGTTCCTCATTGATTGGTCTCAAAGCTCGATTGATCTTCCGGATCTGTATCAAAGATAAAAAAATAGGGTATGAGCTTAACAAGCTCAGTAAGTTATCATCACCTCCAATATACATACATAAATATGTCATTAATAAACAACAAGCATCAACACATCATACAAACAAGATATCCAGCATCAAAATATTATAGCCAACAATATTATGCAAATGTGTATACTTAATGCAACCGACATGACTATGGATGGCCAACCATTTACTTTACTCTTTTAGTCTCTCTGACCATAGCCACGATCGACCCGTGGCTAGCCCCGAAAGAGAATAGAGTCATAACTACACATACTGCACATCGGTCATGTGCTAGTGATCGCCCCACTGGAGGCCCGAAAGGAAACTAACTCTGATATCACACGAGAAAACATGCATCCCAAGCATGTGCCAGCAACTGCCAGCATGGCTAAAAACAAAATAATGCAACTAGCTCCTGTGTACAGATACCTCTCATCGGTCATGTATCAGTGATAGCCTCACTGGAGGCCCAAAAGGAGACTAGATCCTCGTGTGATCATAGTCGGACTAGAGAGCACGCACACCAACATAATGCATGCAACATAATGCAATCCAATGCAGATTAAAAAAAAATACTATAGATATTTAATATTTCATAAATACATAACATATTTGGCATATAATACCAGAGATCAAGATAACTTACTCGAAAGGATTCTATACTGTCTATTTGAACCTTAACTCTGATATTGCTTTATTGACAAGAAAGATGGAGACCCTGACAAGATTAATTATATAATTAATTTTTTATCTAAAATAAACTAGCATAGAAAAATAATTCTTAGTCTGATCTGGGTCTTGACCTAAATTCCAAAAAAAATCAGTTCAAATTTTATTATTATTTCTGACAATTTTTTTCCTCTCTCTTCTCTCCCTTCTCTCTCTTTTTTTAAAAATTTATTTATTATTATTTTATTTTTTATTTTTTTTCCTGATCCTCTTCCCTCTTTTTTTTTTCTCTTTTTTTTTTCCTTTCTTCCCTAATCCTCTTTCCTTTCCCTCGGCCCGTGCTCATCTCCCTTGCTTCGATGAGCCGGAGAAGGGCGGCGGTCCACTGGAGCTTCCCGGATGAAGTAGGGACGAGTTGCAACCTCACCGGTGGTGGTCAACCACTGGGATAGAGAGGGAAGAGGTGGGGCTCCGCCCCCACACTGCTACCATAACCAAATCCAAAAACTACCAAAAGAGACCAAAAGAGAGAGCAATCTTACTGGCGATGATCTCGAAGCCATTGGCCACCGTAGGAGGGGAAGAAATTTGGAAAAAGGTCTCGATAAAGGGGTGGAGATTTAAAGAAATTGAGAGCTTTCGTTGCCATATAGGGAACGGAAACTTGATCGATCGAGTTCCCCTTTGCCGTATAGGGAATGGAAACTCGATCGATCGAGTTCCCCTTCCCCCCATGACTATTGTCGGCTGCTCCTCCACCTCAACACGACCCTCGTTCCGGTTATTTCGACGATCATGATGGTCGGATAAACAGGGGTTCTGCCCCCTATTTTTCGTGCTCTCTCTTTTTTTTTTGGATTCGCTTTGAAGTCGGCGAAGGCTGCCGACTTCAGCCCACTTAGCCCAAAAATAAGTGGGCCTTACATTCTCCCCTCCTACAAAAAAATTTCAACTTCGAATTTTTTTTTAAAAAATCTAAGTCTTTCGAAATTTAGATATACATAATCAAATACTTACAAGTACCATTTTGTCCAAATTCGATAATCCCAATAAGAACCTCCATTCTTCCATTACAATACATTTTAAATTACTCCTAATATCTTTAGTCCACTATACTTCTGCTATGCACTTTGAGATAAATTTTCAAATCATCAAATATCTTTCAATATCCTAATTCTATGCCACTCTCACTAACTAAGACATCTTGATCTTAAACCTTTGCTCTAATACCACTCTATCACATCCCGAATACAGTACTGGAATCGGCAACACAACTAGCCACACAACCCTAGATATCACTATCGAAATCATGCCAGGCCTATCTTTCAATTCAATATCCAAGCAATGGTAAAGAACAAATTTCACTAATTATTTCTAGAATTTTTTTATCAAAGTTAACATAGAAATAAAATTTAACTAAAATTTAGGATAAATAATAAAATAAGGGATTAACACCTAAATCCTAGTTCCTCACTGATTGGTCCCAAAGCCTGATTGATCTTCCGGATTTGTAACTAATGTAGAATTTTCTAATTAAATCACCAGCGCACAGTGTGCAGAGTAGCACGTCCGACGAGTACGGGTCAATCCCACAGGGAAATGGGTTTTTGAACTATGTTCTAATCCCTTGCTAGGCAAGCTGCAACAAGAATTGGATATTAGTTGCTAAATTATTCTAAGGTAGTAACTTCAAAATCTCAACAATTAAAATAATCCTAGGATCTTTGAATCCACTAGACTGATGACTAAAAAGCCTTTCTAAGGTTTCCTTCCCTTTAACTTTTTCTCTTGTATTACTCAAGTATGGATTATGAATGGGCTCTGACCCAACAATAATCCATCAAGGGTATTTACAAGAAAAAAATTAATATGAGCCTATTATCTAGAACCCTTCTTGCACTAAGTCAAATATGAACTATAAAGGGATTATGACCCAATAATAATTTATTAAGATTAGTGGCAAGAGGATCAAAGAAAAAACTCTAAAGAATTTAATACAGAAAAAGATCCCAAATATAGAATTTCTAATCAAGGTATAGTTTCATCGCGATCCTAGAGTAATCGCTTAGCTAGACATGATTAAAAAAAATAACTTTAAAAATTATTTAAAGATTTATATTATACTACCCGCAGATATTACTAATCTAAAGATTTGAAGAAATGTAACTATATTAATTGCAAGAAATTAAATCACAGAAAATTAAACTATCTTAATTACAGAAATAAAAGTAAAAATAAAAGAAAACTATCATAATTACAGGATTGGAAATAGCATATAATAAATTTTGCAAGAAATGAAACTATCATAGTGCAGAAATTAAAATAACAAGAATAAAAATAAATTAACAAACCTGTATTACTAAAACAAATTAAATATTCATAAATAAAATAACTCTTGTCAACTAAACTCTCAGGCTCTCGGCTCTTGGGAAAATAAAATAAAAAAAACTAGGAATGAAAAACTCTCTAACTCCTCGAGCCTTCCGAAGCCTCTCGTATTTAAAGGAAAAGAAGGAGCGGAAATTCCGCGTCGGACTCTCCTCTCAGTTGCTTCCGGGTCTCCATCATCGTTCCTGTAGCAAACTCCATCACCGCGGTCTTCTACATTATCCGGAACCTTCGCACAGTCCCGATGTTATCCGCAGAGTTGTGGTTGATCTCTTCTTCGTTTCTTTTCCCATCCCCCGACAACAGGAGGTGCAGATGGCTATGGACACCATGTGAGGAGTGTCCCGGCGACTGGGAGAGTGTTCCGGTGACTTCCCCCGGCGAAATCGTGGCTTGAGGAGGCCTGTGGTCCACGGCTCTGCTCCGTGGACCAGCTACCATGGAGGATGTGGACCATTGGATTGTTATGTGAACCGTTGAGCTGGTTCACTTTGAACCAGTAACTTGAATCCTATGCTTTAAAAATCGTGCTATTCATGGATTAACCCTTCAAAATTTATTTCCCAGCTTAATTGAAGTCCGAATTGTGCGCCATTCACGCTGTTGGATCCCAAAAATTATGCTATTCACGTTGGTGAAGTTCAATCATTTAAAACACTACATAAAAATATAAAATTTAATCAAATAAAAATATTTTAATATATAACTTAATGCTTTAATATTTAATTTTTATGTATTTATCACTTCTCCCAACTTGAATCTTACTCATCCTCGAGTAAGGATAAAAGATAATTCATGAATTTTTATTAGAAATAATTAAGGAGCCTACTAAAAACTCTTAATACCATATACAAGTTTATTCGGACTTAAAAATTACTCTCATACCCTTCTTATAACTAGAAGATTTCTCATTAGATAGCAAATGAAATGAATCATTGGGATATTAATAGTTTCAAGTAAATTTGTTAAGTGTGAACTCCTCATTTCTCTAAATTATTCTTGACCACTTCTATTGTTATTTCCAAATCTTTTTCTTTCTTGGGATGGTGAGATATCGTTTTAGTGCAAGGATGTTCCTCTTATTATTACACTTTCACTCTCTATTTTTTTTTTATATAGACCGTGTAATGTCTTAATCTCTTAAGCTTTCTATCTGACCCTTGTAATAGTTTTTGACCAATGTCTTCCAGATCAGTTGACCTTAGGGCACTAGGTGTAGAACACCCCTTGGACTTACTGGCTTGAGTCAGAAAGGCTACAAATCAAAACTGGCTGTAAGGAAATGTTTCTTCACATCTCGCGAGACTTAACCGCTTACTTAGGTGAAGAGGCCTAGTTACTCGGTGAAACGATGTTCAGAACTTGCTTTTATTAACTCTATCTCTCTTTTTTTTTAATAAAGGAAGTTTTGCATTTAACAATACCCACACATACTTAAGAAGTAAATTCTTTTTCTTTGCGAATAGGAGGATTAGAATTATCCAAAAATTTGGTTTCATTCTTACTTACCATTTTTACTTGAGTATATTAATATTTAATCCCTCAATATTTAAAGAATTATCTAGATATTCAATCAACTACTATTCAAAGTGTGTGATTCATCCTAAGTCCAAGGTCAACAAATATAAGATATTAAGGTGAAGGTAGCTCCAAATATTTATTCATTCAACTTATTATCCCTCCTCACAAATAAAAATAATTCTAGATGTATGCATGATATAGAGTAAAAGGAAACGAAGACACCTGAGGAATTTCCTTGAGATCTCCTCCCAACTTAGCTGATAGAGCTTTATTCAAGTCAAACTCTGCTAAACCTAACAATATTAAAAAGAAAATTCATTAGACAGAAAGAAAGAAAGAAGCTGGGTTGCCTCCCAGAAGCGCTAAGTTTAAAATCTTCAGCCAGACTTGACAACAAGCTAGTCAAGATATGGCGGTTCATAAAGAACCATGGCTTCCTGTATAGATCATGTGGGGAATTCCAAGAATGGTTTTAATCGTTGACCATTAACTTTGAAAATAATACCATTGCTTGGATTTTCAATTTCTACAGCTCCATGTGGAAAGACTTCTTTAACTAAGAAAGGTCCTATCCATCTAGACCTAAGCTTTCCAGGAAAAAGGTGTAACCTCGAATTGTATAATAGAACTTTTTGTTCAGGAGTAAAAGATTTTCTGTGAATTGCTTCATCGTGAAATACTTTCGTTCTTTCCTTGTATACCTTAGCATTCTCATAAGCTTCATTTCTGAGTTCTAATTCATTAATTTGAAGCTTCCTATGGTTTCCAGCTAAATCCAAATCCATGTTTAACTTCTTAATTGCCCACATAGCCTTGTGTTCCATTTCAACGACAAGTGACATGATTTTCCAAACACAATCCTATAAGGAGACATTCCTAGGTTGGTCTTATAGGCAGTGCGGTATGCCCAAAGTGCATCAACTAATTTCAAAGATCAATCTTTTCTATTGGCATTAACAGTCTTCTCCAAGATTTGTTTGATTTGTCTATTAGATACCTCTACTTGCCCACTTGTTTGAGGATGATAAGGTGTGGCCAATTTGTGGGTAACATTATATTTCTTCATCAAAGTGGCAAAGTGTCGATTGCAAAAATGTGTCCCCCGATCACTAATGATTGCTCTAGGAGTACCAAAACGGGAGAGAATGTTTTCCTTGATAAATTTGATGACCACTTTGCTATCAGTGGATCTACATGGAACAGCTTCTACCCACTTAGATACATAATCAACAGCCACTAGAATATATTCATTCCCAAAAGAGGCAGGAAATGGTCCCATAAAATCTATCCCCCAGACATCAAAAATTTCAACCACCAAGATTGGATTGAGTGGCATCATATCTTTCTTGGTAATTCGACCCACTTGTTGTCATCTAGCATAATTCTTACAATATACATGTGCGTCCTTAAATAAATTTGGCCAATAAAATCCACACTGAAGTACTTTGGCAGCTGTTTTCTTAGATGCAAAGTGACCACCACATGCCTGGTCATGACAAAATGATAGAATACTTCTAACCTCATTATCCGAGACACACCTCCTAATGATCTGATCAGGACATTGTTTGAACAAATAAGGATCATCCCATACGAAATACTTCACTTGGGCAAAGAATTTATGTTTGTCCTGAGTGGTCCAATGAATGAGAACTTTATCAATGGCTAAATAATTGACAATATCAGCATACCAAGGTTCAATGGACACAGACAAGAGTTGTTCATCCGGAAAATCATACCAAGGTTCAATGGACATAGACAAGAGTTGTTCATCCGAAAAATACTCATTGACAGGTGGTTCACTAGATGGTTCAATAATGATTCGGGATAAGTGATCTGCTACAGCATTCTCTGTTCCTTTTTTATCTTTAATTTCTAGGTCAAATTCTTGTAGGAGTAAGATCCATTTTATTAACCGTGCCTTAGCATCTTTCTTTGCTAAAAGATGTCGGATGGCTGAGTGGTCAGTATAAACAATAGTGTGCGACCCAACCAAGTAGGACCTAAACTTCTCTAAAGCAAAGACAACAGCTAGGAACTCCTTTTCTGTGGTTGTGTAATTAAGTTGCGCATCATTCAAAGTTTTACTCGCATAATAAACAACTATAGGCAACTTATTAATCCTTTGACCTAACACTGCACCTACAGCATAATCAGATGCATCGCACATGAGTTCAAAAGGTTCGGTCCAGATAGGTGGATGGATGATAGGAGCAGAAATAAGTGTCTTTTTAAGAAATTCAAAAGACTCTAAGCACTCAGGAGTAAACTTAAATTTTGCTTCCTTTGCTAATAGGTTTGTCAACGGGCGAGCCACTTTGCTAAAATTAGATATGAACCTTCTATAAAATCCAGCATGTTTTAAAAATGAATGAATTTCTTTAACAGACTTGGGTGGTGGAAGACTTGCAATCAGGTCAACTTTAGCCTTGTCAACTTATATTCTCTTTTTTGATACTACATGGCCAAGCACTATACCTTCTCTAACCATGAATTGACATTTCTCCCGATTGAGAACTAAATGCTTCTCCTTATATTTTTCCAAAACTAGCCTCAAATGGTTTAAACATTCGGAGAAGGTAGGGCCAAAGACAGAAAAGTCATCCATGAAAATTTCTAGAAATCGTTCAACCATGTCAGAAAAAATGCTGATCATACATCTTGGAAGGTTGTTGGTGCATTACATAACCCAAGGGGCATTCGCCTATATGCAAAGATTCCGAATAGACGTGTAAATGTAGTCTTTTCTTGATCTTCAGGAGCTATGGAAATCTGATTATAATCGGAGTATCCATCAAGAAAATAGTAAAACTCTTGTTCGGCTAACTTCTCTAACATCTGATCAATGAATGGCAACAGAAAGTGATCTTTTCTTGTTGCCGCATTCAATTTCCTATAGTCTATACATACCCTCCACCCCGTTTGGGTCCTAGTTGGGATGAGTTCATTTGCTTCATTTTGGACCACTGTTATCCCAGATTTCTTTGGTACAACTTGTACAGGACTCACCCATGAACTATCAGATATGGGGTAAATGATTCCATTATCCAGCAACTTCAAAATTTCCTTCTTGACTACATCCTTCATGGATGGATTCAATCTTCTCTGGGCATCTCTAATTGGTTTAGCCTCTTCCTCTAAATGTATCCTATGTTGAACTATGGAAGGACTTATTCCCTTAATGTCTACCATGGTCCAGCCTATTGCTTCTTGACTATCTCTCAAAACGGTTAACAACTCCTCCTCTTGTTTAGGATTTAGGTCTGAGGTAATAATTACAGGCAACGTTTCATTTGGACCTAAATACACATACTTAAGATGCTTAGGAAGGGGTTTCAACTCTAACTTGGGTGCCTCTTCTATTGATGGCTTGTTTGATGATTTAGCCATTTCCAATAATGTTTCAGTAGGAGGCTCCCACCTCTGGCCATTTTTATTATCTTCAAATATTTTCTCTAAATTCTCATCTTCATGGGTTGGCCAGATACTAGTCTCCTCAAAATCGACTTCTTCTTCGCTAATGTCTATAGGTTCATAAACTTCATCTTGAATTATACTAACATTAGCATGCTTATTCCAAATTAAATATGTTCAGATCAATAGTCATATTCCCAAAGGACAGTTTCATAAGTCCATTCCGACAATTGATTTCAGCATTAGCTAAGAATGGTCTTCCTAAAATGACAGTGATATGACCTTTAGAATTCAATACCGATTCAATCTCCAAAATGATAAAATCAATCAGAAAAATGAAATTTCCAACCTTAATCAAAATATCTTCTACCATTCCCTTAGGGATTCTGAGAGATCGGTCTACTAATTGTAATATAATCCCTGTTGGCTGAAGTTTCCCCAATCCCAATTGCTCATACACTGAATAGGGCAAAATGTTCACACTAGCTCCTAAATCAAGTAAAGCCTTCTCGATATGGGTTTCTCCTATGATACAAGAAATTGTTAGAGAACCTGGATCCTTACACTTTATAGGCATGTGACTCAATAGGTAGGAGCTCACACTTGCTGCTAAGAAAGCTTTTTTTGGTACATTAGTGGTTTTTTTCTTGGTACAAAGATCTTTTAGGAATTTGGCATAAGTTGGAACCTGTTGGATCATGTCTAGAAGAGGGATATTAACTTGAACTTGTTTAAATATCTCCAACATTCTATCTAAATATTCCAATTGTTTGTTAGACCTTAATCGATTTGGTAAAGAAGCTTTAGGAATTATTGGTACCTGATTCAGTGCACTATCATTTTCAGGAGCTTGAGTTTGTAATGTAGGTTGTTCATTGGATGGCTCAGCAGATTTAGTAGTTGAATCTTCTCTAATATCAGACGCTTCTACCTGATTATCCACTTGTTTCCCTGATCTTAATGAATGAATAGCATTCACATGATCAACTTGATTTCCTTGTTGGGATCGTGGACTAGTTGGGTTGGGCTCAGGTTGGCTAGGTAACCTACCTTGTTCTCTTTCAGCAATGGTAGATGCTATTTGACCCACTTGCATTTCCATTCGGGCTATGGTTTGGCTCGTGGTTTGCATAAAATTATTCATTGTAGCACCGGTGTCAACATTAGATTTGGCTAAGGCTTCCAGGCTTTTTTCTAAAGCGCTAAGCTTCTTTTCATTAATATTGAAGCCCGATGGTGGTAGGTTGTTCATCATAGGATTAGGCCTTGAGTTTTGTTGATTAAAACTTAGACCGCCTATATTTGGGTTCTGTGACCATGAAAAATTTGGATGATTCCTCCATCCTGGGTTATAGGTGGGTGCATGGGGATTGTTCATTGGTCTCTGGAATGTAGCATTCACTTGTGCACATCCATTATCTATTTGGTTCATCAGGAAGGGACATTTTTCAAAGACATGGTCAGATGCATTGCACCCATTGCACATGGTTGCAGGCACTTGATTAATACTGGCTGGTCTTTGAAGTTCTAAGGCCTCTAACCTACGTGTCAGTGTTGCAATTTTGGCTTCAGCAGCTAGAGTAGTTTGAACTTGATGGATTCTACCTCTTGATGGTGTGGATCTTTTTGGTTCCCTAGTTGTTTCCCATTGTAAACTTTTCTCAGCTAGGTCCATCTTTCTGGTTCCCTAGTTGTTTCCCATTGTAAACTTTTCTCAACTAGGTCTTCTAAGAATTGCCAGGCTTCATTGGGTTCTTTATACATGAATTGGTCTTTATACATGAATTGGTCTTAACACATAGACTCTAGCATAGTTCTCGAATTAGAATCTAAACCCTCATAAATGATTTGGCATAATCTCCAGGTTTCTATTCCATGATGTGAACATTGGATCAAGAGATTCTTAAAACGGTCAAAATATTTCCAGAATGACTTACCAGCTAATTGATAAAATTGATTTATTTCATTTATAATCTTAGCTATCTTATGTGAGGAAAGTATTTTTTTAGGAACGTTCTAACAAATCCCTCCCAGGTTGTGATAGATTGATTTGGGAGACCATAAAGCCATTTCTTTGCACTATCCTCAAGGGCAAAGTTGATTAGTCTCAGCTTGATTTCGTCCTCAATTAACTGTTGCAATCTCATTGTTGCACAAACCTCTTCAAATTCCCTAATGAATAAATATGCATCCTCTATTCCAGTGAATTCTGGAAGCATATTAATGATCTGAGGTTTAATTTCAAAGTTATTTGCAGTGGGTTGTGGCAACATTATACAGGATGGTTGGATGGAACCAACTGGATAACATAAATCCTTAAGGGTTTGGGGTTGATTCACAATATCCATTGTTGGATCTGAAACAGGAATTAGATCAACTCTAATTAGTCGACCTGATAGTCTTCTCCAAATAGGAGTTGGAAAATTTACAATATTCTCGATATTCTCAATTTTTTCTAAATTTTAGATTTATATATTTTTTAAAAACTTAATATATATTTTTATATGTTTTTTTTTATCAAACAAGTTCACATAAATTAATTCTATTCTAAGGTAACATAAATATAGACAGCTCCTAACTGTTCCAAGTTAACCTTTGGGCACTCCAAGTTCAACCAATGCACCAAATTGACTAGGTAAGTGTAAGGTTAGCGAAGGTCCCCTTGTTGCTTGCCTTAGATACTAATTAAAAATTGGCCAGGTAAGCGGAACCAGAGCACTTTCCTTCGAGACTTAATCCCTGAACCACTTTCCTAGATACCAATTTAGTGATTGAATCTAGCTTGGTATAACCCTTAGGTCTCCTTGTCCTATTGAGCTCGGATGTCCCTAGAGTCAACGTCTAATTAATTTTATTTAGAGGCTTGGGTTAATGCAAATGAAGGAGTCTGATTTGTAGGCTAAGAAAAGGTAATGAAATCTCCACCTTATCTTATTTAGGGTTTGTGCCCTTAAAATGATTTAAATATGCTATGCACAATGAAAAGGAAACCAAACAAATTTAAATTTAAAACTAAAATAAGCTAAACTAAACTAAGATAAGATAAACTAAGATGAGATAAACTAAGATGCTAAAATAAAAATAATAATTTAAACTCACCTGGCTTCCAGCACTCACCAACTTTAAAAAAAATAAAATAGATTAAACTAAAGCAAGAATTTAAAACATAATTAAAAACAAACCACTTCCCCGGCAACGGCGCCAAAAACTTGATGTGGAATTTTCTAATTAAACCTCAAGCGCACAGTGTGCAGAGTAGCACGTCCGACGAGTATGGGTCGATCCCACAGGGAAATGGATTTTTAAACTATGTTCTAACCCCTTGCTAGGCAAGCTGCAACAAGAATTGGATATTAGTTGCTAAATTATTCTAAGACAGTAACTTCAAAATTTCAACAATTAAAATAATCCTAGGATCTTTGAATCCACTAGACTGATGACTAAAAAGCCTTTCTAAGGTTTCCTTCCCTTTAACTTTTTTTCTTGTATTACTCAAGTATGGATTATGAAC
This sequence comes from Areca catechu, assembly GCA_021397845.1. Taxonomy (NCBI): domain Eukaryota; kingdom Viridiplantae; phylum Streptophyta; class Magnoliopsida; order Arecales; family Arecaceae; genus Areca; species Areca catechu. Next base: position 16,196,811 of record CM038045.1, read on the forward strand.
GGGCTCTGACCCAATAATAACCCATCAAGGGTATTTACAAGAAAAAAAATTAATATGAGCCTATTACCTAAAACCCTTCTTGCACTAAGTCAAATATAAACTATAAAAGGATTATGACTCAATAATAATTCATTAAGATTAGTGGCAAGAGGATCAAAGAAAAAACTCTAAAGAATTTAATACAGAGAAAGATCCCAAAGATAGAATTTCTAATCAAGGTCTAGTTTCATCGCGATCCTAGAATAATCGTTTAGCTAGACATGATTAAAAAAAATAACTTTAAAAATTATTTAAAAATATATTTTGTACTATTTGCAGATATTACTAATCTAAAAATTTGAAGAAATGTAACTATATTAATTACAAGGAATTAAATGGCAGAAAATTAAACTATCTTAATTACATAAATAAAAATAAAAATAAAAGAAAACTATCCTAATTACAGGATTGGAAATAGCATATAATAAATTTTGCAAGAAATGAAACTATCCTATTGCAGATATTAAAATGACAAGAATAAAAATAAATTAACAAATCTGTATTACTAAAAAAAGTTAAATATTCATTAACAAAACAACTCTTAACAACTAAACTCTCAGGCTCTCGGCTCTCAGGAAAAATAAAATAAAAAAAAACTAGGAATGAAAAACTCTCAACTCCCCAAGCCTTCTGAAGCCTCTTGTATTTAAAGGGAAAGAAGGCATGGAAATTCCACGTCGGACTCTCCTCTCAGTTGCTTCCGGGTCTCCACCATCGTTCCCATAGCAAACTCCATCACCGCGGTCTTCTCACAGTCCCGATGTTATCCTCAGAGTTGTGGTTGATCTCTTCTTCGTTTCTTTTACCATCTCCTGACAACAGGAGGTGCAGATGGCTTTGGACACCATGTGAGGAGTGTCCCGGTGACTAGGAGAGCGTTCTGGTGACTTCCCCCGGCGAAATCGTGGCTTGAGGAGGCCTGTGGTCCACGGCTCTGCTCCGTGGACTAGCTGCCATGGAGGATGTGGACCATTGGATTATTATGTGAACCGTTGAGCTGGTTCACGTTGAACCAATAACTTGAATCCCGTGCTTTAAAAATCATCCTAGATTAACCCTTCAAAATTCATTCCTCAGCTCAATTGAAGTCCGAATCGTGCACCGTTCATGCCGTTGGATCCTAAAAATTATGATCTTCACATTGGTAAAGTTCAATCATTTAAAACACTGCATAAAAATATAAAATTTAATCAAAAGATATTTTAATATATAACTTAATGCTTTAATATTTAATTTTTATGCATTTATCAGTAACAAAGATAAAAAAATAGGGTGTGAGCTCAGTAAGTTATTATCACCTCCAATACACATACATAAATATGTCATTAACAAACAACAAACATCAACACATCATATAAACAATATATCCAGTATCAAAATATTATAGCCAGCAATATTTTGCAAATTTGTATACTTAATGCTACCGACATGACTATTGATGGCCAACTATTTACTTTACTCTCGTAGTCTCTATGACTATGGCCACGATCGGCCCGTGGCTAGTCTTGAAAGAGAATAGAGTCCTAACTACATATACTGCACATCGGTCATGTGCTAGTGATCGCTCCACTGGAGGTTCGAAAGGAAACTAACCCTGATATCATATGAGAAAACATGCATCCCTAGCATGTGCCAGCAACTGCCATGCATGGCTAAAAATAAAATAAGGCAACTAGATCCTGTGAACACATCCGCTCATCGGTCATGCAACAGTGATAGCCCCACTGGAGGTCCAAAAGGAGACTAGATCTTCATGTGATCATAATTGGACTAGAGAGCACCCACACCAACATAATGCATGCAACACAATGCAATCCAATGCAGATTAAAATATACTACATATATTTAATATTTCATAAATACATAACATATTTGGCATATAATATCAGAGATCAAAATAACTTACCAGAAAGGATTCTAGACTGCCTATTTGAATCTCAACTCTGATACCACTCTATTGACAAGAAAGATGGATTCCCCGACAAGGTTAATCATATTATTAATTTCCTATCTAAAATAAACTAGCATAGAAAAATAATTCTTAGTCCGATATGGATCTTGACCTAAATTCCAATCCTCTCTCTATTTTCCCTTTTCCTCTCTCTTCTCTCTCTCCTCTCTCTTCTCTCCCTTCTCTCTCTTTTTTTAAATTTATTTATTATTAATTTATTTTATTATTTTTTTTCCTGATCCTCTTCCCTCATTTTTTTTTCTCTTTTTTTCCTTTCTTCCCCGATCCTCTTTCCTTTCCCTCGGCCCGTGCTCATCTCCCTTGCTCCGATGAGCCAGAGAAGGACGGCGGCCCACCAGAGCTTCCTGGATGAAGCAAGGACGGGTTGCAACCTCACCGGCGGTGGTCAACCACTGGGATAGATAGGGAAGAGGTGGGGCTCTGCCCCCTCACTGCTACCATAACCAAACCCAAAAACTACCAAAAGAGACCAAAAGAGAGAGAGAGAGAGAGCTTACCGGTGACGATCCTGAAAACGTCGGCCACCAGAGGAGGGGAAGAAATTTGGAGAAAGGTCTCAATGAAGGGGTGGAGATTTAAAGAAATCGAGAGCTTTCTTTGCCGTATAGGGAATGGGAACTCGATCGATTGAGTTCCCTTTCCTTCCATGACTCTCACCGGCTGCTCCCCCACCTCACCACGGTCCTCGTTCTGGTTATTCCGGTGATTGCGATGGTCGAATAAACAGGTGTTCCATCCCATGTTTTCTGTGCTCTCTCTCTTTTTTTTTCTGGATTCGCTCTGAAGCCGGTGAAGGCTGCCGACTTCAGCCCACTTAGCTCAAAAATAAGTGGGCCTTACAACAATTACCCCCAAATCATGAAGAAGGTGAACCACTAAATAATAAAGCAAATGAAGGAGTGTCAATACAAGCATGAATCCAACACAAAAATTAAGAGTGAACACCAAACTGACCAAGAACAGTATAAAAAAAATGCCATTGAACCTTATTATAAACCTTCTTTATATCAAGCTTTAATATCATTAAGCTTTTAGTCTGCGTAGCACAAAAAAATTGAATGCATAAGCTCCTAAGCCAAAAGAACATTAGAAGTAAGATGTCTACCAAAAATACAAGCACCTTGTTCTTCTAAAATTAATAGAGGAAAAGGGGTTGAAGATAATGCACAAGAATTTTAGCTACAATCTTATAGATAGTGTTATACAAGCTAATTAGACAATAATCACTTGCTGTAGAAGGATTAGACTTTTTGGGCAAGAGGATAATATAGGTTTGTTTCCAACTTTAATGCAAATAACTAATATTGAAAAAAGGATTAAATTTCTAAAATAACATCTGACTTAATATGGGACCAGTAATGCTGAAAAGAGAAAGCAAAAAGACTATCTAGTCCAGGCACTTTATCCAGATGTAAACAGTGTAAAGCTTCCTCAATCTCCTCATCTGAAACACTTCAAACTAAAGCTGCATTTTGAGACAAGGGTAACCTTCGAGTGCAAGCAAGGACAATCTAAACTACCAAGCTGACTATTAGAAAACCATCATTGCTTAAAATGACCAATAAAAACCTGCTCAACTTCATTCAAATCAGTAATATGATCACCACAATGATTCTACATACTGGAATTTTAGTTTGGTGACAACAATAATAGTAGATCTATGAAAAAAGCGAGTATTGGCATCACTTTCATGTAACCAAAGCATCTTGGATTTTTGTCTCTACATAACCTCTTGCCAATATAACACCGTATGATACTCAACTAGCAGAGACCACAAAGTGTAGTGCAAGTGACTAGACAACCTACCCTGATAAGCTTCTTGAAGTTGTAAAGCATAAATTTGATCATATAACTACTGCCCCTTGATAAAAAAATTATCAATCTTACATTTCTACCTAATAATAACATGATGCACATTATGAAGGGGAGAAGTGAATTGATCTTCCCGGGTATAATGAGCTAGACAAGTCCAAGCATTCTTAATGACATCTTGTAAAGTATCATAAGATAACCAAAACTTTTTTAAAAAAAACAAGAGGCGGGCCTCTATGAGATTGATTAAAAACAATAATTAAAAGAGGACAATGATCAGAAGTAAACCTAGCTAGATGAGAACTAATAAATTTGGGATAGACATCCAACCAATTACCATTTACAAAAGCTCGATCGATCCTTTCCCAAACCTTAACAAAACCTAACCTATTATTGCACCACATATACTGAGGCCCCTGAAATCCAAGATCAATAAGCCTAATCTAATGAATAAAGGACCGAAATTCCTGAATATCCTGACTCACATGAAAAGATTTACCCTATTTCTTATTCTCATTATTTAGAATATAATTAAAATTTCCTAAAGCATTAAAGAAAAAACTTAAAACTAACATATTTTGCACCCGAGCCCAAAGATGATGACGTTCAAAAATTGACATATTAGCATACGCAATACCCAAAATCTAGGTGGGTTCATTAAGCACGGAAAAAACTCTACAAAAGCAACTTGTCTATTAGCATGCATAAAAAAAAATAGAATCCAAGTTATTTTACCAAGCAATAACCCTACCTCCAGAAAGTCCAATAGAAGGAATCTAGCTTCAATTTGATTATTAGGGCTTTCTAGGAATTGATCCATAATAACTCATAGTCTCATCCAAAATTGCTAGCCATTGCACTTGTTTGGTTAGGTTTTTTCATAAATTGATGCAGAATTTATATTAACTTAGGATCCCATCCAAAAAAAGCTAGCTAGATATTTTGGATCTTTTATTTTCAGTCCTATATAAAAGTATCCAAGATATTCTAATCCATAGCAGCTGCTATGGAGCCAAATATATGCCAAAATATAATAGTATAAACTTAATGTATCTGGATAAGATTTTGACTCAAATTCTTTCCCATGAAATATTGACTCAAAATTTTAAAGTAGCTTAAACCATAAGAACTTTATTTTCACATGTTACCGGTGGTTCAGAGGCATCAAAAAGTTTAGAAGAAAACAACCCTCATGGAGGTGTAACTTGAGAACAATTAACTGTCCCATTTGCTCTACATACGTTCTTTACTTATTAATTTATATACTCTTTTGAAGTAGGAATAGAGGATGAGTCATAAAATGCAGGTGTAATCTTCAAGGGAAGACCTCGATCAAGGAGCGAATACCCAACGGCCTGATCTTGTAATCTGTGAAACCTGCTTCCAAGATAATCCTCCTCCATTCATGCCTCGCCTGCTCCTTCCCTTGTGTGCTGCAAAGCATATCAATATCCCAGAAAAGCTGCATCTCGATCATCATAGCACTATCCCCACTGCTAGCATTTATAACTATATCTAAAATCATCACTTTTCCTCCATATTCTCTCCCAGGAATTGCTTCCTTGCACAGCTTTAGTATCTTCACGTATTGCTCGTCAGTCCAATCATGCAAAACATGCTGTATTCAATATAATCCATCAAATAAATATAAAAACTGCATTCTTAAATAAAGAATTAGAATAAAAAATCTACATAAACCAACTTTAAAAATTTGAAATAAAAAAATAAGAACATAAAGTAGGTAGACTAATCAAATCTCTTTATGATTAAAAATAAGTTCCTAGACAATGGCATATTAAATTTTACGAAATCATCTTAAAAAATAACTTTACAATAAATGAATATGATAAATGTATATATTATAAAAGACTCCTGATCTTATAATACTATACTTATATGGAGATGATATATTATTATTTAGAACATCAATGAAAATAATTTAAGAAACTAAAAAAATTATTAAATAATATAGAAATTATTTCATCAAAAATATTAATTTTTTTTTAAAATTATGATTGTAAAGCTCTAATTAATCTGTTAAATTAATAGACAACTAATAAAAGGATGAATAATCATATCTTGATTAGGTATAAAGTCGTAAGAAATAAAATGAAAGAAGTGATATCGCCACAATTTATAAGATCAAAAAATAATATGGTTGAACTTTTGACCAAAGGCCTTTCGAAATTTATGGTACATAAAATATCGAGGGGGATGGGACTTAAGCCTATATATTAGTCATCAGAGTAGACCCCTACCATCATGGCAACCCCATGATTAAGGTTCAAAGAAAAATAACCTCTGAGGTAACATCTAGGAGCATCATTTTGGATTCTATTTCTACTACATCTCTATGGTATGATACTTTATTATGACGGTTAGGTTGAGCATAGTTCTTAATATATCTAAGACTATGAGTTCAGCGAGGTATGATTCCGTTGCACGTATTCTTAAAGGATCTATCTTAATGATAATAGTTGTGAGGTCGCAACTATGAGACCAGGATGAATTTCTAGCAACACGCATAAAAATGAAGGCAAGCACATGATCTAAATAGCGCTATGTTATGGTTAACTCATCTTCATACTGTATGTGTATCTTATACTAAATACGAGTTCAAACCTAGAAGGTACTTGCACTAAGCATAGTAAAAATCTAAAAATTTTAAATTATTTACTAAGCTTAATAATATTAAATTCTTAATTTTATTTTATTTTTTATAGGGGGATTGTTAATGTTACCATTTAAAAAATAAAATAAAATCTCTCCCTGCATGCAACGTGTGCGTTCCGCGTGCGCATTTTCATGCATTTTCCATTTTTTCCTTTTACAATTTTTCTTTTGATTATTTAATCAATTTTGAAATTAATTTTTAAATGATCATTTTATTTATTTCTTATTTAATGATTTAACGGCTACTTTGAAGGCTATTTTAGAATTTCTGTTGGGGTTTTGAGCCTATAAATAGGCCTCTATCCTAGCTTTATAAGGTATCCAAAAATCTCAAGCTCTCCCTCTCCTACATTCCTCTATTTCAGAATTTTCTAAAATTCTTTCTCTCTCCTACATTTTTTCACTTAAAAAATTTTGGACTGAAGATAAACTGATCGGCATCCGTTCAAGATCGTGCCACCGATAAGGTTGGAGTGTTGGCTTCCGGGTTATACCTTAGAGGAGAGCGTATGGTCCATTCATTCTTCGCATGATAAGGAGATTAAATCTCCTTTAGGACAATGATTTCACTTGCCTCCAGTGGTGGACCGCTGGGGGGCAGGGGGCCTCGGCCCCCCTAATTTTTTTAATTTTTTTTTATAAGTTATTTTTTTTAAACTTTTAAATATATACAAGGATGAACCACCGGAGGGCAAGGAGGCCCCTTGGCCCCCCCTAATTTTTTTATTTTTTTTATAAATTAAGATTTTATGTAAACTTATATATATATATATATTTATATATTTTGTCATTCTAAACTTGGAGATATTAAATATAACTTGAAGAATCTTAAAAAAATTTTAAAAGGAACAAATACTATAAATCATCTTTCTTTACTTGAAAGTTGGATCACTACTAATTTTATTTTTTATTTTTATTAATATTTTTTTCATAATTTTTTAGAAGAAGACAAGTTTTTTTTGTTACTTGACCGATGCCCATATTCAGAATTCACCATGGTCGAAGCCACTGTACGCAGTTAGCACCATCCCATTCACCACACCGATAGATAAAATGACGGCCGGACTTGTCATGTGATGCGATCGACGAGAATGCTCCCACGACGAGACCAGGTGGTTGCGCATATATAAGGCCGGATATCATCGATGCACTGGCCTATGACTACCATCTTGATGGCCTTCGTCAGCCTCGTCGCATTGACGAACACTACATGTGGTGAAGTCGTGCATCATTTTAGCGACCAGATCCATCACGTAGCATAATCAGATCTTGGAGGGCACGGACGGGTGGGCGCCCGTCATGCCTTAAGCTCCCACCATACTACTGCACTCACATCCCATCATCTTTGGCACCGTCGCTCGATGGATGTCACATCCCGTCGTGCAGCGCCAACAGTACTCGGCACGACGCTGCCACTACTGTGACCGGTGCGCACACATCCTTTACGAGTCCTTAACGCTTATTACTCTTCCAGTTTCAACTATTACTATTGAAAAAATATTTTCAAAAATGAAGATTTTCAAGACCAGATTATGCAACAAGATGGAAGATGATTTTTTTATCGATTATTTAGTCACTTATATCGATAAGAAGATAGCTGAAAATTTTACGGTAGATTTCATTATTAATAAATTTAATCTTATTAAATAAGATAGGTATAATTTAAATAATATTTATAAAAAATATTTAAATTAAATATAATTATTTATTTATATTATTTATTTATATATTTTTTGGCCCTCCTTAGAAAAATTAGTGTGGTTCGCCCCTGCTCGCCTCCCAGATCTTTCTTTCTGAACCTGACTTGGATCCAATAGCAACCCTTAGTGATAACATCATTAGCCTTCAATCCAAAAAATTCGATGGATCCCATTTTTGGAGGTGGTAAAACTAAATGAAGTTTTGGCTAACTACTTTAGAACTTTGATTAGTGATTAACCAATCCGCCTATTGGTGTAGTTCAACCACACCAATTATCTCTGAAGGGGATTACCTATGTAAAGGTAAAATTCTTAGTGCCCTTTCTAACTTACTCTATGATATTTATCTGTTAGCCAAGAGTGCAAAGAAATTATGGGATATCCTAGAGTTTGGGCCTTCATGATGCTAGGGTTGAACGATTCAACACTACATCATTTCATAGACTTAATATGGTAGAAGACAGACCCATCAATGACCAACTTTACCAATTTCAAGAGTACCTTAGAAAACTTCAAGCCAATGGAAATAAATTTTCTAAAGAATTTAAGGTCTTTAGCCTTTTAGATAAAATACCTCCTTCTTGGAATGGCTTTGTCAGAAGTCAGCTTCAAAAGTAAGGAGAGCTAATCATAGCCCAACTTTTAAACTCAATCAGGATAAAAGATCAATATAGGTCTAAAATCCAACAAACTAGAATTCTAAATGTCCAAGCTAACTTAACCCAACAATACTAGACTAACAATAACATTAAACCAAAATCAAAGCCTAGATTTCAACTTAACCATCAATACTAATCAAACCAACCCTACCGTCCTAACCCAAACAAGTTCAAATCCAAGGGTAAAACCATTAAAGCCAATAATAGTAGATCCAAAAATTTTAAGCTCTCCCTCTCCTATATTTTTCTGTTCCAAGATTTTCTAAAATTTTCTCTCTCCTACCTTTTTTTCTACCTTGAAGATTTTGGGCTGAAGATAAGCTAATCGGTGTCTGTTCGAGATCATGCCACCGACGGATGTTGGAGTGTTGACTTTCAGGTTGTACCTTGGAGGAGAACATGTAGTCCAATCATTCTTTGCACGAGAAGGGGACCGAATCTCCTTTAGGACAGTGATTTTATCCACCTCTCAGGCCAGACTTTCTAACTTTATTTTACTGTATTTGAAATTATTTTGTTATACTAAAATTATCCTATCATACATGCCACAAAAAAAATTATTTTTAAATATTTCAAAATTAAATAAATACATATGCATATATTTTTCATATATTATAACTAATAATTTTTAACTGTGAATCATATACTAAGAATGCTTTGAGATCTATAAAGATAGGTGAATGAAGAGATTAGGAGTGCTTCAAGATATGTGTGGTAGTAATCCTTAATTCCATATAAGTGTGCTTTCCTATTTCTGTAGGCAGATGAATGAAATTTGGAATGCTTTGGTATCTTTGTAGTGGGTGATCCTTAACTATGGGTTATATCTAAGTATACTTTGAGATCTATACAGGTAGATAAATAAAAAAGTTTGGAGTGCTTTAAAATATGCATGATGGGTGATTCTTAACTATAGGCCATATACTAAGATGCTTTGAATTCTATGCCTATAAATGAAGGAACGAGTTTGGAATACTTTGAGATTTGCATAATGGATGATCCTTAATCATGGATTATATACTAAAATGCCTTGAGATGCATGCAAATTGATGAATGAAGATGTTCAAAGTGTTTTAGGAATTGTGCAAATGGATGCACGAAGGTGTTTGAAGTGCTTTGAGATTTGTTATCATTTTGCACTTTTTTTTTCTTGCGATCTTTTTACTCTATTCTTTTGTTTCTTATGTGGAGCTTATCAGCTAACCTGTATAAGCCCCTAATACTTGACCTCAGCTTTACCTGAAGTGCTTAAGACTTGACCTCAGTTTTGCCTGAAGTGCTTGACAAGTTGACATCGATATTAGCCAAAGTGTTAGGTTGGAAAAGATTAATCAGCAGAAGAGCCATGCGCCCGTAACTTGAGCATGCTCATTGTAGACATGGCCTTAATCTCTATTCATTTAAGGATGATTATGACCCATTAAAGCTGGTCAATTGGTACTACACGATCTAAGCAATCACTCCTATGCAAATGCATTACGTGGCAATCATAACTGAGCCATTAGCTAGTAATTATAAGTACCACTTGTCTTGGTAATGGATATTGAACCATCTTTAATTTGCAGAAATTCTTAAATAGAATGAATCTATAGTAAGCAAAGCCTTCCCATCCAGTCATAATTAACGTATCGCATTAATTGCTAATTAGATACTATCAGTATCACATTAATTGCTAATTAATCTATCATAAATAAAGCTTTTTTTATCTAATCATGATTGATGTATCATTTTAACTACTAATTAATCACTATCGGCATCACATTAATTACTAATTAATCACTGTTTGAGATTGGATGGAAAGGCTTTATCTATAGTAAACTCATTCTACCTAAGATTTCTTCTATACAAGGTAATAGGAGATTGTTGAATAATTTTTTTAATTTACTCAATTATTTTTTTTCTATTTTTTGATAAGAGGGATGTTTTATACAAAATAAAAAGATCTACTAAAATGATACACAACAAAAGAGATGATCCAGTCAGCGACACTGTTCATCTCATGATAGATATGCCTGATATCATAAGTAGCATATCTTAGTAGCAAGTAATGAATATCGCATACTAGGGGGTGAGTGACCATACCATAGTCAGGGCACTCCTATAACCAGGCTACAACCGTGATAGAGTTTCCCTTCACAATCAAACAATTAGTTTAAAGAGTTAATTTTGCAAAATAGTTCCCCTTCCAAGCCACCCTTAGCTCAGCCCTATTTCTACTAGCCGCAATAGGCCGAGAGTCAGGACCATGGATGACAAATCCCGCTTCTATTGTTTTCTTAGAATAAGACCAACTTAATTATTAGAGGATCCTCCATCGGGTTCTTTTTAGCAAATAAACTTTCTTTTGTAATTTCAAATTGACTAGGAGTTTGCAATCCTCAGCCCTTGCTCCAATAATACCACCAACAACTTCTGATACACCATAAAGTGGGCTATCTAGCATGGCACCGATAATTCCATAGTAGTTCAACATGTGTCCTTGATAGAGGATGATGGAGTGATTACCCAACATCCACCAATTGATCTTTTATGATTAGGCTTGAAGAGTTCCAGAGTCTTCTGCCTACAAGGCAACAAGCTATTCAACCATCTACTCCACCAAGTGAGATAGTTGTCTACTCCACCAAATGGCCTAACTGTCCACTCCTCTGCTATGCGAGATTTTAAATTTCAATAATCTTGAGATGTACTTACTATTATTTTCTAACAAACGAAGCATGTTCCTGAAGGTGACAAATACCCACCTTCGAGGATAAAACCTTTTCCTGGAGTCTCCAAGTAATAGACAACTATCTTGCATGCCTATTCTTAAGGATGGACTCCATACGTATTAGAACCCAACTCCTATGCTTTGAGTCATTTTTCTATTTTCTACTCACTTGTTTTTCTTCGCTACTGGCCTTCTACCACTCATACTCTTCATTTTCTCTTCATCCATCACTTACCTATTTTATTTACTTTCTCAGGATACTAACTTAGGTATTGGAGGGTTTACGGTTAGAAAACCTACAAGCAAGAAAACTTTCCTATTTTTGGTGGTTTTGTAGGACTAGCCCAAATAATCGGTCGAGGATTTGGCATTAGTGCAAGGTTCCAACCAACTCATTTATGACCACCATCGTCTTCTAGCTTTAACTCAGCTCCACTTCGCGGTGGCAATAGTTTCGATCTCCATCTTCAGGTTTAATAATTTGGAGCTCCACTGATCTCACCATTTTACTTCGATAGTACGGACCTCATTTTCATGGCTTGAATTCTAGCAGCAATATTTTTTTTACCGCTAAGGCGGTAGCCCGGTTGGTAGAGGCCTTGCCTCACTACCAATCGGTCGCGGGTTCGAGGCATGATCCTGTGGGTGACACGATTAAATCCAGGAATTTTCTTGGAACCTGTGATAGTTGGTGTGAGTAAGAGGTTAGGATCTCCCTCTTTGTTCTTATTCTACTAGCCGGCGTCTTAGTGGTATCAGGTTGACCTACTCACCTTTAGGTGGGAAAGAACTGCGAAAATCTAAGCATCTTGAATCGAATATTACCCGGCTGGGCAGGGATCTACAAGGGTAGCTACATCTGTATTTATCCCCCCATACTTACCAAAAAAAAGTTTTATATTTTTATTTTATTATCATAATCCTTATTACTTTCTTTCGTAATTATTAATTGTCTTACTTTTCCAAGTTAGAAAAAATATTTAAAAAGAATTCTTTTTAATCTTTTTTGTTTTGGAGATTCTTGAAATATCAACAAATAGCCGGTGGATTTTACTATATATTTTATAAAAAATATCATGGAAAGCATTACGCAATTCCGTTATCTTAATACAATGCAGATCTTCTTGGAAGCTTAAGGCCTGGTTAGAAGAGGGACATATGAGAGAAAAGAAAAGAATAGAAAAGAAAGTTAATCTTTTCTCTTGGTTGAAAGTTTTTTTAAGAAAGAAAAGGAAGGAAAACGAGAAAAGGGGAGGGAAAATAAATCCTTTTAGATCTATAATTTTTTTCTTTTCAAAATTGAACGAAATTGGAGAAAAAGAAATTGGAAATAAATAATTTTTTTATAATCACTATCCTATCCCTCTAAAAGTAAAAAAAAAAAATTTATATCATCTCATTTCATTTTTTTTTCTTTTTACTTTTAACCAAAAAGTAAAGAAATTAATTTTTTTATAAACTTTTAATTAAAAAAATTATTATTATTATTATTTTTCTTTCTTCAAGGTCCCAACGAGGCCCTTACTCTTTCTCAAAAGTTTAAAGAAGTTGTTGGAATATGCAGTGACGGACCGCCGGGGGGGGGGGGGGGGGGCCTTGGCCCCCCTAATTTTTTCATAAGCCACTTATATATTAGATTTATTTAAAATAAATTCCTATATAATAGGTATTTGTCCCACCCCCGCAAATTTTTTAAAAATAATTTCAAAAAAATCAGTAAAGAAACTTCAAAAAAAAAAAAAAACAAAATCGAGTATTATAAAAAAAAAATCAATAAATTTTTTTTTTTAAAAAATCTTGTTAAAAAAAAAAAACTAATTTGAGAGGCGTTGCCATCTCATTCTCCAAAATTCCAAAACCCAAACCTCACCCGGCACTCGCCGACCGCCACTGTCCTCCACGGGGCACCCGCTGGCCACTGCCCCCATGGCCCTAACCACCTGTCGCAACGCCACCCCAGCCATCGTCTCCTTCGCGACTTTGCCGACGGCCGGGCGGCCGCTCTGCTGGAGAAGGTCTGTAATGCCATTGACCAAGAGAAGCCCTTCGTCTTTGATAATCGGTTGGCTTGCTATAGTTTCTTTTTTTTGTAGTTTTTTTTTTCCATTTTTTTTAGAAACTAAGTTTATGATTATAATTTTGCTTTTGTATTCTCTAATCTTGTATTTTTTTCTTCTTTCACTTTTTTTTTTTTTTACGGGGATGACCAAATATAATACTGCAAGTTTGTATTCTTAATTTTTTTCCCCTTTCTTTATCTTTTTTAGGATATTTGCTATAAGGAATTTGTAGATTCTCTCACTGCACGGTATTTTAGATTTTTTTGTTAGTTGATTTTTTGATAGATTAAAAATTTGACGGAATTGCAAGAATTATTGAACATATAGATGTAGGCTTTCGTGTCAATCTTATTGTATTTTTATTGATGGCCTGTGATATATCTTTTTTATTTTGAATTATTTATTTATAAATATATCATATTTTGATTTTTTGTTAAATAAATATTTTTTAAGTATTCTTCTGAAAATAATTAGTGTAGTTTGGATCGCAAAGATACCAAATTTTGCAGATAAAAATTTTTTTCTTATTCGATGGATATTCAATTAATTTTTTTTTTTTTTTGGTCTCCTTAAAACAAAGGTTATGCGGTCCATCCTCGTAAATCTTGTATAACATGTTTTCACTTCCAGCGATAGCTTCGACCCGAGGACTTTTGGGTACAGTTGCAATCACATGAGGGAGGTCATACACCATGACGCACTTAATGCGCGGGAAGGCCTCGGCGATCGCCCTCGCCGACGTCCCGTCGGCTCCGCCGACATCCACGAGAGACGACACTCCCTCGAACGCGTCCTTGCAGCGGGCGACCACCGCCTTCATGGTGAGGCGAGTGTCGCTGGCCAGCGACTCGTTGAAGAAGCGGTTGAAAGCAGGGTCGTCGCCGGCCTTCTCGAACAACGGCTTGCCGGTTCTCATCTCGAAGGGGTTGGCGAAATGGTCCGCCTGGAACCAAGGGCCCACGAAGTGCGATAACGCCATGTGGTTGGAGTCCAGGTAGCCAAGGACCCAGGTGGCGAGACTGGTGGGGCAGTCCTTGAGGAGGATTTTGGAGTTGGGGGTGAGGGAGTAGGCGTGCGCGTCCGAGCCGTTGGGGTCCTTTTGGATGGAGAAGTAGCCCATGTGGGCGAGCACGCGCATGAGACGGTGGAGGGAAGGGGATTTGGCGGGGGCGACGGGGAGGAAGGAGGCGAGCTCAGTGATGGTAAGGGGCCGACCCTGGGCGTGGATGGCGTCGGGGATGCCCAGTTGGATTGCGCACTTGAGGCACATGGAGCCGAAGTAAGCGAGAGCGTGGTGGAAGACGTGGGCCTGGGCTTGCAAAAGCTCGTCGGCGGTGGGTTCTGATGCCATTTTTAGCAATTCACGGTCTGGTCACTTTCTTCACGCTCCGTGTGCGATGTGCCGGTATGTTTTCTTAATCCTATGGCTCAAATCATCTAATTGATTATGCTTTAAAAAAAAAATGCATACGTAATCCATGACATCTCCTTGAACTGATGTACTAATGCATCATTTCAAGCAGGACAAGAGAGGTCGGATCCAAAGTAGTTGTCTGACTAAAACCCCTCGTCGGTGCTGAAGTTGACCGGTGCCCGACGAGAACCCTTCAGTATTCAAGTTATCTAAAAGAGAGCTAAAAAAACTGAAAGCATTTATGGATGAAAGAAAAATAGCTGACTTGAGAGACTGCCCACTTCCGGTATTTATGGGGAAGGTGTCACGTGGCCTTCCCTTAGCACAGAAATTTTTTTGCGTGAGGCACTAGGAAAGCCCTTCCTAGCCCTTCATCTTTGCACTTAGCCGCCCAAGTACATCAGGTAAGCAATTTTCTGTTACTTGCTACAGGTGATATTTGGTTCTGCACTCCCAGAACCCCCGAATCCCTCATCTTGTTATTCCGAGTCCCTGTTGTGGCTGTCCCGAACCCAGCACTCATCCAGAAATGACACATAGATGTACAGGGAAATACCCCCAATCTGGCTTGCCTCTCTCCCAAACCAGGATACACTTCTCACATAGAAATGTTTACAGCACTCTAAGGTAGCTGGCACCTCTGGCCAGCAGCAGAAGGATCCCACACCCTCTTTTTCAGCAGGGTCCGCAGCCCCACTTAAGGATCCGAGTCCAGCACCTCTATGACTCACGTGCGCTCGAGTCCCGTGCACCTGCGTCCATGTCTTGAGCACGTCCGCATCCCGCGCGCTTGCGCCCATGTCCAGCATGCCTGTGCCCAAGTCCCGCGCACGCCCGCATCCACGTCCCACGCACGCCTCCGTCCATCACTGTCTAGCAACTGCCCAGTCGGTTGGCAGCCAAAGGATCCGAGTCCGGCGCATCTGTGCCTCGCGTGCACCCGCGTCCCGCGCGTCTGCGCCCATGCTCCGTGCATGCCCGAATCACGCGCGTCCAGGACTCACGTCCAACCACCCAAGGACCAACTGCCCAGGGACCCGAGTCCAACAACCAAATGACTCGAGTCCGGTCCTGACACCCATCTGGTCAAGCTGCATCGTGCCTAGCAGCGAGCGCACACCTGTGCGCCCGCCTGGCTCGGCCACTTTGCCCCTTGGCACCGTGCGCACGCTCGTGCACCCGCCCGGCCCGGCCGCACTTGACCTCTCCGCGTGCATATCCCGCGCACCCGGTCTGGCCGCTGCGCCGCGTGCTCACCCCGCGCGCACCCGCTCGGCCCCTACAGCGCTCTGCTGCACTGTGCATGCTCACCCCGCGCGCACCCGGCTCGGTCCTCCGCTGCGTTGCGCGCGTGCTCGGATCCCGGACTTCACTGCCTTGCGCGCGCCTGTCCCGCGCATGCTCGGATCTGGCCTTCGCTGCACTTGCGCGCCTGTCCCGCATGTGCCTGAGTCCGGCCTTTGCTACACTGGGTGCACACATCCTAGCGCCCAAGGACATACATCCGCACGTCCCATCGTGGCTTGGCATTGTCTGGCCAAACCACTGCACTTGCGCGCCTCTCCATCGTGCGCGCTCGCGCGCAACCTCGTGCGTGCATCCTGGACATGCTCCCGCACGCCCAGCCCTGGCTCGGTTGTGCCCAGCCTTGCTTGCACACCCGGCCCCGCCTAGGCCAAGTGTTGGGGATGTGACAGAAGGAGTTACAACTGGGTATGACGAGGCTATTAGCCAATTTCGAAAAGCACACGAGAATCATACCAATGAAAATCATGTGAGAATCATGCTAATGGAAATCGCATCATGCATATGGGGTGCGAAATGGACTGGCAATTTTTGCATCTGGGATCGACCAAGCCTAGCTAGTATTCCTGCTTATTTTATTATCAGGGTTGGATTGGAATCAAGTTGCAAGCAAGTAAACCAAGGTCCATGGGTTACTTCCGACAGGTTGAGGTTCCCTGAAGAGGTTGGTCGGACGAGATCTTTGGATGATGTCGATAAGGTCGTGGTCTCACCCATAATACTTGCCCCCACTCTCAAACTTGAAGAGTCGAGTGAAAAAGGTAGCTCAAGATGAGGCCTATCTCTTTCATATTAATGCACCTTGAAGCTCGGACTTTGGGCAATCTTGTACATCCATGTGCCTGACACGATGGTAGTTGGATTTTCCTAATCCTTCAATTTGGGTCATTGAAGGGTCAAATCTGCATGACTTCGGGCTTGCCAATCCCAAGCCACCATTTAGCACGCATTGGTGCATAGTAGCTCAGGGGTTGCAAGATCAGGTATGTCCATGACCAACTACCCCTCTATAAATAGAGCTTGTCTTGTCATTTTCATTGCTACTTTCAATGTTGACATTGGTGGTGGTGAAGTTTCTCGGGCATTTCTAAGTATTTCTTGTCAATGTCCTGCTCAACCTCAGTCAAAGCTTACGATCGAGCTCCGAGATCTTCCAAGTGGTCGGGTCTTGGAGTTGCTCGACCCCTCCCCCTTTTTGCCTTTTAGAGTTAGCTTTCTTCTTCTTTACTTTGAAACAAGGAAGTCTTGGTTGTTGCATTACAAGAAAATTTACTATTAGTGATAGCTAATTAACTATTACTAATACTAATTTTTTTCCACCATAAAAATGATAAAAAAATTTCATCACTAATACTATTACCGACAAAAATCAACTTTTAGCGATGGCAAAGTTGTCGCTAAAAATTTCAAAATTTTTAATTTTTTTAAATTTTGAAAAAAATTATTAGCAATAAATTTTAAAGTTTTAGCAATGGCAACCACCATTGCTAAAACTTTTAATTTTTTTTTGAAAATAATTATTCATGTTGGAAATTTTTACCTGCTCGATCAGATCCAAAAAAAAATTCCTTCCCCCTCCCGCCTCCCCTTCCTCGCCTTCCTTTGCTGGTGCTCCACCCTGCTGGCTGACACTTTTCCTCGCCCTCCGGTGCTCCCCCCATTGACCACCACACTTCCCCACCCCCTAGTTCTCCCCTTGCCAGCATAACCCCCCACCCCCCGGTGCTCTTCCATACCTGTTGTCACACCCCTTCGCCCCCCCTCATCGGTCGCCACACCCCCTGCTGATACTCCCTCTTATTGGCTACCACACCCCCTCACCCTCCAGGTTCTCCATGCTACCAATTATCCCCTCCCCGGCTTCCTATGCTCCCCATGCTAGTTTCCCCATCTCAGTGCCCTGTGCCCTCTTGCCGGTTCTCACTTCCTTACATTGCTATCCCCATGCTCCCATCCTCTCAGCCCCTCCTTCACCTCGAGGGATGGCTCATGGCCATCGGAGGGGTGAGTAGGAGCCTAGTCATAGGAATTAGCCACAGATTCAACCCTCTGGTAGCTTGGTACTCTTCAATGTCCTCATCTGAAGCTCTAATGATCTAGACATAGGGTGATACACATGTCGAGAATATCATGACTCGTGTTCTTGTCCAGTATCTTAGAGCATCCGGGATACCATCCATGATACAATCATTGAAATTTTGTGGAATCCACATTTGCACAATCAACTAGCTTCATTGACATTGCCATCATAGCAGGTAGATCTATTAATAAATTTATTTACTTGTTTTAAATTTTTGTACTTGAATTTTTTTTTATGAATAATATTTTATTTTTCTTCGTTACAGGATGTTAAGACATCCGGATCTCATCTACCAGCTGCTGTAGAGGAGCAAGAACAGAAGGACGATGATGACGATGAGGAT
Organism: Areca catechu; assembly: GCA_021397845.1. Classification (NCBI taxonomy): domain Eukaryota; kingdom Viridiplantae; phylum Streptophyta; class Magnoliopsida; order Arecales; family Arecaceae; genus Areca; species Areca catechu. The sequence goes on from CM038045.1 coordinate 16,215,578, forward strand.
CTTACATGATTTATTTTTGTTTTGATGTTATGTGTTTAATTTTTTACTTGTAAAGCTATATAAATTTATATAATTTATACTTTTTAATATAATATAACTAGTTTTTATTTATAATTATTGATGTTAATTGTTAATTTACTTATAATAGAGTTTAAGAATTATTTGTTATTAAAATTAAAAATATTCTCAAAAACTAATTACTACTTTTAAAAATAAAAAGAATTATTAGTGAAGGCTTTAGCGATGGTAATGCCATCGCTAAAGATTTATTATCGATGGGGAGCTTTGGTCACTATTATATTTTTAAATTTAATTATTATTTTTAAAAAAATATGAAATGTTATTAATAATGGCTTTTATCGTTGCTAATAGCCATCTTCACTAACTATTATTAGTGATGATTTTTTTTATCGCTAATAATTGTAATTAGTGATGAAGTTATTCCCATTGGACTATTATTGATGGCAAACATTAGTAATAGTAAAACTACTAATAATGACGGCAATTAGCATGCCATCGCTTATTAACTGTAGTTAGTGACGAAGTTATTTCCATTGAACTATTAGCAACGACAAACATTAGCGATGGTAAAACTACTAATACTGACGGAAACTAGCCATCGCTAATAATGAATTTTTTATAGTATTGGCCAGTAGCTTGTCTACCAACCAAGATCCTCTTAGCTTATCATCCGCATCCTCCTTAGGTGATCCCGAGGTCATGGAAAGGCCAACTTTCAATCCATTCTACATACGTTTGGTCCTCGGGCATGAGGACTTGAGTGTTTATAGGATTCAATACTAGATCCCTCCCAAATTTGTCTTGCAGCACCTGGGCCCTTAGGATAGGATTATCGACCCTCCTCCTAGTAGAATAGGGATGTTTGAAGAATGTTTTCGAGCAGGACTTAGGTTGACCCTCCTAACTTTTGTTATAGAGATATTTAGGTATTTTCGCATTGCACCTTATTGCATGATGCCTAACTCTTGGCGATCTATAATCACCTTTCTTGCCCACTGCTTTCTTCTCGGTGCCAAACTGACTATCCATCTCTTCCAGGCCTGCTTCATTTTCAAGGAACACCCAACAGAGGATGGATGGTGGTATGCCTCTCCTTGGTCAAGGTAATACCTTGTCTGAGGTGCTCCCTCTTCCATCCATAACTAGAAGGAGAGGTTTTTATTTGTGTCTGCTAAGCAGTCCTGGAACTTCAACGCTTCGTAGGGTCAACCTCAGTAGTTGCTAAATAGTAAACCAAGGCTCCAAAGCACCAAGGTGGAAGTATTACACTTCATTTTTAGAGGGTCGATTCCTTCGTTGAAGGTACTTCTCTCAAAGGAGATCCTCTATCTGGTTGGCTTGAGCTTGGCCAATCCCATGGATAAGTTTGTACTTAGTATTTTTGTCACTTTTGAATATCTCAACTCAGCTTTTCCTATTTATAAAAATGAGGCCAAACGAGGTGGAGTTCATGCAGCGTGCGGCCATAAAGAGGAAGGTGCCGGTGAGTGCCCCGGCACTAAAGAGAGCTTGGGTCGAGGCTGTCATCACCTAGCCGGCCCTAGGGTCTTCAAGGGGATCGCCCACATAGGCAAACTGAGGAGGGATGCTTCCTCGAACATGCAGGAGTAGGGATGGCAACCAGGTTGGGTTAGATATATATAGGTCGGGTCATATTCGGATTGGATTAGAAAAGTCTCAGTCTAAACCTATCCTATTTATTAAATGGTTATAATTTTAAACCTGATACATTTATTAAGTAGTTAACTTGACCCGACCTGCTTAACTTGTTTATTAAATAGGTTACCTACTAACTCGATCCATTTAACTCATTTAATAAACAAGCTATTAATATAACCTGACCTGACCCATTTAACCTATTTAATATATGGGTATTGGATAAGCTGTTAACATAAACCAACATGACCTAACCCGTTTTACCTATTTAAAATAGAACCTAGCCCAGCCCAACCTAGCCCAACTTGTTCAATACAACAAAATAAAAAATCTAGATATAAACCATCATAAAATAAAAATGGCTAACAAAATAATAATTCAAATAAAAGAATTCTTAACTAACTATTGCACTAGAATGTGAAGAAAATATCCTGTATCAATAGCTTAAAAACAATGGTACAAAACTTAAAAGACTTGACAAATACAAAGAGAACCCTATAAAAAGCTAAAGACTAAATAAGATAAAAGAGAAGTCTATAATTTTCAGCTCATTGTCATCAACATCAATGCCCATGTAGAAGTAGAGGCTGGCATATCTGAAAAGATAAAACAAAAATATTATTTGGTAGCCCCAACAAGCAGTACAAAACCAGCACTTGAAAGTAACATATTAATATTAATTTCTGTAACATAACATTACCTTTTATCCATAACTTTGTTTCCTTTCTACTCAACAAAATTGCACAGCTTTGGGCCTTGTGTGAGAATTAATCCGCCAAGCTCTCGAATGACCTTTGTGAGACAATGAAGGTATTTAAGATGCACATGGATTGAATGTCATTATAAATACTTGAAAGCTTTGAAGTTCACTAGTTCTTAGATATTTATGCTTTCTTCAAAAATAAATTGATATGATATATTATAAATGAGACCATACCTGCTATAGAAGAATCATTGAGAGATCTTCTAAGTCACATCCAAAACAGTCCAACGAGTATACATCATCAGAACTGCCCCTAAATGAACAAATGTTACTAGGTGCACCCTCACCACTTACATTAATTTGGTCATCCTTCACCACAACCTTGGTGTGGAACTGTCACCTCACTCCATGCTTTAGATGATGATTGTCCGAAATCTAGGATCGTCTGCCAACATGAAGAACTAACTGGGAAACCTTCAAGGAGAGAGACCATGATGAAGTTTGAGAATGCCAGGTAGGATGAGATAACAATTGGAGATATGAAACTCCATTCACCTGCATACATGGACAAAGAAAAATAGATAACATAATAACTCAATATAATTTGTTTATCTTTATTTCACTCAATGCATAAAATGAAAACCAGTTAATACCAAAGATTCTAGATATAACAACACTTTGTTGGCAAAGATTCTATGAGCTATTGTCATGCAGAAGTGACCTAGGATACCACAACTACCATTTGCAAGCTGACTGGGCACTTGAGCTCGGGTGGCATAAGAGCATCTCTCCATTGCCCTTGCAAGGGCATTTTCTTGAAAAATGAATAGCAAAAAAATTCAAGAATTGACTGAAAATATATGTATCAAGCTACATAGAAAAGAAAGTAATTTGCTTGAACAAAAAAAGAAGTGAAGAGAAAAGGAGGCTCAAATTTGTATTTAATCTACAACTATATCAAAATGACTACAATCGATTGCCTATAAAAAAGGCCATCCATGATTGTTGCCATCAAAAATAGTTGAATCAGCAAAAAACATATCTCAAAATCATCATAACCTCCACATACAAATCTTAATGTAATTTCAAATTTTTTTAAATTCTAATGGATCGCAATTTATAGAAAAAGGCAACAGAGATACAATAACAAGAAGAGAAAACATAGCTGATAGACAGCTCCCAACATTATGAAAATATACAAAAGAAAAAAATATAATAGAGGCTGAAACAAACATATTATAAAGAAATGAGACATCTTGGACTTCAATCTTCACTTCTCCAAACTATAATAAACTATGCCAACATAAGCATAAGGATTCCAAGAATATCGAACTGAGAGGTCCAAAATTAACATCCAACAATATACCACATAAGAAAGCCATTGAATTAAGTTGCATAATCCAAATAAATGAATAAAGTCATTGAAATAGAGACAGATAATATTAAGAAACATAATAGCAAGATTACTTGTTTGAACAAAAAGGAAGAGAAGAGAGAGAGGCTTAGATTCGCATTTTATCTATAGCTAAATCAACATGAATACAATTGAATGCTTTAAAAAAAAAGCCATTCCAAGATTGTTGCCATCAAAAATAGTCTAACAGTAAAAAGACATCCTAAAATCATCATAACCTCCATATACAAACCTTAAAGATATCCCAAAGGAAATTCAAAGTTGTTTAAAGATATCGCAAAATCATCATAGCCTCCACATAAAAAAAAAGAAATTTGAATATAAAAATCATTACAAAATAAAAATGGCTGAAAAAGTAATATTTTATATGAGAGAAATCTTAACTAAACATAATACTAGAATATGAAGAAAAGATTCTGCTATAGTAGTTTAAATATAGTGATACAAAATACAACACAAAATCATCCAATAACGAAATCCATAATCTGCATTAAGTCATCACTCATCAACTAGTAAGCCACGGAAGAAGAGAAAGAGGAGGCTCAAAAGTCAAATCCAGCATTTAATCTGGAGTTAAATTAAAATAACTATAATTGGTTGCCTATAAAAGAAGGCTATCGAAGATTGTTGTCATTAAAAATAGCTAAACTGGTAAAATCACATACTGAAATTATCATGGCCTCCATATACAAACCATAAAAATCGCGATCAACCTTTGTTAGGTCAATCTTTAATTTTATCTGATTTGATGTGTTTTCAAGAATTGTGATCGACCTTGACTAGGGATGGCAACGAGTCGGGTTTAGGTCAAGTCATCCAAAATCCATACCTAACCTACTAACAATTTTTTGTCCTTACCCACCTTATACCCGTCTCGGGTCAGGTATAAAAAAATCACATTTGGATCAGATCGGGTATAGTATACCCGATCTCATAAAATCCAGTTTACTTAAAACCTAAACCAATCAGGTCGGGCCGAGTATATTCACCCCATTTCCAATTTACTTAAATATTTTATAAATATAGCTTTTTTTATATATAAATAGATCGGGTTTGGATCGAGGTGTACTACTACCCATACCCGACCTGAACTTGAGTCGGAATCTTTTATATAATCCATATCCATTTATAAATTAGGCGGGTCAGGTTTTACCCATTCCATTATGATTGGGTTGGGTCTGGTATCCACCGAGTCAATAAAAACTGCCATCCCTAACCTTAACTAATAGACTTAGAAGACAATAACCTTTGGTTCTCCATATATCATAGAATCCAGTACTTTCTGGTAATGACTTGGTATGAACTAATGAAACATGAGAGAATTATCAGATCTTGCAAAGCCATCAGATAACAACGAGAATATCACATCCAATAAAGCTTGGATAACAATCTAACTCTCCTCTTTTGTCATGGCACTTTGGCCTCATTTTATAAATAGAGGCTCACAGGATCCCAGCTATGCAATCACTTCTTCCTTATGCTCATTCCTTTCTATCAATTCCAAAATTTTAACTTAAGCATTGGAAGGTCCCTACTGAAGCCTACTCCGGTCAGGAACTTATTTTGTAGGATCTGCCATCCCCACCCAGTGGTCGCTATTACCTGTTGACCAATTCAACCTTGAGCTAGATCCAGTAGCTATAGATTGGTATTAGAGAAAGAGTCCATGCCCATTTCAAGAAGGAGCAGAATATCACTATGGTTCCTTGCAAGGAGACTTTGTCACGTTGTTCTAATGCCACCACCTTTAGGATGGTCGAAATCCCTGTTAATGTTCAAATACCATCACAATAGCAAGATGCATTGCCGCCTCCATGCTAGTCAATTGTGGGGGTGAATGCAGATCAATCTAATTCTCTCGTTCAGTAAGTCCAAACTCTTATTATGGTGATTTAGGCGATGCAGTAGTCCAACCCTGCACCATAAGAAGCATTCCATCAAAGTCCACTTCAGTTAGGGACTTGTTTTATAAGTTCTACTATTGCTACTTGTAGTCACCATCACTCATCAACCAATTCAATCTCAATCTAGATTCAGTAGCAATATCTATAATAATAATAATAATAATAAATAATTTATTTTTTTTTTCCTTTCCACCCATTTGAGTGTCTCATAAAGAGTTGGGATTTTGTTTAAAGATTCATGCTCGGGCCATGTGCTTGTAGCCGCTCAACTCAAGATAAAGCGCTATGCTACGGTGTGTGGGGTGGCAATGTCTCACCTTCCATGTCTTTTTTTTTTTTTTCCGGTGGGGAGGGGTGGCGAAGCAGGGGAGCTAATTGCTGCATTAATAAATAGAAGGCAGCCTGACAAGTCCATGGGGTGGCAATGTCCTGCCTTACATATCCCTAATATATATATATATATATATATATATATATATATATATATATATATATATATATTTTGATAAAACAAAATATTTAAGTCATCGGCCTATAATAAATACATTGAAAATTATCAACCAAAAGGATATTCCTAAAAGATACATGAACTTTCTCCAAGAAAGACTAAAGAATATCTTCCGAATGATTAGCCATATAAGAAGCCATCCAATCAGCCACCGAGTTGGCTTTTCTATAAACATATCTGACCACTATCCCAGAGCACCCCTGTAGCGGCCTAATAATGTCGCAGATGAGAGGGTGAACAGACCAGAAGCGAAAAGCCTGCCAAACCCACGAGATGACCGTCAGAGAATCACCGAATAAGCCACCGCTCAAGGTGAAAGGAAGTCGTGGCATAGTAAATAGCAATCCACGCCCCCTGAAGCTCTGCCATGGGAACAGTAGGGGCGACAAGATGACACCCTCTGGCGAATCCATAATCAGAAGCTCGGATCACAAAAGCACCTCCCCCTGCCCGCTTCTAATACTCTCGTCAAAACTAACTGTGGCAAACAATGGAGAAGGGGGCTTCCAAGAAATAAAGACTCAGCGGAGCGCTCGAAGAGCAGTGCCGGAATCCTAGATCTCCACATTCCCCACAGTCGAGCTCTGATACTTCTTGGCTTGGGTCTTGGCCCTCTCAACAATCATCCTAGCCAAACTAATGAAAGAGCAAAATATCATATCATTCTGGATAAATCATACATGATATGTCAAGTATGCCAAGACAATAAACCTGAGATTGGTTGCACTGAAACATGGATGCAGTGAAGACCTTCTATAATTTCTTTAAATAGCAGCATCACATGTCCATGTAGGGCGAAGCAACCAATGGAGAAATTATGCCACATGCCTCAACGATCATTTTCGGCGTATTTTAACAAAACGCCAACCACCTTCTCGACACCGGTGCCCCACCTCCCACCGGCCACTTTCTTCACGGCGGGGACTCGCAGGTGGGGGGACTCGCAGTGAAACGGGAATTCATCTCCCTTCACGCGAATCCACCGTTGGATGAGGCACCCGTAAGATCTGTTCAGGTCAGTGAATGATGGGGTTGGGAGTACTTTGAGATTTGTGCATGGATGAGCCGGTGGATTTGTGTGAGGGGCAGTGTCAATCATTCTTCCACGTGAAAGTAAAAAGAGTCGCCCTTCTTTTCTGCACCATTTTGTTCGCTCAACTGAAGCGATGGATATAAGGTCCGTCGAAGAACGGTAGATGATGTGGCTTCTAATGTTACTCTTCTTTTTCAAAATACATCAAATCGGGCATGGTTGCCCGTGAATTACATGCTACCAGCGTCCCCTTGTTTTTTATTATTTTTTTCTTCCATTCGATCCATAATTTTTTTAATGACTCGGGAAGGGATGGCAGCCCAAGTTGCTTGATGATAGTGCTCCATATTGTAGAAAAGAAATAGGTGCTCTCGGCTCAACTTGAGAATTATTTTAAACCAGTCTTTTAGGGTTGACTTGGCTCGGGTTCTAATTTATATGATCATGTCAATTTCAATTATAATTTTTTGAAACATGACCGCATCGATTTAGATTTGTTAAGAGAAATTATAGAATAAAAAAAAAGAAAGAAAAAAATAAAAAATAATTTTATTTTCTCTATTTCAATTCTATTTGATATATTTTGGAAGTTATTTGTAATGATATATAAACATATATAAGAAAAATAATTACTGGTATAGAATCAGACTAATAAAAAATAATAATAAGAGTAAGTGATACATAATTATACTAATAAAAAATGATATAGAATTAAATTAATAAAAAAATAATTATGATATTAATTTTATGTGATTTCATAAATTATGCTAATAAGATTTGGATAAAGAGATGACATAAAAATTAACCAACTCGATCCATATATATACCTTTTTTTATGTATATATAAAATTAATTTTAACAATATTCATTATTTATTATATGAGATATGGTTGACGTTGTCTCTCTTTTAAATAGAGTATCGATTTATTATGGCTATACTTTTTAATATTAATTTATAATTTTTTAAATATTTTGTTATCATACTTGTTTTCGAAGCCCCAATTTATTAGATTTATTAAAAAAAATAGAATTCATGGTGAAGTTGGCAATGTTTTTGCCGACTTCACTATTCATTCCCATTTTTGAAGAAATGCGATGAACAGAGACCTCTCTTTCCCTCTTTCTCATCCGGTGTTTTGATTTAGAAGGTGGAACTATCTTGGTTTGCCACTGCTATTGATGGGGGCACCAGGATCAGACACAGATTATTGGACCCTATTTGGTTTACTTAGTCATGTATCACAATTTTGTAAGAAAGTAAGATTGAGTTGTAATAAGGTGAGACTTGTTGATTTGTCTCGACCTAGTCCAGTATATTGAGTCCTGTATATCAGTATGAGCCTAGTATGAGTCCAAATTTTATACAAGAGAGGAGGTTACCCTATTTTGGAGTTCCACCAGGCCTCATTCAGGAGCCAGAGGTAATTACATCAGCTTATGGGAGCTCAATTGACACCCAGGAGCCCTAAATGCCCTCCAGATGCCCTCTAGGTATCCTGATTCCCTCCAAATGCCATTTCAAATGCCAGATTCCACCAAATGCTTATGGAATATTCCATATGTCAGGAGCCCATATTTCTCAGGTTATTCCAGCACTCTAGGCTTTAAAATTCCAAGCTCAGGAAGTAAGCACAAGCATGAAGAACTAAGATTCCAAGGAATATGCTGATACCAGGGCACCCCAGCTTCCAGGACCCAATGCCCATGCACCAATCTAAAGGAGGACGACCCCTTGCTGCCCCTTGAAGCCCAACACACCTAGGATAGGCGTCCTCCATGAGTTGACCAAGTCCAACATGGTGGAAGAGTTCGAATAATTTGAGTTTTTATTTCATTCAACTTGTGTACTCCTATTTCTAAGTTTATTTTATAGTCTTTCTCCCACTTAAATTATGTAAACCTATTCTAACTAGGAGAAGACTTGTAATCCCTTGAGGAGAGGGCATGAAAACTCTATAAATACCCCACCCCTCCCTCTCTTGTAATCATCTCTTTCTTATGAATATAACTTGCTGAAATTTTATGCTATTGATTTGTGATTGGTCTCTTTGCTTTGGTTCTCTACTTTGAGTGCTCTCCTTGTGTGCCCTAGCTGAATCCCTACTGCCCTAGCTTCCATCTACATCCTTGGAGATCAGCCACGCCCTGAGGAAGATGCCCTAGCTGCTGCCCCAATCAAGCAACTGCTTCTTCCCTGGGACATCTACACCTAAACCTAGTTCTTTCAATTCTAAACCCTAGTTTCTTATTTCTTTGTTTAATTGCTATTTTGATTGACCATAATGCTTGCAAGATCCCCGAGGTACTTTCCCCTCCCCTGAGGAGGCCTTCTTTGCTTCCAGGATCGCACAGATCAGCCATCATATTCAAGGGAACCGAGGCTTCTTCTTCCAGGCTCCGATCATAGTGTGAGTGATCCCTTCTGCTACTGAATTTTAATCTCTGACTGGTAAGAAACATTCCCTTCTCTTATTATCTGATTTGATGAAGATAAACTATCCTAAATCGGGAGTTTCTCAACTCTCAGGTCCTGGCTATTTCATTAGTTTGCATGAGTTTGCCTGCGATCCGATAATTCTTTGCACTACTGACTTTCCGCTAGTTCTTACTTTATTTTGGAAATCTAGCCTGCAAATAAAATTATAAAAATCAAAAAAAAATTATTTGACTATTTTTCATGCATGTTTAGCAGTCTTAGAGTTGTCCCGCATCAGTTATGGCTCGAAATATCTCGAAATAGGTGGTCTGGTCTGATTCCAAAAACTAGGGTTCAAAATATTGATTAGGTTAGATCTAGTTCCGGATATTAATGCGATTTAAGTTGGGTTAGTTTGAGCGGTTACACCATCAATAGCTTGCAAATTCTTATGCCTTAGCCAGGAATGCCTATAAGAGGTTGAGAACTTAGCGATGGCAAGTTGGTTGAGAGTCAACCCTTACACCTTGTTCAGCTAAGCTTTTAGGGTACTAAAAAATACTTTCTGATTCTTCAAAAGTATTTTTGAATGGTACATTGATATTTACTGTTTGGCTTTGCTAAAAAGCTGAAAAAGTCTATTTGAGAAATACTATATTTTAGATGAACTTCTCCTTAAAAGTGCTTTCTAGCTGTTGCCGCTAAGATTGTTATGGCCCGTAGCTGTATCAATGCCGGAGTGCACTCCTCCTGCCGCCCGCCGCTCTCGGTTCTCGGATCTCCTCGCTGGGTGCGGTCGCCTTGTTGCCTGGCGGTCCTCCGCTCCTGGACCTGTGAGACAACGGTTAGAGACCCGGGTCGGGGTTTCCGACTGGGGCACTCCAATGATTAAGTCAATGACGATCCAGAAGAATAGACTTTAGGTGGAGCTCCCTGTTCCATTCGCGTTCGAAGAGATAGGGCGCCTCCTTTCGCTGTCACCGTTCCCTTAGGAAACCAACTCTCAGGTTAGTCTCCTCTTCTTCAAACTCCATAGTGATGGCCTCCGGTAGCCAGAGTTTCAACCATAGGGAGAGGGAGTTAGGCCCTAGAGAAATCCAGTCTGAGATGACAAGGGAGAGGGTAGAGGCTCTCAGGGTTAGATATAACATTCCTTCTACCCTGCACCTCTCCATCCCAAATCGGGAAGGAAGGGTGACCGGGACACTGAGTCCGGGTGCCCTTCCGATATATGAGGACCATCTTAAGGCAGGACTTAGGTTTCCCTGTGTGATTTTTTTGTAGAGATCTTTAACCTGTATAGGATCTCACCTACGCAGCTAATCCCGAATACCATTCGGATGATCAGCTACTTCGCGGTTCTGTGCCGGAGAGTCGGAGCCGAACCTAGGACTTTCCTCTTCACCAACTTCTTCATCTTGAATAAAGACTTTAGGACCCAAGAATGGTGGATGTTTAGCCCTCGTCCTGGACAGAAGATACTAGGGTGTCTTCCATCGGCCATCCATGGATGGAAGTCCAGATTCTTTTTCATGGATTATTTTTAGCCTTGGGGTTTTGCTTTGACATGGGGGGAACCAAGGCTGACATCCAACGAAGGGAGGGCAGTGTTGATGGCCGACCAAGCAAACTTCAATAGGATGGAGGTGGCCAGCGTCACCATGGTATATGAGTTGCTTCGGGAGGACAGCCTACAGTTGACCGAAATCAGCTGCCACGGATGTTTAGGTAGGATAGAAGCCGCTACCATCGGCCTTCTTTTTGTTCCATGGGCTTTCTTTACTTACTTTAGTTTTGTCCTTGTAACAGGAGTAAAGATGAAACCTGACATAGCAAATGTAGCATAGCGAGCGGTAAGGAAGAGGGCCGCCCAGTCCACGGAGTCGACTGCAGACAAGGCAAAGAAATAGCGGGTGGAGGAGCGGTCCGCAATCATAGTGGCATCAGACTCTGAAGAGGATAACGTGCCTCTATCGGAGAGGTTGGCGGTAAAGGGGGCAGGACCTTCGCCCATCACCAGGGAGTCGGCCGCCCAACCGAAGCAAGTGCCGTCTGAGCCGGTCGAAGTGGAGATAGCCTCAGCCTCGTTATTAGCTGAGCCGATAGAGGCGATTCGCCCAGTCGACATAGGGAAGGGAGCGGCTGAAGGAGCAGAGGCTGGCGAAGTCAGTTATGAAACATTCCAGCGCTGGCATGCTCTCTATGACCCTGGGCATGCCAGGGACCTGCTCAAGGGGGCGATCATGGAAGTTGACCGGGAAGAGTCGAGTTGGCAAAAACTGAATGAGATAGTGAAGAGATCCTACCTCAACCTGAATGAGGGTAAGTCATTGGCCCTCCAACTTCTGTCCTCTTCTCCTTGTTCCTTGTATGTGACTAACACTATTTTGTTGTTTCCAACTTTTCCATGAGATCTCGTTAATGGATGAGGGTCTCGACGAGATACTTTTTGCGACAGAGATCTCGGCCAAGAAGGTCGAGGTGTTGGACATGGCCAGAGTGGTGGCAGAGGCATCGTGAAAGGCCACGGAGAAAAGGCTGTCGGGCAGTCGGGCCATAGCCGAATCCCTAAAGAAGCAGGTAGAAGACCTGCAGGTCTAACTGGCCGATCGGGAGGCCAGATTGAAGAAGAAGAAGAAGAGGGTGACCTCCTTAATCCATCGACTGAGCGAGGAGGATGAGCGGTATGCCGATGCCGAGAGGAACTCTCGAGCCCACCAAGCTGTGTCGGCAAAATACATGGCCCTATTGAAGGAGGCCAAAGAGCAGGTGACGGAGCATGTCAGTAACGCCGTGGTGGAGTACAAGGCTTTTGCCAGCTTCGAGGAGGAGATGGAAGAGGGCGGAGCGGCATGCTACGATTACGACTACGATGACTGCTTTAAGAAGGTAGCCGAGGCCTTCCTGGAGCTTGACCTGTTCACCCTACAACTGATGCAGCCAGTGAAAGAAGAAGCAGGCCCGACCGACATCAGGGCCGATGCTCAAGCTGCTACAGCTGCAGGAGAGGCAGGGGGCCTAATCAACATCGGAGTCGACATCCAAGCTGCTACCGACATGGGGCCGATGGATGCTTCTGTCGGGACTTCGGATGCAGCGTAGGAGGTTGAAGTCGAAGTTCCTCCAGTCAATCCCCCTATGTACCTACAGGGCCAGACTTAAGAACATTTGTAAAAGTCTACTCGCTTTTGTAAAAATCTTTGTCAAGGAATAAAATGACTTGTTCTTTTGATATGTGTCTTCAGTGTTTGTTTTTCTGAATGTGGAGTGGTCGGCCTGGTCCGAACTCATTTTTTTTAAAAATATATCTAAGTGTTGAGAGGTTGGTTTAGTCCGAACTCATTTCTTTTAAAAATATGTCCAAGTGTCGAGAGGTTGGTTTAGTCCGAACTCATCTCTTTCAGAAATATTTCTAAGGAAATTTTGAACTTAGCCATTTGTAAGGAAATCCCTCAAGTATTTAAGAACTTCAAGTAGTATTTTTTGATCCAGGTTGGACTTTTAGTGGGCTATACTAGATCCTTTTATCGAGCGGGGTCGGACTTTGAGTGGACTGCCCTAGAGCCTTTGCCGAACGGGGTCGGAGCGGGGGACTTTGAGTGGACTGCCCTAGAGCCTTTGCCGAACGGGGGGTCAGACTTTGAGTGGGCTGCCCTAGAGCCTTTGCCGAGCGGGGTCGGACTTTGAGTGGGCTGCCCTAGAGCCTTTGCCGAGCGGGGTCGGACTTTGAGTGGGCTTTTAGAGCCTTTTGAACGGGATCAAACTTTGAGTGGGCTGCCCTAGAGCCTTTGCTGAGCGGGGTCGGACTTTGAGTGGGCTGCCCTAAAGCCTTTGTCGAGCAAGGTCGGATTTTGAGTGGGCTGCTTTAGAGCCTTTGCCAAGCAGGGTCAGACTTTGAGTGGGCCACCCTAGAGCCTTTGTCGAGTGAGGTCAGACTTTGAGTGGGCTGTACTAGAGCCTTTACCGAGCGGGGTCGGACTTTGAGTGGGCTGCCTTAGAGCCTTTGCCAAACGGGATCGAACTTTTAGTGGGCTTCCCTAGAGCCTTTGTCGAGTGGGGTCGGACTTTGAGTGGTCTGCCCTAGAGTCTTTGTCGAGCGGGGTCAGACTTTGAGTGGGCTGCCTTAGATCCTTTGCCGAGCGGGGTCAGACTTTGAGTGGGCTACCCTAGAGCCTTTGCCAAATGGGGTTGGACTTTTTCACAGAATGAATTATGGCCTTTATTGATAATATTTGTGGAGGTTATCTACATTTCAAGGACGGCCACTTGTCGTCCGTCCAGATGCTCGAGTCAGTAAGTTCTAGCTTGGATCACTTCAACCACCCGATAGGGGCCTTCCCAGTTGGGGGAGAGCTTTCCTTGTCTGGTCGGCCTGGATATCTCTGCCCTCCGCAAAACCAAGTCTCCGATCCAGAAGCTTCGAGCCTTGACTCGAGAATTGTAATATTTAGCCATCCTTTGGCGATATGTCGCCATCTTCAGGTCAGCTTGGAGTCGGGTTTCTTCGAGCAAGTCGAGGTCAATCCTTCTATGCTCAGAGTTGGCTGGTTCGGCAAAATGATCGATCTGGAAGGATTGTAGGGAGACTTTCACCGGTATGACTGCCTTACTCTTTTAGGGAGATTGAATGGTGTTTCTCCAGTTACCATCCGGGAGGTAGTCCGATAGGCATAGAGCACCGAATGAAGTTCTTCTGCCCAGAGTCCCTTGGCATCATTCAGTCGAGTTTTCAACCAATGCAGGATCGTCCGATTGGTAATTTCGGCTTCCCTATTGGATTGGGGATGTCCGACTGAAGTTAGCTAGTGAGAATGTGGTACTGCTGGCAGAAGTCTCGAAATTTTGGATTGTCGAATTATCTTCTATTGTCGATGATGATTGCCTGTGATATGCCAAACCGAAAGATAATGTAGATCTGGACGAAGTTTTCCATCTTGGTTTCTGTGATTTATGCTAGCGGCTCAGCTTCCATCCATTTGGTAAAGTAGTCGATGGCTACGATCAAGAACTTTCGTTGTCCAGACGCTGGCGGGAACGGCCCAAGGATGTCTATTCCTCATTGTTTGAATGGCCAGGGGGTGGTTAGCGGGGTTAGCTGACTAGCTGGTCGTCTTTGAATGTCGGAGTACCTTTGGCATGCGTTGCACTTTTTGACAAAGTCTGACACGTCCTTCTGGATGGTCGGCCAATAGTAGCCCTATCGGATGATCTTGTAGGCAAAGGACCTACCTCCTAGGTGGTCACCACATATGCCCTCATGCACCTCTCTGAGTGTGTATTGGCGTCTGACGACCCCAGGCACTTCAGCAATGGTTGCGTGAATGACCGTTTATAGAGAGTTCCATCGAGGATGATGTACTTTGAGGCAGTCCAGCGCACACGCTTGGCTTCAGTCTTGTCTTTTGGTAAGGTTCCTTCGATGAGGAATGCAAGGATATGGTCCATCTAAGAGGCTTCTCGCTCCACTTGATGGATTTCAACTGTCTCTTTAGCAATGCTTAGGCATTGCAGGTACTCCACGAAGTTCCGGTCGAAGGAGTTGATGACAGCAATGGCCAACCATGACAAAGTGTCTGCCCGAGAATTCTGCATTTGAGGTATATGAAAAATTTCAAAAAATTTAAGTCGAGTCATGAGGCTTTGTACCTTGTCCAAGTATTTGGCCAGGGTCGGATCTCTCGTCTCGAATTCGCCCTTTTCCTGGTTCACCACCAGTTGGGAATCGGAGAAGGCCCCGATCTGACTGATGCCTAGCTCGTCGACTATCTTCAGTCCTGCAAAGAGGGCTTCATATTCTTCTTGGTTGTTTGATACCTGGAATGCGAAATACAGGGCATATTCCAGGTTCTGTCCATCAGGATCGATCATGATTAAGCCTGCTCCGCAACCCGCAAGGTTAGATGCCCCATCCATATGGAGTGTCCAAGCGGGTTCTAATTCTTCAACAATGTCATCCTCAGGTGCGTCGGCTGTTTGCGGAGGTGCTTCTTATCTCCAGGTATACTTTACTATGAAGTCGGCGATCACCTGAGCTTTTATGGCCGATCAAGGTTGGGAGGAAATATCAAATTTGCCAAGCTTGATGGCCTACTTGGCAAGTCGTCCCGAAGTATCGGGACTTCTGAGGATCGTTATAAGAGGTTGATCAGTCAGGACTATAATCGGATGTGCCTGAAAGTAAGGCCGCAATCGCTTGGCTACCATGACCAGGGAGTAAACAAGCTTTTGCATCTTGGGATACCTTATTTCGGCATCATGGAGTACTTTGTTGATATAGTAGATGGCCTTTACTAATTGTTCTCTTCCATCCGGATGAGGACAGAGCTCACTACCTCATCCGACGTCGATAAATACAAGTACAGGGGATCTCCCTCCATAGGCTTAGCAAGTAAGGGAGGAGTCTTCAGATATGCCTTCAGTGCTTCGAAGATCGATCGATACTCATCGATCCACTAGAAGTGATCCAACTGTCATAAAGTTTTAAAGAAGGGGAGACACTTTTCGGCCGATCAAGAAATAAAGTGGCTAAAAGAGGCTATTCGGCCTGTAAGTTCCTGCACCTGCTTCTTGTTGGTTGGATGCCCCATGTCGATGATGGCTTTAATCTTGTTAGGGTTGACCTCAATTCCTCGCTGTGTAACCAGAAAGCCAAGAAATTTTCTAGAGGTCACCCCAAAGGTGCATTTGTTGGGTTCAACTTAATACAGTGGCGCCTCAGGGCACCGAAAGATTCTTTTAGATCTTTGATGTGGTTGGCCACTCGGAGGCTCTTGACTATCATATCATCAATGTATGCCTCCATGTTCCTTCCTAGTTGCTCTTTTAAGACCTTGTTGATCTGCCTCGAAAGGTGGCTTTGGCATTTTTCAGGCCGAAGGGTATCATTTTGTAGCAGTACAGCCCTTTGTCAGTGATAAAGGCTGTCTTCTCCTCATCCTCCGGGTGTATGCTGATTTGGTTGTACTCCGAGAAGGCATCCATGAAGCTCAGGAGCTAATGACCGGCAATGGCGTCCACCAATTGATCAATCTTTGGTAAGGAAAAGCTATCATTCGAGGAAGCTTTGTTGAGGTCAGTGTAGTCCACACACATCCTCAACTTTCTGTTAGCTTTCCTCACCATCATGACATTCGCCAACCAGTCGGGGTAATGGGCTTCTCTGATGAAGTCAGCTTCAAGGAGCTTCTTGACATCCTCATCAATCGCCCTCTGTCTCTCAGGGGTGAAACTTTTCTTCTTCTGTCGGACAGGTTTGTAAGCTGGGTCCACTTAGAGCTGGTGGGTTATGACCTCCGACGGGATGCCTGGCATGTCTAACGCTGACCAAGCGAAGACATTGGCATTATCCCGTAAAAAAACTGACCAACTCCAACTTGGCTTTTTTGCTGAGTGTGCTTCCGATCTGCAGGACCCTAGTGGGATTGTCCCTTCGGAGGGGTACGAATAGAATCCTCTCGACCGTTTATCCCGGTCGGCTTTGTTCTTGGGATCGAGCTATTCCAAGGTGGAATGGCCTTTTGATTGCCTGTCTTGAATGGTTAAACACTGCCTGGCCATCCTATGATCCCCCCTCATTATTTCGATCCCATTCCGAGTCAGAAATTTTGCCAGCAAGTGGTAGGTAGACATAATGGCTCAGAATTTGTTAAGGGCGGTCGTCCCAATATGGTGTTGTAAGCCGATGTCGTGCGTACAACCACAAAATTGATGGGGAGGATCTTTTGATAAGGCTCTGACCTGATTATCACGGACATAGTTATTTCTCCTTCTACGCCGACAGAGTTCCCCCCGAACCCTGTCAACGATATTAGGGATTCCTGCAGCCTGGTTCTAGACAGGTTCATTTTGACAAAAGCATCATACAGTAAAATCTCAGTGAAGCTTCCATTATCAGTGAGGCTCCTCCTTACATCATAATTGGCAATTACTGCCGATACAACAACAGGATCATTCCCAGAGATTTGGGCCACTAGGAGGTCTTCGTCGGAGAAGCTGATTACATTAGAACTCCAGGGCATCTTCGAGATATCCTGACCTTCTTCATACCACCAGTCAGATCGACAGTGGAGCATGCCAACATTTCCATTGGTGGGGCTCTAGTTGGGTAGCTCTATTTCTTCCGGGGGGTCTCTGGCAGTAGAAGTTTCAGCCCGATTCCTCTGGGGTCGGACGTATTTGTGCAGATACCCCCGCTTGATCAGATCTTCGATCGCGTCCTTCAACTGGAGGCAGTCTTCTATGCTATGCGCATAGTCACGATGGAACCGACAGTACTTGTCCCTGCTCCTTGATGTTGAGGGGCTCCTCATTGGGCGAGGCCTCTGCAGGAAGGTCTGCTTCTCTATCTCCATGAGAATTTTCTCTCTGGAGGGAGAGAGGTGTGTATGTCTCGAACCTCCTAGGGAAGTTCTTCGGCTTAGGGCTGTGGCGTCAGGCCGAGTTGGTGCCATCGATGGGAGGTCGGACTTTGGGAGCCTTGTCGCTCCTCTTCTTGGGAGCTGACCTCCCTTCATCCTTGCGTCAGCTTTCCACATATTCTTCTACCAGGGCATATTTCTATGCTCGGACTAGTAGTTCAGAGTAGCTTGTCGAAAACTTTTTGTCCAGCGAGAAGGTGAGCTTGGACGATCGCAGCCCCCTCTTGAAGGCCAACATAGCTATATGTTCGTTGAGGTCCGAGACCTCCATGGCCACCAAATTAAATCAGGCCATGTAATCCCAGAGGGTTTCTCCTTTCTTTTGCTGCATAAGAAAGAGGCGGTCCGTGTTTCTCGGCATCCGGCTGTAGTTCCTGAAATGGGACAAAAAGAGTTTTTCTAGCTGGAAGAAGGAATGGATCGTACTGGTCAGATGGCGGATAACCACATCCGAGCTGCCTTCCTGAGTGTCATAGGGAAGGCGATGTAGTGGAGGGCATCAGAAGCATCCTGTACCATCATATGGGCCTTGTAAGTGCCCAAATGATCCAATGGGTCGGTGGTGCCATCGTAGGCATCCACCTGAGGCATCTTGAAGTGACGGGGGATAGCTTCCCCCATGATTCTAGCAGAGAAAGGTGGGCGAGAGTCATACGCCTGTGCCCCTTCTCCCTTCTACTGGTCGACCAACTTGGCAATCTACTCCTCCATGCATTGGAGCTTGTTGGTATAGTCCCTCGGGTCCTCCCCGCAGTGCTGATCGTCATCAGGGACGAGTCCGCGGAGGAGTGTGAGGTGGATCTCACTCTCCTCCCATCGGCATGAGCCCTTTGCAACCTTCGAGGCTCTGGGATTGCGTGGGAGGGGAGTTGAGGGACTCCTTGTTGTTGACTTCCCTCGATAGCAGGTTGATGGCCAGTTTGGGATGCCACGAGCGGCTGCTATCTGTTATTGGCCGCATCTTGGAGGTTCTGAACTGCAGTGGCAAGAGTGTCAATGCGGTTCAGAAGGGTCTGGAACTGCTGCTGTCGCAGAGTGATGGTAGGCTCGGCGGCGTCATTCTCCCTGGGAGGTTCTCCCCATCTTGACTGGGAGTAGCCTCTCCTACTGAAGGTATTTTGAGCTCTTCCCTTCGCCATTATCTTAGCGGCGGATTCCTCCTTTAAGAGAAGGAAAACGAGAATGAAGGTTCAAGCCACCCTTCCTTTAGCATCAATCTGTGCTGCTGAATCTCCCAGACCGGGTTCTCTCAGCCTGGCTGGAGCGCGCCTCTCTCGGTTCCTGCAAAGAAATCCCATGGACTGGTGGTGTTCCGGCAGGAGACACTTCGATAGCTAAGTTAGCGGGAGGCTTAGAGCAATAGAATGGAGGAATCCAAAAGGAGATTGCTCGTGGAGAAGGAAAAGTGCCATTACCGCTCGAAGTCCCCTATATACCTTATATAAGCGCGGAACACTGCCAGAATCTATTAGGGGCTAGGTCGGAAATACCCGATATGCTCCTAAGAGAATCAGGGTGGTGGCCAGGTAGCACCAGGACATGGCTGCGTCGTGGGATCTGTTGTAACAGAATTATCGTACCAGCTGGAAGGGACTTCTGGAGCCTTCTGATTAGTAGGGGCCCGGCTGACGCAAGTCAGTCGGACCTCAAATGGGTTAGTAGGACCTTGAGTGGGTCGGCAGGACCTCGAGTGGGTCGATCGACCTCAAGTGGGTCGATCGGATCTTTGGTCCGTCCTGGCCGAAGGACCGTCGACTCCGATCCGGTTCAGAGAAAAGCTGATTGGGTATAGCAGTTATGTTGATAACCAATTCAAGATGTTGATAACTATTTATTGTGCAAATCTTTTGGATTAATGTTGTGCAAAGAGATCTTAACCGTGCAGGTGGATATTAATTGTGCATGTAGAATACTAACATATGCACCGTGGCCTTAATTATGTGCATAGAGATCTTAATTGTGTGTAGCAGGATGTTAACTTTATGTAGGTTCTATTAATTTATAGAGATCTTAATTATATGCATAGAGATTCTAACTATATGTAGGAACATTTAGATGTGTAGAACAATATTTACATGGATACTAAATATATACATAGAGATCTTAATTATGTCAAAGTTTAAGATTAAATTAAATACTATTTTGAATAAAAAATTAGATTTATCGAGAGCCTGATTAGATTAGCTCATTAATTTAAGATGCAAATCAAGAAGAAACTAGATCACTATCCTAAAATAAATTCCTAACCCTCATGCTAGTGTTTATCAGGAACTCTATCTAAGATATGACCAAGTTACTCTCTCTTAAAGCACATCATGGAGAGGGTTGACAAATCTTTCAAACTCGACAAAAAATTAAAAGTTTAAGAGTAATTAAACAAAAAGATGAAGAAATAAGAAAAAGAGTGTCTCAAGAAGAAAGCTATTTTTCCTCCTTTCCTATGCCATCCGAACTTGTGGTCTTATAAAGATCACTCGAAGATGCAAAGAAAAGAGAAAAACATGGAGAAGAGATGCTTTGACCAATTGACCATGGTGAAAAGTGACCGGTTACAGTAAGATATATCTTTCCTGAAGTTATGTCGTCTACTATATCAACATTTTACAAATGATTTAACAAATAATAGCTAAAAAAATTTTGTGTTTTTCTATATAAAAACACAAACATTCACCCACGAAATTCAAAGTTTTAAAGAATAATTAATAATGATTATTTTAAAATCAAAATAATTAAAAAATTTATTGCTGAATATTTATACTATATAATGGGTAAAATGTTTTAACCTCATTTAGTATAGATAATTTCCGTCTAAAGAAATCAAAATGAACTAGATCTTGGACTACATTCCTTTGATCCAAACTTTAACTATTATATATACATAGTACAGAAAGATCTATCCTAGGGTTATGCATTATTAGCCGTATGCAGGTATCTTGTTTGTTTATGAGAGCACTTAAGATTTGTCCAAGTCCCCTACCTGCGGTCGTTTATGGAAGCTCTTATATAGGTGAATCCTTTAGGATGTGTGTAGAGTCAAATCTCAAAAATATAATCTAATGGAAACTCATTTAGAGCTATGCTCTTCCTTAACATCTATACAGGGGTACCAATGATATCACCATAGGGATAAGGTGAAGTCGATACTCCTATAGATATATAAAACTATATGCTCACTAGCTAACTAATTAGCTTATTATTATCACAATGAACTGGTAAATTTTGAAGAATTTGATATTTATTGATTTGTATCCATTACAAATAATTCAACAGGTATATATAAATAATGGCCATGTTACAAAATGGGAACAAAATGGTCATATTATAAAATAGGAATACAATAATCATGCTACAAAATATGAATTTAAAATAATATATATTTTACTTTACTTGAATTCAAATTCAAAATTTGAATTTAAATTAATGCTGAAATTATTTGTCTTATTTTCTTGCACATGCATTCAAATTCAAATTTGAAATTTGAATTTGAATACTCAATATGATACTTGATTGGTATGTTTACTGAACTGTTATGTTTACTGAGAGTTAGATTAAAAAGCAATATCTTTAAGTGAAACCATATTTAGTTTAATTAGAATTTCTCCACACTAATTTATCATCCCATCCAAAATGATGAACAAGTAGAGATGTCACCCGGTCAACTAACTTAGCAGAGAATAAATTATTCAAAGACCCAATGTCCCACCCTCTAGAAATGATAATTAAACTAAACACTCCAAGACCACTTCGCAAACATGGTTGATCAACATTAACATGAGTAGGCCAAGCATTTGACAGCATCATAGTTATCCAAGGATCCTCATAAACATTAATAGACTGCTCCAAACATACACTCCATTGAAATTGAAATTGAACAGGGAGACCAACATCACAATACTTTTTTCCAAATAATAGTGCTCTGAACGTAGCTTATGATAATTAACCTAAGACCATTTAGCCCTGACTAACTAAGCCTATAAGGAGTCAAGAGCAAGAATCAACTAGGCAGTAAGTTTACACAAACACTAGCATCTTCTTGTGAATAAAGAAGTAAGACCCAAACCTCTAAACATTTTTAGTAAACACACCTGATCCCAAGTGATATGATGAAACCCCCAGATATAGAGGGATGACCCCACAAAAGGCCATAATTTCATTTTCTAACTAATGAACAATCAAAACACGAAGACAAATTGCCAGTAATGTATATAAGGGGAGAGAGAAAAGAATAGCTTGAATTAAAATAGCCCTGGTCACAAAAGATAAAGTCCATCATTTCCAATTTTCAATTTGATGAGAAACTTTATTGATCATAGAATGAAAAACCTAAGAACCCAATGCTTTCCTTGATATCGGCACACCTAGATATTGTCAAGCCAAATTTTGTTCCCTAATATGAAAAAGATTATAAATAGAAGATTTGATTCGAGCTAGAGTAGATGAACTAAAAAAGATGAGTGACTTAGAATAGTTAACCAATCGACCATAATGATGATAGTAAGCATCAATAAGAGCAGCTAAACAAATTGCATTGTAAATGGTATCATGGGCAACAAGCAAATAGTCATCAACAGAAAAAACATGTGAGATAGAAGGACCATTTCGTGTTCTATAAACTCTTAGAAGATGATTAGAAATAATGACCTTCAACAACATGAAAATGCTTTAGAGATAATATGTCATGCCCCGGCTTGATGCCTAAGCCAAGCATATAGCAAATGGCCACATATCCTTAGGATTTAATTCCATCGAATATGCAAGGCCTATCCATCAAATCAACATTCAAGCAGTGGTAGAAAATAAATTCACTAATTATTTATTTATTTCTAAAGTTTTTCATCAAAACTAACAAGTAAATAAAATTTAATTAAAAATCCAAGATATAGTGTAAGCAAAGCTCAACTAAAATTTAAGATAAAACATAAACTAAGATTAACACTTATACCCTAGCTCCTCACTGACCGGTCCCAAAGTCCAATTAATTTTCTAGATCTGTAAGAAAAATATAAGAAATAGGGAGTAAGCTTTATAGACTCAGTAAGTTATCATTACCTCCAATATATGCATAAATATGTCAACAACCATTCGCAAACATAAATAAATTATACATAACAGAATAAACAACACCCTAACAAAATAAAATGCAATATCAAGTTAATATGCACATTCAATTAACAAACAATATAACCATGGATAACCAAAAATATCTACTTTACTCTCCTAGTCCCTCAACTATGGTCACAATCGATCCGTGGCTAATCTTGAAAGAGACTAGATCGTGACTACAGATACCGTTTGCCGGTCATGTGCTAGTGATCATCCCATTGTAGGTCCGAAAGAAAAACTAGCTCTGATATCATACGAGAAATTATGCGTA
Source organism: Areca catechu (assembly GCA_021397845.1). Taxonomy (NCBI): domain Eukaryota; kingdom Viridiplantae; phylum Streptophyta; class Magnoliopsida; order Arecales; family Arecaceae; genus Areca; species Areca catechu. The sequence continues at coordinate 16,239,024 of CM038045.1, forward strand.
CTCAACATGTGCCATGGCAAAATTTAAAAGAAAACTAGCTCCTGACTATACATACCATCCATCGGTCATGTACCAGTGATCATCCCACTGGACGCTCGAAAGGAAACTAGCTTTGATATCACATGAGGAATCATGCATACTCAGCATGTACCCTAGCAAAATCTAAAAGAAAACTAGCTCCTGACTACACATACCGTCTGCCGGTCATGTTCCAGTAATCATCCCACTAGAGGTCCAAAAGGAGACTAGGTCCTCGTGTGATCATAGTCAGACCAGAAAGTGTTAAAACTAAAAATTTCATAATATATGCAATTCAATGCATCTCAATTTATGCTAAACATATTTAACATTACATAACATTCACAACATATTATAGAGCATATTTAACATGTAATACTAGAGGTCAAGATAACTTACTTGAAAGAACTATATCAATATATAGTATGTTCGAGTCTCAATTCTGATACTACTCTATTGACAAGAAAGATGAAAATTCTGGCAAAATTAATCATATAATTAATTTTCTATCTAAAATAAACTAATATAAAAAAATAGCTCTTAGTTCAATCTGGATCTCGACCTAAATCACTAAAAGAGTAGATTCAAATTGTATTATTATTTTTGATATTTTATTTTTTTCTTCTTCCTTCTCCTTTTTTTCTCTTCTTTCTCGCTCCTCTCTCTCTTCTATCTCCCTTCTTTTCCTTTCCTCTCCCTCCTCTTCTCTCTCCTCTCCTTTCTCTCCTCTTCTCTCTCTTTCTTTCCTCCTCTATCCTCTCTCTCTCCTCTTTCTCTCCCTTCCTCTTTTCTTCTCTTCTCTCTCTCTCTTTTTTTTTTTCTTTCCTCTCTTCTTCTTTCTCTCTCTTCTTCTTTTCTCTCTCCTTTTTTTTGTCTTCTTTTTCTTTCTTTTCTTTTTCTTTTTTTTCTCCTTCGTCCTTCTTTCTTTCTTTCTTCCTCCCCGGCTCCCTCCTTAGCTCAGCCAAACAGGCCTCCCATGGTTCCCGGAAGCCATGGAAGGTGGTGGACGGGGAAGGGGGCTCGCCAGATATTGCTGGATAGAGGGTGATCGGACGACGGTCACTGGCAACCGCTCACTTCAAGAAACCCAAAAAATTTATGAATTTCTTCTCTTCCTAAGAGAAATTTAAAGAAAGGGGACTCACTGGCATTGTCAAGGCTACCAGCTGCTCACCGGAGAGGAGGAAAATGGTGGCAAGAAGCTCGGTGTGTGCTTGCTTGGTGGTGGTGAGAGGGGGGAATTTATAGAAAAATGAGGGAAGGTTCCTTGCTCTTCGGGGAAGGGACTTGATCGAGAGTCTGTTCAACTCCGTCACGCCTCCGGCCGTCTCTTCCCTTCCCACAGTATCCCTCCATCTCCTTCGACGATCATTTCGGTCGAACAAATAGGGGAATGAGATCCCCTATTTTGGTGAGTTTTTTTTCGCATTGGGTTGAAGTCGGCTGGGTCTGCCGACGTTGGACCAAAAAGCCCAGTTCTCACATAATATGCCAAGATAAGAAAAAAAGGATAACCTTGCCGAATTTCACAATCACCCCCAAACCATGAAGAAGGTGAACCATTAAACAATAAAGCAAATGAAGGAGAGTCAATACAAGCATAAATCTGGCACATAAATTGAGAGTGAACACCAAACTGACCAAGAACAGTATAAAAAAAATGCCATTGAACCTTATTATAAACCTTCTCCATATCAAGCTTCAATATCATTAAGCTTTTAGTCTGCATAGCACAAAAACTTGAATGTATAAGCTCCTAAGCCAAAAGAACATTAGAAGTAAGATGTCTACCAAAAATAAAAAAACCTTGTTCTTCTAAAATTTAAAAAGGAAAAAGGGGTTGAAGATAATGAACAAGAATTTTAGCTACAATCTTATAGATAGTGTTATACAAGCTAACTGGACAATAATCACTTGCTATGGAAGGATTAGACTTTTTGGGCAAGAGGACAATATAGGTTTGTTTCCAACTTTAATGCAAATAACTAGTATGAAAAAAGGATTAAATTGCTACAATAACATCTGACTTAATAAGGGACCAGTAATGCTGAAAAGAGAAAGCAAGAAGACTATCTAGTCAATGCACTTTATCCAGATGTAAACAATGTAAAGCTCTCTCAATCTCCTCACCTGAAACACTTCAAACTAAAGCTGCATTTTGAGACAAGGTAACCTCCGAATGCAACCAAGGACAATCTAAAGTACCAAGCTGACTATTAGAATAACATCATTGCTTAAAATGACCAATAAAAACCTGCTCAACTTCATTCAAATCAGTAATATGATCACCACAATGATTATAAATACTGAGATTTTAGTTTGGTGACAACAAATAATAGTAGATCTAAGAAAAAAGCGAGATTGGCATCACTTTCATGTAGCCAAAGCGTCTTGGATTTTTGTTTCTATATAACCTCTTGCCAATATAACACCGTATGATACTCAACAAGCAGAGACCACAAAGTGTAGTGCAAGTGACTAGACAACCTACCCTGATAAGCTTCTTAAAGTTGTAAAGCATAGATTTGATTATATAACTACTGCCCCTTGGTAAAAAAATTATCAATCCTACATTTTCACCTAATAATAACATGATGCACATTATGAAGGAGAGAAGTGAACTAATCTTCCCAGGCATAATGAGCTAGACAAGTCCAAGCATTCTTAATGACATCTTGTAAAGTATTATAAGATAACCAAAATTTTTGAAAATAAACAAGAGGTGAGCCTCTATGAGATTGATTAAAAATAGTAATTAAAACAGGATAATGATCAAAAGCAAATCTAGCTAGATGAGAACTAATAGATTCGGGATAGACATCCAACCAATTACCATTTACAAAAGCTCGATCAATCCTTTCCCAAACCTTAACAAAACCTAACCTATTATTACACCACATATACTGAGGCCCCTGAAATCCAAGATCAATAAGCCTAATCTAATGAATAAAGGACTGAAATTCCGGAATATCCTGACTCACATGAAAGAGACTTACCCTATTTCTTATTCTCATTATTACGAATATAATTAAAACCCCCTAAAAGCATTAAAGACAAACTTAAAGCTAACATATTTTGCACCTGAGCCCAAAGATGACGATGTTCAAAAATAGACATATTAGCATACGCAATACCCAAAATCCAAGTAGGTTCATTAAACACGGAAAAAACTCTACAAAAGCAACTTGTCTATTAGCATAAAAAAAAAATAGAATCCAAGTTATTTTACCGAGCAATAACCCTACCTCCAGAAAGTCCAATGGAAGGAATCTAGCTTCAATTTCATTATTAGGGCTTTCTAGGAATTGATCCATAATAACTAATAGTCTCATCCAAAATAGCTAGCCATTGCACTTGTTTGGTTAGGTTTTTTCATAAATTGATGTATAATTTATATTAACCCAGGATCCCATCCAAAAAAAAAGCTAGCTAGATATTTTGGATCTTTTATTTTCAGTCCTATATAAAAGTTTTCAAGACCTTCTAATGCATAGCAATTGCTATGGAGCCAAATATATGCCAAAATATAATAGGATAAACTTAATGTATATGGATAAAATTTTGACTTTACTTCTTTCTCGTAAAATATTGACTCAAAATTTTAAAGTAGCTTAAACTATAAGAACTTTATTTTCACATGTTACCGGCCGGTGGTTCGGAGGCATCAAAAAGTTCAGAAGAAAACAGCCCTCATGGAGGTGTAACTTAAGAAACTCTATCCCAGTTGCTCAACATATGTTCTTTACTTATTAATTTATACTCATTTGAAAGTAGGAATAGAGGATGAGTCATAAAATGAAGCTGTAATCTTCAAGGGAAGACCTCGATCAAGGAGCGAATACCCAACGGCCTGATCTTGTAATCTGTGAAACCTGCTTCCAAGAAAATCCTCCTCCATTCATGCTCCTCCCGCTCCTTCCCTGGTGTGCTGCAAAGCATATCAATATCCGAGAAAAGCTGCGTCTCGATCATCATAGCACTATCTCCACTGCTAGCATTTATAACTATATCTAAAATCATCACTTTTCCTCCATCTTCTCTCCCAGGAATTGCTTCCTTGCACAGCTTTAGTATCTTCACGCATTGCTTGTCAGTCCAATCATGCAAAACATGCTGTATTCAATATAATCCATCAAATGGATGTAAGAATTGCATTCTTAAATAAAAAATTAGATAAATAAATCTACATAAATCAACCTTAAGAATTTGAAATAAAAAGATAAGAACATAAAGTAGGTAGACTAATCAAATCTCTTAATGGTTTAAAATAAGTTCCTAGACAATGGCATATTAAGTTTAACAAAATCATCTTAAAAAATAACTTTAAAATAAATGAATATGATAAATGTATATATTATAAAAGACATGATACTGATCTTATAATACTATACTTATATGTAGTGATATATTATTATTTGAAACATCAATAAAAACAATTCAAGAAAGTAAAAAACTTAATAAATGATATAAAAATTATTTCATAAAAAATCTTAAGTTTTTTTAAAATTATGATTGTAAAGCTCTAATTAATCTATTAAATCAATAGATAATCAATAAAAGGATGAATAATTATATCCTGATCAGGTATAAAGCTGTAAGAAATAAAATGAAAGTGATATCACTATAATTTATAAGATCAAAAAATAATATGATAGATTTTATGACCAAAGACCTTTTGAAGACTGTGGTACATGAAACATCGAGGGGGATGGAGTTTAAATCCATATATTAGTCATCAGAGTAGACCCCTACCATCATGGCAACCCCATGATTAAGGTTCAAAGGAAAATAACCTTTGAGGTAACATCTAGGAGCATTATTTTGGAATCTGTCTCTTCCACATCTCAATGTTGTGGTGGTCTATTATGCTAGTTAGGTTGAGCATAGCTCTTAATAGATCCAAGACTATGAGTTCGGCGAGGTATGATTTTGTTGCACGTACATTTGGAGGATCTATTTTAGTGAGAAGAGTCTTGAGACTGCGGCTATAAGATCAGGATGAATTTCTAGCAACTTTCATAAAAATCAAAGTAAGCACATGGCCTAGATAGCACTACCCCATGTTATGGTTAGCTCATCTTCATACTATGTGTGTATCTTATACTAAATATAAGTTCAAACCTAGAAGATACTTGTACTAAACATAGTAAAAGTCTAAAAATTTTAAATTATTTACTGAACATAATTATTTTAAATTCTTAATTTAATTTTATTTTTTGTGGAAGATTGTTAATGTTATCATTTAAAAAATAAAACAAAATTTCTCCCCTGCATGCAATGTGCATGTTCCACGCATGCATTTTCATGCATTTTCCATTTTTTCCTTTTACAATTTTTCTTTTGATTATTTAATCAATTTTGAAATTAATTTTTAAATGATCATTTTATTTATTTCTTATTTAATAAAATAATTGATACTTTTAGGGCTATTTTAAGATTTTTGCTGGGGTTTTGAGCCTATAAATAGGCCACTATCCTAGTCTTATAAGGTATCCAAAAATTTCAAGCTCTCCCTCTTCTACATTCTTCTATTTTAAAAATTTTTAAAATTCTCTCTCCTACATTTTTTTTACTCTAAAGATTTTGGACTGAAGATAAATTGATCGACGTCCGTTTGAGATCGTGCCACCAACAAGCATTGGAGTATTGGTTTATGGGTTATACCTTAAAGGAGAGCATGTGGTTCATTCATTGTTCGCACGATAAGGGAATCAAGTCTCCTTTAGGATAGTGATTCTATCCACCTCTCAAATCTATCTCTCTGAACTTGACTTGGATCCAATGGCAACCCCTAGGGATAACATTATTAGCCTTAAATCTAAAAAACTTGATGGATCTCATTTTAGGAGGTGACAAAGCCAAATGAAGTTTTGGCTAACTACCTTAGAACTTTGGTCAATGATTGACCAGTCTGCCCATTCCTTTAGTTCAACCACACCAACTATCCTAGAAGAGGATTACCTATATAAAGGTAGATCCTTAGTACCCTTTCCAACTCACTCTATGGCATTTACCTATTAGCCAAGAGTGTGAAGAAATTATGGGATATCCCAGAGTTTGAGTATGGCCTTGATGATGTTGGGGTTGAACGATTCAACACTACATCATTCTTTAGATTTAATATGGTAGAAGACAAATCCATCAATGTCCAGCTTCATCAATTCCAAGAGTATCTTAGAAGATTTCAAGCCAATGGAGATAAATTCTTTGAAGGATTTAAAGCCCCTAGCCTTCTAGATAAAATACCTCCTTGGAATGACTTGGTCGAAAATTAGCACCAAAAGCAAGAAGAGCTAATCTTAGTCCAACTTCTAAACTCAATCAGGATAGAAGACCAACATAGATATAAAATCCAATAAACTAGAATTTTAAGTGTCCAAGCTAACTTAACCCAACAATAACAGACTAATAATAATACTAAACTAAAATTAAAGCTTAGATTTTAACCAAACCAATAATACCAGTCAAACAAACCTTACCACCATTTCGTTCCTATGAATTATTTTCAGGAGGTAAATTAGTTAAAATTCAAGTTTTATCTTCTAAGATTGATTGAATTTCACTATCTATGGCTTCCTTCCAATATAATGATTCTGATGATGACATTGCCTCATCATACGTAGAAGGTTCATCATTTACTAAGAATGTAAAAAAATCTTCTCCAAAATCTTTTTCAACTCTTTTCCTTTTACTTCTTCTTAATTTAGGTTCAATCTCTATTTCTAGTTCAATGGCTCTAGAGAAAGATGGTTCACATTCTAGATGTCTAGAAATTCTAGTCTTAAAAGAAAAAAATTCTTAAAAAAAGAGGCATCTCTAACTTTTAAGATTGAGTTGTCAGCTATATCACTAATCTCTGATTTTATTACTAAGAATCTATAGGCATTGCTATTTTGGGCATAGCCTATAAATATAGCATCTATAGTCTTAGATCCTAGTTTTCTTTTTTTGGATTCAATGATATTAACCTTAGCTGGATACCCTCATACTTTGAAAAAATATAGGTTAGAAGTTCTTCCTTTTCAAAGTTCATAAGGAGTCTTACTACTATCTTTAATAGGTATTCTATTAGGATAAAGCAAGAAGATAGAAGAGCTTTCTCTCACAAGTTCTTGGATAAGCTAAAACTGATAAGCATAGCATTTACCATATCCATGAGGGTACTGTTTTTATGCTTAGCTATACCATTAGACTATGGAGAGAATAACTATCCTAAGAATTTTAATATCTTTAGAATCAATTCATGAATTAATAACTATCAAATGGACGTAGAAATCATATTCTTAAATAAAGAATTAGAAGAAGAAATCTACATAAACCTACCTCAAGGATTTGAAGTAAAAGGACAAGAACATAAAATATGTAGACTACTTAAATCACTTTATGATTTAAAATAAGCTCATAGTTAATAACATATTAAATTTGTCGAAATCATCTTTAAAAAATTTTAAAATAAATGAAAACGATTAATATGTATATTATAAAAGATAGGATACTAATTTTATAATACAATGCTTATATGTAGATGATATATTTGGAATATTAATGAAAATAATTCAAGAAACTAAATGCTATTTATCAAATAATTTTAATATGAAAGACTTAGGAGAAGCTAATGTAATATTAGAAATGAAGCTTAAAAGAGTAGATAGTGAAATAGCAATAAGCTTAGCACACTCAATAAAGAAAATGCTTAAAAATCTTGAATATTTTAATTTAAATCCTATCTCTATCCTCTATGATCATAGCTTGTATTTAATTAAAAATTTAGGAGAACCTGTTAATTAATTAAGATACTTCAAAGGATAGGATCCCTATTATATATTTCAAATAGAGCTCATCCAGATATAGCTTATGCAGTAGGTAGACTAAGTATGTATACTAACAATCCTAGTAAAGAATATTAGAAAGCTTTAAAAAAAATCTTTAGATATCTTAAAAGAACCTTAGATTACTCTTTAGTGTACTCTGATTATCCAAAATTACCTGAGAGTTATAGTGATGCCAATTAGCTAGCATATAACTTAGATATTAAGTCCTCCACTAGATATCTCTTCTTGTTAGGAGGAGCTACAATATCTTAGAACTCTTGTAAACAAACAATAATCACTAGAAGTACATTGAAATCTGAATTAACATCTCTTTATACTACATATACTGAAACACAATGGCTAAAAGATTTAATAAATGATATAGATATTCTTTCACCAAAAATCTAAAAAAAAATTAAAATTATGATTGTAAAGCTCTAATTGATCTATTAAATCATCAGACAACTAATAAAAAGATGAATAATCATATCTTGATTAGATATAAAGCTGTAAGAAATAAAATAAAAGAAGTGATATCATTATAATTTATAAGATCAAAAAATAACCTGATAGATCTTTTGACCAAAGGCCTTTCGAAGGTTATGGTATTTGAGACATCTAGGGGAATGTGGCTTAAGCTCATATATTAGTCACTAGAGTGGATCCCTACCATCATGGCAACCCCATGGTTAAGGTTCAAAGGGAAACACCTTTGAGGTGACGTTTGAGAGGATCGTTTTGGAGTTTGTCTCCATCCCATCTCTATGATGTGGTGCTCTATTATGACGGTTAGGTTGAGCATGGCTCTTAATAGATATAAGACTATAAGTTCAGTGAGGTACGGTTCTGTTATAAGTATCCTTGGAGGATCTACTTTAGTGAGAGTAGTTGTGAGACTGCGACTATGGAATTAGGATAAATTCCTAATAACTCTCATGAAAATCAAGGCAAACGCATGGCCTGGATAGTGCTACCTTACATTATGATTAGTTCATCTTCATACTATGTATATTTTATACTAAATACAAGTTCAAATCTAGAAGGTACTTATACTAAGAACAGTAAAAATCTAAAAAATTTAAATTATTTACTGAGTTTAATAATATTAAATTTTTAAGTTTATTTTACTTTTGTAGGGGATTGTTAATGTTACTGCTTAAAACAAAAGAAAATTATTCAAATCAGTTAAAAAAAATTCTTAATCTTGAAGTTAATATATAGTGATATATATGACTTCACCAAGATTGTAATCCATGGTGGCAATAGATACATAGTGACTTTTATAGATGACTTTTCCAAATATTGTTACTGTTACCTAATTAAATCTAAAAATAAAACCTTCAATAAGTTTAAAATTTATAAGAGTGAAGTGAAAAATTAAAAAGAAAAGAAGATTAAAATTCTTAGATCTGATAGAGAAAGGAAGTATACCTCGAATGAATTCTTCCAATTCTATTAAGAAAATGATATAATTTATCAAGTGACTACTCCTTGCTCTCCTTTAAACTATTAGTTGTAATGTATGAAAAATATATATGTATTTATATAATTTTAAAATATTTAAAAATAATTTTTTTATGGTATGTGTGATAGAATAATTTTAGTAAAAATATTTTTAAATATTTTAAAATTATATAAATACATATATATATATTTCACACATTACAACTAACAGTCTAAAGAAGATTTTGTATAGTTTGTAGTGCATGTATATAAATATAATTGTTTATACTTTATTATAGTTTAATTACCTTATATATTTTATTTAAAAAATATTTTTTGATTATTTATAGTATAATATCTATTTCTTTTATATTGTTCAAAATTAATTGAAGATCTTTATTAAACCTGTATTGTAGCATGTAAATTAATTTTTAATAGACTACACAAACAAATTAATCAAAGATTTTAGAACTTAAAGATAAATAACTCAATTAAAAATCTTAACAAACCATATGTCTGATCACATTGGTGATCATTTTAATAAAATTTTAATTCCAAAAAAAATTAGGAGATATTTTTAGAAACAAAAAATGTTTGAATTATTTAAACAAATTCTTAACAAAATAATTTTTATTTTTCAAATCTTTCTCTTTGAACCTGGATCAAATGGTAATCCTTAGGAATGACATCATTATCCGTGAACCTAAAAAATTTTATGGATCCCATTTTAGGAGGTAGCAAAGCCAAATAAAATTTTGGCTAACTATCTTAGGACTTTGGTTAGTGATTGACCAGTCCGCCTGTTCCTGTAGTTCAATTATACCAACTATCCTAGAAGAGGATTACTTATGTAAAGGTAGAATCTTTAGTATCCTTTTAGACTCATACTATGACATTTACCTATCAGCCAAGAGTATGAAGTAATTATGGGATATCCTAGAGTCTAAGTATGGCTTTGATGATGCTGGGGTTAAACGATTTAACACTGCATCATTCTTTAGATTTAATATGGTAGAAGACAAACCCATTAACAACTAGCTTCACCAATACCAAGAGTATCTTAAAAAATTTCAAGTCAATAGAGATAAATTCTCTAAAGGATTTAAGGTCTCTAGCCTTCTAGATAAAATACCTCCTTCTTGGAATGGCTTTATTGAAAGTCAGCTCCAAAAGCAAGGAGAGCTAATCCTAGTCCAACTTCTAAACTCAATCAGGATAGAAGACCAACATAGGTCTAAAATCCAACAAACTAAAATTTTAATTATCCAAGTTAACTTAATCCAACAATACCAGATCAACAATAACACCAAACCAAAATCAAAGCCTAGATTTCAATCAAACCACCAATACCAATCAAACTAACATTACCGTCCTAATCCAAATAAGTTCAAATCCAAGGATAAAACCTTTAAAGCTAATATTACTAGATCCAATAATTCCAAGCTCTCTCTCTTCTATATTTTTCTATTCCAAAATTTTCTAAAATTTTCTTTCTCCTATCTTTTTTCTACCTTAAAAATTTTGGACTGAAGACGAGCTGATTGATATCCATTCAAGATCGTACCACCGATGGGCATTGGAGTGTTGGCTTTTGGGTTGTACCTTGGAGGAGAGCGTGTGGTCCAATCATTCTTCGCACGAGAAGGGGATCGAATCTTCTTTAGGATAGTGATTCTATCAGCCTTCCAGGCTAGACTTTCTAACTTTATTCTATTGTATTTGAAATTATTTTATTATACCAAAATTATTCTATCACACATGCCATAAAAAATTATTTTCAAATATTTCAAAATTATATAAATACATATATATATATATTTCACATATTACAACTAATAATTTTTAATTATGAATCATATACTAAGAATGCTTTGAGATCTATAAAGATAGGTGAATGAAGAGATAGGAGTGCTTCAGGATATGTGTGGTAGTAATCCTTAATTCCATATAAGTGTGCTTTCATATTTGTGTAGGCAGGTGAATGAAACTTGGAATGCTTTGACATCTTTGTGGTGGGTAATCCTTAACTGTGGGTCATATCTAAGTATACTTTCAGATCTATACAGATAGATAAATAAAAAAGTTTTGAGTGCTTTAAAATATGCATGATGGGTAATTCTTAACTATAGGCCATATACTAAGATGGTTTGAAATCTATGCCCGTAAATGAAGGAACGAGTTTGGAATACTTTGAGATTTGCATGATGGATGATCCTTAACCATGGATTATATACTAAAATGCCTTGAGATGCATGCAAATGAATGAATGAAGATGTTCAAAGTGTTTTAGGAATTGTGCAAATGGATGTATGAAGGTGTTTGAAGTGCTTTGAGATTTGTCATCATTTTGTACTTTTTTTCCTTGCGATGTTTTTATTCTATTCTTTTATTTCTTATGTGGAGCATATCTGCTAACCTGTATAAGCCCCTAGTACTTGACCTTGGCTTTACCTGAAGTGCCTAAGACTTGACCTCAGTTTTGTCCAAAGTGCTTGACAAGTTGACATCGATATTTGTCACGCCCCGAATCCAGCACCGGAATCGGCTACGTAACCGGCCAACCGACTTCGACCCAATCGTAAGAAAAAAAATAGGGGGAAATCGAAACAAGGGAACTCGTCTTCCCTCGTCGACCAGATTTTCTATCGAAAAGGATGATGAGAGTTGTGGAGAGGAGGGGTTTCACCGGCATTATGTTTAGGGTGGATTGGGACTCCGATTGATGAAGTCTTCCATCCCCAACCAGCTTGGAAGCTCGTCTGGTAGCTTCTTTAAATTCCCCTCACCATCGCCAACCGAGTCCCATCGAGTTCCTTTCACGATGTCTTTCTCTTCTCCGGTGAGCGACGGAGAGCCCTTCAATCGCCGGTAAGTTTTATATTCAACTTTAGGGAGGATTTAATCAAAATTTTTTGGAAGATTTTCGGATTAGTTTGTTTTGGGGCTGTGCATCTCCGGTGGCCGCGCCACCATTTTCCCCGATCCATCGAGCCTTCCTGGTAGCCACCTCCCATGGTCGTCACCAATAGTCGTGGGGTAGCCAATTCGGTCGAGCCATGGAAGAACAGGGGGTTTGGGAGAAGAAAAGAAGGAAGGAAGAGAAAAGAAGAAGGAAAGAAAAAAAGAGGAGGAAGGAAAAAAAAGAAGAAAAAGAAAGGAAAAAATAAAACGAAAGGGAAAAAGAAAAGAAAAAAGAAAAAAAAGAGAGATACCTACCTGAAAGTTGAGTCGTCGGTGTGGTTTCTCGGTTGCTAGAGCTGTTATTGGTGGCTCACCCGAGGCTCTCCCCATCATCATGGGAGAGAAAGAGGAGAGAGAAACAAGAGAGAGAAAAGATGAGGAGAGAGAAAGAAAAATAAAAAATAAAATAAATAATAATAATTATAGGAGAGAGGATCGAAAAGTCTTCTTTTTTGAAATTCATGCAGTTAGGGTTTTAAGGGTGAATCGTAAAAGAATTTTTGAATAAAAATTATTAATTATTGTAGGGGATTGGCCTTCTAAGCAGGAAGGTGTTGGACGAGCTTCGGGTACAGTTTGATACCGGGTGCTTTGGGATTAGCTCTTGAAGGTAAGGATTCTGAACTTGATTACCAGCTGTATATATATATATATTATATTATATGATTTGATCCATGTACATGAGCATTGATATGCATGATTTATTTTGCATGGTATAGTTTGATTTTGCATGACGGATAGTATGATTGTTGTGGTTATTAGTTATATTCATGTATACTTTATTGTTATCAAGTAAAAGTACTTTTGATGGTTTGGACCATGATGCTGGTCATTGAAAATTTTGAGATTTCATGGTTGACATCATGATATGGATCAATAAAGTGATAACCAAGAGAATGAGGTAATTGGACTAGCTATGCTACAGGATCGTGGTTATTGAGACTACCAGTCATAGGCTGAAGTGTGACAATGAGATTACCAGTCACAGGCTGAAATGTGACAATGAGATTGCCCGTCACAGGCTGAAGTATGATAATGAGCTTACCAGTCACAGGCTGAAATATGACCGTAGTTAGTCTAGAACCCTAAAGAAGAAGGAAAACTAATGGAAACACTAAAAAAAAGAAATATGATACTAAGATTGTCAATCATGGCCTGAAGCTTGATCGTGGTTAGTTTAGAATCCTAAAGAAGAAGGAAAACTAATGGAAATACTAAAAAAAAGAAACATAATATTATCAAAGGTTTTGCTATTCTTGACATTTGAGTTATTTTGGTTGCATGATCTGATAAACTATTATTTTTCAGTTATTTTCAAATTATACTATTATTGGTATGATTGTTTGGTGACCTTACTGGGCTGTAAAGCTCATATCCCTATTTTCATCATTCTCAAAGTTGTGCAGGATATTCGAGCTTAGTAGTAGATTGGATTCGTTGTGAAGTGATACATAGCAAGAATCGGGCTGGGCGTGAGATCAAATACCAAGATTGTAGATTTTTAGTTAGACTTGTTCAGTTAGTTCGGTTGCTAATATTTATATAATAAATCGATGGACCATTTAGTGATTTTGACTTGAATAAAAGAATTATTTATTTATATTTATATTTTTAGATAATGTTGGTATAATTGCTGTGATTTTTGAATGAAGTAAATTTTGTGTACCTAGGTCTTGCATGATCTCTAGAATAAAATCTAGGGTTGTACAGCCAGTCATGTAGCCGATTCCAAACCTGCGATTGTTTGGAGACCTTACTGGGCTGGAAAGCTCACAACCCCCTACTTTCTTCCTTCTTAGAGTTGTGTAGGATATTCGAGATTGGTAGTGGATTGGATTCGTGGTGTAATGATGCATAGCAAGAATCTGGCTGGGTGTGAGACTAAATATCAATATTTAGATTGTGTAGTTAGTCTTGTTTAACAAATCTATTGCTGATACTTATGTAATAACTCAGTGGATCATTTAGTAGTTTTGACTTGAATAAATAGATTGTTTAGTTATTACTCAAATATTTAAATAATATTGGTTTATTTGAAGTGATCTTTGAATGAAGTGAATATTGTGTACATAGGTCTTGCATGATCTCTAGGATAAAATTTAGGATTGTGTAGCCGGTTACGTAGTTGATTCTGATGCTAGATTCGGGGCGTGACAATATTAATCAAAGTATTAGGTTAAAATAGATTAATCAGCAAAAGAGCCATGCGCTCGTAACTTGAGCATGCTCATTATAAACATGGCGACGATTTCTATTCATTTAAGGATGATTATGACCCATTAAAGCTGGTCAATTAGTACTACACGATCTAAGTAATCACTCCTATGCAAATGTAGCTGGTCAATTGGTACTACACGATCTAAGCAATCACTCCTATGCAAATGCATTACGTGGCAATCATAACTGAGCCATTAGCTAGTTATTATACATACCACTTGTCTTGGTAATGGATATTGAACCATCTTTCAGAAATTCTTAAAAAGAATGAATCTATCATAAACAAAACATCATGATTAACATATCATATTAATTACTAATCAAATACTATTAGTATCATATTAATTGCTAATTAATCTTTCATAAGTAAAGCATTTTTCATCTTATCATGATTGATGTATCGCATTAACTACTAATTAATCACTATCGGTATCATATTAATTGCTAATTGTTGTGACCCAGTCACTCGACCTCATTATGATAACGAAGGTGGCTATTCAAGCAACTAACTACTTTCCGTTACAACTACTTTTGGCTTCAAATACTTTCAGTTACAACTATTTTCAGTTACAATAACTACTTTCGTTATAACAACTACTTTTGGTTACAACTACTTTCGGTTATAACAACTACTTTCTGTTACAATAACCACTTTCAGTTATAGCTACACTTATAAAAAGGATAAGAGGGGACCTCCAAGGGGTAAGCAAGACTAAGACAAGCAAGCCCACACTATGCCACTTTGACTCTTCCTTCCCTTTTCCATCTCTCTTTCTTTTAATTTTCCATTCTGTTGCTTAGACCACCCCACTGACTTGAGCGTTGGAGTGTCCCTTGTCGGAAATCTGGTCCGAGAACCTTTTACAGGTCACCATTCGAGAAGAGCACCCAGGAGGAGGATCTCATCCGGTTGGAAGAGCGAGTGGGATTGCCCGACGCCATCGAAGCCTCACCACAGGTGATTTAGCATCAACAGATTAGCATGCCAAGTAGGGGCCATTATTCTCCTCTTGGAAAGGAGAGCTTTCAAGAAATACCAGATGGTAAAAGGGTGAACCTTCTTGATGGACAATTTTGATCTTCTACGACTGACTAGCCCTCTGAGTTTCCTTTCAAACTCTATTTTTTTTCTCATTCCCGGCCTCAACTCCTCTCTCTCTATCTCTCTATCTCTCTCGATCTCTCTATTTTTGCCAAGAAGAAGCTCCCATGGCTCCCAATCTTGAAGAGGCACCTCTAGAGATGGTTTCCCGAAGCCAAAATCTTGGCCCATCAGGCCTTCATGTCCGGACGGAGTTCTTGAGGCTCTTTGCCAAGTTCTTCTACTCCTTGGCTACAACAATTCTGCTGCCAAACTGGAATCACGCTCCGATGCCTGGCTCAAATCGCCCCCTTCGATGCAGCTCCTACTCCAGACCATCACCAGCCAGTGGAACGCCTGCATTGCTACCATCAACAATCTACATCTAAGAACATGGAGAAATGCTGTCTTCCATATCCAGAGGGAGCACCTCTTGGAGTTGCTGGGGTCGGAGGGCCCCATACTATGGACAAGCAATGTGCTGAGGAGCATTTGTTCATTGAATATGGGTGATCGTTTGATCCATAACCTCGTGCTCGAGATGAAGTCATGGAAGCGGCCTCCCTTCTGGGTGCAAACAGATGTCTTCTTAAAGGTCGATATCTTCTTAATAGCTGATATCTTCTTAATGGCCGATATCTTCTTAAAGGCCGATGTCTTCTTAATGGCCGATGTCTTCTTAAAGGCTGATGGCTGATGTTTTCTTAAAGGTCGATATTTTCTCAAAGGCCGATGTCTTCTTAATGGCCAATGCCTTCTTAAAGGCTGATGGTTGATGTCTTCTTAAAGATCGATGTCTTCTCAAGGTCGATGTCTTCTCAAAGGTCGATGTCTTCTTAATGGTCGATGTCTTCTTAAAGATCGATGTCTTCTCAAAAGCCAATATCTTCTTAAAGGTCGATGTCTTCTCAAAAGCCGACGTCTTCTTAATGATGGATGTCTTCTTAATGGCCAATATCTTCTTAATGGTCGATGTCTTCTTAAAGGCCAATCAACGAGCAAAGGCCATCTACGTGCAAGGCCGATCAACCCCTAAGAGGTGCAAGGCCATCTATGCACAAGGCCAATCAATGCCCAAGAGGTGCAAGGCCATCTACGTGCAAGGACGATCAATGCCTAAGAGGTGCAAGGCCATCACGTGCAAGGCCGATCAATGCCCAAGAGGCCCAAGGCCATCTATGTGCAAGGCCGATCAATGCCCAAGAGGTGCAAGGAAGATCAAGGTGCAAGGCCATATATGTGCAAGGCCGATCAATGTCCAAAAGGTGCAAGGCCATCTACGTGCAAGGTCGATCAATGCCTAAAAGGTATAAGGCCATCTACGTGCAAGGCCGATCAACATCCAAGAGGCGTAAGGCCGATCAACGTGCAAGGCCATCTACATGCAAGGCCGATCAACGTCCAAGAGGTGCAAGGCCGATCAACGTGCAAGGCCATCTACGTGCAAGGTCGATCAATCCTCAAGGCTGATCCATCCACTGAAGCCTACCAGATCCCTTGAGATCTAAAAGGCAGGCCTAACCAGCCTACCTTATTATCAATAAAGGCAAGGGATGGCCTAATCAGCCTACCCTAATAGTAAATCCGATGACGTGCCGATGCGGGCCTGACCAGCCTACCTTATTACCAATAAAAGGCACAGGGATGGCCTAATCAGCCTACTCTAACGGTAAATTTGATGACGTGCCGAGGTGGGTCTGACCAGCCTACCTTATGATAACAAAAAGTACAAAGACAGACCTAATTAGCCAATCGATAAAGTGCAAAGGCTATTATTTATTTATGCCAATATCAATATCGAAGAGATAAAATTACTTCCTTTGCCAAAAAAGGAATCAAAGCCAAAGCATTTCAATGATAGCATTTTTTCGAGCTTGGAAGGGGGAACAATGTTGTGACCTAGTCACTCAACCTCATTATGATAACGAAGGTAGCTATTCAAGCAACTAACTACTTTCGGTTACAACAGCTACTTTTGGTTACAATAACTACTTTCAGTTACAATTACTTTTGGTTACAACTACTTTCGGTTACAACAACTACTTTCAGTTACAACAACTACTTTCAGTTACAATAACTACTTTTGGTTACAACTACTTTTGGTTACAACTATTTTTGGTTACAATAACTACTTTCGGTTATAATAACCACTTTTGGCTATAGCTACACCTATAAAAAGGATAAGAGGGGACCTCCAAGGGGTAAGCAAGTTTAAAGCATGCAAGCCCACACTATGCCACTTTGACTCTTCCTTCCTTTTTTTCATCTCTCTTTCTTTTAACTCTCTATTCTATTATCTAGACCACCCCACTGGCTTGAGCATTGAAGTATCCATCGCAGGAAATCTGGTATGCGGATCTTATGCAGGTCTCCATCCGAGAAGAGCACCCAGGAGCAGGATCTCATCCGGTTGGAAGAGCGAGTGCGATTGCCCGACGCCGCCGAAGCCTTAGCCACAGGTGATTTAACATCAACACTAATTAATCACTGTTTGCGATTGGATGGAAAGGCTTTATTTATAATAAACTCTTTCTACCTAAGATTTCTTCTTCTATATAAGTAAAGGAAGATTCTCAGGTAAATTTTTTTAATTCACTTTTACCCCTAAAAAACTTTAATATTTCTTCAAGTTTTCAATTATTTATTATTTTTTTTGATAAGATGGATGTTTCATACAAAATAAAAAGATCTACTAAAATGGTATGCAACAAAAGAGGTGATCCAGTAAGCAACATTATTCATCTCATTATAAATATGCCTGATATCATAAGCATCACATCGTAGTAGGAAGTAACGGTTATCGTATACTAGGGGGTGAGTGACCATACCACAGTCAGGGTGCTCTTGTAACCAGGCTACAACCGTGGTAGAGTTCCCCTCCACAATCAAACGGTTAATCCAAAGAGTTAATTTTGCAAAATAGTTCCCCTTCCAAGCCACCCTTAGCTCAGCCCTATTTCTACCTGCCGCAATAGGCCGAGAGTCAGGACCATGGAATCCTGCTTGTATTGTTTTCTTAGAAAATGACCAACTTAATTATTAGAGGATCCTCTATCGGGTTCTTTTTAGAAAATGAACTTTCTTTTCTAAATTCAAATTGACTAGGAGTTTGCAATCCTCGGCCCTAGCTCCAATAAGACCACCAACAACTTCTGATACACCTTAAAGTGGGCTATCTAGCATGGCACCGATAATTCCATAATAGTTTGACATGTGTCCTTGATAGAGGATGATGGAGTGATTACCCAACATCCACCAATTGATCTTTTATGATTACACTTGAAGAGTTCCAGAGTCATCTGCCTACAAGGCAACAAGCTATTCAACCATCTGCTCCACCAAGTGAGATAGTTGTCTACTCCACCAAATGGCCTAACTGTCCACTCCTCTGCTATGCGAGATTTTAAATTTCAATAATCTTGAGATGTACTTACTATTATTTTCTAACAAACGAAGCATGTTCCTGAAGGTGACAAATACCCACCTTCGAGGATAAAACCTTTTCCTGGAGTCTCCAAGTAATAGACAACTATCTTGCATGCCTATTCTTAAGGATGGACTCCATACGTATTAGAACCCAACTCCTATGCTTTGAGTCATTTTTCTATTTTCTACTCACTTGTTTTTCTTCGCTACTGGCCTTCTACCACTCATACTCTTCATTTTCTCTTCATCCATCACTTACCTATTTTATTTACTTTCTCAGGATACTAACTTAGGTATTGGAGGGTTTACGGTTAGAAAACCTACAAGCAAGAAAACTTTCCTATTTTTGGTGGTTTTGTAGGACTAGTCAAAGTGATCGATTTAGGATCTGGCATTAGTGCAAGGTTCCAACCAACTCATTTATGACCACCACCATCTTCCAGCTTCAACTCAGCTCCACTTTCCGGTGGCAATAGTTTCGATCTCCATCTTTAGGTTTAATAATTTGGAGCTCCACTTATCTCACCATTTTACTTCGATAGTACGGACCTCATTTTCATGGCTTGAATTCTAGCGGTAATGGTTTTTTTATCGCTAAGGCGGTAACCCGATTGGTAGAAGCCTTTTCTCACTACCAACCGATCGTGGATTCGAGGCATGATCTCATTAGTGACTCGATTCAATTCAGGAATTTTTCTGGGCCTACGACAGTTGGTATGACTAAGAGGTCAGGGTCTCTCTCTTTGTTCCCGTTCTACAAGCCGATGATAGTTGGTATGACTAAGAGGTCAGGATCTCTCTCTTTGTCTCAGTTCTACTAGCTGGCTTCTTCGTGGTGTCAGGTTGACCTACTTACCTTTATGGATGGCGAAATACTGCGAAAATCTAAGCATCTTGAATCAAACATTACCTAGCATGATGGGAACCTGTGGGGGTAGCTACACTTGGATTTATCATCCCATCCCTTTTACTTACCAAAAAAAGTTTTATAATTTTATTTTCTTATCATAATCCGTATTACTTTCTTTCGTAATTATTAATTGTCTCACTTTTCCAAGTGAGAAAAAAATATTTAAAAAGAATTTTTTTAATCTTTTTTGTTTTGGAGATCCTTGAAATATCAACAAACAGCCTGTGGATTTTACTATATTTTATTAAAAAAATTATCATGGAAAGCACTAATAAGCAATTCCGTTGCCTTAATACAATGCAAATCTTCTTGTAGGCTTATGGCCTGGTTAGAAAAGGAACATATGAGAGAAAATAAAAGAATAAAAAAGAAAGTTAATTTTTTTCTTGGTTAAAAGTTTTTTTTAAGGAAGAAAAGGAAAAAAAATGAGAAAAAAAAAGGGAAAATAAATCCTCCAAAATCTATAATTTTTTCTTTTTTAAATTGAGCAAAATTGGAGAAAAAGAATCGGGAATAAGTAAGATTTTTATAATCTCTACCTTATCCCTCTAAAAGAAAAAAAGAAAAAAAAATGGTATCACCTCATTTCATTTTTTTTTTTTTTTCTTTCTTTCTATTTTTAACGAAAAAATAACAAATTTATTTTTTTTATAAACTTTTAATATATATATATATATATATATATATATATATATATATATATATATATATATATATATATATATATATATATATATATATATATATATATATATATATATCCTTTCTCAAAGTCCCGATGAGGCCATTATTCTTTCTCAAAAGTTTAAAGAAGTCGTAGGAATATGTATGGTTGTAAATCTTGTGCATTACCTTCAGAAACGCTGTTTGAGCAGGTGGAATGTGTTCGAACATGTTCCCAGCGATAGCTTCAACCCGAGGACTTTTGGGCACAGTTGCAATCACATGAGGGAGGTCATACACCATGACGCACTTTATGCGCGGGAAGGCCTCGGCGATCGCCCTCGCCGACGTCCCGTCGGCTCCGCCGACATCCACGAGAGACGACACTCCCTCGAACGCGTCCTTGCAGCGGGCGACCACCGCCTTCATGGTGAGGCGAGTGTCGCTGGCCAGCGACTCGTTGAAGAAGCGGTTGAAAGCAGGGTCGTCGCCGGCCTTCTCGAACAACGGCTTGCCGGTTCTCATCTCGAAGGGGTTGGCGAAATGGTCCGCCTGGAACCAAGGGCCCACGAAGTGCGATAACGCCATGTGGTTGGAGTCCAGGCAGCCAAGGACCCAGGTGGCGAGACTGGTGGGGCAGTCCTTGAGGAGGATTTTGGAGTTGGGGGTGAGGGAGTAGGCGTGCGCGTCCGATCCGTTGGGGTCCTTTTGGATGGAGAAGTAGCCCATGTGGGCGAGCACGCGCATGAGACGGTGGAGGGAAGGGGATTTGGCGGGGGCGACGGGGAGGAAGGAGGCGAGCTCAGTGATGGTAAGGGGCCGACCCTGGGTGTGGATGGCGTCGGGGATGCCCAGTTGGATTGCGCACTTGAGGCACATGGAGCCGAAGTAAGCGAGAGCGTGGTGGAAGACGTGGGCCTGGGCTTGCAAAAGCTCGTCGGCGGTGGGTTCTGATGCCATTTTTAGCAATTCACGGTCTGGTCACTTTCTTCACGCTCCGTGTGCGATGTGCCGGTATGTTTTCTTAATCCTATGGTTCAAATCATCTAATTGATTATGCTTAAAAAAAAAATGCATACGTAATCCATGACATCTCCTTGAACTGATGTACTAATGCATCATTTCAAGCAGGACAAGAGAGGTCGGATCCAAAGTAGTTGTCTGACTAAAACCCCTCGTCGGTGCTGAAGTTGACCGGTGCCCGACGAGAACCCTTCAGTATTCAAGTTATCTAAAAGAGAGCTAAAAAAAACTGAAAGCATTTATGGATGAAAGAAAAATAGCTTACTTGAGAGACTGCCCACTCCCGGTATTTATGGGGAAGGTGTCACGTGGCCTTCCCTTAGCACAGAAATTTTTTTGCGTGAGGCACTAGGAAAGCCCTTCCTAGCCCTTCATCTTTGTACTTAGCCGCTCAAGTACATCAGGTAAACAATTTTCTGTTACTTGCTACAGGTGATATTTGGTTCTGCACTCCCAGAACCCGAATCCCTCATCTTGTTATTCCGAGTCCCTGTTGTGGCTGTCCCGAATCCCAGCACTCATCCAGAAATGACACATAGATGTACAGGGAAATACCCCCAACCTGGCTTGCCTCTCTCCCAAACCAGGATACACTTCTCACTTAGAAATGTTTACAGCACTCTAAGGTAGCTGGCACCTCTGGCCAGCAGCAGAAGGATCCCACACCATCTTTTTCAGCAGGGTCCGCAGCCCCACTTAAAGATCCGAGTTCAGCACCTCTATGACTCGCGTGCGCTCGAGTCCCGTGCACCTGCGTCCATGTCCTGAGCACGTCCGCATCCCGCGCGCTTGCGCCCATGTCCAGCATGCCTGTGCCCAAGTCCCGCGCACGCCCGCATCCACGTCCCATGCACGCCTCCGTCCACCACTGTCTAGCAACTGCCCAGTCGGTTGGCAGCCAAAGGATCCGAGTCCGGTGCATCTGTGCCTCGCGTGCATCCGCGTCCCGCGCGTCTGCGCCCATGCTTCGTGCATGCCCGAATCACGCTCGTCCAGGACTCACGTCCAACCACCCAAGGACCAACTGCCCAGGGACCCGAGTCCAACAACCAAATGACTCGAGTCCGGTCCTGACACCCATCTGGTCAAGCTGCATCGTGCCTAGCAGCGAGCGCACACCTGTGCGCCCGCCTGGCTCGGCCACTTTGCCCCTTGGCACCGTGCGCACGCTCGTGCACCCGCCCGGCCCGGCCGCACTTGACCTCTCCGCGTGCATATCCCGCGCACCCGGTCTGGCCGCTGCGCCGCGTGCTCACCCCGCGCGCACCCGCTCGGCCCCTGCAGCGCTCTGCTGCACTGTGCATGCTCACCCCGCGCGCACCCGGCTCGGTCCTCCGCTGCGCTGCGCACGTGCTCGGATCCCGGACTTCACTGCCTTGCGCGCGCCTGTCCCGCGCATGCTCGGATCCGGCCTTCGCTGCACTTGCGCGCCTGTCCCGCATGTGCTTGAGTCCGGCCTTTGCTACACTGGGTGCACACATCCTAGCGCCCAAGGACATACATCCGCACGTCCCATCGTGGCTTGGCATTGTCTGGCCAAACCACTGCACTTGCACGCCTCTCCACCGTGTGCGCTCGCGCGCAACCTCGTGCGTGCATCCTGGACATGCTCCAACACGCCCAGCCCTGGCTCGGTTGTGCTCAGCCTTGCTTGCACACCCGGCCCCGCCTAGGCTAAGTGTTGGGGATGTGACAGAAGGAGTTACAACTGGGTATGACGAGGCTATTAGCCAATTTCGAAAAGCACACGAGAATCGTACCAATGAAAATCATGTGAGAATCATGCTAATGGAAATCGCATCATGCATATGGGGTACGTAATGGACTGGCAATTTTTGCATCTGGGATCGACCAAGCCTAGCTAGTTTTCCTGCTTATTTTATTATCAGGGTTGGATTAGAATCAAGTTGCAAGCAAGTAAACCAAGGTCCATGGGTTACTTCCGACAGGTTGAGGTTCCCTGAAGAGGTTGGTCGGACGAGATCTTTGGATGATGTCGATAAGGTCGTGGTCTCACCCATAATACTTGCCCCCACTCTCAAACTTGAAGAGTCGAGTGAAAAAGGTAGCTCAAGATGAGGCCTATCTCTTTCATATTAATGCACCTTGAAGCTCGGACTTTGGGCAATCTTGTACATCCATGTACCTGACACGATGGTAGTTGGATTTTCCTAATCCTTCAATTTGGGTCATTGAAGGGTCAAATCTGTATGACTTCGGGCTTGCCAATCCCAAGCCACCATTTAGCACGCATTGGTGCATAGTAGCTCAGGGGTTGCAAGATCAGGTATGTCCATGACCAACTACCCCTCTATAAATAGAGCTTGTCTTGTCATTTTCATTGCTACTTTCTATGTTGACATTGGTGGTGGTGAAGTTTCTCGGGCATTTCCAAGTATTTCTTGTCAACGTCCTGCTCAACCTCAGTCAAAGCTTACGATCGAGCTCCGAGATCTTCCAAGTGGTCGGGTCTTGGAGTTGCTCGACCCCTCCCCCTTTTTGCCTTTTAGAGTTAGTTTTCTTCTTCTTTACTTTGAAACAAGGAAGTCTTGGTTGTTGCATTACAAGAAAATTTACTATTAGTGATAGCTAATTAGCTATTACTAATAATAATTTTTTTCCACCATAAAAATGATAAAAAAATTTTCATCACTAATACTATTACTGACAAAAATCAACTTTTAGCGATGGCAAAGTTGTCGCTAAAAATTTCAAAATTTTTAATTTTTTAAATTTTGAAAAAAATTATTAGCAATAAATTTTAAAGTTTTAGCAATGGCAACCACCATTGCTAAAACTTTAATTTTTTTTTTGAAAATAATTATTCATGTTGGAAATTTTTACCTGCTCGATCAGATCCAAAAAAAAATTCCTTCCCCCTCCCGCCTCCCCTTCCTCGCCTTCCTTTGCTGGTGCTCCACCCTGCTGGCTGACACTCTTCCTCGCCCTCTGGTGCTCCCCCCACTGACCACCACACTTCCCCACCCCCTAGTTCTCCCCTTGCCAGCATAACCCCCCACCCCCCGGTGCTCTTCCATACCTGTTGTCACACCCCTTCGCCCCCCCCTCATCGGTCGCCACACCCCCTGCTGATACTCCCTCTTATTGGCTACCACACCCCCTCACCCTCCAGGTTCTCCATACTACCAATTATCCCCTCCCCGGCTTCCTATGCTCCCCATGCTAATTTCCCCATCTCGGTGCCCTGTGCCCTCTTGCCGGTTCTCACTTCCTTACATTGCTATCCCCATGCTCCCATCCTCTCAGCCCCTCCTTCACCTCGAGGGATGGCTCATGGCCATCGGAGGGGTGAGTAGGAGCCTAGTCATAGGAATTAGCCACAGATTCAACCCTCTGGTAGCTTGGTACTCTTCAATGTTCTCATCTGAAGCTCTAATGATCTAGACATAGGGTGATACACATGTCGAGAATATTATGACTCGTGTTCTTGTCCAGTATCTTAGAGCATCCGGGATACCATCCATGATACAATCATTGAAATTTTGTGGAATCCACATCTGCACAATCAACTAGCTTCATTGACATTGCCATCATAGCAGGTAGATCTATTAATAAATTTATTTACTTGTTTTAAATTTTTATACTTGAATTTTTTTTTATGAATAATATTTTATTTTTCTTCGTTACAGGATGTTAAGACATCCGGATCTCATCTACCAGCTGCTGTAGAGGAGCAAGAACAGAAGGACGATGATGACGATGAGGATCTTACATGATTTATTTTTGTTTTGATGTTATGTGTTTAATTTTTTACTTGTAAAGCTATATAAATTTATATAATTTATACTTTTTAATATAATATAACTAGTTTTTATTTATAATTATTGATGTTAATTGTTAATTTACTTATAATAGAGTTTAAGAATTATTTGTTATTAAAATTAAAAATATTCTCAAAAACTAATTACTACTTTTAAAAATAAAAAGAATTATTAGTGAAGGCTTTAGCGATGGTAATGCCATCGCTAAAGATTTATTATCGATGGGGAGCTTTGGTCACTATTATATTTTTTAATTTAATTATTTTTTTTAAAATATGAAATGTTATTAATAATGGCTTTTATCGTTGCTAATAGCCATCTTCACTAACTATTATTAGTTATGATTTTTTTTATCGCTAATAATTGTAATTAGTGATGAAGTTATTCCCATTGGACTATTATTGATGGCAAACATTAGTAATAGTAAAACTACTAATAATGATGGCAATTAGCATGCCATCGCTTATTAACTGTAGTTAGTGACGAAGTTATTTCCATGGAACTATTAGCAACGACAAACATTAGCGATGGTAAAACTACTAATACTGACGGCAACTAGCCATCGCTAATAATGAATTTTTTATAGTATTGGCCAGTAGCTTGTCTACCAACCAAGATCCTCTTAGCTTATCATCCGCATCCTCCTTAGGTGATCCCGGGGTCATGGAAAGGCCAACTTTCAATCCATTCTGCATACGTTTGGTCCTCGGGCACGAGGACTTGAGTGTTTATAGGATTCAATACTAGATCCCTCCCAAATTTGTCTTGCAGCACCTGGGCCCTTAGGATAGGATTATCGACCCTCCTCCTAGTAGAATAGGGATGTTTGACGAATGTTTTCAAGCAGGACTTAGGTTGACCCTCCTAACTTTTGTTATAGAGATATTTAGGTATTTTCGCATTGCACCTTATTGCATGATGCCTAACTCTTGGCGATCTATAATCACCTTTCTTGCCCACTGCTTTCTTCTCGGTGCCAAACTGACTATCCATCTCTTCCAGGCCTGCTTCATTTTCAAGGAACACCCAACAGAGGATGGATGGTGGTATGCCTATCCTTGGTCAAGGTAATACCTTGTTTGAGGTGCTCCCTCTTCCATCCATAACTAGAAGGAGAGGTTTTTATTTGTGTCTGCTAAGCAGTCCTGGAACTTCAACGCTTCGTAGGGTCAACCTCTGCTAAGCAGCTCCTGGAACTTCAACGCTTCGTAGGGTCAACCTCGGTAGTTGCTAAATAGTAAACCAAGGCTCCAAAGCACCAAGGTGGAAGTATTGCACTTCATTTTTAGAGGGTCGGTTCCTTCGTTGAAGGTACTTCTCTCAAAGGAGATCCTCTATCTGGTTGGCTTGAGCTTGGCCAATCCCATGGATAAGTTTGTACTTAGTATTTTTGTCACTTTTGAATATCTCAACTCAGCTTTTCCTATTTTATAAAAATGAGGCCAAACGAGGTGGAGTTCATGCAGCGTGCGGCCATAAAGAGGAAGGTGCCGGTGAGTGCCCCGGCACTAAAGAGAGCTTGGGTCGAGGCTGTCATCACCCAGCCGGCCCTAGGGTCTTCAAGGGGGTCGCCCACATAGGCAAACTGAGGAGGGATGCTTCCTCGAACGTGTAGGAGTAGGGATGGCAACCAGGTTGGGTTAGATATATATAGGTCGGGTCATATTCGGATTGGGTTAGAAAAGCCTCAATCTGAACCTATCCTATTTATTAAATGGTTATAATTTTAAACCTGAACCTGATACATTTATTAAGTAGTTAACTTGACCCGACCTGCTTAACTTGTTTATTAAATAGGTTACCTACTAACTCGATCCATTTAACTCATTTAATAAACAAGCTATTAATATAACCTGACCCGGCCCATTTAACCTATTTAATATATGGGTATTGGATAAGCTGTTAACATAAACCAACATGACCTAACCCGTTTTACCTATTTAAAATAGAACCTAGCCCAGCCCAACCTAGCCCAACTTGTTTAATACAACAAAATAAAAAATCTAGATATAAACCATCATAAAATAAAAATGGCTAACAAAATAATAATTCAAATAAAAGAATTCTTAACTAACTATTGCACTAGAATGTGAAGAAAATATCCCGTATCAATAGCTTAAAAACAATGGTACAAAACTTAAAAGATTTGACAAATACAAAGAGAACCCTATAAAAAGCTAAAGACTAAATAAGATAAAAGAGAAGTCTATAATTTTCAGCTCATTGTCATCAACATCAATGCCCATGTAGAAGTAGAGGCTGGCATATCTGAAAAGATAAAACAAAAATATTATTTGGTAGCCCCAAGAAGCAGTACAAAACCAGCACTTGAAAGTAACATATTAATATTAATTTCTGTAACATAACATTACCTTTTATCCACAACTTTGTTTCCTTTCTACTCAACAAAATTGCACAGCTTTGGGCCTTGTGTGAGAATTAATCCGCCAAGCTCTCGAATGACCTTTGTGAGACAATGAAGGTATTTAAGATGCACATGGATTGAATGACATTATAAATACTTGAAAGCTTTGAAGTTCACTAGTTCTTAGATATTTGTGCTTTCTTCAAAAATAAATTGATATGATATATTATAAATGAGACCATACCTGCTACAGAAGAATCATTGAGAGATCTTCTAAGTCACATCCAAAACAGTCCAACGAGTATACATCATCAGAACTGCCCCTAAATGAACAAATGTTACTAGGTGCACCCTCACCACTTACATTAATTTGGCCATCCTTCACCACAACCTTGGTGTGGAACTGTCACCTCACTCCATGCTTTAGATGATGATTGTCCGAAATCTAGGATCATTTGCCAACATGAAGAACTAACTGGGAAACCTTCAAGGAGAGAGACCATGATGAAGTTTGAGAATGCCAGGTAGGATGAGATAACAATTGGAGATATGAAACTCCATTCACCTGCATACATGGACAAAGAAAAATAGATAACATAATAACTCAATAAAATTTGTTTATCTTTATTTCACTCAATGCATAAAATGAAAACCAGTTAATACCAAAGATTCTAGATATAACAACACTTTGTTGGCAAAGTTCTATGAGCTACTGTCATGCAGAAGTGACCTAGGATACCACAACTACCATTTGCAAGCTGACTGGGCACTTGATGGTGCGGGCACCAGACTCAGAAGATGACTTCAGGGCTCCATCTGGATCTCTGATTGACCTTGCCCGAAGAATTAGGGTTTTCTGATTTTGTAATAAGGATTGACTTGGTCAACTCAATTTTAGTCTTGAGTCTGTATTTCCCTGCAATTTAAATTTTGTTGAGTCATGTTGACTCAGTACAAGTCCTAGTAGTGGTCTAGGTCTTCTCCAGGTTGGTGCCACCTTTTTTCAAGTCAAGGTCCAGGGTGCCACATTTTTCTCCCAGGCTCAAGTAAGTGGGCGCCACACTCCCAGCCACATGCCAGAATCTAGGGGGCGCCACATCTCCATCCTAGTGTCTTGGTCCCCACACCCAAGGGAGCAAGAATTTTTCTTGAAGCCAAAATCAAGGAGGCACCCCATATATACCTTAAAAGGCCAAGCTAAAGGAGGAAAGAGGCATTTCTTGGGGAGCACTTCAAGGGGGCGTCCAATCCATACCTAAAATGACCAAAAGCAAAGTTGGGAAGAGCCATGACTTGGGGAGAAAGAAAAGGAGGTATCCAAAAGAGTTGAGCCATGAAAGGAAGAAGCCTAAACTTGTGGAGCAAGACTAGGAGGCGCCCAAATACTTCCAAATAAAACCAAGCATGGAAGGAAAAATTTTTTTCTTGAAGAGCAAGGCTAAGAGGTGCCACCTACTTACCATTTGGAGCCACCAATCAACACTTATGGAAGCTCTTGGCCGGCCATATGAGAAGGATTTGATTCTACAATCCTAATTTGAGGATCCATCCTATTAGTCCCACATGGGAAGATGTAAAACCCTGACCTTTTGTAAAGACCTATAAAATAAACCCCTCTTGTAAGTTTGAAAAAACATCTAATGAATGAATCCAATTTATGTGTGAGCAAACTTTGTGTTTCTCTCTTCCGCACTTGCATCCAGGTGTTGAGCTCCGTGAGGGAGTAAATCCGGGTTCCCCAGGAACCTTGAGGAGGTGTGAGATCTCCAACCCCAAAACCCTAGGTTAGCCACTTCACTTCCAAACCCTAGCTGCCCATCATCCTCTTCAATCCACCAAACCCTAGCCTATCCCACCTCTCACGGCCACTCTCTCCAAGTCAAGGCCGACCACCAGCATCCAGGTCCAGGCCGGATACTTCAGATCTAGAGCAATTCTCAGAGGAAGTCAGATCAGCCTCCAGGAGAATCCGGATTTCAGCAACATCAGCTTTCAAGTTCTTCAATCTGGTAAATCCTTTCTTGAGTATCTGATTCCATAAATTGTTCTTCTTCTTTCCCAGATCTTGAGTTCAGGAGAAGCCAACTCTGCCAAAGGATCAGTATTGGAGGATCCATTGCGAATATATCTGAATCCGGGGATCCAACAATCTACTCAAGAGAGTCCTTCCACTAACTCCGTGAAGAGCACTGCCTGGTCTGTAACCCTTCTCTTCTCTTTACTTCTGTCCTGTTGAAAGTTCCGAGCGAAACCCTAGGTCTGAGAGTTTCTCAACCCCCAGCGATCCTTTACTTCTGAACTACTCTGATAACCTAGTTTCTTTAAATTGTGCTTTCAATTATTACATAGTTTCTTTCAATTTAGTTTAACTTTTCTTTGAGTCAAAGACGACTTCTGAAAATATTAAAAAAAATACAACAAAAAAAGAATTAGTCTTAATCTACTTCTGCATTGTATCATCTCCTCTTTCGTACTGCATCACTTGAGCTCGGGTTGCATAAGAGCATCTCTCCATTGCCCTTGCAAGGGCATTTTCTTGAAAAATGAATAGCAAAAAAATTCAAGAATTGACTGAAAATATATGTATCAAGCTACATAGAAAAGAAAGTCATTTGCTTGAACAAAAAAAGAAGTGAAGAGAAAAGGAGTCTCAAATTTGTATTTAATCTACAACTATATCAAAATGACTACAATCGATTGCCTATAAAAAAGGCCATCCATGATTATTGCCATAAAAAATAGTTGAATAAGCAAAAAACATATCTCAAAATCATCATAACCTCCACATACAAATCTTAATGTAATTTCAAATTTTCTTAAATTCTAATGGATCGTAGTTTATAGAAAAAAGCAACAGAGATACAATAACAAGAAGAGAAAACATAGCTGACAGACAGCTCCCAACATTATGAAAATAAACAAAAGAAAAAAATATAATAGAGGCTGAAACAAACATATTATAAAGAAATGAGACATCTTGGACTTCAATCTTCACTTCTCCAAACTATAATAAACTATGCCAACATAAGCATAAGGATTCCAAGAATATCGAACTGAGAGGTCCAAAATTAACATCCAACAATATACCACATAAGAAAGCCATTGAATTAAGTTGCATAATCCAAATAAATGAATAAAGTCATTGAAATAGAGACAGATAATATTAAGAAACATAATAGCAAGATTAATTGTTTGAACAAAAAAGAAGAGAAGAGAGAGAGGCTTAAATTCGCATTTAATCTATAGCTAAATCAAAATGAATACAATTGAATGCTTTAAAAAAAAGGCCATCCAAGATTGTTGCCATCAAAAATAGTTTAACAGTAAAAAGACATCTTAAAATCATCATAACCTCCATATACAAAACTTAAAGATATCCTAAAGGAAATTCAAAGTTGTTTTAAGATATCGCAAAATCATCATAGCCTCCACATAAAAAAAAAGAAATTTGAATATAAAAATCATTACAAAATAAAAATGGCTGAAAAAGTAATAATTCATATGAGAGAAATCTTAACTAAACATAATACTAGAATATGAAGAAAAGATTCTGCTATAGTAGTTTAAATATTGTGATACAAAATACAACACAAAATCATCCAATAACGAAATCCATAATCTGCATTAAGTCATCACTCATCAACCAGTAAGCCACGGAAGAAGAGAAAGAGGAGGCTCAAAAGTCAAATCCAGCATTTAATCTGGAGTTAAATTAAAATAACTATAATTGGTTGCCTATAAAAGAAGGCTATCAAAGATTGTTGTCATTAAAAATAGCTAAACAGGTAAAATCACATACTGAAATTATCATGGCCTCCATATATAAACCATAAAAATCGTGATCAACCTTTGTTAGGTCAATCTTTAATTTTATCTGATTTGATGTGTTTTCAAGAATTGTGATCGACCTTGACTAGGGATGGCAACGAGTCGGGTTTAGGTCAAGTCATCCAAAATCCATACCTAACCTACTAAAAAATTTTTTGTCCATACCCACCTTATACCCGTCTCGGGTCAGGTATAAAAAAATCACATTTGGATCGGATCGGGTATGGTATACCCGATCTCATAAAATTCAGTTTACTTAAAACCTAAACCAATCAGGTCGGGCCGAGTATATTCACCCCATTTCCAATTTACTTAAATATTTTATAAATATAGCTTTTTTTATATATAAACAGGTCGGGTTTGGATCGAGGTGTACTACTACCCATGCCCGACCTGAACTTGAGTCGGAATCTTTTATATAATCCATATCCATTTATAAATTAGATGGGTCAGGTTTTACCCATTCCATTATGATTGGGTTGGGTCCGGTATCCACCGAGTCAGTAAAAACTGCCATCCCTAACCTTAACTAATAGACTTAGAAGACAATAACCTTTGGTTCTCCACATATAAGAGAATCCAGTACTTTCTGGAAATGACTTGGTATGAACTAATGAAACAGGAGAGAATTATCAGATCTTGCAAAGCCATCAGATAACAACGAGAATATCACATCCCATAAAGCTTGGATAACAATCTAACTCTCCTCTTTTGTCATGGCACTTTGGCTTCATTTTATAAATAGAGGCTCACAAGATCCCAGCTATGCAATCACTTCTTCCTTATGCTCATTCCTTTCTATCAATTCCAAAATTTTAACTTAAGCATTGGAAGGTCCGTACTGAAGCCTACTCCGCTCAGGAACTTATTTTGTAGGATCTGCCATCCTCACCCAGTGGTCGCCATTACCTATTGACCAATTCAACCTTGAGCTAGATCCAGTAGCTATAGATTGGTATTAGAGAAAGAGTCCATGCCCATTTCGGGAAGGAGCATGCAATCACTATGGTTCCTTGTAAGGAGACTTTGTCACGTTGTTGTAATGCCACCACCTTTGGATGGTCGAAATCCCTGTTAATGTTCAAATACCATCACAATAGCAAGATGCATTGCTGCCTCCATGCCAGTCGATTGTGGGGGTGAATGCAGATCAATCTAATTCTCTCGTTCAATAAGTCCAAACTCTTATTATGGCAATTCAGGCGATGCAGTAGTCCAACCTTGCACCATAAGAAGCATTCCATCAAAGTCCACTTCAGTTAGGACTTGTTTTATAAGTTCTACTATTGCTACTTGTAGTCACCATCGCTCATCAACCAATTCAATCTCGATCTAGATTCAATAGCAACATCTATAATAATAATAATAAATAAATAATTTATTTTTTTTTTTTCCTTTCCACCCATTTGAGTGTCTCATAAAGAGTTGGGATTTTGTTTAAAGATCCATGCTCAGGCCATGTGCTTGTAGCTGCTCAACTCAAGATAAAGTGCTCTGCTACGGTGTGTGGGGTGGCAATGTCTCACCTTCCATGTCCTTTTTTTTTTTCCTGTGGGGAGGGGTGGCGAAGCAGGGGAGCTAATTGCTGCATTAATAAATAGAAGGCGGCCTGACAAGTCCATGGGGTGGCAATGTTCTGCCTTACATATCCCTAATATATATATATATATTTTTGATAAAATGAAATATTTAAATCACCGGTCTAAAATAAATACATCGAAAATTATCAACCAAAAGGATATTCCTAAAAGATACATGAACTTTCTCCAAGAAAGACTAAAGAATATCTCCCAAATGATTAGCCATATAAGAAGCCATCCAATCAGCCACCGAGTTGGCTTTCCTATAAACATATCTGACCACTATCCCAAAGCACCCTTGCAGCGGCCTAATAATGTCGCAGATGAGAGGGTGAACAGACCAGAGCGAAAAGCCTGCCAAATCCACAAGATGATTGTCAGAGAATCACCGAATAAGCCACCGCTCAAGGTGAAGGGAAGTCGTGGCATAGTGAATAGCAGTCCACGCCCCCTGAAGCTCTGCCATGGGAACAGTAGGGCCAACAAGATGACACCCTCTGACGAATCCATAATCAGAAGCTCGGATCACAAAAGCACCTCCCCCTGCCCGCTTCTAATACTCTCGTCAAAACTAACTGTGGCAAACAATGGAGAAGGGGGCTTCCAAGAAATAAAGACTCAGCGGAGAGCTCGAAGTGCAGTGCCGGAATCCTAGATCTCCATATTCCCCACAGTCGAGCTCTGATACTTCTTGGTTTGGGTCTTGGCCCTCTCAACAATCATCCTAGCCAAACTAATGAAAGAGCAAAATATCATATCATTCCGGATAAATCATACATGATATGTCAAGTATGCCAAGATAATAAACCTGAGATTGGTTGCACTGAAACATGAATGCAGTGAAGACCTTCTATAATTTCTTTAAATAGCAGCATCACATGTCCATGTACGGTGAAGCAACCAATGGGGAAATTTTGCCACGTGCCTCAACGATCATTTTCGGCGTATTTTAACAAAACGCCAACCACCTTCTCGACACCGGTGCCCCACCTCCCACCGGCCACTTTATTCACGGCGGGGACTCGCAGGTGGGGGGACTCGCAGCGAAACGGGAATTCATCTCCCTTCACGCGAATCCACCGTTGGATGAGGCACCCGTAAGATCTGTTCAGGTTAGTGAATGATGGGGTTGGGAGTACTTTGAGATTTGTGCATTGGTGAGCCGGTGGATTTGTGTGAGGGGCAGTGTCAATCATTCTTCCACGCGA
This sequence comes from Areca catechu, assembly GCA_021397845.1. Classification (NCBI taxonomy): domain Eukaryota; kingdom Viridiplantae; phylum Streptophyta; class Magnoliopsida; order Arecales; family Arecaceae; genus Areca; species Areca catechu. The sequence goes on from CM038045.1 coordinate 16,273,340, forward strand.
AAGTAAAAAGAGTCGCCCTTCTTTTCTGCGCCATTTTATTCGCTCAACTGAAGCGATGGATATAAGGTCCGTCGAAGAACGGTAGATGATGTGGCTTCTAAAGTTACTCCTCCTTTTCCAAATACATCAAATCGGGCATGGTTGCCCGTGAATTACATGCTACCCGCATCCTCTTGTTTTTTATTATTTTTTTCCTCCAATCGATCCATAATTTTTCTAATGAATCGGGAAGGGAGGGCAGCCCAAGTTGCTTGATGATAGTGCTCCATATTGTAGAAAAAAATAGGTGCTCTCGGCTCAACTTAAGAATTATTTTAAACCAGTCTGTTAGGGTTGACTTAGCTTGGGTTTTAATTTATATGATCATGTCAATTTCAATTATAATTTTTTGAAACATGACAGCATCGATTTAGATTTGTTAAAAGAAATTATAGAAGAAAAAGAAAAATAAGAAAGAAAAATAGTGAAAAATAATTTTATTTTCTCTATTTCAATTCTATTTGATATATTTTGGAAGTTATTTATAATGATATATAAACATATAGAAGAAAAAAAATTACTGGTATAGAATCAGACTAATAAAAAATAATAATAAGAGTAAGTGATACATAATTATACTAATAAAAAATGATATAGAATTAAATTAATAAAAAAATAATTATGATATTAATTTTATGTGATTTCATAAATTATGCTAATAAGATTTGGATAAAGAGATGACATAAAAATTAACCAACTCAATCCATATATATACCTATTTTTATGTATATTTAAAATTAATTTTAACAATATTCGTTATTTATTATATGAGATATGGTTGACGTTGTCTCTCTTTTAAATAGAGTATCGATTTATTATGGCTATACTTTTTAATATTAATTTATAATTTTTTTAAAATTTTGTTATCATATTTGTTTTCGAAGATACCGTGTTTTGGGTACAAGTTATATTACATTAACTTAAGCTATTGAATGAAAGCAATAATTTATTGGTTGTTCTTAAAGAGGATTAGATAATTTATAAACTAACCCGGACCTGACCAAACTTGATTGAATCATATTGGATTGGTTCAGAATAAGGTCTTCGGAACCAAAACCGAATCCCATTCTAGCAATTAGTAGTACTAGTCAATTGACCTATACCGGATCAGATCAATGCAAACCGATACAAAGATGGAGGAATGAATTGGGAAAGAGGAAAAAGGAGAGAGAGGGAAAGAGAGGAAGAGATGAGGAGGGGAGAAGAAGAGGGGCTGTTGCCACAAGAGAGTAGACGGTGGTCCATCAAGGCTATCAAAGGGCCATGGCTTTGTGTCATCCAATAAGGCTCAATTTAATCAAGAAAGATAGAGAGAGAAAAAGTAAGGATACTAGAGGTTTGAGAAGGTAATGGAGAGGGTGCCAAAGAGTCGTCGGGTGTCGCCATGACTGTTGGAGGTGAAAAACCTTCCGCGCCCTCCATGAGTTTGGAGAAGAGGTGAAAAGCCCCAATTTATTAGATTTATTAAAAAAAATAAAATTCATGGTGAAGTTGGCAATGTTTTTGCCGACTTCACTATTCATTCCCATTTTTGAAGAAATGCGATGAACAGAGACCTCTCTTTCCCTCTTTCTCATCCGGTGTTTTGATTTAGAAGGTGGAACTATCCTGGTTTGCCACTGCTATTGATGGGGGCACCAGGATCAGACACAGATTACTGGACCCTATTTGGTTTACTTAGTCATGTGTCACAATTTTGTAAGAAAGTAAGTTTGAGTTATAATAAGGTGAGACTAGTTGATTTGTCTCGACCTAGTCCAGTATATTGAGTCCTGTACATCAGTATGAGTCCAGTATGAGTCCAAATTTTGTACAAGAGAGGAGGTTACCATATTTTGGAGTTCCACGAGACCTCATTCAAGAGCCAGAGGCAATTACATCAGCTTATGGGAGCTCAATTAACACCCAGGAGCCCTAAATGCCTTCCAGATGCCCTCCAGGTATCCTGATTCCCTCCAAATGCCATTTCAAATGCCAGATTCCCCCAGATGCTTCTGGAATATTTCATATGTCAGGAGCTCATGTTTCTCAGGTTATTCCAGCACTCCAGGCTTTAAAATTCCAAGCCCAGGAAGTAAGCCCAAGCATGAAGAACTAAGATTCCAAGGAATATGCTGATACCAGGGCACCTCAGCTTCCAGGACCCAAAGCCCATGCACTAATCTAAAGGAGGACGACCCCTTGAAGCCCAACATACCTAGGATAGGCGTCCTCCATGAGTTGACCAAGTCCAACATTGTGGAAGAGTTCAAATACAAGGAGGAGTTTGAGTTTTTATTTCATTCAACTTGTGTACTCCTAGTTCTAAGTTTATTTTATAGTCATTCTCCCACTTAAATTATGTAAACCTATTCTAACTAGGAAAAGACTTGTAATCCCTTTAGAAGAGGGCATGGAAACTCTATAAATACCCCACCCCTCCCTCTCTTGTAATCATCTCTTTCTTATGAATATAACTTGCTAAAATTTTATGCTATTGATTTGTGATTGGTGTCTTTGCTTTGGTTCTCTACTTTGAGTGCTCTCTTTGTGTGCCCTAGCCGAATCCCTACTGCCCTAGCTTCCATCTGCATCCTTGGAGATCAGCCATGCCCTGAGGAAGATGCCCTAGCTGCTGCCCCAATCAATCAACTGCTTCTTCCTTGGGACATCTACACATAAACCTAGTTCTTTCAATTCTAAACCCTAGTTTCTTATTTCTTTGTTTAATTGCTATTTTGATTGACCTTAATGCTTGCAAGGTCCCCAAGATGCTTTCCCCTCTCCTGAGGAGGCCTTCTTTGCTTCCAGGACTGCACAGATCAGCCATCATATTCGAGGGAACCGAGGCTTCTTCTTCCAGGCTCCGATCAGAGTGTGAGTGATCCCTTCTGTTGCTGAATTTTAATCTCTGACTGGTAAGAAACATTCCCTTCTCTTATTATCTGATTTGATGAAGATAAACTATCATAAATCGGGAGTTTCTCAACTCTCAAGTCCTGGCTATTTCATTAGTTTGCATGAGTTTGCCTGCGATCCGATAATTCTTTACACTGTTGACTTTCTGCTAGTTCTTACTTTATTTTGGAAATCTAGCCTGCAAATAAAATTATAAAAATCATAAAAAAATTATTTTACTATTTTTCTTGCATGTTTAGTAGTCTTAGAGTTGTCCCGCATCAGCTATGGCTCAAAATATCTCGAAATAGGTGGTCTGGTCTGATTCCAAAAATTAGGGTTCAAAATATTGATTAGGTTAGATCTAGTTCCGGATATTAATGCGATTTGAGTTGGGCTAGTTTGAGCGGTTACACCATCAATAGCTTGCAAATTCTTATGCCTTAGCCAGGAATGCCTATAGGAGGTTGAGAACTTAGAGATGGCAAGTTGGTTGAGAGTCAACCCTTACACCTTGTTCAGCTAAGCTTTTAGGGTACTAGAAAATACTTTATGATTCTTCAAAAGTATTTTTGAATGGTACATTGATATTTACTGTTTGGCTTTGCTAAAAAGCTGAAAAAGTCTATTTGAAAAATACTATATTTTAGATGAACTTCTCCTTAAAAGTGCTTTCTAGCTGTTGCCGCCAAGATCATTATGGCCCGTAGCTTCATCGGCGCCAGAGTGCGCTCCTCCTGCCGCCCGCCGCTCTCAGTTCCCGGTTCTCCTCCTTAGTGTGGTCGCCTTGTTGCCCTGCGGTCCTCCGCTTCTGGACCGCGAGACAACGGTTAGAGACCCGGGCAGGGGTTTCCGGTGGGGGCACTCTAACGATCAAGTCAGTGACGATCCAGGGGAACAGATCCTCTTGGTCGGGCCCCTCTTGATGGACTCCGCTCTAGGAGGAGTGTAAAATATGGGTGAAGGTGAAAACGTTGCCGGGGGAGAATAATAGAGAGGATAGAGGGATGCTCTGTACCTCCGCTCTCCTTGTATCCCTCGCTTTCCCCTCCATTATGGTGGTAATGGCGCTTCGCCCTCTTGGTCGGGCTTGCGCTTGTGCTCCCTCTTTTTTTTTCTCCTCCATGTCTTGGAGTTATTGTGTGTGTTACCTCTGGATTTGCTGTGAACCAGGTTACCGTACGATGCTTGTCTCGGGATCCCCGCCGGGCTGCCAGGTGCATGCGGCGGTGTCCCGAGGGACCTTTCCTTATTCATGATAGGGGATGTTGTTAGGCGCTCCGACACTCCTCTTGGTTGCCTCATTCCGGGAAATTTGGGGGTACTTCGAATGGCGGGCCATCGCCCGTGGTATTCGAATCCCCGGATTGGCGTAACTGGCGATCGTAGGTGGTCAGTACGGCATGGAAAGTGCTTTAGTGCAATCCTCGGACTGCTCGCCGGTGTTCTGGGCTGGTGAAGACCTCGTCCGGACTGGGGCCTAGCTGGGATGACATGACTCGCTCCAACCTCGACATTCCGAGCTCGCGGGGGTGCCTCGGTGGAGGAGGGCGGAAGGCGGACCCGGTCCAGAGGGCACACGCTTGGAGAGGCTCCACATCGACGGGTGAGCTCTTGGCTCGACCTCGATCGCAGGGCACTAGTCTCCGAGGGTCTCGCTCTGGAGGGCGGAAGGCGGACCCGGTCCAGAGGGCGCGCACTCGGAGAGGCTCCACATCGGCGGGTGAGCTCTTGGCTCGACCTCGATCGCAGGGCACTAGCCTCCGAGGGTCTCACTCTGGAGGGTGGAAGGCGGACCCGGTCCAGAGGGAGCGCGCTCGGAGAGGCTCCACATCGGCGGGTGAGCTCTTGGCTCGACCTCGACTGCAGGGCACTAGCCTCCGAGGGTCTCGCTCTGGAGGGCGGAAGGCAGCTCTGACCTAGGCATCCCGGGCCCGCGGGCATGACCTGGCGGAGGACTGAGCTCGGCCTGCTATTCTGAAAGAGCTCAGCTCAGCTCGGTAGTGGAATACGGGCTGGAGAGTTGACCCGGCATCTTTTCTTGACGTGGCGGCCATTGGTTCCTCCACGTCAAAGATCCTTCCACATCATTTTCCCCCCACTCTCAAGGCTCATTAGTGCACGGTGCTCGGGTCGAAGGGAGTAATTACGGTGCTGACATGGAAAGGGAAAAATCTGGCATGATGATGGCCATGATTGCTGGCACTTCGGGGGCCGGCCCTGCAATCCAATACGGGGATGCCATGTGACCACGTCCGAGGAGCAGTTAATGTGGGCACGGAATTCAGAGTGACCAGGATGGCATTCTCGTCGAAGGGCGGCACGTGGCACGGTTCCGTTGGCGGAGAGTCTGAACCGGTATGACTCCATCAGGTCATTTCAAAATGAAAAGAGGGCCTTACCCGAACCATCTATTCCTTATGAATTCTCCGTTCCTGCTGCTGCCGCGCCTAAGCTTCCTCATTCTTCTAGTTCCCCCGAGTTTTCTAAAGGAACATGTTAGCTTTTTCTTCCTCCTCCCCCTGCTAGGATAGAGTTTTTTTCTTCAGGGCTGGGGTCTTCTCTTGGGTTGAGTCTTCTTCCTGGTCTTCTGTTTTGTGTTCTTCCTCTCCTTTGTCCTTGAGGATGTCCCATTTCGGTCCGGGCTTCCGCCCCTCTATTGATCAGGGCGAGGCCAGTCCTTCCGAGCAGAGGCCGGCATCTTCTTCTTCTTCTTCTTCTAACGGAGAGGGAGGCGTAACCAGCTTCGAGCTCAGTAGGAGGCATCCTCCCGGTCTAGTAGTCATCAGGGAACCGGGATCTAGCCCTTCTTCGCCTCCTTCTTCCTCTTCTATTCCTATCCCTGAGTCAATCCGGTCCATAGGTCCTGGTGGGGTCACTTCGACGATCACTGTCGGGGACCTGAGGACCATCCGGAAAGTCTACAGCATCCCGGCTTCCATCCAGCTTACGGTCCCTCGTCCGGGGGAACGGGTCACTTCTAGTGGCCCGGGCCATCTTGTCTTCTATGAGGAGACCTTCTCCGGGGGTCTCTGGTTTCCCTTCCATCCTTTCTTTCTGTCTGTCCTAGATAATTATCGTATGGTCCTGGCGTAGCTGGTGCCAAATGCTATTAGGGTCATTTTCTCCTTCATTGTATTTTGTCACCTCCACGGGTTCGTAGCCCGATTTTCTTTGTTCAGGGCTTTCTTTGCCCTAAAGCACCACCCAACCGAGGGTGGGTGGTGGTCCTTGTCTTCTCGCCCGAAGGGCATCAGGTTTGAGCTTCCTTCTTCCATCAGGGGATGGAAGAACAAGTTTTTCTTTGTTGAGGTTGAGGGGGTCGACTGGGTCTGGAGCGATCCGGATCAGTCCCCCAACCGAAATTCTGTGGTTGATGTGGCTGACCGGGATGATTACGAGCAGCTCTGCACCGCCCAGATTTTTCCCCTCGAGGTCCTGTTGTCTGAGCACAACCTCGCCGACTCCAGGGTCAACCCGACGGATGGGTTGGGTGAGTGCGACCTGAACTTTTTCTTTTCTTTTGTTCTTGCACCTTTTGCATTGTTTTTCCCAGGCTCTAACTATTGTATAATTTGTATGCAGGTATGATCTTCTCTGAGAGTGATCTTCTGGCCATCACCAAGAAGAGGCCGCCGACCGGGCTAGCTAGGGAGCCTGCTTCCAGGCGGGTCCGGAGTGAGAGAGCATCTGCGGCCGCTCCCACGGTGGTGATCGGTCTGAGCTCGACCGCCCCAGCTGGTCCGAGTTCAGAGGTGCCACGCGCTGCTCCCGTGCTGGTGGAGAGGGTAGCTTCCGCGGTGCCAAGGACAGTCCAGCAGGCCCCCACTGCAGAGCCCGAGGTGGTAGTCCGGGTGAGGGCTGCCACTGCGCCCCGTGATCCTCTGAGTCCACCCGTTGCCACTGTCAGGGGTGAGGAGACCCGGGCTGCGCCCAACGCCTCGACAGAGGTGCCACCTGCACCGACGCCGACCTCCCAGCCTGGCCCCCGGGATCCTTCAGCCAGCGGTACAAGGCAGCCAGCTCACGGAGAGAGCCGAAGGGAGGATGGACGGCGCCATCTTTCCTTCAGGATGGGGCCGGAGAGATCAGTAATTCGGAGCCCCGAGCTAGCCGAACGCATGATGGATTTCTCCATCTTGGCATGCGATCGACAGGAGATGGCTGGGATGCGGGTGACCGATGTCATCCGCATTCTCTTCTCTCAGTTGTACTCGGTATGCCGCCTTTACTTCCCTTTCCCTTCTCATTTCTCTTTCTTCTTTTCTTTTTTTTTTTTTGCTGACTTCTTTTCATGGTGTAGATCAGTGCCGAGGCCCTCTACATCAGGGGCCGCTTCTAGAGCTGGAAGCATCTCGATCGGCAACAGGCTGTCGAGATCGAATCTTTAAAGGCCGACCTGAAGGAGAAGGTCGGAGCAAGTGGGGTCCTTGAGGCGAAGGTCAAGGACCTCGAAAAAGAGCTCACCGATGCTGAGGGGCAAGCGAAAGGACTCTTGGTGGCTCGCGATCTGGAGCGGAGCTGCTCAAAGAAGGCGATCGACGACCTCTCCGTCATCGAGAAAAAGCTTAATTGGTACAGTGCCGAGGCCGACCGGCACAAGGAGATCGCCCGAGCTACCCAGGCGAAGCTGGCAGCCGTGAAGGAGAAACTTGCCGCTGCTGAGAAGGCAGCAGAGATGGCAACCAACTCGATGGAGGCTGCCAGGCTGGAGGCTACCGAGTCGAAGAGGATGGCAGCCGAGGCCACGAAGGGCGCTGAGAATGCCGTCGCCAACTTTAAGGCTTCGGAGGTGTTCATCGCTGATATCCAGCAGATGGCATCGGACTCATTTTATAAGGGTTTCATGTACCTGCATGGCCAGGTCGAGGCACTTGTTCCTGACAAGGAGCGTGGCTGCCTCAAGTATCCTTCGGCCACGGAGGGGGCGGCCAACGAAGGAGTCATCGCGGGAGTCGTGGGCTCAAAGCCTCTGACACCAGCTGAGGGCGATTCTTCTGGAGTTAGGGCAGCTCAGCCGGAGACTTCTGAGGGCGGGAGCTCTCAGCCCCAGGACCTAGTAGGGAAACTAGTCGGCATAAAATGACCCTTTTCTTCCTTCCTTTGCTTTGTACTTTTTGTCTCTGGTACTTATTCGGGGTCACCCGGCATGTCGGGGGCCCAGAAGACATTTGTGATTTGTGTTTTGATCAATGAAGCTAAAGTTTCTTTGCCATATGTTTTCTTCCCTTCTCTTTCTTTCTCTCTTTTTTTTTGTATGGGGAGCTCGGAGAGAAGGGTTTCACCTTGCTTGAGGTTAAGTTGTGACACTTGAGGGCTGCTGGGCTCAAAGGTGTCATTGGCTGAGGGCCAGGTGGTTTGAAGTTCTCTTGGTCGGAGATCTGAGCTTCGGTCTTGAGAGGGCATCCTGGAGCTGGGCTCGGGAATGTTGATTGCTGAGAGCCGCTTGGCTTGAGATTCTCTTGGCCAGAGATCTGAGCTCTGATCTTGGAAAGGCATCCTGGAGCTGGGCTCGGAGATGTTTATGACTGAGAGCTGCTTGGCTCGAGGTTCTCTTGGCCGGAGATCTGAGCTCCGGTCTTGAGAAGGCGTCCTGGAGCTGGGCTCGGGGATGTTGATGACTGAGAGTTGCTTGGCTCAAGGTTCTCTTGGCAGGAGATCTGAGTTCCGATCTTGAGAAGGCATCTTGGAGCTGGGCTCGGGGACGTTGATGACTAAGAGCTGCTTGGCTCGAGGTTCTCTTGGACAGAGATCTGAGCTCCAGTCTTGAGAAGGCGTCTTGGAGCTAGGCTCGGGGACGTTGATGACTGAGAGCTGCTCGAAGTGATAGCTTCGACGATGTTGTATTTCTCTCTTGTTCTCTCTTTCTTTCCTTTCCCACTCTTCTTCTTTCTCTCTTTCTTTCTTCTCTCTTTTTTTTTTTTTTGGAGTGGGGAGATTAGAGGAGAGGATGTTGGTTGTACCCCCACTTTGTTCTCTTTCTTTCCTTCTCCTCTCGTCTTCTTTTCAAGTGGGGAGATCAGAGAAGAGGGCTGCCGGGCTTCCCCCTTTGTTCTCTTTCTTTCCTTCCCCTCTCGTCTTCTTTTCGAGTGGGGAGATCAGAGAAGGGGGGTTACCAGTTTCGATTGCCTTGGAGCTAGGCTCGAGGCCTTCCTGGATGTGGAGCTAGGCTCGGGCCCACGGGGTTGCCTGAGATCTTGGCCCAGGTCTTGGGTGCCTTGGAGCTAGGCTCAAGGCGTTGATGGGAGCTATGTGGCCCCATGATCTCTTGGCATCTCGGAGCTGGGCTTGGAGACGTTTGAGATAGAGAGCTGCTTGGCTCGGAGTTCTATTGGCCGAAGGTCTGAGCTCCGGTCTTGAGAAAGGCATCCTGGAGCTGGGATCGGGGATGTTGATGACTGTGAGCTGCTTGGCTTGAACATCCTCTGACGTCCTGGAGCTGGGCTCGGGGATGCTTGGAATTGTGGAGCTATGTGGCTCGAACATTCTTTGACATCCTGGAGCTGGGCTCGGGGATGCTTGGAATTGTGGAGCTACGTGGCTCGAACATTCTTCGACGTTCTGGAGCTGGGTTCGGGGATACTTGAAATTATGGAGCTACGTGGCTCGAACTTTCTTCGACATCCTGGAGCTGGGCTCAGGGATGCTTGGAATTGTGGAGCTACGTGGCTCGAACATTCTTTGACATCCTGGAGCTGGGCTCGGGGATGCTTGGAATTGTGGAGCTACGTGGCTCGAACATTCTCTGATGTCCTGGAGCTGGGCCCGGGGATGCTGTAGTCTTTTCCTGCAAGACATGCAGATACCCATGCAAGGAAAAATTCGTTACCATGATTGTTAGTAAGGGGGCTTACCTTATTGGAGGCGTCTTTGTAGGCTATAGGCCCTCCTCCCTCGGGGGAGCCTGATGCCATCGAACTCTTCGAGGTAATAGACCCCTCACGGTGGAGCTTCGACTGCCTCGCGGGGGCCTCCCCATGGTGTTTCGCGACCGTCATCCCGACGTCCGCGATAGCTTTGTTTACCTTCTTCGCTTTCTCCTCCCCTCATGGTGGGGAAATGACTCTCGGGTGCCCCTGCCCCACGAGCCTTCTTAGATGCACGCGCGACCCTCCAAGCGGCGATGCCCGCCAGTTTCACGGTGAGGTAGCCGTCGGTGGTTGAAGCCGATGGAAAAGTGGCAAGCACTTGGGGCCCCGCTCGAGGCCTGGCCCCCGCAAACTTTCGGAGGTGGGCCTCCTTGACGAGCTTCTCGATCTCTTATTCACGGTTGTGACATTTTTCAACATCATGGTCGTGGTCGCGGTGGAGGCGATGACACTCCGCCTCATCATAGCCGGCGAAGGGCTCCATTGGTGGTGGGTGTTGTAGTCCGGAGGTTCGGTAGCTGAGCCTTGCATGCTGATGGACTGGCGGGGAAACCCCGCCGGCTTATGCTCATGCTTCTCCATGCGCGCTTTTACTGTGTGCCCGATGGTTTCGTCAGCAGACTCCCCATCGAAGGGGACGGAGGGAGTGACGTACTGGAGAGGCCTAGAGATGATCGCCAATCTATTGACCTTTTCAGCTTGTGTCGTCACCGTTCTTCTGCGGTATATTGACTTGGGGAGTGATGAAGGACTTTGTCATGCCTGTCTTCCCCGTTCCTGGCGCGTCAATCTATTGCCGCCAAGATCGTTGTGGCCCGTAGCTGCATCGGTGCTAGAGTGCGCTCCTCCTGTCGCCCACCGCTCTTGGTTCCCGGATCTTCTCGCTGGGTGCGGTCGCCTTGTTACCCGGCGGTCCTCTGCTCCTAGACCTGTGAGACAACGGTTAGAGACCCGGGCCGGGGTTTCCGGTGGGGGCACTCCAACGATCAAGTCAGTGACGATCCAGGGAAACAGATCCTCCTGGTCGGGCCCCTCTTGATGGGCTCCGCTCTAGGAGGAGTGTAAAATATGGGTGAAGGTGAAAACGTTGCCCGGGGAGAATGATAGCGGGGACAGAGGGATGCTCTGTTCCTCCGCCTCTTCTTGTAACCCTTGCTTTCCCCTCCACTGTGGTGGTAGTGGCGCTTCGCCCTCTTGGTCGGGCTTGCGCTTGTGCTCCCTCTTTTTTTTCTCCTCTATGTCTTGGAGTTGTTGTGTGTGTTACCTCTGGGTTTGCTGTGAACCAGGTTACCGTCCGGCGCTTGTCTCGGGATCCCCATCGGGCTGCTAGGCACATGCGGCGGTGTCCCGAGGGACCTTTCCTTATTCATGATAGGGGGCGTTGTCAGGCGCTCCGACACTCCTCTTGGTTGCCTTATTTCGAGAAATTTGGGGGTGCTTCGAATGGCGGGCCACCGCCTGCAGGATTCGAATCGCCAGATTGGTGTAGCTGGCGGTCGTAGGTGGTCAGTACGGCATGGAAAGTTCTTCAGTGCAATCCTCGGGCGGCTCACTGGTGTTTTGGACTGGTGAAGACCTCGTCCGGACTAGGGCCGAGCTGGGACGGCATGACTCGCTCCGACCTCGACATTCCGAGCTCACGGGGGTGCCTTGGTGGAGGAGGGCGGAAGGCGGACCCGGTCTAGATAGCGCGCGCTCAGAGAGGCTCCACATCAACGGGTGAGCTCTTGGCTCGACCTCGACCGCAGGGCACTAGCCTCCGAGGGTCTCGCTCTGGACGGCGGAAGGCGGACCCGGTCCAGAGGGCGCACGCTCGGAGAGGCTCCACATCGACGGGTGAGCTCTTGGCTCGACCTCGATTGCAGGGCACTAGCCTCCGAGGGTCTCACTCTGGAGGGCGGAAGATGGACCTGGTCCAGAGGGCACGCGCTCGGAGAGGCTCCTCATCAGCGGGTGAGCTCTTGGCTCAACCTCGATCGCAAGGCACTAGCCTTTGAGGGTCTCGCTCTGGAGGGTGAAAGGCAGACCCGGTCCAGAGGGCGTGCACTCGGAGAGGCTCCACATCGGCGAGTGAGCTCTTGGCTCGACCTCGACCGCAGGGCACTAGCCTCCGGGGGTCTCGCTTTGGAGGACGGAAGGCGGCTCCGACCTAGACATCCCGGGCCCGCGGGCACGACCTGGCGGAGGACTGAGCTCGGCCTGCTGTTCTGAAAGAGCTCAGCTCAGCTCGATAGTGAAATACGAGCTGAAGAGTTGACGTGGCATCTTTTCTTGACGTGGCAACTGCTGGTTCCTCCATGTCAGCGATCCTTCCACATCACTAGCCAATGTCCAAAAGCTATTTGATTTAAATGAAATATTTTTGCTATCTAAAATATCGATCAATAAATATCAAAATTACAACTTATATCATATTATATTACTATACTATAATAAATTAATGTAATAATAATTATAAATATATAATATAATATAATATAGTATTATTATCTTATAAAATATAATCTAATATAATAATTTTTAATTATATTATACTCTATTATTAGATTAGATTGTAATCTATTATATTATATTACATTATATGATAATAATATTTAAAAATATATTAATGAATATATTTATAAATATATAATATAATCTATTATATTATATTTTTTATTATTTTATAATCTATTATGTTTTATTACATTATAATTATAATACTATTATATCATAATATAATATAATATAATAATATTTTAATTTATAGTATTATATTTTTTATTTGTTATATAATATTATGTAATATCACTATATAATATTATGTAATATCTTTTATTATCATTTTATCCTACCAAAAATATTTTTTATTTTAATTATTAAATATATATTAAAATTTTAAAATATTTTATAAATATAGTTATCAAATATCAAATAATTTTTATTAAAATTATATTTTTTAAAAGTATGAATTTTCCAGATCTCGATTTCTAAAAACAATCCCAAACAGGTCTTTAGACTCCTAGACTTCACCAACTTCGGCAATAATGACACCCTTTGCGTCCAGGCCATCAACTCGCTCTATGTAATTCCAATAACATATCTGAGAAAAGAAAGGAGCCGAGATTCTAGGTGGAGCTCCCTATTCCATTTGTGTTCGAAGAGATAGGGCGCCTCCTTTCGCTATCACCGTTCCCTTAGGAAACCAACTCTCAGGTTAGTCTCCTCTTCTTCAAACTCCATAGTGATGGCCTCCAGTAATCGGATTTTCAACTGTAGGTAGAGGGAGTTAGGCCCTACCGAAATCCAGTCTGAGATGACACGGGAGAGAGTAGAGGCTCTCAGGGTTAGATATAACATTCCTTCTACCTTGAACCTCTCCATCCCAAACCGGGAAGGAAGGGTGATCGGGCCACTGAGTCCAGGTGCCCTTCCAATATATGAGGACCATCTTAAGGCAGGACTTAGGTTCCCCTGTGTGATTTTTTTGTAGAGATCTTCAACCTGTATAGGATCTCACCTGCGCAGCTAATCTCGAACAGCATTCGGACGATCAGCTACTCCGTGGTTCTGTGCCGGAGAGTCGGAGCCGAACCTAGGACTTCCCTCTTCACCAACTTCTTCATCTTGAATAAAGACTTTAGGAGCCAAGAATAGTGGATGTTTAGCCCTTGCCCTGGATAGAAGATACTAGGGTGTCTTCCGTCAGCTATCCATGGATGGAAGTCCAGATTCTTTTTTGTGGATTGTTTTTAGCCTTGGGGTTTTGCTCTGACATAGAGGGAACCAAGGCTGACGGCCAACGAAGGGAGGGCAGTGTTGATGGCCGACCAGGCAAACTTCAATAGGATGGAGGTGGCCGGCATCACCATGGTATATGAGTTGCTTCGGGAGGACAACCTATAGTTGACCGGAATCTGCTACCACGGATGTTTAGGTAGGATAGAAGCCGCTACCATCGGCCTTCGTTTTGTTCCATGGGCTTTCTTTACTTACTTTAGTTTTGTCCTTGTAACAGGAGTAAAGATGAAACCTGACAGAGCAAAGGTAGCACAGCGGGCGGTAAGGAAGAGGGCCGTCCAGTCCACGGAGTCGACTGCAGACCAGGCAAAGAAACAGCGGGTGGAGGAGTGGCCCGCAATCATAGTGGCATCAGACTCTGAAGAGGATAACGTGCCTCTATCGAAGAGGTTGGCGGTAAAGGGGGTAGGACCTTCGCCCATCACCAGGGAGTCGGCCGCCCCATCGAAGTAAGTGTCGTTTGAGCCGACCAAAGTGGTGATAGCCTCAGCCTCGTTATTAGCTGAGCTGATAGAGGTGGTTCGCCCAGTCGACATAGGGAAGGGAGCGGCCGAAGGAGCAGAGGCCGGCGAAGTCAGCTATGAAACATTCCAGCGCTGGCACGCTCTTTACGACCCTGGGCATGCCAGGGACCTGCTCAAGGGGGTGATCACGGAAGCTGACTGGGAAGAGTCGAGTCGGTAAAAACTGAATGAGATAGTGAAGAGCTCCTACCTCTACCTGAATGAGAGTAAGTCATTAGCCCTCCAACTTCTGTCCTCTTCTCCTCATTCCTTGTATGTGACTAACACTATTTTGTTGTTTCCAACTTTTCCATGAGATCTCGTTAATGGATGAGGGTCTCGACGAGATGCTTTTTGTGACAGAGGTCTCGGCCAAGAAGGTCGAGGTGTTGGACATGGCTAGAGCAGCGATGGAGGCATCGTGAAAGGCCGTGGAGAAAAGGCTGTCGGCCAGTCGGGCCAAAGCCGAATCCTTGAAGAAGCAGGTAGAAGACCTGCAGGTCTAACTGGCCGATCGGGAGGCCAGATTGAAGAAGAAGAAGAAGAAGAGGGTGAGCTCTTTAATCCATCAGCTGAGCGAGGAGGATGAGCGGTATGCCGATGCCGAGAGGAACTCTCGAGCCCACCAAGCTGTGTCGGCAAAATACATGGCCCTATTGAAGGAGGCCAAAGAGCAGGCGACGGAGTAGGTCAGTAACACCGTGGTGGAGTACAAGGCTTTTGCCAGCTTCGAGGAGGAGATGGAAGAGGGCGGAGCGGCAAGCTACGATTACGGCTACAACGACTGCTTGAAGAAGGTAGCCGAGGCCTTCCCAGAGCTTGACCTGTTTGCCCTACAACTGACGCAGCCAGTGAAAGAAGAAGTAGGCCCAACCGAGATCAGGGCCGATGCTCAAGCTGCTGTAGCTGCAGGAGAGGCAGGGGGCTCGATCGACATCGGAGTCGACATCCAAGCTGCTACCGACATGGGGCCAACGGATGCTTCAGTCGGGACTTCGGATGCAGCGCAGGAGGCTGAAGTCGAAGTTTCTCCAGTCAATCCCCCTATGTACCTATAGGGCCAGACTTAAGAACATTTGTAAAAGTCTACCCGCTTTTGTAAAAATCTTTGTCAAGGAATAAAATGACTTGTTCTTTTGATATGTGTCTTCAGTGTTTGTTTTTCTGAATGTGGAGTGGTCGGCCTTGTCCGAACTCATTTTTTTTAAAAATATATCTAAGTGTTGAGAGGTTGGTTTAGTCCGAACTCATTTCTTTTAAAAATATGTCCAAGTGTCGAAAGGTTGGTTTAGTCCGAACTCATCTCTTTCAGAAATATTTCTAAGGACATTTTGAACTTAGCTATTTGTAGGGAAATCCCTCAAGTATTTAGAGACTTCAAGTAGTATTTTTTGATCCAGGTCGGACTTTTAGTGGGCTATACTAGAGCCTTTTGTCGAGCGGGGTCGGACTTTGAGTGGACTGCCCTAAAGCCTTTGCCAAACGGGGTCGGACTTTTAGTGGGCTGCCCTAGAGCCTTTATCGAGTGGGGTCAGACTTTGAGTGGGCTGCCCTAGAGCCTTTGCCGAGCGGGGTCGGACTTTGAGTGGGCTGCCTTAGAGCTTTTGCCGAACGGGATCGGACTTTGAGTGGGCTGCCCTAGAGCCTTTGCTGAGCGGGGTCGAACTTTGAGTGGGCTGCCCTAAAGTCTTTATCGAGCGAGGTCGGATTTTGAGTGGGCTACTTTAGAGCCTTTGCCAAGCAGGGTAGGACTTTGAGTGGGCTGCCCTAGAGCCTTTGCCGATTGAGGTCGAACTTTGAGTGGGCTGCCCTAGAGCCTTTGCCGAACGGGGTCGGACTTTTAGTAGGCTGCCCTAGAGCCTTTGTCGAGCGGGGTCGGACTTTGAGTAGGCTACCCTAGAGCCTTTGTCGAGCGGGGTCGGGCTTTGAGTGGGCTACCTTAGAGCCTTTGTCGAGCGGGGTCGGACTTTGAGTGGGCTACCCTAGAGCCTTTGCCAAATGGGGTTGGACTTTTTCACAGAATGAATTATGGCCTTTATTGATAATATTTGTGGAGGTTATCTACATTTCATGGATGCGCCACTTGTCGTCCGTCCAGATGCTCGAGTCGGTAAGTTCTGGCTCGGATCACTTCAACCACCCGATAGGGGCCTTTCCAGTTGGGGAAGAGCTTTCCTTGTCTGCTTGGCTTGGATATCTCTGCCCTCCGCAAAACCAAGTCTCCGACCCAGAAGCTTGGAGCCTTGACTCGAGAGTTGTAATATTTAGCCATCCTTTGGCGATATGTCACCATCTTCAGGTCAACTTGGAGTCGGGTTTCTTCGAGCAAGTCGAGGTAATCCTTCTCGGCTCAGAGTTGGCTGGTTCGGCAAAATGATCGATCTAGAAGGATTGTAGGGAGACTTCCACTGGTATGACTGCCTTACTCTTGTAGGGAGATTGAATGGAGTTTCTCCAGTTACCGTCCGGGAGGTAGTCCGATAGGCATAGAGCACCGAATGAAGTTCTTCTGCCCAGATTCCCTTGGCGTCATTCAGTCAGGTTTTTAACCCCTGCAGGATCGTCTGATTGGTAATTTCAGCTTCCCCATTGGATTGGAGATGTCCGACTGAAGTTAGCTAGTGGGAATGTGGTAATGCTGGCAGAAATCTCGAAATTTTGGATTATCGAATTGTCTTCCATTGTCGATGATGATTGCTTGTGATATGCCAAACCGAAAGATAATATAGTTCCGGATGAAGTTTTCCATCTTGGTTTCTGTGATTTATGCCAGCGGCTCAGCTTTCACCCATTTGGTAAAATAGTCGATGGCTACTATCAAGAACTTTCGTTGTCCAGACACTGGCGGGAACAGCCCAAGGATGTCCATTCCTCATTGTTTAAACGGCCAGGGGGTGGTCAGCGGGGTTAGTTGACAAGCTGGTCATCTTTGAATGTTGGAGTACCTTTGGCATGCGTTGCACTTTTTGACAAAGTCCGACACATCCTTCTGGATGGTCGGCCAATAGTAGCCCTATCGGATGATCTTGTAGGCCAAGGACCTACCTCCCAGGTGGTCGCCACCTATGCCCTCATGCACCTCTCTGAGTGTGTATTGGCGTCCGACGACCCCAGGCACTTCAGCAATGGTTGCGTGAACGACCGTTTATAAAGGGCTCCATCGAGGATGATGTACTTTGAGGCAGTCCAGCGTACACGCTTGGCTTCAGTCTTGTCTTTTGGTAAGGTTCCTTCGATGAGGAATGCAAGGATATGGTCCATCTAAGAGGCTTTTCGCTCCACTTGATGGATTCCAACTGTCTCTTTAGCAATGCTTAGGCATTGCAGGTACTCCACGAAGGTCCGGTCAAAGGAGTTGATGACAACAGTGGCCAACCATGACAAAGCGTCTGCCCGAGAATTCTGCATTCGAGGTATATGGAAAATTTTGAAAAATTTAAGTCGAGTCACGAGGCTTTGTACCTTGCCCAAGTATTTGGCCAGGGTCGGATCTCTCGCCTCGAATTCGCCCTTTTCCTGGTTCACCACCAGTTGGGAATCGGAGAAGACCCTGATCTGACTGATGCCCAACTCGTCGACTATCTTCAGTCCTGCAAAGAGGGCTTCATATTCTGCTTGGTTGTTTGATACCTGTAATGCGAAATACATAAGTCAAACCCTACTACCTCAGTGCTCACAGAAGTCAACAACATGGAACGACGACACAACGCATCGGCAACCCTATTTTCAGTACCGGCACGATGTTTCAGTATGAACGTATAAGCTTGTATGAACTCTATCCATTTTCCATGCCTAGGGTTCAATTTCTTCTGAGAATTAAGGAACCTAAGAGCTTCGTGGTCAGAAAATAGGACAAACTCTTGTGGTAGAAGATAATGCCTCCAATAACGTAATGCCTGAACTACCGCATACAGCTCCCTATTATAGGTGGAATACCTTAGTCTCGCTTCATTTAACTTTTCACTGAAATATGCTACTGGGTGATTCTCTTGACTCAAGACACCTCCAATTCCTACCCCAGAAGCATCACAAGCAACCTCGAACACTTTGGTAAAATCGGGTAACCTCAAGACGGGTGCGTGTGTCATTTTTTCCTTAATTGTTAGGAAGGCTTTGTCTGCTGCTTTAGTCCACTCAAAAGTTCCCTTCCTAATACAATCAGTGATTGAAGCCACTATAGAACTGAACCCTCTAATGAATCTCCTATAGAAGGTGGCTAAACCGTGGAAACTACGGATATCATGGATGCTTTTGGGTACAGGCCACTCTACTATGGACTTAATTTTTGCAGGGTTAGCAGACACTCCTTCAGATGTGACTACGAATCCTAGAAAGATAACTATATGTGTTAAGAAATCACACTTCTTGATATTGGCATAGAGGCTATCCTCTCTAAGGACTTGGCAAACTTGCCTTAGGTGGGTTAAATGGTCTGCCTTAGTCTTGCTATAGATAAGAATGTCATCAAAGTAGACCACCACAAATTTCTCGATGAAAGTTTTCAACACCTGATTCATAATTCTCATAAAGGTGCTGGGTGCATTGGACAGACCGAACAACATGACTAACCACTCATATAATCCATCTTTAGTCTTAAAAGCGGTCTTCCATTCATCTCCAGGCCTAACCCTAACCTGGCGATAGCCACTCTTTAAGTCTATCTTGGAGAAAATTGTTGATCTGGCTATCATGTCTAACATATCGTCCAGTCTTGGGATTGGAAACCTATATTTAACAGTAATCTTGTTGATGGCACGGCTGTCTACACACATCCTCCAGGTGCCATCCTTCTTAGGGGTTAACAAGGCAGGGACTGCACATGGGCTTAAACTTTATCTAACAAACCCCTTTCTAAGAAGTTCACTAGCTTACCTTTGTAACTCTTGATGTTCAGTTGGATTCATCCTATAATGAGGCAAATTAGGTAAAGTCGCGCCAGGGACTAAATCTATAGAATGCTGTATGTCCCTTAAAGGTGGAAGACTATCGGGTAGGTCCTCGGGAAACACGTCTTCAAATTCTTTCAATAATTAGACCACCTCTTGAGGGTATTCTACAGGGGTGTGGTCCTTAGTTTCCTTAGCAGCTACCATCCAAATAGGTGCTCCCTCATTAATGTCTTTTTCTAATTCTCTTGCACCTATCAAATTTAATCCAGTCCTTTTTTCTTTCAGGCTGCTAGCTTCTCTTTTAGTGTTGTCCTTAGGCTGGGTTGGATGAATGACAATTTTCTTGCCATTGAAATTGAAAGCACAGGAGTTTGTTCGACCAAAAATTGTCACATCATGGTCAAACAGCTATGGCCTACCTAGGATGATGCTACTTACTCCCATAGGGAGCACATCACACCAGATTCGTTCCTGATAGGACTGAAGTTGGATTCGGACCTGACATCTCTGCTTGATTGGGATAGAAGTGGAATCGTTCCAGGATACCTTATATGGTTGGGATGTGGTTCAGTGGGTAATCCTAGACTCTTGGCTGCACTAGTGGAAATGGTATTGACACAGCTTCCACTATCGATCACGATCTTACAGACCTTTTCTCCTATTTTGACAAATGTATGTAAATTGCTAGTCCTACGCCAGTCTTCCTACTCTTTGGTCTGTGTCATGATACATCTCACAACTCCTAACACATCTGATGAGTCTACATTTTCTTCATCTCCTTCATACTCATCAGCTAAACAATCCCCTGCTTCATAAACCTCCTCTTCATTATTCTCCAGGGGTTCTGATTCTTCTTCTTCTTCTACCTCCCCTATATGTAAAGCTCTAGAGGGACATTGGCTCAGGAAATGACCGGGTTTACGACACTTATAGCAGACTCGCTCCCTCTCACCTCGAACTTCAGGGCTCTTTCCTTTGTCTTCTCTAGGAATTGGAGGAATGGCAGGGTTGGGTTTAGGGGTTGGATTCAAGCTGGGTCTTGGTCTATTGGCTGTATTAGGGACTGAACTAGGTCGACTAATAGGAGGATTAAACCTAGTGGGCTCTGGTCGCCTAAATGAAGCTCTCCTCTGAAACCTCTCATAGTCCATGGCAACTTGGTATGCCTGTTCTAAATCATGGACTTCTCTCAAAAATAATTCCCCTTTTATATCTTTATTCAATCCTGATCTAAACCTCGATAAAGTGGCTGTCTCAGACTCAACTACGTTGCATCACATTACAAACTCATCAAATTTAGCAACGTATTCAGAAACAGTCTTATTTCCTTGTGTCAATCGCTGCCACTGATCTAACAACCTTTGCTGATAAGACATAGGCAAATATTTCTCTCTAAGCTTTCTCTTCATGTCTCTCTAGGTCGCTATAGGTAAGTCTCCCCTCTGCCTAGCTATGCGTTCGACATTTCCCCAATACAACCTAGCCTGACAGACTAGTCTGATTTTGGCAAACTTGAATCTTCTCTCTTCAGACATATCATACCAGTCAAAATATTGGTCCATGTCAGTGGTGGGGACACCGGAGGCACCAGAATAAGACAGAGGCTTTTCAACCCTCTATGAATTGATCAATAATTTATGAGAGTCCATCTGTAATAAGGGCTTAGCCCATCTGAGTCCATTTTAGTTGTTATTTGAGTCTTTTGAGTTTCAGTTCTGTACTAGTCAGCTCATGTTGAGCTAGTTCAATCCAGTGTTAGTCAGCTCATGTCGAGCTAATTTTATTTTTTTGAGTCCTGTTCAACCATATTGAAGACTCAAGACCACATCATATAAGTGAAGACCAAGTCCAACCTGATTGAAGACATGGAAGTTGAGCCCAAGTTCAACCCAGCTTGAAGATTTGAAGACCCTAGAAGAAAAATTCAGAAAACCCTGATTCCTTGTAGATTCCCTCCAGATGCCCAAATTCCCTTCCAGATGCCAAAGTATATTCATAGACCAGGGCATCCATGATTCCAGAGGTTCATCTGCATCCTAGCCCAACGAAATCAAGCCCAGGTGCCAAGCCCAAGATCCTAAGAAGCAAGATACCAGGGAATATTCCTGCTACATGGCTACCAGGCCACCCCAGCTTCCAGAGGCCCAAACCCATGCGTCCGAGCCCCTTTGGGCCGGCCTCTTGGTGCTCCTAGAAGCCCAACACGCCTCCTAGGTGTCCTTGGAGTGTTTTCCAAGTCAAGAGAATTTTTAGGGATTTTTCTACCTAATGTTTCTTTATTTTCTAGCTAGGATTTGAGAGGGAAAGGGATTCTTATGTAAAGACTTATGTGCCCTTACTTGGAGCCCAAGGTTAAGGGTCTATTTAAAGGATCCTAGCCTCTTATATGAAGGAAGATCTTGATATATGAAATAAACCTTGAGTTCTTCAATTGCTTTGTGTGATTACCCTGTTGTGTGCATAAAGGGGTTTGAGAGTTCTTCTTCTCGGTGTTTGCAACCATCTTCCTGCCGCCAACCATCCTTCCAGCCCCCTCCAAAATATTCTTCCCTTTTCTATTTTTCTTTGTTTTCTTCATTTTCTCTGAGTTTTCTAACCCCTGATAGGTCGTTTGCAGGTCCTCGAGTTCCTACGAATCCAACGACTCTAGCCAAGCCTTAATCGGACCACCAAGCAGAAAGCCGGGTATCCGTGGGTCTTTGGCTCAGTTTTTTAGGCCGCATCCGTCGAGGAACGAGAGATCCCTTCACTGCGATCTTCATCGGGCGCTTTAGACGTTGTCAGGTACACCCCCTCTACCTCCAGTCTTTATATTGTAGGAGAACTTGCCCTAACCGAGGCTTCTCAGCCCCGGCGATCCTTCTTTAGTACTTTTATAGGTTCTAATCTGCATGCTTGGCTTCAAAAATTCATACAAAATTCCCTAAAAGTAATTTTGATCTGAAATTCAGGAATTAGTCACCTAACCCCACATATAAAACATACAAAAAGAAATGCATGCATATTAGTCCCGCATCAGTCAGCCTCCCAGTCTATGTACACCTTAGGATCTAGGCTTCCCTCAAAGGTTGGTGCATCTAGACGGATATTCCTTAAGGCCCGATCATCCTGATCAAAAGTATCATGGCGAGGTCTTCTAGGATATGGCTCTGGAGTGTGATCAGCATAATCCTGATGTGGCCTTCTATGAATTGGATCAGGTGTATGTTCCTGTCATTGGGCTCTAGGGTGAACTAAAGGTAATCTGGGTGAAGGTGGTTCAGTTGGGGTCAACCTAGATTCCTCTAGGTTTCCTATCCTTTCCTCGAATTGATCAAACCTAGAATCCAAACGTTCAAGTCGCTCAATCATAGATCTCATAAGGGTTTCCATACTAGTGTCCATGGATGAACTTGGTTGGTCTTGTGAAGGGTGGTAAAGAGTTCCTGATCTAGTTGTCATGCAAACAATTAGACTCAAACTCGGGCTAAGGATTTCTAGACCTAGAGTACGAATTAGAGATCTAATTAAAAGACCAACTAGCTAGTAGTAACTTACGTGACTTAGCCAGGTAGGTGGGAAGGGGAGTGGAGGTCCCTGTTCTGCCAACCTTAGACACCAATCTGTGATTGGCCAGGTAGGCGGACCAACCCACAAGCCCTAATACACCAATCCTAGACACCAAGCCTGTAAGCACACACCAATTAGTGGACACAATCAACTTGACCCTAATCCGAACCCGACTCGTTGGTTTCCCTAACCCACTAGGGTGATTAGGTCTAATTGGTTTTAATTAAGGATTGGGATCGAGATGATGGGTTGTGATTTTGGTCTAAGGACAAGTGATGAACTCTTGCCCCCATGTCATATTGATTCCCTTAAGATGTTTTCAAATGAATGCAAATTTTTTTTTTTTTTTGTATTTTATGAGATGACTTAATTATTTGACTTGATTAGTTTTCAAACAATTTCAAATTCAAACTTAAATTTTAAAATTTAAATTTCAAACTCCAAGTTTCAGATTCTATAATGTCAAAATTCAAAATTTTAAAATTTAAAATTTGAACTTCAAATTCAAAAATTTTCTGAGATTGGTTCTTGCTGGAATTTCAGTTCAGATTGAATCTTAGAGAGTATTTCGAATACTAGAAATTATAACAATCGAAATAAAATCTGAAATTTTTTTGAGAAATAATATGAATTATGAGGATCCCAGAAAAATAAAAATCAAAAAATTTTGATCTATCTATATAGAGAAACAATAAAAACAACAGACCATGTATTGCAGACTATTTCATCAGGATAGAAGATTGAAGTAGGAATTTTAGTATTTTTCGTGAATTTCTTCTGATGCTGAAACTTTGTGTGATTATAACTAACCTTATATGGAATCAAAAAAAAATTATGGCAATGCAAAATGTACTATTTTTTTCTTTTGAAATTTTTTTTTTATCATAGCCAGTAGATTCAGATTTACAGAAAAAAAAGAAATTTAAGGAATTGCGATGCTTTACCAAACTCTAATCTAAAACTTCACATCTGGCCTGGAGGCTCATTACTCCCATGGGTCGTGACAGTGTACTGGAGTACACCCGCTCAAGAGACATGAGTTTTTGATCTAGTTTGGATCTAAGAGAAAACTATTCTACCCTAATGCAACCATGCTCTGATACCAAGATTGGTAGGGAATGCAAAGTGAAGGTGAAACTATGCAACTCTAAAGGAGATTAGCGAAGATTAATTGGCAAGTTTTATCGACATATAAATAGTTCAGCATAATTTATCAAAGATAAGTTAATGAAGCAAACTTGAATGATCATGCATAACCCTAATTACCGAGACTTCGAAATAATAAAGAAATAGGACAGAATTAAAACCACCAGTCATGCTAGTCAGATTAATGTCTCAGACCTAATTGATACTGACTTACCTGGCATTGATTTTCCAATAAGAATAAGATCACTCTTGAGGGGATCTTCCAGATGATCAGGCCATGCTACAGGTTGGAGACTCTTCTTGCTTTCTGGATTGGTGGCAAGAGATCCTTCCTCTTAAAGTCAGAATCCCAGAGAACCCTGCAACAAAGAAATCCCTAAGATGAAATGATGGGGGACTAATATGCATGCAATTTTTTTTGTATATTTTATATGTGGGGTTGAGTGATTAATTCCCGAATTTCAGATTAAAATAAGTTGTAGGGAATTTTATATGAATTTTAGAAGATCAGCATGCAGATTATGACCTAGAAAAGTAGAAAAGAAGGATCGCCGGGGCTGAGAAGCCTCGGTTAGGGCAAGTTCTCCTACAATAAAACTACTAGAGGTAGAGGGGGTGTACCTGACAATGTCTGTGAAGATCGCAGCAAAAGGGTCTCTCGTTCCTCGATGGATGCGGCCTGGAAAATCGAGCCAAAGACCCATGGATACCCGGCTTTCTGCTCGGTGATCCGATTGAGGCTTGGCTGGAGTCATTGGATTCGTAGGAACTAGGGGACCTGTAAACGACCTGTCAGGGGTTAGAAAACTCACAAAGAAACAAGAAAATAAAGAAAAAATAGCAAGGAAAGGATTCTTTTGGAGTGGGCATCCAGGGATCAGAGATGCTTGTTGGCAGCAGGAAGATGATTGCAGCACTGGGAAGAAAAAACTCTCGCAAACCCCTTTATGCACTCAGCAGGGTATCACACAACTCAATAGAAGAACTCAAGGTTTTCATTCATCAAAATTAGGTTTCATACAAGAGGCTAGGGTCCCTTAAATAGACCCTTAACCTTGGGCTCCAAGTAAGGGTACATTAGTCTTTACATAAGAATCCTTTTCCCTCTCAAACCCTAGCTAGAAAATAAGGAAACATTAGGTAGAAAAATTTCTAAAAATTCTCTTGACTTGGCCAACACTCCAAGGATGCCTAGGGGGGCGTGTTGGGCTTCTAAGAGCAGCAAGGGGCCGGCCCAAAGGGGCCTGGGTGCATGGGTTTGGGCCTCTGGAAGCTGGGGTGGCCTGGTAGCCAGGTAACAGGAATATTCCCTGGTATCTTGCTTCTTAGGGGCTTGGACTTGGCGCCTGGACTTGATTTCTTTGGGCTAGGATGCAGATGGACCTCTAAAATCATGGATGCCTTGGTATATGAATATATTTTGGCATCTGGAAGGAAATCTGGGCATCTGCAGGGTATCTGCAAGGAATCAGGGTTTCTGATTTTTCTCCTGGGGTCTTCAAATCTTCAAGCTGGGTTGGACTTGGGCTAAACTTCCATGTCTTCAATCTGGTTGGACTTGGTCTTTACTTGCATGATGTGGTATTGAGTCTTCAGTATGCTTGGATAGGACTCAAAAAAATAAAATTAGCTCAACATGAGCTGACTAGCATTGGACTGAACTAGCTCAACATGAGCTGACTAGTACAGAACTGAAATAACAACTCAAAATACTCAAATAATAACTAAAATGGACTCAAATGAGCTAATCCCTTATTACAGATGGACTCATAAATTATTGATCAATTTACAGAGGGTTGAAAAGTCTCTATCGTATTCTGGTGCCTCTAGTGTCCCCACCAATTCTCCCGGGGTGGGAGGAACTCGACCCTGTCGAGTGAAGATCAGACTGGCTCACATATCTCTCGAGGAGGTCTGGGTTGAGGTGCTACAAGTCCTCTCGAGAAATCCACGAATCGTCCGACTCTAGCCGGCCTTGCCATCGGACTAGGAAGTGTTGATAACTGTGGCCCTGGGTCATGATGGCTTGATCATCCAGGATACACTCGATCCGTTCTCCTCTCTCAGGCTAATTTGTTAGTGGACACTCTGGGTTAGGGTCACTCACAATTAAAATGAATAGGTCCAAAGGCCTCACTAGGTATCGCTGCCGGTTCCCTATACTCAACCAGGTCTGTAATATTGAAGGTAGAACTAATGCCCATATCCAAAGGCAAGTCTAATACATAGGCATTTGATCCAACCTTCTCTATCACTTTAAAAGGTCCGGCTCTGCGAGCATGAAGCTTCTTTTAGGCCTAAGCCTAACCAAGATAGAATCCACTATATCAAATTCTTTGATCCATCTTCGGAAATTAGCCAGTTTGTTTAAAATTAGTGTAGGTGGTGAACATGCTTGGCACATGCAGACTCCTAACAAATGATTCAAAGGACTCATTCTAACACCTAATAGACTCGACTTTGCATTCCTATCGAAGGAAATTTATTAGACTTTTATGGGCCTAAACCTAAGAGACTATAGACTCTCTAGGTCTGACCCTAGTGTGGTGTGCATAAGAGTATTTATAATGAACTCCAAGCAAATGCGAAAGGGTATGCTAGAAGTATAATGCAAACTTAACATGCATAATGAATGCATGCAGTATGCTAATTTCAACTAAATGCAATCTAATGATCCTAGAAATGTTGGAGACGTCTGGAAAGGGCAGAAAATAGGAAGTGGGTTCAGAATTAATTTTGTAGGGTAGAGAAAAAGGTTCATGGTTAGTTGGATAAAAGACGGGGTGTCAGGAACTAATCCTATACTAATGAGGTTAACCTTACGGGGTTGCGGTATATCTATGGGGTTTGTATAATGGAAGGATGGGTTATTAATCTCAGGGAAGAGGTCCTTAATGGGAACTATAGGAGGAGGCTCATCTTGAAGGTATAGATTCAAAAAGATCTGGTCCTTAATAAATTCTTCAGGTTCTTGTATTTTAGGACAAGACTCTATAATTTGGCTCTCCTCTATGGTTTCCTCAGGTAAGGCTCTAGTAGCAGTACCTAGGTTCTCTTCCTCTATTTGTTCTTCCACTATAGCTTTAGGTTGGATGTGGTCAAGGTCAACTACCTCTAGGTTGGCTTTTACCTGGGTATCTATTGGGTCAGCTAATTCTAGGTCATCTAAAGGTGTCTCCTCTTCTCCCTCATACTCATCCACTAGGCTCACATCAGCTTCATACACTTCCGCGTTAATGTAAGCCTTGTGAATCTCAGGAATGGTTGGAGAAGGTCGGCTAGCAGGAAATTGGTTAGGTTCTGGTCTCTGATTATGGGTACTACTCCTAGTAGGTTTAGGTTGTATAAGGGGTAGTGGCTCACTTCTGGGTTCATATTTAGGGATACTAATCCTATGGGGTTCAAGTTGACTAGGGGAAGCATGACTAGGCTGATACTTAGGGGTTATGGGTTCTCTGGGCTCATAGGACAAGGGTGCAGATCTATGGGTCATGGGATTATAGGATCTGGGGTCATAGGATTTTGGGTCAGCTCTATGGTCAGGTTCTAAGGATGGATCATGGTATGGGGTCCTTCTAAGGTTGGGCTCTCTATATGGGTCAGGATATTGGGTCCTCCTAGGGTTGGACTCCCTATATGGGTCAGAATACTGGGTTCTCCTAGGGTTGGACTCCCTATATGGGTCAGAATATTGGGTTCTCCTAGGTTCGACCTCAGGGTATGGATTAGGGTTTGGGGTCCTCCTAGGTTAAGGGGAATTAGGATCTGGCTCAGACTGTGACCCATGGGTTTTTCCTGGGATCCCTACTCGGACTTCTAACTGATCAAACTTGTTGGCAAGATGATCAATTCTATCATTGGTTTGAATACCAGACTGAGTTAATTGGGTCATCTGGGTAGTTATCTGGGTAGCCATCTGGGCCATTTGATCAGCTAGGGCTTTTATTTGGGCTTGTAAATTTTCCATGGGTTCAGACATTTGTGAAGGAGGTGGGTGATATGAAATTCCTGATCTAGTGCTCATGCAAGACTCGATCAGACCGACTATAGCTGACTAGATCTAGAGTCCAAACTAGATGCTCAATCAGGATGGCAAACTAGCCTATAGTAACCCTGTACTCAGCCAGGTAGGTGTAAGGGGAGTGTTAGGTCCCTGATTGCCAATCCTAGGCACCAATCAGAGATTGGCCAGGTAGGTGGACCAGCACACAAGCCCTTCGGGATTGAATCCCTAAACCACCGTTCTAGACACTGAGCACAAGGCACACACAGGTTAACTTGACACAGTGATCTAACACTAGCCCAGACCCGACCAGTTGGTGTCCCTAGCCCACTAGGGCAAATTAAGTCTAATTAATTTTAGGTTAAGGCTTGGGACCGAATGCAAGGGATGTGGTTTTGGGCTAAGGAGAGGTTATCAACTCCTCCCCTTATCTGATATAGCAAGAGTGCCCTTAAAAGTAAATTATGCAATGATGGTAGGTAGATGAGGATGCAAATTAGGGTTTAGATGTTTTTGGTATCTTTGGAGAATATGTAATTTTTTTTTTTGGTATTTTCTTAAATAGAAGAAAAATTTCAAATCATGGCCTAATATTCTAGAAATATACTAAAATTAAAAGATATGCAAAAATACTAAATAAAACCCTAAAACTTCCAAACTTGCCTTGCTAAAAAAAAATAGAGCCGAAAATTTGCAGTCTGTATTTAGGCTTGCAGAAAACTCACAGGCCATAATAAAATCTAAAAAAAAATTTAAAATTACTGTGAATTATGATAAATCTAGAAAAATAAATTTCAGAGTTTTTTGAGTTTTTATCAGGGAGAAATAATTAAAATAATAGAGCATATACGGACTAAAAATTATAGAAAACAAGCCCTAATCTAAGCTCTGATACCAAATGATGGGGGACTAATATGCATGCAATTTTTTTTTTTATGTTTTATATGTGGGGTTGAGTGATTAATTCCCAAATTTCAAATTAAAATAAGTTGTAGAAAATTTTATATGAATTTTAGAAGATCAGCATGCAGATTAGGACCTAGAAAAGTAGAAAAGAAGGATCGCCGGGGCTGAGAAGCCTCGGTTAGGGCAAGTTCTCCTACAATAAAACTACTGGAGGTAGAGGGGGTGTACCTGACAATGTCTGTGAAGATCGCAACAAAAGGGTCTTTCGTTCCTCGATGGATGCGGCCTGGAAAACCAAGCCAAAGACCCGCGGATACCCGGCTTTCTGCTCGGTGATCCGATTGAGGCTTGGCTGGAGTCGTTGGATTCGTAGGAACTCGGGGACCTGTAAACGACCTGTCAGGGGTTAGAAAACTCATAAAGGAATAAGAAAACAAAGGAAAAATAGCAAGGGAAGGCTTCTTTGGGAGTGGGCGTCCAGGGATCTGAGATGCTTGTTGGCAGCAGGAAGATGATTGCAGCACTGGGAAGAAAAAACTCTCGCAAACCCCTTTATGCGCACAGCAGGGTATCACACAACTCAATAGAAGAACTCAAGGTTTTCATTCATCAAAATTAGGTTTCATACAAGAGTCTAGGGCCCCTTAAATAGACCCTTAATCTTGGGCTCCAAGTAAGGGTACATTAGTCTTTACATAAGAATCATTTTCCCTCTCAAACCCTAGCTAGAAAATAAGGAAACATTAGGTAGAAAAATCCCTAAAAATTCTCTTGACTTGGCCAACACTCCAAGGATGCCTAGGGGGGCGTGTTGGGCTTCTAAGAGCAGCAAGGGACCGGCCTAAAGGGGCCCGGGTGCATGGGTTTGGGCCTCTGGAAGCTGGGGTGGCCTGGTAGCCAGGTAGCAGGAATATTCCCTGGTATCTTGCTTCTTAGGGGCTTGGACTTGGCGCCTGGACTTGATTTCTTTGGGATAGGATGCAGATGGACCTCTAAAATCATGGATGCCTTGGTATATGAATATATTTTGGCATCTGGAAGGAAATCTGGGCATCTGGAGGGCATCTGCAAGGAATCAGGGTTTCTGATTTTCCTCCTGGGATCTTCAAATCTTCTAACTGGGTTGGACTTGGGCTAAACTTTCATGTCTTCAATCTGGTTAGACTTGGTCTTTAATTGCATGATGTGGTCTTGAGTCTTCAGTATGCTTGGATAGGACTCAAAAAAATAAAATTAGCTCAACATGAGCTGACTAGCATTGGACTGAACTAGCTCAACATGAGCTGACTAGTACAGAACTGAAATAACAACTCAAAATACTCAAATAACAACTAAAATGGACTCAGATGAGCTAAGCTCTTATTACAGATGGACTCATAAATTATTGATCAATTTACAGAGGGTTGAAAAGCCTCTATCTTATTCTGGTGCCTCTGGTGTCCACACCATGAAAGAACTTAACAAAACATGAAATGGAGAAAGGAAAGAGAGGTGGATGAAGCATTGATGGGATCCTTCTTGGCGCCATGGTGGAGTGCTTGAAATGGTACAGGTTGGTCTCCTTGTGTTGATCCTCTTAATTCACCATTGCATGTTGAAGGCTCATTTGAGATTGGAGAAGAGGAAAGGAGTCTTTGGGCGTTGGAGATGGAAGAAGGGAGGAACTAGAGTGGGCGTGGAAGAGGAGAAAGACTAAACCACATAGACACAAAGACAATCACATAGAAAGAATAATCCAAGCCAAAAATTTTATTCATCCATTTTTTTTTACAATGGGGCATCCCAAAGCCTTTAATAGGAGCCTTACAAATCTTTAAAATTTGAAAATCCCTAAAATGTGGAGGATTTCAAGGAGAGTTAGAGGATTTGTAGGCCTTGATGCTTGATTTGTGGAAGAGGGTGGCCAACCAACATTTTGAATTCAAACTTTCTTCTTGGGCGCCCTCTTGGAGTTCCTTCAACCCATGACAAGTGGCGCCAAAGTGGGGACCACTTGATGAGGTGGCTTCTAGCTGAGATGGCGCTGAGGTGGAAAGTGGTAGCTGATGTGGCGATGAGGTGGCAAGTGGCATGTGGCACCACTTGACTTTGGACTTGTCTTGATGCTTCAAAATCTGACTTTCAACTGGACTAAGGCTTCAAATTGGACCCGACCTAGCATGGACTCAAAATTAATTGGACTAAGACTTTGACTTCAACTGGACCAGACCCAATATGGACTCGAAATTAATTACAAGATTATTTGGACTCAAAATTGAAAAAGAAATTACAGGACTAATCCAACCATAAGGACTCAGACTTGAATTGAATAGGTTGGAGTCTTTTCCTAATTCTGGTTCCCACACCATTAGGGTTTGTAATAAGGGTTGACCTGGTCAACTAGATTATTTTATTTCTTTGAGTCTGCCTTTCATTTTGTTGAGTCATGTTGCTCAGTCTAAGTCCAAGTCAAGTCCTGGTTGGCGCCATTCCCTAGGGCATCATTTTTTCTTCCAAGGCCAAATGCAAGTGGACGCCACACTCCCAGCCACACTCCTAGGACCAGTTGGCGCCACATTTCATCCCAGTGTCCCTGGTCCCCATGCCCAAGAGAGCAAGAAAATTTTCTTAGGAGAAGTCAAGGAAGGCGTCCACAAGCTGCCAAAAGTAACCAAGCTAAAGGAGAAGGGGACTTTTCTTGGAGAGGACTTCAAGGTAGGCATCCACACCTGCCTAAAGTACCTGGCTATGAATGGAAGGAGCCTAGTCTTGGGGAGAAAGACTAGGAGATGAGTATTTTCTTCCAAGAAAGAGCAAGTCATGGAAGGAAAACCCATGACTTAAGGAGAAGAACTAGGAGGTGCCCCACATACCTGCCATATGAAGCCATCACCTAGCATTTGAGGCCGCCCACTCCAAGGAAAGAAGCCTGGTCGGTCAAGGAAAAGTTTTTCATGCTTAGGATGAATGTTTAGTCCCACATGGGAAGTAGTGTAATTTTGTTTCTCTTGCAAGGTCTATATATTGGACCCTTATGTAATCTTTTGATTTTAATGAGTAAATAAAATCTTTTCTTGTGTTGAGCAACCTTGTGTTCTCTTCTTCCGCACTTCTTTGAGTGTTGAGCTCCGTGAGGGAGTAAATCCGGGTTCCATTGGAGCCTTGAGGAGGTGAGAGATCTCCAAAGTTACCAAAATCCTGCCCCGCTTTCATCCCTGGCCGCCAACCCTAATTTCCTTTCATCATCCTAGCCGCCAACATCCAAATTCCTAAACCCTATTCCCACTTCATTCAAGGCCGCCATCTCCTTCTCCAAGCCACCGCCCACCATATCAAGCCCTAGGTCCTTTTCATCTGCAAGCCGCCACCCTACCAGCCAAACCCTAAATCCACTCCATCTTCCACCGCCACCTCCATACTCTTCCCTCATCTTCAAAGTTTGAGCAGTCCGGAGCTATCCCAGGTAAAGGTCTCTTCCTTGAGTTTCTTACATCCTTATCTTGTTCTTCATCTTTTCCAGATCCAGAGTACGAGAAGAAGGCCAACCTTGCCATAGGATTACAATTCGAGGATCCATTGCGAAGATACCCCATCTCCAAGGATCCTACAATCTGCTCGAGAGTGTCCTTCAATTGAAGCAAAGAGAGATATCACAGTCAGGTATAAAACCTTCTCTTCTCTCTTCGTCTGTTTTTTGAAAGAGGAGTAAACCCTAGGTCTGGGGGTTTCTAAATCCCCAGCGATCCTACTTCTTTATTACTCTGATAATCTATTCTTTTGAATTGTGCTTTCTTTCAGTGCATATTTTCTTTCAATATTAGTTAGCCTTATTTTTGAGTCAAGCTAACTTCTAACAAAACACAAAAAAAAAAAAATTAGTCTTAATTTACTTCTGCATCGCATCATCTTATTTGTTCTGCATCAAGCTGGGTCCACTTAGAGCTTGTGGGTTATGACCTCCGACGGGATGCCTGGCATATCTAACGCTGACCAGGCGAAGACGTTGGCATTATCCCGTAAAAAACTGACCAACTCCAACTTGGCTTTTTTGCTGAGTGTGCTTCTGATCTGCAGGACCCTAGTGGGATTATCCCCTCGGAGGGGTACGAATAGAATTCTCTCGACTGGTTGTCTGTGGTCGGCTTTGTCCCTGGGATCGAGCTGTTCCAAGATGGAACGGCCTTTTGATTGCCTGTCTTGAATGGTTAAACACTGCTTGGCCATCCTATGATCCCCCCTCATTATTCCGACCCCATTTCAAGTCAGAAATTTTTCCAGCAAGTGGTAGGTAGACATAATGGCTCAGAATTTGTTAAGGGCCAGTCGTCCCAATATGGTGTTGTAAGTCGATGTTGATGCAGAACAAAGAACAAAGAAGCGTATGCGGAAGTAAAAATTAAGATTAATTCTTTTTTTTATATATATTTCAGAAATTGGCTTTGTCTCAAAGTAAAGTTAAACTAAGTTGAAGTAAACTAGGTAATGATTGAAAGCACAATTTAGAAAAAACTAGGTTATCAGAGTAGTTCAGAAGTAACGGATCGCTGGGGGTTGAGAAACTCCCAGACCTAGAATTTCGCTCTGAACTTTCAACAGGATAGAAATAGAGAGGAGAGATGGGTTACCAACCAGACAGTGATCTTCACAGAATTTGGATGGAAGAACTCTCTCGGGCAGATTGTTGGATCCTCGGATTCGGCTATCTTCGCAATGGATCTTCCAATACTGGTCTCGTGGCTGGGTCGGCTTCTCCTGGACTCAAGATCTGGGAAGAAGAAAAACAAGTGATGGATTCAGAGACTCGGGGAAGGATTTACCAGTTCAAAAAACTTGAAGGCTGATGTCGCTGAGATCCGGATTCTCTTGAAGGCTGATTCGACTCCCTCTAGAAAGAGCTTTGGATCTGAAGTATCCGGACTGTAGCTAGATGCTGGTGGTCGGCCTGGACTTGGAGAGAGAGGCCGTGAGAAGTGGGATAGGCTAGGGATTGGTGGAAAGAAAAGAATGATGGGCGGCTAGGGTTTGGGAGTGGAGTGGCTAACCTAGGGTTTGGGTTTTGGAGATCTCACACCTCCTCAAAGTTCCTGGGGAACCCGGATTTACTCCCTCACGAAGCTCAACACCTGGTTGCAAGTGCGGAAGAGAGAAAACACAAAGTTTGCTCACAAAAAAATTGGTTTCATTCATCTGATTTTTTTTCAAACTTACATGGGGGTTTAATTTATAGGCCATTACAAGAGAGTAGGGTTTTACATCTTCCCATGTGGGACTAAAGGAGGGGATCTTCAAATTAGGATATCAATCCCTACTCATATGGCCGGCCAATTAATTCCAAAGTTGATTGAAGCTTCAAAAAGGAAAGTGGGTGGCGCCTCCTTGTCTTGACCTCCAAGAAAATATTTTTTTCCTTCTATGCTTGGCCTTATCTGGAAGTGTTTGGGCGCCTCTTAACCTTGCCCTCCAAGAGAAAATTTGTTGCCTTTTATATCTGGCTTTAGTTGGAATGATTAGGGCGCCTCCTAACCTTGCTTTTCAAGAGAAATCTCCTTCCTTCCATGGCTCAACCCTTTTTGGATACCTCCTTTTCTTTCTCCCCAAGTTGTGGCTCCTTCTAACTTTGTTTTGAGTATTTATGGCAGGTAATGGGCGCCTCCTTGAATTTCTCTCCAAGAGAATTTCTTCCCTTTCATAGTTTGGTTCTTTTGGGAAGTCTTGGGCCGCCCCCTTGATTTGTGGACCCCTGGTGGATTTCTCCTCAATTGGCGCATGAAAGAGGGGAGCTGCTATCTGTGGTGTGGGGACCAAAGCCTGCTGGATGGAGATGTGGCGCCCCCTGGACTCAGGCGTATGGCTGGGAGTGTGGCTGGGAGTGTGGCGCCCACTTGCTTGGCCTTGGGAGAAAATGTAACACCCCAGGTTGAAGTCCTAGTCCACTACTGAGTCAACATGACTCAACAAAATAAAATGCAGGTAATACAGACTCAAACTAAAATTGAGTTGATCAAGTCAACCCTTATTACAAGCCAAAAACCCTAATTCTTCGGGCAAGGTTAATCAGAGATCCAGATGGAGCTCTGAAGTCTTCTTCTGAGTCTGGTGCCCGCACCAGATGTCATGCGTACAACCACAAAATTGATAAGGCTCTGACCTGATTGTCATGGACATAGTTATTTCTCCTTCTACACCGATAGAGTTCCCCCCGAACCCTGTCAACGATATTGGAGATTCCTGCAGCCTGGTTCTAGACAGGTTAATTCTGATAAAAGCATCATACAGTAAAACCTCAGTGGAGCTTCCATTATCAATGAGGATCCTCCTTACATCATAATTGGCAATTGCTGTCGATACAACAACATGATCAT
This sequence comes from Areca catechu, assembly GCA_021397845.1. Taxonomy (NCBI): domain Eukaryota; kingdom Viridiplantae; phylum Streptophyta; class Magnoliopsida; order Arecales; family Arecaceae; genus Areca; species Areca catechu. The sequence goes on from CM038045.1 coordinate 16,308,242, forward strand.
TCCCAGAGATTTGGGCCTCTAGGAGGTCTTCGTCGGAGAAGCTGATTACATTAGAACTGCAAGGCCTCTTCGAGATATCCTGACCTTCTTCATACCGCCAGTCAGACCAACAGTGGAGCATGCCAACATTTTTGTCGGTGGGGCACTAGTTAGGCAGCTCTTTTTCTTCCGAGGGGTCTCTGGCAGTAGAAGTTTCAGCCCGATTCCTCTGGGGTTGGACGTATTTGTGCAGATACCCCTACTTGATCAGATCTTCGATCGTGTCCTTCAACTGGAGACGGTCTTCTATGCTATGCGCATGGTCACGATGGAACCGACAGTACTTATCCCTGCTCCTTGATGTTAAGGGGCTCCTCATTGGGCGAGGCCTCTGCAGGAAGGTATGCTTCTCTATCTTCATGAGAATTTTCTCTCTCGGGAGGGAGAGAGGTGTGTACGTCTCGAACCTCCCAGGGAAGTCTTTCGGCTTAGGGCTGCGGCGTCAGGCCGAGTTGGTGCCATCGCTGGGAGGTCGGACTTCGGGAGCCTTGTCGCTCGTCTTCTTGGGAGCCGACCTCCCTTCATCCTGGTGTTAGCTTTTCACTTGTTCTTCTGCCAGGGTATATTTCTGTGCCCAGACCAGTAGTTTGGAGTAGCTTGTCGAAAACTTTTTGTCCAGCGAGAAGGTGAGCTTGGACGATCGCAGCCCCCTCTTGAAGGCCGACATAGCTATATGTTCGTTGAGGTCCGAGACCTCCATGGCCATCGAATTAAATCAGGCCAGGTAATCCCAGAGGGTTCCTCCTTTCTTTTGCTGCACAAGAAAGAGGTGGTCCGTGTTTCTCGGCATCCATCTGTAGTTCCTGAAATGGGACAAAAAGAGTTTTTCCAGCTGGAAGAAGGAATGGATCATACAGGTCGGATGGTGGAGAACCACATCCGAGCTGCCTTCCTGAGTGTCATAGGGAAGGCGACGTAGTGGAGGGCATCAGAAGCATCCTGTACCATTATATGGGCCTTGTAAGTGCCTAAATGATCCAATGGATCGGTAGTGCCATCGTAGGCATCCACCTGAGGCATCTTGAAGTGATGGGGGATAGCTTCCCCCATGATTCTAGCAGAGAAAGGTGGGTGAGAGTCGTACGCCTGCACCCCTTCTCCCTTCTACTGGTCGACCAACTTGGCAATCTGCTCCTCCATGCACTAGAGCTTGCTGGTATAGTCCCTCAGGTCCTCCCCGCAGCGCAGATCGTCATCAGGGATGAGTCCGTGGAGGAGTGTGAGGTGGATCTCACTCTCTTCCCATCGGCATGAGCCCTTTGCGACCTTCGAGGCTCTGGGGTTGCGTGGGAGGGGAGTTGAGGGACTCCTTGTTGTCGACTTCCCTCGATAGCAGGTTGATGGCCAGTTTGGGATGCCGCGAGCGGCTGCTGTCTGTTATTGGTCGCATCTTGGAGGTTCTGAACCGCAGTGGCAAGAGTGTCAATGCGGTTCAGAAGGGTCTGGAATTGCTGCTGTCGCAGAGTGATGGTAGGCTCGGTGGCGTCATTCTCCCTAGGAGGTTCTCCCCATCTTGACTGGGAGTAGCCTCTCCTACTGAAGGTATTTTGAGCTCTTCCCTTCGCCATTATCTTAGCGGCGGATTCCTCCTTTAAGAGAAGGAAAACGAGAACGAAGGTTCAAGCCGCCCTTCCTCTAGCACCATTCTATTGTTGCTGAATCTCCCGGACCGAGTTCTCTCGGCCTGGCTGGAGCGCGCCTCTCTCAGTTCCTGCAAAGAAGTCCCACGGACTGGTGGTGTTTCGGCAAGGGACACTTCGATGGCTAAGTTAGCGGGAGGCTTAGAGCAACAGAATGGAGGTATCCAAAAGGAGATTGCTCGTGGAGAAGGAAAAGTGCCATTACCGCTCGAAGTCCCCCATTTACCTTATATAAGCGCGGAACACTGCCAGAATCTATTATGGGCTAGGTCGAAAATACCCGATATGCTCCTAGGAGAATCAGGGTGGCGGCCAGGTAGCACCAAGACATGGTTGCGTCATGGGATCTGTTGTAACAGAATTATGGTACCAGCTAGAAGGGACTTTTGGAGCCTTTTGATTAGTAGGGGCCTGGTTGAAGCAGGTCAGTCAGACCTCAAATGGATCAGTCGAACCTTGAGTGGGTCGGCAGGACCTCGAGCAGGTCGATCGACCTCAAGTGGGTCGATCGGATCTTTGGTCCATCCTGGCCGAAGGACCGTCGACTCCGGTCCGGTTCAGAGAAAAGCTGATTGGGTATAACAGTTACGTTGATAACCAATTCAAGATGTTGATAACTATTTATTATGCAAATCTTTTGGATTAATGTTGTGCAAAGAGATCTGAACCGTGCAGGTGGATATTAATTGTGCATGTAGAATACTAACATATGCACCGTGGCCTTAATTATGTGCATAGAGATCTTAATTGCGTGTAGCAGGATGTTAACTTTATGTAGGTTCTATTAATTTATAGAGATCTTAATTATATGCATAGAGATTCTAATTATATGTAAGAACATTTAGATGTGTAGAACAATATTTACATGGATACTAAATATATACATAGAGATCTTAATTATGTCAAAGTTTAAGATTAAATTAAATACTATTTTGAATAAAAAATTAGATTTATCGAGAGCCTGATTAGATTAGCTCATTAATTTAAGATGCAAATCAAGAAGAAACTAGATCACTATCCTAAAATAGATTCCTAACCCTCATGCCAGTGTTTATCAGGAACTCTATCTAAGATATGACCAAGTTACTCTCTCTTAAAGCACATCATGGAGAGGGTTGACAAATCTTTCAAACTCGACAAAAAAATAAAAGTATAAGAGTAATTAAACAAAAAGATGAAGAAATAAGAAAAAGAGTGTCTCAAGAAGAGAGCTATTTTTCCTCCTTTCCTATGCCATCCGAACTTGTGGTCTTATAAAGATCACTCGAAGATGCAAAGAAAAAGAGAAAAACATGGAGAAGAGATGCTTTGACCAATTGACCACGGAGAAAAGTGACCGGTTACAGTAAAATATATCTTTCCTGAAGTTAGGTCTGTCTACTATATCAACTTTTTACAAATGATTTAACAAATAATAGCTAAAAACAATTTGAGTTTTTCTATTTAAAAACACTAACATTCACCCTCGAAATTCAAAGTTTTTAAAGAATAACTGGTAATGATTATTTTAAAATCAAAATAATTAAAAAAATTATTGCTGAGTATTTATACTATATAATGGGTAAAATGTTTTAACCTCATTTAGTATAGATAATTTCCATCTAAAGAAATCAAAATGAACTAGATCTTGGACTACATTCCTTTGATCCAAATTTTAACTATTATATACATAGTACAGAAAGATCTATCCTAGGGTTATGCATTATTGGCCATATGCAGGTATCTTGTTTGTTTATGAGAGCACTTAAGATTTGTCCAAGTCCCCTACTTGCGGTCGTTTATGGAAGCTCTTATATAGGTGAATCCTTTAGGATGTGTGTAGAGTCAAATCTCAAAAATATAATCTAATGGAAACTCATTTAGAGCTATGCTCTTCCTTAACATCTATACAGGGATACCAATGATATCACCATAGGGATAAGGTGAAGTCGATACTCCTATAGATATATAAAACTATATGCTCAATAGCTAACTAATTAGCTTATTATTATCACAATGAACTGGTAAATTTTGAAGAAATTGATATTTATTGATTTGTATCCATTACAAATAATTCAACAGGTATATATAAATAATGGCCATGTTACAAAATGGGAACAAAATGGTCATATTATAAAATAGGAATACAATAATCATGCTACAAAATATGAATTTAAAATAATATATATTTTACTTTACTTGAATTCAAATTCAAAATTTGAATTTATATTAATGCTGAAATTATTTGTCTTATTTTCTTACACATGCATTCAAATTCAAATTTGAAATTTAAAATAATCATGCGGGACTAATATGCATGCAATTCTTTTTGTATGTTTTATGTGTGGGGTTAGGTGATTAATTCCCAAATTTCAGATCAAAATTAGTTGTAGAGAATTTTGTATGAATTTTTGAAGCCAAGCATGCAGATTAGAACCTAGAAAAGTACTAAAGAAGGATCGTCGGGGCTGAAAAGCCTCGGTTAGGGCAAGTTCTCCCACAATAATAATACTGGAGGTAGAGGGGGTGTACCTGACAACGTCTGAAGTGCCCGATGAAGATCGCAGCGAAGGGATCTCTCGTTCCTCGATGGATGCGGCCTGGAAAATCGAGCCAAAGACCCGTGGATACCCGGCTTTCTGCTCGGTGGTCCGATTGAGGCGTGGCTGGAGTCGTTGGATTCGTAGGAACTCGGGGACCTTCAAACGACTTGTCAGGGGTTAGAAAACTCAGAGAAAATCAAGAAAGCAAAGGAAAACAGTGAAGGAAAGAAAGTTTTGGAGGGGGCTGGAAGGATGGTTGGCGGCAGGAAGATGGTTGCAAACACCAAGAAGAAGAACTCTCAAACCCCTTTATGCACACAGCAGGGTAACACTCAAAGCAATAGAAGAACTCAAGGTTTATTTCATATATCAAATTCTCCCCTCATACAAGAGGCTAGGGTCCTTTAAATAGACCCTTAACCTTGGGCTCCAATATATGCATAAATATGTCAACAACCATTCGCAAACATAAATAAATTATACATAACAGAATAAACAGCACCCTAACAAAATAAAATGCAACATCAAGTTAATATGCACATTCAATTAACAAACAATATAACCATGGATAACCAAAAATATCTACTTCACTCTCCTAGTCCCTCAACTATGGTCACAATCGATCCGTGGCTAATCTCGAAAGAGACTAGATCGTGACTACACATACCGTTTGTCGGTCATGTGTTAGTGATCATCCCATTGGAGGTCCGAAAGGAAAACTAGATCTGATATCATATGAGAAATTATGCATACTCAACATGTGCTATGGCAAAATTCAAAAAAAAACTAGCTCCTGACTATACATACCATCCATCGATCATGTACCAGTGATCATCCCACTAGACGCTCGGAAGAAAACTAGCTTTGATATCACATGAGGAATCATGCATACTCGGCATGTACCCTAGCAAAATCTAAAAGGAAACTAGCTCCTGACTACACATACCGTCTGCCGGTTATGTACCAGTAATCATCCTACTAGAGGCTCGAAAGGAGACTAGGTCCTCGTGTGATCATAGTCAGACCAGAAAGTGTTAAAACTAAAAATATCATAATTTATGCAATTCAATGCATCTCAATTTATGCTAAACATATTTAACATTACATAACATTTATAACATATTATAGAGCATATTTAGCATGTAATACTAGAGGTCAAGATAACTTACTTGAAAGAACTCTATCAATATATAGTATGTTCGAGTTTCAATTCTGATACTACTCTATTGACAAGAAAAATGAAAATCTTGGCAAAATTAATCATATAATTAATTTTCTATCTAAAATAAACTAATATAAAAAAATAGCTCTTTGTCCAATCTGGATCTCGACCTAAATCACTAAAAGAGTAGATTCAAATTGTATTATTATTTTTGATATTTTATTTTTTCTTCTTCCTTCTCCTTTTTTTCTCTTCTTTCTCTCTCCTCTCTCTCTTCTATCTCCCTTCTTTTCCTTTCCTCTCCCTCTTCTCTCTCCTCTCCTTTCTCTCCTCTTCTCTCCTTCTTTCTCTCTTTCTTTCCTCCTCTATCCTCTCTCTCTCCTCTTTCTCTTTCTTCCTCTTTTCTTCTTTTCTCTCTCTCTCTCTCTTCTTTTTTTCTTCTCTTTCCTCTCTTCTTCTTTCTCTCTCTTCTTCTTTTCTCTCTCCTTATCTTTTTTTTTCTTCTTTTTTGTTCTTTTCTTTTTCTTTTTTTTCTCCTTCGTCCTTCTTTCTTTCTTTCTTCCTCCCCAGCTCCCTCCTTAGCTCAGCCAAACAGGCCTCCCATGGTTCCCGGAAGCCATGGAAGGTGGTGGACGGGGAAGGAGGCTCGCCAGATATTACTGGATAGAGGGTGATCAGATGATGGTCACTAGCATCCGCTCAATTCAAGGAACCCAAAAAATTTATGAATTTCTTCTCTTCCTAAGAGAAATTTAAAGAAAGGGGACTCACCGGCATTGTCAAGGCTACCAGCTGCTCACCGGAGAGGAGGAAAATGGTGGCAAGAAGCTCGGTGTGTGCTTGCTTGGTGGTGGTGAGAGGGAGGAATTTATAGAAAAACGAGGAAAGATTCCTTGCTCTTCGGGGAAGGGACTTGATCGAGAGTCTGTTCAACTCCGTCACGCCTCCGACCGTCTCTTCCCTTCCCACGGTATCCCTCCATCTCCTCTGATGATCATTTCGGTCGAACAAACAGGGGAATGAGATCCCCTATTTTGGTGAGTTTTTTTTTTGCATTGGGTTGAAGTCAGCTGGATCTGCCGACATTGGACCAAAAAGCCCAGTTCTCACATAATATCCCAAGATAAGAAGAAAAAGGATAACCTTGCCGGATTTCACAATTACCCCCAAACCATGAAGAAGGTGAACCATTAAACAATAAAGCAAATGAAGGAGAGTCAATACAAGCATAAATCTAGCACATAAATTGAGAGTGAACACCAAACTGACCAAGAACAGTATAAAAAAAATGCCGTTGAACCTTATTATAAACCTTCTCCATATCAAGCTTCAATATCATTAAGCTTTTAGTCTGCATAGCACAAAAAATTAAATGCATAAGCTCCTAAGCCAAAAGAACATTAGAAGTAAGATGTCTACCAAAAATAAAAGCACCTTGTTCTTCTAAAATTTAAAAAGGAAAAAGGGGTTGAAGATAATGAACAAGAATTTTAGCTACAATCTTATAGATAGTGTTATACAAGCTAACTGGACAATAATCACTTCCTATGGAAGGATTAGACATTTTGGGCAAGAGAACAATATAGGTTTGTTTCCAACTTTAATGCAAATAACTAGTATGAAAAAAGGATTAAATTGCTACAATAACATCTGACTTAATAAGGGACCAGTAATGCTGAAAAGAGAAAGCAAGAAGACTATCTAGTCAATGCACATTATCCAGATGTAAACAGTGTAAAGCTCTCTCAATCTCCTCACCTAAAACACTTCAAACTAAAGCTGCATTTTGAGACAAGGTAACCTTCGAATGCAACCAAGGACAATCTAAAGTACCAAGCTGACTATTAGAATAACATCATTGCTTAAAATGACCAATAAAAACTTGCTCAACTTCATTCAAATCAGTAATATGATCACCACAATGATTATAAATACTAGAATTTTAGTTTGGTGACAACAAATAATAATAGATCTAAGAAAAAAGTGAGTATTGGCATCGCTTTCATGTAGCCAAAGCGTCTTAGATTTTTGTCTCTATATAACCTCTTGCCAATATAACACCGTATGATACTCAACAAGCAGAGACCACAAAGTGTAGTGCAAGTGACTAGACAACCTACCCTGATAAGCTTCTTGAAGTTGTAAAGCATAGATTTGATTATATAACTACTGTCCCTTGGTAAAAAAATTTTCAATCCTACATTTTCACCTAATAATAACATGATGCACATTATGAAGGAGAGAAGTGAACTAATTTTCCCAGGCATAATGAGCTAGACAAGTCCAAGCATTCTTAATGACATCTTGTAAAGTATTATAAGATAACCAAATTTTTTTAAAATAAACAAGAGGCGAGCCTCTATGAGATTGATTAAAAGTAGTAATTAAAATAGGATAATGATCAAAAGCAAATCTAGCTAGATGAGAACTAATAGATTCGGGATAGACATCCAACCAATTACCATTTGCAAAAGCTCGATCAATCCTTTCCCAAACTTTAACAAAACCTAACCTATTATTACACCACATATACTGAGGCCCCTAAAATCCAAGATCAATAAGCCTAATCTAATGAATAAAGGACTGAAATTCCCGAATATCCTGGCTCACATGAATGAGACTTACCCTATTTTTTATTCTCATTATTTAGAATATAATTAAAATCCCCTAAAAGCATTAAAGACAAACTTAAAGCTAACATATTTTGCACCCGAGCCCAAAGATGATGATGTTCAAAAATAGACATATTAGCATACGCAATACCCAAAATCCAAGTAGGTTCATTAAACACGAAAAAAACTCTACAAAAGCAACTTGTCTATTAGCATAAAAAAAAAATAAAATCCAAGTTATTTTACCGAGCAATAACCCTACCTCCAGAAAGTCCAATGGAAGGAATCTAGCTTCAATTTCATTATTAGGGCTTTCTAGGAATTGATCCATAATAACTAATAGTCTCATCCAAAATAGCTAGCCATTGCACTTGTTTGGTTAGGTTTTTTCATAAATTGATGCAGAATTTATATTAACCCAGGATCCCATCCAAAAAAAGCTAGCTAGATATTTTGGATCTTTTATTTTCAGTCCTATATAAAAGTTTTCAAGACCTTCTAATGCATAGCAACTGCTATGGAGCCAAATATATGCCAAAATATAATAGGATAAACTTAATGTATTTGGATAAAATTTTGACTTTACTTCTTTCCCGTAAAATATTGACTCAAAATTTTAAAGTAGCTTAAACCATAAGAACTTTATTTTCACATGTTACCGGTCGGTGGTTCGGAGGCATCAAAAAGTTCAGAAGAAAACAGCCCTCATGGAGGTGTAACTTAAGAAACTCTGTCCCAGTTGCTCTACATATGTTCTTTACTTATTATTTTATACTCATTTGAAAGTAGGAATACAGGATGAGTCATAAAACAAAGCTGTAATCTTCAAGGGAAGACCTCGATCAAGGAGCGAATACCCAACGGCCTGATCTTGTAATCTGTGAAACCTGCTTCCAAGAAAATCCTCCTCCATTCATGCTCCTCCCGCTCCTTCCCTGGTGTGCTGCAAAGCATATCAATATCCGAGAAAAGCTGCGTCTCGATCATCATAGCACTATCTCCACTGCTAGCATTTATAACTATATCTAAAATCATCACTTTCCCTCCATCTTCTCTCCCAGGAATTGCTTCCTTGCACAGCTTTAGTATCTTCACGCATTGCTTGTCAGTCCAATCATGCAAAACATGCTGTATTCAATATAATCCATCAAATGGATGTAAGAATTGCATTCTTAAATAAAAAATTAGATGAATAAATCTACATAAATCAACCTTAAGAATTTGAAATAAAAAGATAAGAACATAAAGTAGGTAGACTAATCAAATCTCTTTATGGTTTAAAATAAGTTCCTAGACAATGGCATATTAAGTTTAACAAAATCATCTTAAAAAATAACTTTAAAATAAATGAATATGATAAATGTATATATTATAAAAGACATGATATTGATCTTATAATACTATGCTTATATGTAGCGATATATTATTATTTGAAACATCAATAAAAACAATTCAAGAAAGTAAAAAATTTAATAAATGATATAGAAATTATTTCATAAAAAATCTTAAGTTTTTTTAAAATTATGATTGTAAAGCTCTAATTAATCTATTAAATCAATAGATAATCAATAAAAGGATAAATAATTATATCCTGATCAGGTATAAAGCTGTAAGAAACAAAATGAAAGTGATATCGCTATAATTTATAAGATCAAAAAATAATATGATAGATTTTATGACCAAAGACCTTTCGAAGACTGTGGTACATGAAACATCGAGGGGGATGGATTTTAAACCCATATATTAGTCATGAGAGTAGACCCCTACCATCATGGCAACCCCATGATTAAGGTTCAAAGGAAAATAACCTTTGAGATAACATCTAGGAACATTATTTTGGAATCTGTCTCTTCCACATCTTCATAGTGTGGTGCTCTATTATGCTGGTTAGGTTGAGCATAGCTCTTAATAGATCCAAGACTATAAGTTCAGCGAGGTATGATTTCGTTGCACGTACCTTTGGAGGATCTATCTTAGTGAGAAGAGTCATGAGACCGCGGCGATAAGATCAGGATGAATTTCTAGCAACTTTTATAAAAATCAAAGTAAGCACATGGCCTAGATAGCACTATCCCATGTTATGGTTAGCTCATCTTCATACTATGTGTGTATCTTATACTAAATATAAGTTCAAACCTAGAAGATACTTGTACTAAACATAGTAAAAGTCTAAAAATTTTAAATTATTTACTGCACATAATTATATTAAATTCTTAATTTAATTTTATTTTTTGTGGAATATTGTTAATGTTATTGTTTAAAAAATAAAACAAAATTTCTCCCCTACATGCAATGCGCGCGTTCCACGCATGCATTTTCATGCATTTTCCATTTTTTCCTTTTACAATTTTTCTTTTGATTATTTAATCAATTTTGAAATTAATTTTTAAATGATCATTTTATTTATTTCTTATTTAATAAAATAATGGATACTTTGAGGGCTATTTTAAGATTTTTGCTGGGATTTTGAGCCTATAAATAGGCCTCTATCCTAGTTTTATAAGGAATCCAAAAATTTCAAGCTCTCCCTCTCCTACATTCTTCTATTTTAAAATTTTTTAAAATTGTTTCTCTCTCCTACATTTTTCTACTTTAAAAATTTTGGACTGAAGATAAATTGATCGACGTCCGTTTGAGATCGTGCCACCAACAAGCATTGGAGTATTGGTTTATGGGTTATACCTTAAAGGAGAGCATGTGGTTCATTCATTGTTCGCACGATAAGGGAATCAAGTCTCCTTTAGGATAGTGATTCTATCCACCTTTCAAATCTATCTCTCTGAACCTGACTTGGATCCAATGACAATCCCTAGGGATAACATCATTAGCCTTAAATCCAAAAAATTTGATGGATCACATTTTAGGAGGTGACAAAGCCAAATGTAGTTTTGGCTAACACCTTAGGACTTTGGTCAATGATTGACCAGTCTGCCCATTCCTTTAGTTCAACCACACCAACTATCCTAGAAGAGGATTACCTATATAAAGGTAGATCCTTAGTACCCTTTCCAACTCACTCTATGACATTTACCTATTAGCCAAGAGTGTGAAGAAATTATGGGATATCCCAGAGTTTGAGTATGGCCTTGATGATGTTGGGGTTAAACGATTCAACACTACATCATTCTTTAGATTTAATATGGTAGAAGACAAATCCATCAATGACCAGCTTCATCAATTCCAAGAGTATCTTAGAAGATTTCAAGCCAATGGAGATAAATTCTTTGAAGGATTTAAAGTCCCTAGACTTCTAGATAAAATACCTCCTTCTTGGAATGACTTGGTCGAAAATTAGCACCAAAAGCAAGAAGAGCTAATCTTAGTCCAACTTCTAAACTCAATCAGGATAGAAGACCAACATAGATCTAAAATCCAATAAACTAGAATTTTAAGTGCCCAAGCTAACTTAACCCAATAATAACAGACTAATAATAATACTAAACTAAAATTAAAGCTTAGATTTTAACCAAACCAATAATACCAGTCAAACAAACTTTACCACCATTTCGTTCCTATGAATTATTTTCAGGAGGTAAATTAGTTAAAATTCAAGTTTTATCTTTTAAGATTGATTGAATTTCACTATATATGGCTTCCTTCCAATATAATGATTCTGATGATGGCATTGCCTCATCATACATAGAAGGTTCATCATTTACTAAGAATGTAAAGAAGTCTTCTCCAAAATCTTTTTCAACTCTTTTCCTTTTACTTCTTCTTAATTTAGTTTCAATCTTTATTTCTAGTTCAATGGCTCTAGAAAAAGATGGTTCACATTCTAGATGTCTAGAAATTCTAGTCTTAAAAGAAAAAAATTCTTAAAAAAAGAGGCATCTCTAACTTTTAAAATTGAGTTGTCAGCTATATCACTAATCTCTGATTTTATTACTAAGAATCTATAGGCATTGCTATTTTGGGCATAGCCTATAAATATAGCATCTATAGTCTTAGATCCTAGTTTTCTTTTTTTGGATTCAATGATATTAACCTTAGCTGGATACCCCCATACTTTGAAAAAATCTAGGTTAGAAGTTCTTCCTTTTCAAAGTTCATAAGGAGTCTTACTACTATCCTTAATAGGTATTCTATTAGGATAAAGCAAGAAGATAGAAGAGCTTTCTCTCACAAGTTCTTGGATAAGTCAGAACTGATAAGCATAGCATTTACCATATCCATGAGGGTACTGTTTTTACGCTTAGCTATACCATTGGACTATGGGGAGAATAACTATCCTAAGAATTTTAATATCTTTAGAATCAATTCATGAATTAATAACTATCAAATGGATGTACAAATCATATTCTTAAATAAAGAATTAGAAGAAGAAATCTACATAAACCTACCTCATGGATTTGAAGTAAAAGGACAAGAACATAAAATATGTAGACTACTTAAATCACTTTATGATTTAAAATAAGCTCCTAGCTAATAACATATTAAATTTGTCGAAATCATCTTTAAAAAATTTTAAATAAATGAATACGATTAATATGTATATTATAAAAGATAGGATACTAATTTTATAATACAATGCTTATATGTAGATGATATATTTGGAATATTAATGAAAATAATTCAAGAAACTAAAAGTTATTTATCAAATAATTTTAATACGAAAGACTTAAGAGAAGCTGATATAATATTAGAAATGAAGCTTAAAAGAGTAGAGAGTGAAATAGCAATAAGCTTAGCACACTCAATAAAGAAAATGCTTAAAAAGCTTGAATATTTTAATTTAAATCCTATCTCTATCCCCTATGATCATAGCTCGCATTTAATTAAAAATTTAAGAGAACTTGTTAATTAATTAAGATACTTCAAAGGATAGGATCCTTATTATATATTTCAAATAGAGCCCATCCAGATATAGCTTATGTAGTAGGTAGACTAAGTAGGTATACTAACAATTTTCCCCAATTCATCGAGCCTTCCCGGTAGCCACCTCTCATGGTCGTCACTGTTGCCGATCTCACCGCAACGGCCTATAGCTTCAGAGCTGGCACCGGTCTCGGACTGTCTCACCTCGAGATCTCCAAGCTTTCGATCCTGCAAAACAGGGTCAGAGACCCCGGTCGGGGGTTCCGGCGAGGGCGCTCCGATGGTCAAGTTAGAGAGCGGCGAGATGGAACAGATCCCCTAAGGTGGGTTCCCCAAGGACTCCCGTGCTTAGAGGAGATGTTAACAAAAGAAGTGCGTGAAAGAGTGGAGTTGAGGCTCAGCTCCTTGTGCTGAGTCCATCGAGCTCGCGCCTGAGGACTCCTCAAGGACCCCCACGGATCCCTCTCTCGGTGTCTTTTGTTCTCCTTTTTCCACTTACCTCGCTACCCGCTTTTACCATCCCTTTTATACCATCATGTTGCCTCCAGCTCCCCCCTTCCCCTCGGGGGGCTCCCTCTCGCTTCTCGCCTTTCTCCCCCGCTTTTCCTTTCCTCTTTGGGCCTGGGAACCCCATTGGCCCCATCGCCTTGCTTGCCGTGCCTAACGAGAACAAAATGGGGGGGGAGAAGGATACTGGCGAGGCTTTGGGCCGAGCGCGAGCGCTCTTTTTCCGAGGCATTGACGATGAGCACCCCACCGTTTTGTGCTCCTTCCCGTAAGGATTCCGCTTCTCGGTTGCGGGGCCCATCTAGCCAATGTAAACGAGGTTTCGCGCGTCAATGCAGACCGTACTGGCACCCCTTACGAGGCACGGTGCGCGCTACCCGAGTGGTGACTTTGAAACCCGCGTCCCCACTTCCCGGAGGCCTCGCTGAGCAGGGCCGGCCCCGGTCGAGGTGGACCCGTCAGGGGGCGCCACCTGGTGGAGGAGCGGGGAAAGGCTTGATTCGACCTCGACGGAGGTGGACCCATCTCCGGGTGCCACATGGCGAGGGAGCAAGGGGCCGCCAGCTTCAACCGAGGTGGACCCCTCCCGGGTGGACACCTGGTGGAGCGGCAAAGAGGTGCTCAACTTCGGCCAAGGTGGACCCGTCTCTGGGCGCCACCTGGCGAAGGAGCAGGAGGGCCCGGCTCGACCTCGGCTGAGGTGGACCCGTTTCTGGGTGCCGCCTGGCGAGGGAGCGAGGGGCCACCAGCTTCGGTCGAGGTGGACCCCTCCTGGGTGGACACCTGGTGGAGTGGCAGAGAGGTGCTCAACTTCGGCCGAGGTGGACCCATCTCCGAGCATCACTTGGCGAAGGAGCATGAGGGCCCGGCTCGACCTCGACGGAGGTGGACCCGTTTCTGGGTGCCATCTGGCGAGGGAGCGAGGGGCCGCCAGCTTCGGCCGAGGTGGACCCCTCCTGGGTGGACACCTGGCGGAGCGATAGAGAGGTGCTCGACTTCGACCGAGGTGGACCGTCTCCGGGCGCCACCTGGCGAAGGAGCAGGAGGGCCGGCTCGATCTCGACGGATGTGGACCCGTTTCTGGGTGCCACCTAGCGAGGGAGCGAGGGGGCCGCCAGATTCGACCGAGGTGGACCCCTCCCGGGTGGACACCTGGCGGAGCGGCAGAGAGGTGCTCGACTTCGACCGAGGTGGACCCATCTCCGGGCGCAACCTGGTGAAGGAGCAGGAAGGCCCGGCTCGACCTCGACGGATGTGGACCCATTTCTGGGTGCCACCTGGCGAGGGAGCGAGGGGGCCGCCAGCTTCGGCCGAGGTGGACACCTGGCAGAGCAGCAGAAAGGTGCTCGACTTCGATCGAGGTGGACCTGTCTCCGGGCGCCACCTGGTGGAGGAGCAGGAAGGCCCAGCTCGACCTCGGTGGAGGGTGGACCCGTCTCCGGGTGCCACCTAGCGAGGGAGCGAGGGGGCCGCCAGCTTCGGCCGAGGTGGACCCCTCCTGGGTGGACACCTAGCGGAGCAGCAGAGAGGTGCTCGACTTCAGCATAGGTGGACCCGTCTCCGGGCGCCACCTGGCGAAGTAGCAGGAGGGCCCGGCTCGACCTCGATGGAGGTGGACCCATTTCTGGGTGCCACCGGGCGAGGAGCGAGGGGCCGCTAGCTTTGGCCGAGGTGGACCCCTCCTGGGTGGACACCTGGCGGAGCGGCAGCAAGGTGCTCGACTTTGGCCAAGGTGGACCGGTCTCTGGGCGCCACCTAGCGAAGGAGCAGGAGGGCCCGACTCGACCTCGGTGGAGGTGGACCCATTTCTCGGTGCCACCTGGCAAGGGAGCGAGGGGCCGCCAGCTTCGACCGAGGTGGACCCCTCCTAGGTGGCACCTGGCGGAGCGGCGAGAGATGCTCGACTCCGGCCGAGGTGGACCCATCTCCGAGCGCCACCTGACGAAGGAGCAGGAGGGCCCAGCTCGACCTCGACGGACCCGTTTCTGGGTGCCGCCTTGCGAGGGAGCGAGGGGCGCAGGTGCTCGACTTTGGCCAAGGTGGACCGGTCTCTGGGCGCCACCTAGCGAAGGAGCAGGAGGGCCCGACTCGACCCGGTGGAGGTGGACCCATTTCTCGGTGCCACCTGGCAAGGGACGAGGGCCGCCAAGCTTCGACCGAGGTGGACCCCTCCTAGGTGGACACCTGGCGGAGCGGCAGAGAGATGCTCGACTCCGGCCGAGGTGGACCCATCTCCGAGCGCCACCTGACGAAGGAGCAGGAGGGCCCCAGCTCGACCTCGACGGAGGTGGACCCTTTTCTGGGTGCCGCCTTGCGAGGGAGCGAGGGGGCCCAGCTTCGGCCGAGGTGGACCCCTCCTGGGTGGACACGGCTGAGCGACAGAGAGGTGCTGACTTCGACGAGGTGGACCCATCTCCGAGAGCCACCTGGCGAAGAACGAGGGAGGCCCCCCGTCTCGCCCTCGACGGAGGTGGACCGGTTTTCTGGGTGCCACCTGGCGAGGGAGCGAGGGCCGCCAGCTTCTTCGAGGTGAACCCTCCTGGGTGGACACCTGGCGGAGCGACTGAGAGGTGCTCAACTTTGGCCGAGGTTGGACCCATCTCCGGGCGCCACCTGGCTAAGGAGCAGGGCACTTTTCTTCGAACAGGGGACCCCTCCTCTCTCTCTCTCTTTTAAAAAACAAACCACGTGGTACTGACCACGTCCGGCGGGACCTGAAATGCGCGCCAAGTCAGCGTAGTAGCCATATCAGTTGCCACCCATCCCCTCATTCCGTCGAGGCATCGTGGCTCGGGACGTGGGGATTTAATGCGGAGGTGACGTGGGGAAGGCGAAAATCTCATGCCATAATTGCCACGATCCCTGTCGCCGTTTCTTGTTATGCCCGAGGTCCTATGAGAGGTTACCACACGTCACGCTTCCGATGGCCATTAATGCGCTGTTTCGAAAAGGAGGCAGTTTCCATCGAACCGAAGCGTCGATGTCGGGCGTGCGTCCACGCGGCGCCCATCTGGTGGTTCGAAACGGAATGAGGGTATGGCCACTGTCGATCGAGTTTTGAAAAGGAGGGGGATTTCCGGAAACGAAGTCTCTCCACTTTCTCGTGCTTCGCCGGTGGTTGCAGTGGGCTTTCTTTCACCTTCCAGGGTTGCCATCTCTTTTACACAGAGTATCTCGGTGAGTGCCCGTGTCTTTCTCCCCCTTCCATCTCTTAGCCCTATCGACCCTTCTGCACTTCCTCTTCTCCCATGGCGCATCGCCGTCATGTCTCTTCTAACCCGGACGAGGCCGTCCTTCCCGGTCGAGGACTCCATCGCCTCTCTTCCTCGGAAGGGGAAGTGATTCCGGACGAGATTCGTAGGCAGCTCCAACCCGGGGGTGTAACCATAGGCATCCTAGGGGTCCTAGGTCTCCCCCTAATCTCCGCCCATCCGATTTCTTCTCTTCCCCCTCTGGTCACTTCTCCCACCGGTCCCTTGGTCACATCTCACGATGACCGAAGATGACTTTCACTGCTCCGGGAATCTATGGTATCCCGGATTCAACTCGTCTTTCCCTCCCGCGGCCCGTATCGAGTGACCCAAGCGGCCCCGCGAGTCGCCTTCTACGAGGACTTCCTCCTTGGGGGTCTTCGGTTTCCCCTTCACCCTTTCTTCCTTTCTTTTCTCAGCCACTACCGTTTGGTCCCGGCCCAGTTGCTCCAAATGCCATCCGAGTCATCTTCGCCTTCATTGTTTTTTTGTCACTTTCACGGGTTCGTTGCCCGTTTCTTTCTCCTCTTCAGGGCTCTCTTCACCCTGAAGCGTTATTCCACCGATGATGGCTGGTGGTACATTTCATCTCGGCCTAGGTGCCTCAGGTTCGAGCTCCCTTCGTCTATTAAGGGCTGGAAGCATCGGTTCTTTTTTGCCTCAGTCAATGACATTGACTGGGCCTGGAGTGAGCCGGACCGTCTCCCCGAACCGGAATCCCCGGTCGATCCAGTGACAAGTGGTCTCACGTAGCTGCTGAGTGACGCGCCCGACCCTCGTGTTCTGTTCTCGGAGCAGAACTTTTCGAGGCGAGGATCAGTCCCATCCAAGAGCTGGGTGAGGCTCGGATTTCCCTTACCGCTTCGCATTCCCCCATCCTCCTTTTTTCTTTTTAACTAGTCCGGCTGACCTCTACTTCTTTTTCAGGTATGAAGTTCTCTCTAGAGAACCTGCTGAGGGCGCGGCGCAGAGAGATGCCGCCGAGGGGACTGAACCCCCCGACGAAGAGAGCTCGTACCGAGGCGAGCCGGGGGCGCGAGCCGACCTCCACCACTGGACCTGTGGAGGCGGCTCCCGTACCCAGGCCACCTCGCCCGCCGCCCCGATGTCCCTGTCGTCCCTCTCGACAGGGTCATGGAAGAGGGGGGGCCGGTCCCCCCTCGGGCAGCGCCTGCTTCGCTGCTGCCACGCTGACTGCACCCATGGCGGTCACCAGGTCGGCGACGGTTCCACCGATAGCTGCTCTACTCGGTGAGGGGACGACCGCCTCTGCCGCTGCGACGCGTCTGCTCCGCCGCCGAGCCTACTACCGGTTCTCCGTGATCTGTGACCAGGGCCTCACAGAGAAAGTCATGGAGTTCGCCTGCACCTCCCAGGACCGCCGTCTAAGGGGTGGCCGGGACTACAGCGACGCGCTGCTCGGGATCCTGCCGCAACTCTTCACGGTAACTCCCGAGCTTTGGTTTTTCTTCCTTCCTTTTAAGTTCCAGTTGGATTATGCCGACCCCTTTCTCCTTTTCTTTTGCGCATCAGGACGGACGTGCTGCTGCTAAGGAACTTCATCACCGGCTACGCCAAGAAGATGCCGAGAAGGAGGAGAAGCTCGGCAAGCTTGCAGCCGACGTCAAAGACCTCATGGAAAAAGGGTCGAGCTACGAGGAAACAACCAGGTCCTCCGAGGCGACATGGCCCGCGCCGAGGGGCGCATCAAGGAGCTCGAGACCTCTCTGTCAG
This sequence comes from Areca catechu, assembly GCA_021397845.1. NCBI lineage: Eukaryota > Viridiplantae > Streptophyta > Magnoliopsida > Arecales > Arecaceae > Areca > Areca catechu. Next base: position 16,326,527 of record CM038045.1, read on the forward strand.
AGGAGAGGATCTCGAACCAGCACCGCATCGAGGAGGACGCGGTAGAGAAAACCCCCCTCAGGGCTCAACCCTGGTCGCTGGAGCACCGGGTGGAGGAGGTCCTGAAGGAGCTGAGTGCAGCCAAGGAGAAGAGCTCCTACGTCAACGGGCTGCTAGAGGCGTCGAAGTGGGAGGCGCAGGAGGCCGTTTCGAGGTTCCGGGCCTCGGAGGAATTCGTCGCTGAGGTTCGAGAGGCTGCTGGGACTCCTTCTTGAAGGGTTCCAGGAATACCGGGAGGTAGCTCCTTCTATCCGAGCTCGATCTCAGCGGGGTAGTCCTCGGCGACAGAAGGCAGGAGCCCAGGGAGGAGCTCCGGCAGTAGCTGGTGAGGAGGCGACGTCTCCGAGCAGCCTCTCGAGCAGTCACCCGTGGACGGCACAGGTGAGAAAGTGCACCCAGCCCAGGAGGACGCTGCCGCGTCGAAGTAGCCTCCCCGACACCACTGTCCTTTTCCCCTTTTTTTCCTTGTATTTTCTTTCTTTGAGACTCCTGGTCTATCGGGACTCTTCCTGTGTACTGACATTCTGAATGCAATGAAGCCTCTTTTTCACTAGATCATTGCTTCACTCTCTTCTCTTTCTTTCCTTTTTTTTTTTTGTACCTTCCGGACTGAACTCTAGTGCCAGGCACTGGGACTAAGTTTCGTAGTGCATTCTGAGCCGAGCTCGTGGGTGGACTGAGTTCTGCCCCACCCTCCAAACTGAAGTTCGGCACCTCCGGACTGAACCCCGGGCCGGTGCTTTACCTGAGCCCTGCACGGCTTGCCAGGCTATTCTCTGGGATCGCGCGGGTGAATTTGATTCTGTCCCGCCTTCCAGACCGAAGTCCGGGACCTCCAAACTGAACCCCAAGGTCACAGGCTTTATCTGAGCCCTGCACGGCTTGCCGGGCTATTCTCCGGGATTGCGTGAGCGAATTTGATTTTGCCCGCCTTCCAGACCGAAGTCTAGGATCTCCGGACTGAACCCCGGGGCCGCAGGCTTTATTTGAGCCTTGCGCGGCTTGCCGGGCTGTTCTCCGGGATTGCGTGGGCAATTTGATTCTGCCCCACCTTCCAAACCGAAGTCCGGGACCTAGCGCCTTCGCCGGTTTTTCCTGCCATGTCCCGTTTCGCTGAACTCAGAGCTAGGTGGTTCTCTCCCTACGAGACAGAAAAAGCATTTGATGAAGAAGAGGATTTCATTGCTGAAGTTCAAGGAGCCTTATACTATTGGTAATACATCCTCAAGTTCGAGACATTCCAGGTCCGAGGGAACCCGGGATCCTCCTAGTTCCTCCAGGTATGCCCCGTGAGGGAGTAACCTCTGCCACCCTATAAGGGCCTTCCCAGTTCGGGGAGAGCTTCCCGCACTCCCGTGGCTGGGAAGCTTAGTGCGGCGGAGCACCAGATCTCTCGGGCGAAAGAACTTCGGTCGCACTCTGGAGTTGTAGTACCTGGCCACTCACTGCCTGTAGGCCGCCATTCGGACTCGAGCCTTGTCCCTTGTCTCTTTAAGGAGCTCCAAGTTTAGGAGCATCCTAGCGGGATTCTCTACTTCATCGTACTGTTCCACGTGCAGGGTGGGTAGGCTGAGTTCAATCGGGATGACCGCTTCGGCCCCGAAGACAAAGTTGAACAGGGTCTCATCGGTGGCCATCCTCGGGGTGGTGTGGTATGTCCATAGGATGCTCGGGAGCTTCTCCACCCACCTGCCCTTGGCTTGGTCCAGTCTTGTCCGAAAGCCCTGCAAGATGGTCCTATTTGTTACCTCGGCTTCTCCGTTTGTCTGTGGATGCGCCATTGAAGTGAAACGATGGTGGATGCCGAGGTTGCTGCAGAACTCCTCAAACTCCCGACAGTCCAGACATCCGTTGTCAGTTATGATGGTGTGTGGTAGGCCAAAGCGACAGATAATTGACTTCCAGAGGAACTTGGCGACGTTTGCTTCCGTGATTCGGGCTAGGGGTTCGGCCTCAACCCACTTTGTGAAGTAGTCGATGGCCATGATCAAGAATTTCTGCAGCCCGGATGCCGGGGGAAAAGGTCCTAGAATGGCCATGAGGCGAAGAGCTGAGAGAGTGGAGCGGCGGGCTGACGCTTGCACCACGGCATGCCGCTGACATCGGTTACACCTCTTCACAGATTCCGCTGCATCTTCCTTTATCGTCTCCCAAAAGTAACCCTGATGGAGGGCCTTGTATACCAGTGTTCTGCCCCCAACGTGATTCCCACAGATGCCCTCGTGGATCTCTTGGAGCATGAGTGCGGCCTCCGCGGTCTCAGACACTTGGAGGGGGTAGAGAAAGACCTCCGATACAGTAGTCCATCCATTAAGACAATCGCGTGGCCTTCCTTTTGATGAGGCGAGCCGCTACGCGATCCTCCGGCAAGGTGCTGCTGGTAATGTACTCGACATACTTGTCTATCCAGCTGGGCTCTGGTTGGACTGCTAGACTTCTACGGGCATCTCGTAGCTCGAGGCCTTGAGATGCTCGACATAGGTGCGGTGCCCCACAACGAGTCCGCAGGGTTTCCATCGAAAGAGAGCGTCCGCGTGAGCATTTTCCCCCTCAGGTATATGGGAGATGTTGAAGCGCCGAATCCTACCGCGCTCGTTCTCACGAGCTCCAAGTATTTTGCCATTTGGGGGTCCCGCACGCCGTACTCCCCAGAGATCTGCCCGGCCACCAGCTATGAATCAGTGAAGGCCTTGAGGTTGGCCACGCCCAACTCGCGGGACACTCTCAACCCCGCGAGGACTTCATACTCCGCTTGATTATTAGTTGCGGTGAACTGGAATCGGAGTGCACATTCGGAGAAGACCCCCTCGCCGTTGGCGAGGATGAGATAAGCTCCACTCCCGCTGGAGTTCGAGGCCCCGTCTACATGAAGGATCCAAATGTCCTCCCCGGGTCCTGGTTCCGGCTGTCGATCCTGAGGGCTCTCCTCCGTCCCCTTGCCCAGGCCTGCACACTCGACCAAGGAGTCAGCAAGTACCTGTGCCTTCATGGCCGTCCTTGGCCTGTAAGTGATGTCAACTCGCTAAGCTTGAGTGCCCATTTTGCCAATCGCCCGGACGTGTCAGGTCGGCTAAATATCGCTTTCAGTGGCTGATCCGTCAGGACAGTAATGTGGTGCGCTTGGAAATAAGGCCTGAGATGCTGGGCGGACACAATTAGTGCAAAAATGAATTTCTCAGACCGGGAATACCTGAGCTCCGCATCATAGAGGAGTTTGCTTATGTAATACACGGCCCTTTGCATTCCCTGGTCGTCAGTCCGAACCAGGACCGAACTGACGACCTCCGGGGTGACCGCTAGGTACAGGAGGAGCTCCTCTCCTCCTTCGGGCCTGGAGAGCAGTGGCGGGGATGCAAGTATCTTCTTCAGCCGTCAAACGCACCCTGGCACTCCTCGATCCAGGTGAAGTCATTCATCTTCCTCAGCACTTAAAGAAAGGCCGGTAGCGGTCGGCAAACCTCAAGATAAATCGACTCAGGGCTGCTATCCAGCCGTGAGTCCTCTGCACTTGCTTCTGGAGGTGGGTTACTCAATGTCAAAGATAGCATGGACCTTCTCCGGTTGGCTTCTATCCCTTTTTGGTTACCATGACCCCAAGAACTTCCCGGCGGACATGCCGAAGGTGCACTTCGCCGGGTTCAACTTCATCTGGTGAAGCCGGAGGTTACCGAAGGTCTCCGCCAGGTCACCGACATGGTCCGAAAGGGCTTGCTCATTACCAGCATATCGTCCACGTACACCTGCATGTTGCGGCCGATCTAGTCTTTGAAGACTTTGTTGACCAGCCGCTGGTACGTGGCCCCGGTGTTTTTGAGGCCGAATGGCATCATCTTGTACCAGTAGTTCCGCGGTCGGTGACAAAAGTATGTGCTCCTCATCCTCCGGGTGCATTCGGATCTGGTTGTACCCGGAGAAGGCATCCATGAAAGAGATAGGCGATGCCCTGAGGTGTGTCCACAAGCTGGTCAATCTTTGGAAGAGGGAAACTGTCCTTCGGGCAAGCTCGGTTGAAATCGGTGTAGTCCACGCAGATCCTCCACTTGCCACTACTCTTCTTCACCATGACCACGTTCGCCAGCCAACTGGGATATTGTACTTCTCGCACAAAGCCGGCGGCGAGGAGTTTCTCCACTTCTTCATTGATGGCCTTCTGCCTTTCTGCAGTGAAACTCCTCTTCTTCTGGCGGACAGGATGACACCTTGGGTCAACATTCAACTTGTGGGTGATGACTTCCGAGGGGATACCCAGCATGTTGGCTGCGGACCAGGCGAACACATCAGCGTTCGCGTGGAGGAAGTCCAACAGACGGATCCGTTCTTCCTCCGGGAGCTGGCTCCTACGTGCACAGTCTTCTTCTGGTGTCCGATCGAGAGGATACGTCAACAGGTGTTCCACGGGTCCTCCCCTGGGGTCCTTCTCCCTTAGGTCGAGATCATTGACGTCGGGGCCGAGCTCAGCACCCCGGGCACCCGGGACCGTCTGCAGGTAATGCTGGACGGGCTGGGCCGTCCCCCTCATCACCCTAGTCCCAGAGGTGGTAGGGAACTGCACCAGCAATCTCTTGGTGAAAATAACAGTGTCCAGCTGGTTAAGCCCAGGACGGCCAAGGATGGCATTATAAGGTGAGGGGAGCTTGACAACAGTAAACGTCATCATGACTGTAGTCTGTCGAGGTGGGGATCTGACAGTGACAGGGAGGGTGATCTCTCCTTCGACCCCCACCGAATTCCCAGTGAAGCCCACAAGAGGGGTGTGCACCAGCCTTAATTGATCATGAGACAGGTTCATTCGAGAAAAGCATCATAAAAAAGCACTTTAGTAGAGCTCCCACTATCTACCATAATGCGATGTACAGGATGCTTCGCGATGGTCATCTCGACCACCACTACATCAATATTTATATTTTTGTTTTCATTCCCCTTTTCAAAGGGGGGTACATCCTCCGGGTCTCCCGCCTCCCGGGTTCTTTTCGTCGCACGCCCGATCCCCCAGGAATCATGCCCACCGGCTTCTCCGTTGGGCGGTTATCAATGGCATGGACAGGGGGAAGGGCTGCGAGCGGCTGTCCCTCCGCCGGGGCTTCGTTCCTCACGAACTTCCTGAGGTAGCCCCTCTTGATCAGCTCCTCAATTTTCCATTTCAAATTGTGGCACTCCTCCGTGTCGTGGCCGTGCTAGCGGTGAAACTGGTAGTATTTGGTCTTGTCGCGAATGCTCCTTGGATTCTGAGGTGGAGGTCGGCGAAGATAGTATTCACCCTCAATCTCCATGAGGATCTTCATCCTGGGAGCAAGGAGAGGGGTGAAATTTTGTTCTGGGATAGCACTGCCCTTCGACTTCGGGCCTGGACGAAGATCAGCGGGTGGTCCAAGCCTCCGGGTCCCGGGGGCATCTCTCGGGGCAGGCTTCTTCGAGGGCTTCCCGTCCAGCTCTCGCCTGGTGCGATCGGCCTCCTCCACTCGGATGTACTTGTGGACACGGAGGAGGAGTTCGGAGTACGTCCTGGGGGGCTTCTTATCCATGGAATAGGTCAGGCGGGAGGTCTTGAGCCCGTGCTTCAATGCCAGCATGGAGATGAGCTCGTCCAGACTGTAGATTTCTAGGGCAGCGGTCTTGAAGTGGTAAATAGTCCCGCAGCAGCTCCTGGTCCTACTGGCGGATAGAGAAGAGGCTGTCCACCTCTCTTGGCACCTTCCAGCAAGCGTCGAAGTGTGCCACGAATTTTCCTTCCAGTTGATGGAAGGAGCAAATAGATTCAAGCTCGAGGCAGGTGAACCAAACTCGAGCGGCCTTCCGGGGATGGCAGGGAAGGCAATGCATAAGAGAGCGTCCGTGGCTCCCTGGACCCTCATGAGAGCCTTGTAGCTCTCCAAATGATCCAAGATGTCGGTGGTCCCATCATAGGGATCCACTTGTGGCATGCGGAACCGACTCGGAATTGGCTCCTCTTGGATTTCTCGGGAGAAGGGTGGTCGGGCATCATAGCCTGCTGGGTCTGCTGGGGAGTTCTGCATGTCGGCAAAGCGGCGAGCGAACTGTGCCAGCTTGCGCTCGTGCTCTTCCAGGCGCCTCTTAGCCTGGCGCCTGATGGCCTCGTCGATGGAATCTTCCACTGAAACCGCTGGCGAAGGGGGTCCCGATCGGTCTCGGCAGGGGACCTTGCCCCGATGTCGCCTGCTGCGCCGCACCGTCTCAGCATCATTGGCCGGGGATCGACTCTCGTGATCCGCCGAACCGGAGTAGTTCCTCTTTACGGGAGTTTTGTGGCTCTCGTGGGAGTTGGAGACTACCCGCAGATGAGAGGATCTGCCTTGGATGGAGCGCAGGTTTCCGCGGGGCCCAACGGCCCGAGTGCGGGGGTCCCTGGCTGGGGTGAGTGGCCAGGGAGCGCTGCTGGTGCTGTAGCTGCCGCACTGCTATGGTCAGGATTTGCAGCTGCTGGATGATAGCTGCAGAAGGTCTGTCCACCGGGGACGGCTGTGGAGGAAGAGGATGTGGAGCAGGAAGCTCCCTCTCGGCTAACGCGGCCCTTGAGTGGAAGGAACTTTCCCTACTCGGCTGGTGGACGCTTCGCGTCCACGTGTCATCACCATGGTCGGAGCGTGCTTTTTTCCCGCGAAGAGCTTGCTCGCACTGGGATTGCTGTCCTGCTCCCCTTCCTGGCACACCAATCTATTGCCGATCTCACCACGATGGCCTGTAGCTTCAGAGCTGGCACCGGTCTCGGACTGTCTCACCTCGAGATCTCCAAGCTTTCGATCCTGCAAAACAGGGTCAGAGACCCTGGCCGGGGGTTCCGGTGAAGGCACTCCGACGATCAAGTTAGAGAGCGGCGAGATGGAACAGATCCCCTAAGGCGGGTTCCCCAAGGACTTCCGTGCTTAGAGGAGATGTTAACAAAAGAAAGTGCGTGAAAGAGTGGAGTTGAGGCTCAGCTCCTTGTGCTGAGTCCACCGAGCTCGCGCCTGAGGACTCCTTAAGGACCCTCACGGATCCCTCTCTCGGTGTCCTTTGTTCTCCTTTTTCCACTTACCTCGCTGCCCGCTTTTACCATCCCTTTTATACCATCATGTTGCCTCCAGCTCCCCCCTTCCCCTCGGGGGGCTCCCTCCCGCTTCTCGCCTTTCTCCCCCCCCCTTTTCCTTTCCTCTATGGGCCTGGGAACCCTGTGGCCCCATCGCCTTGCTTGCCGTGCTTAACGAGAAAAAGGGGGGGGCGGAAGGATACTGGCGAGGCTTTGGGCCGAGCGCGGGCGCTCTCCTTCCGAGGCATTGACGATGAGCGCCCCGTCATTTCGGGCTCTTGCCCGCAAGGATTTCGCTTCTTGGTTGCGGGGCCCATCCGACCGATGTAAACGAGGTTTCGCGCGTCAATGCAGACCGTACTGGCGCCCCTTACGAGGCATGGCACGCACTACCCGAGTGGTGACTTTGAAACCTGCGTCCCCACTTCCCGGAGGCCTCGTTGAGCAGGGCCGGCCCCGGTCGAGGTGGACCCGTCAGGGGGCGCCACTTGGCGGAGGAGCGGGGAAAGGCTTGATTTGACCTCGGCGGAGGTGGACCCATCTCCGGGTGCCACCTGGCGAGGGAGCAAGGGGCCGCTAAACTTCGGCCGAGGTGGACCCCTCCCGGTGGACACCTGGCGGAGCGGCAGAGATTGCTCGACTTCGACCAAGGTGGACCCGTCTCCGGCGCCACCTGGTGAAGAGCAGGAGTGCCCAGCTCGACCTCGACGGAGGTGGACCCATTTCTGGGTGCCACCTGGCGAGGGAGCGAGAGGCCGCCAGCTTCGACCGAGGTGGACCCCTCCAGGGTGGACACCTGGCGGAGCGGCATAGAAATGCTCGACTTCGACCGAGGTGGACCCGCTTTGGGTGCCACTTGGCGAAGAAGCAGAGGGCCCCCCGCCGCCTTGACGGAGATGGACCCTTTCTGGATGCCACCTGGCGAGGGAGCGAGGGGCCGCCAGCTTCGGCCGAGGTGGACCCCTCCTGGTGGACACCTGCGGAGCGGCAGAGAGTGCTCGACTTAGCCGAGGTGGACCCATCTCGGGCGCAACCTGGCGAAGGAGCAGGAGGGCCCAGCTCGACCTTGATGGATGTGGACCCGTTTCTGGGTGCCACTTGGTGAGGGAGCGAGGGGGCCGCCAGCTTCGACCGAGGTGGACCCCTCCCGGGTGGACACCTGGTGGAGCGGCAGAGATGTGCTCGAGTTCGACCGAGGTGGACTCGTCTCCAGGCACCACCTGGCGAAGGAGCAGGAGGGCCCGGCTCGACCTCGATGAATGTGGACCCGTTTCTGGTGCCACCCTGGCGAGGGAGCGGGGGTTCCCAGCATCGACCGAGGTGGACCCCTCCTAGGTGGACACCTTGCAGAGCGGCAAAAGGTGCTTGACTTCGGTCGAGGTGGACCCGTCTCCGGGCGCCACCTGGCGGAGGAGCAGGAAGGCCCAGCTCGACCTCGGGGGAGGTGGACCCGTCTCCGGGTGCCACTTGGCGAGGGAGTGAGGGGCCGTTAGCTTCGGTCGAGGTGGACCCCTCCTGGGTGGACACCTGGCGGAGCGGCAGAGAGGTTCTCGACTTCGACCGAGGTGGACCCATCTCCGGGCGCCATCTAGCGAAGGAGTAGGAGGGCACGGCTCGACCTCGACGGAGGTGGACCCGTTTCTGGGTGCCACCTGGCGAGGGAGCGAGGGGCTGCCAGCTTCGGCCGAGGTTGACCCCTCCTGGGTGGACACCCTGCGGAGTGGCAGAGAGGTGCTCGACTTCGACCGAGGTGGACCCGTCTCCGGGCGCCACCTGGCGAAGGAGCAGGAGGGACCGGCTCACCTCGGCGGAGGTGGACCCATCTCCGGGTGCCACCTGGCGAGGGAGGCAAGGGCCGCCGCCATCTTCGGCCGAGTGGACCCCTTCTAGGTGGACACCTGGCGGAGCCAGACAGGTGCTCGACTTCGGCCGAGGTGGACCCGTCTCCGGGCACCACCTAGTGAAGGAGCAGGAGGGCCCGGCTCGACCTCGACGGAGATGGACCTGTCTCCGGGTGCCGCCTGGCGAGGGAGCAAGGGGCTGCTAGCTTCGGCCGAGGTGGACCCCTCCTGGGTGGACACCTAGCAGAGCGGCAGAGAGGTGCTCGACTTCGACCGAGGTGGACCATCTCCGGGCGCCACCAAGCGAAGGAGCAAGAGCACTTTTCTTCTTCGAACGGGGGACCCCTCCTCTCTCTCTCTTTTTAAAAAAAAATCCACGTGGTACTGACCACGTCCGGTGGGACCTGAAACGCGCCCACGTCAGCGTATAGCCATATCAGTCACCAATAGTCGTGGGTAGCCAATTCGGTCGAGCCATAAAAACAGGGGGGGTTTGGGAGAAGAAAGAAGGAAAAGAGAAAAGAAAAGGAAAGAAAAAAAAGCAGGAAGGATAAAAAAAAGAACAAAAAGGAAAAAAGAAAAGAATGGAAAAAGAAAAGAAAAGAAAGGAAAAAAGAGAGATACCTACTGAAAGTTGAGTCGTCGTTGTGGTTTTTCTCGGTTGCTAGAGCTTTTATTGGTGGCTCACCTGAGGCTCTCCCCATCATCATGAAGAGAAAGAGGAGAGAGAAGAGAAGTGAAAAGATGAGGAGAGAGAAAGAAAAAGAAAAAAATTAAATAATAACAGTATTATAGGAGAGAGGATCGAAAAGTCTTCTTTTTTAAATTCATGCAGTTAGGGTTTAAGAAGGAATCGTAAAAGAATTTTTGAATAAAATTATTAATTATTGTAGGGGATTGGCCTTCTAAGCAGGAAGGTTTTAGATGAGCTTCGGTACAGTTTGGTACCGGTGCTTTTTGGATTAGCTCTTGAAGGTAAGGATTCTGAACTTGATTACCAGCTGTATATAATATATATATTATATTATATGATATGATTTGATCCATGCACATGAGCATTGATATGCATGATTTATTTTATATGGTATAGTTTGATTTGGCATGACGAACATTATGATTGTTGTGGTTATTAGTATATTCATGTATACTATCTTGTTATCAAGTAAAAGTACTTTTGATGGTTTGGACCATGATGCTGGTCATTGAAATTTTGAGATTTCATGGTTGACATCATGATATGGACCAATAAAGTGATAACCAGAGAATGAGGTAATTGGACTAGCTATGCTACAGGTCGTGGTTATTGAGACTGCCAGTCATAGGCTGAAGTGTGACAATGAGATACCAGTCAGGTCTGAAATGTGACAATGAGATTGCCCGTCACAGCTGAAGTATGATAATGAGCTTACCAGTCACAGGCTGAAGTATGACCGTAGTTAGTCTAGAACCCTAAAGAAGAAGGAAAATTAATGGAAACACTAAAAAAAGAAATATGATACTAAATTGTCAATCATGGACTGAAGCATGATCGTGGTTTAGTCTAGACCCTAAAAAGAAAGGAACTAATGGAAATACTAAAAAAAGAAACATAATGTTATCCAAGGTTTTGCTATTCTTGACATTTGAGTTATTTTAGTTGCATGATCGATAAACTATTATTTTCTAGTTATTTTCAATTATACTATTATTAGTATGATTGTTTGTGACTTTACTAGGCTGTAAAGCTCATAATCCCTATTTTCATCCTTCTCAGAGTTGTGTGCAGATATCGAGCTTAGTAGTGGATTGGATTCGTTGTGAAGTAAACATAGCAAGAATCGGGCTGGGCGTGAGATCAAATACCAAATTGTAGATTTTTAGTTAGACTTGTTCATTATTTCGGTTGCTAATATTTATATAATAAATCGATGGACCATTTAGTTATTTTGACTTGATAAAAGAATTATTTACTTATATTTATATTTTTAGATAATGTTGGTATAATGGCTGTGATTTTTGAATGAAGTAAATTTTATGTACCTAGGCCTCATGATCTCTAGAATAAATCTAGGTTGTACAGCCAGTCACGTACGATTCCGGTGCTAGATTCGGATGTGACAGAGTGATATCAGAGCTTAGATTATGATCATTTGGATGGTGATACAAGTGGTAAAATAATATAATATGATGGTTATTAGGATGGTGACAGAGTGGTATTAGGATGAGACAGAGAGGTAAGGATATCTGGACATGATCACCAGTTTTATACATTTATGACATGATTTGATCCGAGCACATGAGTATTGGCATGCATGGTTGTTTTTTGCATGGTATATCTTGACTCTTGTGATAGATAGATGATAGAAGTTATTATTATTTATGTTCATGGATACCATTTTAACGAGTAAAGTTCTTTGGATGGTTAGAGATATGATTATTGAAAAACTGTAAATGACATTATTTGACTACATAAAATGAGTTAAAAAAGTATTAATTAAGAGAATACGGTATTTGGACTAGCATAACCATGAGATCATGGTTATACAGCCTGAGCCATGGGCTTTGTGCATGGAATATCTGGCCACGGGCGGATAATATATGGATAGCTTGAGCCATGGACTTTGTATGTGAAAAGCCACCACGGTCTGATAGTTGTGGGACACCTAAGCACAGGCTTAGTACATGGGCTATCTGGCCATGGCAAATAGTACATGGTTGATTATGCGTTGCCAGTCATGGGCTAAAGCATGACCGTGGTTAGTCCAAAACCTAAACAAAGGATGATTAAATTAAACAGGAAACATGATTTTACAAAAAATTTGTTATACTTAACATTTGAATTGTTTTTGGTTGTGTGATTTGATAAACTGTTGTTTTCCAGTTATTTTTAAGTTATACTATTATTGGTGCGACTGTTTAGACCTTACTGGGCTGTAAGCTCACACCCCCTACTTCTTCCTTCTCAGAGTTGTGTAGGATATTCGAGATGGATAGTGGATTGGATTTCGTGGGTGTAATGATGCATAGCAAGAATCTGGCTGGGTGTGAGACTAAATATCAATATTTAGATTGTGTAGTTAGTCTTGTTTAACAAATCTATTGCTGACTATGTACTTCATGATCTTAGTATTTGATTGTAAATAGATTGTAGTTATTACTAATTTAAATATTTGGTTTATTTGAATGATTAATGAAGTGAAAGACCTGGCTACTTGCATGATCTTATAAAATAGGATTTCATTATTAGGATGATATGATTCCCATTAATAGTATTAGGTTGAAATAGATTAATCAGTAAAAGAGCCATGCGCTCGTAACTTGAGCATGCTCATTATAAACATGGCCACGATTTCTATTCATTTAGGATGATTATGACCATTAAAGTGGTCAATTAGTACTACACGATCTAAGCAATCACTCTATGCAAATGTAGCTGGTCATTGGTACTACACGATCTAAGCAATCATCCTATGCAAATGCATTACGTGGCAATCATAACTTAGCCATTAGCTAGTTATTATATGTACCACTTGTCTTGGTAATGGATATTGAACCATCTTTCAGAAATTCTTAAAAAGAATGAATCTATCATAAACAAAACATCATTAACGTATCACATTAATTACTAATCAAATAATGAGTATATATTAATTGCTAATTATCTAGCATAAGTAACTTTTCATCTTATCATGATTGATGTATCGCATTACTACTAATTAAGCACTATGGTATCATATTAATTGCTAATTGTTGTGACCCAGTCACTCGACTCATTATGATAATGAGGTGCTATTCAAGCAACTAACTACTTTCGGATACAACAACTATTTCGGTTACACTACTTTTGGCTTCAACTACTTTCAGTTACAACTACTTTCGATTACAATAACTACTTTTGTTATAACAACTACTTTCGGTTACAATACTTTCAGTTATAACAACTACTTTCTGTTACAATAACCACTTTCAGTTATAGCTACACTTATAGAAAGGATAAGAGGGGACCTCCAAGGGGTAAGCAAGACTAAGACAAGCAAGCCCACACTATGCCACTTTGACTCTTCCTTCCCTTTTCCATCTCTCTTTCTTTTAACTTTCCATTCTGTTGCCTAAACCACCCCACTGACTTGAGCGTCGGAGTGTCCCTTATCGGAAATCTGGTCCGAGAACCTTTGCGGGTCACCATCCTAAAGAGCACCCAGAGCAGGATCTCATCCGGTTGGAAGAGCGAGTGGGATTGCTCGATGCCATCGAAGCCTCACACACATGTGATTTAGCATCAACAGATTGGCATGCCAAGTAGGGGCCGCTATTCCCCTCTTGGAAAGGAGAGCTTTCAAGAAATACCAGATGGTAAAAGGGTGAACCTTCTTGATGGACAGTTTTGATCTTCTACGACTGACTAGCCCTCTGAGTTTCCTTTCAAACTCTATTTTGTTTCTCATTCCCGGCCTCAACTCCTTTCTCTCTATCTCTCTATTTCTCTCCAAGAAGAAGCTCCCATGGCTCCCAATCTTGAAGAGGCACCTCTAGAGATGGTTCCCGAAGCCAAAATCTTGGCCCATCAGGCCTTCATGTCCGGACCGAGTTTCTTGAGGCTCTTGCCAAGTTCTTCTACTCCTTGGCTACAATAATTCTGCTGCCAAACTGGAATCACGCTCCGATGCTTGGCTCAAATCACCCCCTTCGATGCAGCTCCTACTCCAGACCATCACCGGCCAGTGGAACGCCTGCATTGCTACCATCAACAATCTACATCCAGGAACATGGAGAATTGCCATCTTCCATATCCAGGGGGAGCACCTCATGGAGTTGCTGGGGTCGAAGGGCCCCATACTATGGACAAGCAATGTGCTGAGGAGCATTTGTTCATTGAATATGGGAGATCGTTTGATCCGTAACCTCGTGCTCAAGATGAAGTCGCGGAAGCGGCCTCCCTTCTGGGTGCAAACAGATGTCTTCTTAAAGGTCGATATCTTCTGAATAGCTGATATCTTCTTAATGACCGATATCTTCTTAAGACCGATATCTTCTTAAAGGTCGATGTCTTCTTAATGGCCGATATCTTCTTAAAGGCTGATGGCTGATGTCTTCTTAAAGGTCGATGTTTTCTTAAAAGTCGATGTCTTCTTAATGGCCAATGCCTTTTTAAAAGCCGATGTCTTCTTAATGGCCAATGTCTTTTTAAAGGTTAATGTCTTCTTAAAGATCGATGTCTTCTCAAGGTCGATGTCTTCTCAAAGATCGATGTCTTCTTAATGGTCGATGTCTTCTTAAAGATCGAGGCCTTCTCAAAAGCCATATCTTCTTAAGCCCAAGAGGTGCAAGGCCATCTACGTGCAAGGCCGTCAATGCCAAGAGGCACAAGGCCATCACGGCAAGGCCGATCAATGCCCAAGAGGCACAAGGCCATCTACGTGCAAGGCCGATCAATGTCCAAGAGGTGCAAGGACGATCAAGGTGCAAGGCCATATACGTGCAAGGACGATCAATGTCCAAAAAGTACAAGGCCATCTACGTCAAGGTCGATCAATGCCCAAAAGGTATAAGGCCATCTACGTGCAAGGCCAATCAACATCCAAGAGGTATAAGGCCGGTCAATGTGCAAGGCCGATCAACACCCAAGAGGTGCAAGGCCGATCAACATGCAAGGCCATCTACGTGCAAGGCCGATCAATCCCCAAGGCTGATCCATCCATTGAAGCCTACCAGATCCCTTGAGATCTAAAAGGCGGGCCTGACCAACCTACCTTATTATCAATAAAGGCAATGGATGGCCTAATCGGCCTACCCTAATAGTAAATCCGATGACGTGCCGAGGCGGGCCTGACCAGCATACCTTATGTTGGGTTCGGTGACCAGTGCGGAAGTGTGGATTTCAAAAACTTTATGAAATCAGGTCCGAACCCTAATCCCAAAATCTCCTTATTAGAAATTAAAGCTTATGACTACATGCATGTCCAAATTTAAACACAGTTTAGATACTAACCTCAGATCGCTATATCCAATCTGATGTAGAAATAAACTCCAAATGGAGTAACCTTTTGAACACACCAGGCGTCCACTTGTCCGCCCTCCGATGGTGATCCACACGGGCAGATGATCAAGACAGTGACTCCTCAATTGGGTTCCTTCCAATCAAGTTCTACCCCAAGAACTTGATATATGGGCTATTGGCTAGGACACCTCTAGCCAAACAGGGACTAAAACTTTCTCTCTTACCCTTCTCCTAGTTTTGGCAGTTCTGGCCCCTTAAGACACTCTTGTCTTAAGAATAAGCCCTTGTCCTAAAATGAGACAAAGCTTGTCTTGGAGGGAGAAGAAGATTAAGACAAAGTTGTCTTAATGTAAGAAAGAAGAAAAGAGGCGCCTTCTTCCTTTACCGTCGGAGAGTTCTCTCTCTGACTCTCCTTCTGTTCTGAGATTCGACAGAGCCTAGGCTCTGTAAAGGAATCAAAGAAGAAAGAGAGGGGGGGAAACAGTCTTCTGGAGAGGGAGAAGGAAAGAGAAGCAAGGCTTCGCCGTAGAAAATCTGGAATGGATTTTTACGGTGAAGCCTTCTTCTTAAATAGGCGACAGAGAGGCGCCTTCTCCTTCTGAAAAATCCTCTCACGTCCCTCTCTCCCTTCTCACGTCTTCTCTCTTAAATCTCACGGCCTTGGGATTAATCTCATGGCCTTTGAGATGGGAAGACGCGAAGAAAGATCGTGAAAAACACAGAAGGGCGCGCGCAGAAAGAAGAGTCGCGCCCCTTCGGTGGTTTTTCTCTTCTTTTCCACGGTATTTTTCTTTCTTTTTGGAGAGTCCACGCCTAGGTGGACTCTCTTCCACGCCTTTTCAAAAAATCACCGGTGTTTTATTCTTTCTTTTCACGCAAAGACGCGTCTTGGAAGAGTCCACGCGCGTGTGGACTCTTCTCCTTGCGCGCGCGCGTGGGAAGAGAGGGGGAGGGGTTTTAGGCGACGTGGGAAAGGGGTTTAGCCTCTTAGGTTAGCCCAATTGCTAGCCTATTGTTAGCCCAACGTTTAAATCTTCAATTAGATTTAAACCGGAATGAATTTGGATCTAAAAAAGACCAAATCGGAACCCTAACTCGAATCCGATTCAAGTAGAAGTCATGGTTTGCAACACATGCTAGTGTGTTCATCTGCAAACGAGATTTAATTCCAAATTAAATCCTTGATTATCTGTCCTAAGTGTGTGACCCATTGGGTTCCATACTTAGCCAGCAGTGGGTCCGAGTGCAAGTTGACCTAATCTGAACAGAACTCATTCTAATCGATTTAGGTCAAATCGAGCTAACTCGAGTCAGTCAATTAGGACTCCTCCTAATCAGTGATCCAATTAAAACATTTAATTTGATCAACCCACAAGACAAGATTGACGTCTAGCAACGTGTCATGTCTACCCGGAAGATATGGAAATTCTGGTGTAATTCCAAAACTACCCTTCAGTGGAAAGTTCCCGTACAATTCGATCCTTCAATCATCTTGCATCCCGAATATAACTATGGATATGGAATCATGTCAAATCCAGTTTATACTCATTCCCAGCTCAGTCATACACTAATGATTCAATTAATTCGATATTAGAAATCATTTCTAATATCTGTACTTTGATCAAAGATTTCCTGAATCATCATCTGACCTAATTTGGCTGGATGCAATCTCCTCCTACTAGGAGTGATCAATTCCTTGTTGACCTACTCATTACCTTCATATACAATTCACCATACCCAGCATCAACCTCGTGCATGACCCAGTGTCATGATTGAGATTGAACCAAAGCATGGGCTCATGTACATAAGGTATTATGGCAGTCTCAGGTCATAGGACTACTTGTACAACTCCCACTATGTGAAACATCTATTGACATGCAGCTAAGGCTCCATTAGATGTTCTCAAACTGGATCTATTCAGTGGACTCATTCACTAATGAGCACCCACATCCTTGTATTAGTGTCCTACACAAATGACTGTGAGAGCAGTCACCCTTTTCAGCATACATAGGATGTGCCAGTCTTACCGGAAACCCTGATCCCCAACTCAGGGTTCCTATGACTAGGAATATTCTAGATTAGGGTTTTAAGGCCTTAGATCTCACTGGTATGATCTCATCATAGCCCTACAACCATAGCCCTAATCTATGGGGTTCATCATATAATGACACAGCGAATGATAAAAAATTATTGCCTTTATTAATTTGTCAATTTACAATGGTCTGGGAGATACAGATATTGGCTTATAGGGCATAATCCTTTCACCTTATTACCAATAAAGGCACAGGGATGGCCTAATCAGCCTACTCTAACGGTAAATTTGACGACGTGCCAAGATGGGTCTGACCAGCCTACTTTATGATTAACAAAAAGTACAAAGACAGACCTAATTAGCCAATCGACAAAGTGCAAAGGCTATTATTTTTATGACAATATCAATATCGAAGAGATAAAATTACTTCCTTTGCCAAAAAAGGAATCAAAGCCAAAGCATTTCAATGATAGCATTTTTTCGAGCATGGAAGTGGGGGACAATGTTGTGACCTAGTCACTCAACCTCATTATGATAACGAAGGTGGCTATTCAAGCAACTAACTACTTTCGGTTACAATAACTACTTTCGGTTACAATTACTTTCGGTTACAACTACTTTCGGTTACAACAACTACTTTCAGTTATAACAACTACTTTCAGTTACAATAACTACTTTTGGTTACAACTACTTTTGGTTACAACTATTTTTGGTTACAACAACTACTTTCGGTTATAATAACCACTTTTGGCTATAGCTACACCTATAAAAAGGATAAGAGGGGACCTCCAAGGGGTAAGCAAGTCTAAGGCATGCAATCCCACACTATGCCACTTTGACTCTTCCTTCCCTTTTTTCATCTCTCTTTCTTTTAACTCTCCATTCTATTACCTAGACCACCCCACTGATTTGAGCATTGAAGTGTCCCTCGCAGGAAATCTGGTATGGGGATCTTATGCAGGTCTCCATCCGAGAAGAGCACCCAGGAGCAGGATCTCATTCGGTTGGAAGAGCGAGTGCGATTGCCCGACGCCGTCGAAGCCTCAGCCATAGGTGATTTAACATCAACCCTAATTAATCACTGTTTGCGATTGGATGGAAAGGCTTTATTTATAATAAACTTTTTCTACCTAAGATTTCTTCTTCTATATAAGGTAAAGGAAGATTCTCAGGTAAGTTTTTTAATTCACTTTCTCCCTTAAAAAACTTTAATATTTCTTCAAGTTTTCAATTATTTATTATTTTTTTTGATAAGATGGATGTTTCATACAAAATAAAAAGATCTACTAAAATGGTATGCAACAAAAGAGGTGATCCAGTCAGCAACACTATTCATCTCATGATAAATATACCTGATATCATAAGCATCACATCTTAGTAGGAAGTAACGGTTATCGTATACTAGGGGGTGAGTGACCATACCACAGTCAGGGTGCTCTTGTAACCAGGCTACAACCGTAGTAGAGTTCCCCTCCACAATCAAATGGTTAATCCAAAGAGTTAATTTTGCAAAATAGTTCCCCTTCCAAGCCACCCTTAGCTCAGCCCTATTTCTACCCGCCGCAATAGGCCGAGAGTTAGGACCATGGATGACAAATCCTGCTTGTATTGTTTTCTTAGAAAATGACCAACTTAATTATTAGAGGATCCTCTATCGGGTTCTTTTTAGAAAATGAACTTTCTTTTCTAAATTCAAATTGACTAAGAGTTTGCAATCCTCGGCCCTAGCTCCAATAAGACCACCAACAACTTCTGATATACCTTAAAGTGGGCTATCTAGCATGGCACCGATAATTCCATAATAGTTTGACATGTGTCCTTGATAGAGGATGATGGAGTGATTACCCAACATCCACCAATTGATCTTTTATGATTACACTTGAAGAGTTCCAGAGCCTTCTGCCTACAAGGCAACAAGCTATTCAACCATCTGCTCCACCAAGTGAGAGAGTTGTCTACTCCACCAAATGGCCTAACTGTCCACTCCTCTGCTATGCGAGATTTGAAATTTCAATAATCTTGAGATGTACTTACTATTATTTTCTAACAAACGAAGCATGTTCCTGAAGGTGACAAATACCCACCTTCGAGGATAAAACCTTTTCCTGGAGTCTCCAAGTAATAGACAACTATCTTGCATGCCTATTCTTAAGGATGGACTCCATACGTATTAGAATCCAACTCCTATGCTCTGAGTCATTTTTCTATTTTCTATTCACTTGTTTGTCTTCGCTACTGGCCTTCTACCACTCATACTCTTCATTTTCTCTTCATCCATCACTTACCTATTTTATTTACTTTCTCAGGATACTAACTTAGGTATTGGAGGGTTTATGGTTAGAAAACCTACAAGCAAGAAAACTTTCCTGTTTTTAGTGGTTTTGTAGGACTAGTCAAAGTGATCGATTTAGGATCTGGCATTAATGCAAGGTTCCAACCAACTCATTTATGACCACCACCATCTTCCAGCTTCAACTCAGCTCCACTTTCCGGTGGCAATAGTTTCGATCTCTATCTTCAGGTTTAATAATTTGGAGCTCCACTTATCTCACCATTTTACTTCGATAGTACGAACCTCATTTTCATGGCTTGAATTCTAGCGATAATGGTTTTTTTATCGCCAAGGCGGTAACTCGATTGGTAGAAGCCTTGCCTCACTACCAACCGATCGTTGATTCGAGGCATGATCTCATTGGTGACTTGATTAAATCCAGGAATTTTTCTGGGCCTACGACAGTTGGTATGACTAAGAGGTCAGGGTCTCCCTCTTTGTTCCCGTTCTACAAGCCGATTATAGTTAGTGTAAGAGATCAGGGTCTCCCTCTTTGTCTCAATTCTACTAGCTGGCTTCTTCGTGGTGTCAGGTTGACCTACTTATCTTTATGGATGGCGAAAGACTACGAAAATCTAAGCATCTTGAATTAAACATTACCTAGCAGGATGGGAACCTACGGGAGTAGCTACACTGGGATTTATCATCCCATCCCTTTTACTTACCAAAAAAAAGTTTTATAATTTTATTTTATTATCATAATCCGTATTACTTTCTTTCGTAATTATTAATTGTCTCACTTTTCCAAGTGAGAAAAAATATTTAAAAAGAATTTTTTTTAATCTTTTTTGTTTTGGATATCCTTGAAATATCAACAAACAGCCAGTGGATTTTATTATATTTTATTAAAAAAAATTATCATGGAAAGCACTAAGCAATTCCGTTGCCTTAATACAATGCAGACCTTCTTGTAGGCTTAAGGCCTGGTTAGAAAAGGAACATAGAAGAGAAAATAAAAGAACGAAAAAGAAAGTTAATCTTTTTTCTTGGTTAAAAATTTTTTTTAAGGAAGAAAAAGGAAAGAAAACGAGAAAAAGGGAGGAAAAATAAATCCTCCAAAATCTATAATTTTTTTTTTAAATTAAAAAAAATTGAAGAAAAAGAATCGAGAATAAGTAAGATTTTTTATAATCTCTACCTCATCTCTCTAAAAGTTAAAAAGAAAAAAAAAATGGTATCATCTCATTTCATTTCTTTTTTTTTTTTTTTCTTTCTATTTTTAACGAAAAAGTAACAAATTTAATTTTTTTTTATAAACTTTTAATTTAAAAAATATATAATTATTTATCCTTTCTCAAAATCCCGACGAGGCCCTTATTCTTTCTCAAAAGTTTAAAGAAGTCGTAGGAATATGTATGGTTGTAAAACTTGTACATTACCTTCAGAAACGCTGTTTGAGCAGGTGGAATGTGTTCGAACATGTTCCCAGCGATAGCTTCGACCCGAGGACTTTTGGGCACAGTTGCAATCACATGAGGGAGGTCATACACCATGACGCACTTTATGCGCGGGAAGGCCTCGGCGATCGCCCTCGCCGACGTCCCGTCGGCTCCACCGACATCCACGAGAGACGACACTCCCTCGAACGCGTCCTTGCAGCGGGCGACCACCGCCTTCATGGTGAGGCGAGTGTCGCTGGCCAGCAGCTCGTTGAAGAAGCGGATCAAAGCGGGGTCATCGCCGATATTCTCGAACACCAGCTTGCCGGTACTCATCTCCAAGGGGTTGGCGAAATGGTCCGCCTGGAACCAAGGGCCCACGAAGTCCGATAACACCATGTGCTTGGAGTCCAGGTAGCCAAGGACCCAGGTGGCGAGACTGGTGGGGCAGTCCTTGAGGAGGATTTTGGAGTTGGGGGTGAGGGAGTAGGCGTGCGCGTCCGAGCCGTTGGAGTCCTTTTGGATGGAGAAGTAGCCCATGTGGGCGAGCACGCGCATGAGACGCTGGAGGGAAGGGGATTTGGCGGGGGCGACGGGGAGGAAGGAGGCGAGCTCAGTGATGGTAAGGGGCCGACCATGGGCGTGGATGGCGTCGGGGATGCCCAGTTGGACTGCGCACTTGAGGCACATGGAGCCGAAGTAGGCGAGAGCGTGGTGGAAGACGTGGGCGTGGGCTTGCAAAAGCTCGTCGGCGGTGGCTTCTAATGCCATTTTTAGCAATTCACGGTCTCTTCACTTTCTTCACGCTGTGCAGGTATGTTTTCCTAATCCTATGGTTCAAATCATCTACTTGATTATGCTTTAAAAAACACAAAAATGCATACGTATTCCATGACATCTCCTTGCTGATGTACTAATGCATCATTCCAAGCTGGACAAGAGAGGTCGGATCCAAAGTAGTTGTCTGGCTAAAACCCCTTGTCGGTGCTGAAGTTGACCCGCAAAAAAAGTTTTGAACCTGTTCCCCCGACGACAACCCTCTGATATTCAAGAAATCTCGACCCTAGAGAGCTAAAAGAAAATGGAAGCATTTATGGATAAAAGAAAAATAGCTTTCTTGGGAGACTTCCCACTCCCAGTATTTATAAGGAAAGAGTTACAGCTCCGTATGACGAGGCTATTGGCCAATTTCGCAAAGCTCACGAGGATCGTACCGGTGAAAATCATGTGAAAATCGTGCTAATGAAAATCGCATCATGCATACAGGTGCGAAATGGACTGGCAATTTTTGCAACTGAGATCGATCGAGCCTAGCTGGTACTCCTGCTTATTTTATTATCAGGTTTGGATTAGAACCAAGTTGCAAGCAAGTAAGCCAAGGTCTACAGTTTACTTCTGATAGGTCGAGGTTTCCTAAAGATCTTTGGAAAATGTCACCATAACACTTACCCCCACTCTCAAATTTGAAGAGTCGGGTGAAGAAAGTAACTCGGGCAGAGGCCTATCTCTTTCATATTTAATGCACCATGAAGCTCGGACTTTGGGCAATCTTGTACGTCCATGTGCCGACACGATGGTGATCGGATTTTCCTAATCCTTCAATTTGGATCATCGGAAGGTTGGATTTGCATGACTTCAGGCTGGCCAATTCCAAGCCACCATTTGGCATACATTGGTTTATAGTAGGTCAGGGGTCACAGGATCAAGTCTGTCCTTGATCGACTACCTCTCTATAAATAGAGCTTGTCTTGTAATTTTCACTGTTACTTTCTACTTTGACTATTGGTGGTGGTAAAGTTTCTCGGGCATTTTCATGTATTTCTTATCGACGTCCTGTTAAACCTTGGTCAAAGGTTACAACTGAGCTTTGAGATCTTCCAAGTGGTCAGGTCTTGGAGTTGCTCGACCCCTCCCCATTTTTGCCTTTTAGGGTTAGCTTCCTTCTTTTTTACTTTGAAACAAGGGAGTCTGGGTTGTTGCATTACAAGAAAATTTATTATTAGTGACAACTAATTAGCCATTACTAATAATAATTTTTTTCACCATAAAAATGATAAAAAAACTTCATCGCTAATACTATTAATGACAAAAATCAACTTTTAGTGATGACAAAGTTGTCGCTAAAAATTTCAAAAATTTTAATTTTTTTAAATTTTGAAAAAAATTATTAGCAATAAATTTTAAAGTTTTAAAGATGGTAACCACCATTGCTAAAACATTAAATTTTTATTTTTTGAAAATAATTATTCATGATGAAAATTCTTACCTGCTCGATCAGATCCAAAAAAAATTCCTTCCCCCTCTCGCCTCCCCTTCCTCTGGTGCTCCACCTTGCTGGCTGCCACTATCCCCCGCCCCTCGGTGCTCCCACACTAGCCGCCACACCACCCCACCCCCTAGTGCTCCCCTTGCTAGCACAGCCCCCCACCCCGTGGTGCTCTTCCCTACCCGTTGTCACACCCCTTCGCCCCCCTCACTGGTAGCCACACCCCCTGCTGGTGCTCCCTCCTACTGGCTGCCACACCCCCTCGCCCCCCAGGTGCTCCATGCTACCAATTCTCCCCTCCCTGGCTTCCTATGCTCCCCTTGCTGCTTTCCCCATCTCGGTGTCCTATGCCCTCTTGCCAGTTATCACTTCCCTACGTTGCTATCCCTATGCTCCCATCCTCTTAGCCCCTTCTTCACCTCGAGGGATAGCTCATGGCCACCGGAGGGATGAGTAGGAGCCGAGTCATAGGAATTAGCCACAACATCATCCCTCTGGTAGCTTGGTACTCTTCGACATCCTCATCTTAGGCTCTAACGATCCAGACATGGGGTGATACACATGTCGAAAATATCATGACTCGGGTTCTTGTCCAGTATCTTAGACCATCCAGGATGCCATCTATGATACAATCATTGAAATTTTCTAGGATCCACATCTGCACAATCAACTAGCCTCATTAACATAACCATCATAGCAGGTAGATCTATTAATAAATTTATTTACTTATTTGAGTTTTTATACTTAAAAAATTTTAATTTTATGAATAATATTTTATTTTTCTTCGTTACAGGATGTTAAGACATCCGGATCTCATCCACCAGCTTCTGTAGAGGAGCAAGAACAGGACAATGATGACAACGAGGATCTCACATGATTTATTTTTGTTTTGATGTTATGTGTTTAGTTTTTCACTTGTAAGGCTATATAAATTTATATAATTTATACTTTTTAATATAGTATAATCAGTTTTTATTTATAATTATTATTATTAATTATTAATTTACTTATAATAGAGTTTAAGAATTATTTGTTTTTAAAATTAAAAATATTTTTTAAAAATTAATCATTATTTTTAAAAAAAAAAATATTAGCAAAGGCTTTAGTATAATCAGTTTTTATTTATAATTATTATTATTAATTATTAATTTACTTATAATAAAGTTTAAGAATTATTTATTTTTACAATTAAAAATATTTTTTTAAAAATTAATCATTATTTTAAAAAATAAAAAAATTTATTAGCGAAGGCTTTAGCGATGGTAATGCCATCCCTAAAGATTTATTATCGACAAGGTGCTTTGGTCACCATTATATTTTTTAAATTTAATTATTTTATAAACAAATGAAATATTATTAGCAATAACTTTTATCATCGCTAATAACGTTCTCCACTAATTATTATTAGTGATAATTTTTTTATCGCTAATAACCATAATTAGTGATGAAGTTATTTTCACCGGACTATTAGTGATGGCAAACATTAGCAATAGTAAAACTACTAATAACGATGGCAATTAGCATGCTATCGCTTATTAACTATAGTTAGTGACGAAGTTATTTTCATCGGACTATTAGCGATGGCAAAACTACTAATACTGATGGCAACTAGCCATCGCTAATAATAAATTTTCTTATAGTATTGGCCAATAGCTTGTCTACCGGCCAAGATCCTCCTAACTCATCACCCACATCCTCCTTAGGAGATCCCGAGGTCATGGAAAGGCCAACTTTCAGCCCTTTCTGCATATGTTTGGTCCTTGGGCATGAGGACTTGAGTGTTTATAGGATTCAATACTTGATCCCTCCCAAATTTGGCTTGCAGTACCTGGGCCCTAAGGATTGGATTATCGACCCTTCTCCAGGTAGAATAGGGATGTTTGAAGAATGTCTTCGAGCAGGGCTTAGCTTGGCCCTCCTAACTTTTGTTGTAGAGATATTTAGGTATTTTTGCATTGCACCTTGTTGTGTCCAGATTGTTGTGACGCTCAAGCTTGGATCAAATTCATTGGAGATGAGTTCTACAGGTTGATCTAGCTCTTCTTCATCGCCTGATAGAAGTCTTTGTTAGCTATATTGATCTTCCAATCCTGCAAATAAATCCTCTCACCGAGAAGGTTCTGGTGGAGGGACACTCCGATGCTCAAGTCAGTCACAAAGTCCAAACTAAAATAGATTAGATCTGAGGGAAAACTAGAGCAAAGGGTGTGTAGGAGTTTCTTTGTTTTCAAAAAAATGAACCTCTCCCCTGGCCCCTTACTCACTGGTATTTATAGGCTACGATCCTAACCGAATCTAGCTAAGAAAACTGTAAACGATTAGTTTGTTAGTGGACTAGCACGTGTAGTGATCATTATCCGTTATAGTCCTCATGGTTTACCTTCTTTGACCAAGTTCTTCGGCTTCTGAGCTTGCCGTTGAATTGGTTGGACTTCAGGAGATCGAAGCCCATCTTCTTTGAAATTTTTCTCGCTTGGTCCTGATTTTCTTTCCACTTGGTGTCAGCTTAGGGCTTGCTCTTCAGCCTGAGCATATTTTTGGGCACGGGCCAACAGTTCAGAATAACTAGTTAAAAATTTCTTGTCTAAAGAGAATGTGAACCTGGAGGCTCGCAGTCCCTTCTTCATGGCTGACATTGCCACATGTTCGTTGAGATCTGGGATCTCCAACATGGCGGAATTGAATCTTGCTACATAGTCTCTTAAAGTTTCTTTTTCTTGTTACTAAATGAAGAACAAACTATCAAAGTTCCTTGGCATTCTTCTACTTGTTCTGAAGTGGGAGATGAATAACCTTTCCAACTGCCCGAAGGAATGAATGGTGCTTGGCTGGAGGCTAGAGTACCATATTCTTCTGCCTTTTTTAGAGTTGCTGGGAAAGCAAGGCAGTGAAGCACGTCCGATGCTCCTAAGATCAGCATGTGGGCTTTAAAACTATCTAGATGGTCAAGAGGATCAACCGATCCATCATACGGTTTTACTTGAAGGATTTTAAAATGGTGAGGAATCCTTTCCTTCATTATGTTCTTAGAAAAGGGAGGCAGGATGTCGTAGGTTGGAATTGCATCCTCCGTCTTCCTTTGTTTGCCGAGCCTAGCGATTTGTAGTTCTAACTTTCTAAATTTTCTCTCAAAGTTATCAGTCCTTCCAAGATCTAGAGTCTAAGCACTGCCACGGGTTGATTCACTGGAAGATGTTGAGTAAGATCGAGGGCTCTTCCCTTTGTCCCACCTCTTAACATGATGGTGAGACCAAGGGCGTTGCTTCAGGAGAGAGTGCTATCCTAAAGAGTGTTGACAAGATGAACGTCGACTTGGACCTAGGCATTTGCTTACATGGAGAGAAGATCGCCAGCTGCTCCTTGAAGCAGTGCGTCATGGTGGTCCACTTGCAACTATTTCTTGAAGATTCTAGACTGCTATAATAAGCACCTCCATTTTATTCAGAAGGATATCCAGTTGTTCTTGATCCAGATTACCAGCAGGAGCAACATCCATTCCATCCAGAATAGGATCATTCTCTTTGGAGAATGATGAACTTCTTCAACAGGAAAATTTCGCATTCTACCCTTTACCATGTTTTCCTTTAGATTCCTGAAAACTCTTTCATCGAGTTTCCCTTCTTGGCACGTCAATCTGTTGTGTCCAGATTGTTGTGACGCTTAAGCTTGGATCGAATTCATTGGAGATGAGTTCTACAAGTTGATCTAGCTATTCTTCATCGCCTGATAGAAGTCTTTATCAGCTGCATTGATCTTCCAACCCTGCAAATAAATTCTCTCACCGGGAAGGTTCCGGTGGGGGGACACTCCGATGCTCAAGTCAATCACACAGTTTAGACTAAAACAGATTAGATCTGAGGGAAAACTAGAGTAGAGGGTATGCAGGAGTTTCTTTGTTTCCAAAAAAATGAACCTCCCCTAGGCCCCTTATTCACCGATATTTATAGGCTACAATCCTAACCGAATCCAGTTAAGAAAATTGTAAATGGTTAGTTCGTTAGTGGACTAGCACGTGCAGTGATCGTTATCCATTATAGTCCTCATGGTTTACCTTCTTTGACCAATCCATCAAATTGGTCGACATAGCATTAGGGTTTATTTATTAGATCACCCTCAAACATCAGTCGATTGCATATCTAAGTCAGCATAAATAATAAACTTCTTTTGGGCATTGGTTGGCTTTGTGCCCCTTAGGCTTTGATTGGCCTTACGGCTCATTGATCGGTCTTGCACCCCTTCGACATTGATTAGCCTGGTGCCTCTTGGGCATTGATCGGTTTTATGCCTTTTGAGCATTGATCGGCCTTACAGCTCATTGATCGACTTTAGGCCTTCATTAATCGGCTTTGCACCTCTTGGGCGCCGATCTATTACTTGATCAACTAAGTTCACTCCTCATCAAATCAACACAAGTAGGTCAAATCTATCATATCCCAATACACCTTATTGTATGATGCCTAACTCTTGGCGATCTACAATCACCTTTCTTGCCCACTACTTTCTTCTCGATGCCAAACAGACTATCCATCTCTTCAATGCTTGCTTCATTTTCAAGGAACACCCGATAGAGGATGGATGGTGGTATGCCTCTCCATGGTCAAGGTAATACCTTGTTTGAGGTGCTCCCTTTTCTATCCATAGCTGGAAGGAGAGGTTTTTATTTGTGTCTGCTAAGCAGTCCTGGAACTTTAACGCTTCGTAGGGTCAACCTCCGTAGTCGCAAAATAGTAAACCAAGGCTCCAAAGCACCATGGAGGAAGTATTGCACTTCATTTTTAGAGGGTTGGTTCCTTCCTTAAAAGTACTTCTCTCAAAGGAGATCCTCTATCTGGTTGGCTTGAGCTTGGCCAATCCCATGGATAAGTTTGTACATAGTATTTTTGTCACTTTTGAATAGCTCAACTCTGCTTTTCCTATTTTATAGAAATGATGCCTAATGAGGTGGAGTTCATGCAGCATGTGGCCATAAAGAGAAAGGTGCCGGTGAGTGCCCCGGCACTGAAGAGAGCTTGAGTTGAGGTTGTTATCACCTAGTCGGCCCCAAGGTCTTCAAGGGGGTCGGCCCAAATAGGCAAACTGAGGAGGGATGCTTCCTCAAACGTGCGGGAGTAGGGATGGCAATCAGGTTGGGTCAAGTATATATGGGTTGGGTCATATTCGGATTAGATTAGAAAAGTCTCAATCTAAACCTGGCCTATTTATTAAATATGTTATAATTTTAAACCTGAACCTGATACATTTATTAAGTAGTTAACCTGACTCGGCCTACTTTACTTGTTTATTAAATAGGTAACCTATTAACCCAACCCGACTTGATCCATTTAACTCATTTAATAAACAAGATATTAATATAACCTGATCCGACCCAACCCATTTAACCTATTTAATATATGGGCATTGGATAAGCTATTAATATAAACCAACTCAACCTGACCCGTTTTACCTGTTTAAAATAGAACCTGGCCCAACCCAACCTAGCCCAACTTGTTTAATACAAAAAAATAAAAAAATCTAGATATAAACCATCAAAAAATAAAAATGGCTAATAGAATAATAATTTAAATAAAAGAATTCTTAACCAACTATTGCACTAGAATGCAAAAAAATATCCTGTATCAATAGCTTAAATACAATGGTACAAAACTTAAAAAATTTGATAAATACAGAGAGAACCCTATAAAAAGCTAAAGGCTAAACTAGATAAAAGATAAGTCCATAATTTTCAGCTCATTATCATCAGCATCAATGTCGATGTAGGAGTAGAGGCTAGCATATCTGAAAAGATGAAACAAAAATATTATTTGGTAGCCCCAACAAGCAGTACAAAACCAGCACTTAAAAGTAGCATATTAATATTAATTTCTATAACATAACATTACCTTTTATCCACAACTTTGTATCCTTTATACTCAACAAAATTGCACAGCGTTGGGCCTCGTGTGAGAATCAATCCACCAAGCTCTTGAATGACCTTTGTGAGATAA
This sequence comes from Areca catechu, assembly GCA_021397845.1. Lineage (NCBI taxonomy): Eukaryota > Viridiplantae > Streptophyta > Magnoliopsida > Arecales > Arecaceae > Areca > Areca catechu. The sequence goes on from CM038045.1 coordinate 16,355,401, forward strand.
TGAAAGTATTTAGGATGCACATGGATTGAATGACGTTATTGTTGCCGCCAGGATCGCCATGGCCCGTAGCTGCTACCGGCGCCGAAGTGCGCTCCCTTCGCTGCCTGGCGGTCCTCTGCTCCTGGACCTACGAAACAGGGGTTAGAGACCCGGGTCGGGGTTTCCGGCAGGGGCACTCCGATGGTCAAGTTAGTGACGATCCAGGAGAACATATCCTCCTCGTCGGGTCCCTTTTGATGGACTCCATGCTAGGAGGAGTGAGAGTTATGTGTGAAGACGGAAATGTTGCAGGGGGAGAATGATAGCGGGGATAGAGGGGTTCCCTGTTCCTCCGCCTCTCCTTGTTTCCCTCATTTTCCGTCGACTGTGGTGGTGGTGGCACTTTGAGCTTGCGCTTGTGTTTGTTGGTGGATTGATGCTGTTACCTCTCCCCCTTTTGGGGGGTGTCGATCGTTCTTCATAGTTAAAAATTGGCCGTTGGGCGCTCACCTCGGGACCTTCGCTGGGCTGGCAGGCACGCACGGTAGGATTCCATGCCGTGGACGAGATGTCTTTCCTGACAGGTGGTAGGGAAAGCTTCCATCCGTTCTGACATCCCCTCCGGTCGCCCCATTCCGGGAAACTTGGCAAAGCCTCGGTTCGGGAGTCGCTGCCCTAGGGGTTCGTGCTTTCTGGCTGGCCCATCCCCCTGGAAGTATAGCAGGACAGGTAGTCATGGTGGTATGGGGGGTGTCGTTCCGTAGTCCTTGGGTGGCTCACTGGTGTCCCGAGATGGCAGGGCTTGCCCCGGTCTTGATGCTCCGACCTCGTGCGGCCATCTTGATGAAAGGGGAAAGAGTGCAGGCCCAGTCCAGAGGGTGCGTGCTCGGAGAGGCTCCACATTGGCAGGTGAGCGCTAAGCTCGACCTCGACCATAGGGCACTAACCTCCGAGGGTCTCACTCTGGAGGGCGGAAGGTGGACCCGGTCCAGAGGGTGCGCGTGCTCGGAGAGGCTCCACATTGGCGGGTAAGCGCTGAGCTCGACCTCGACCACAGGGCACTAACCTCCGAGGGTCTCACTATGGAGGGAGGAAGGCGGACCCGGTCCAAAGGGCGCGTGCTCGGAGAGGCTCCACATTGGCGGGTGAGCACTGAGCTCGACCTCGACCACAGGGCACTAACCTCCGAGGGTCTCGCTCTGGAGGGTGGAAGGCGGACCCGGTCCAGAGGGCGCGCGCTCAGAGAGGCTCCACATTGGTGGGTGAGCACTGAGCTCAACCTCGACCACAGGGCACTAACCTCCGAGGGTCTCGCTCTGGAGGGAGGAAGGCGGATCCGGTCCAGAGGGCACGCATTCGGAGAGGCTCCACATTGGCGGGTGAGCGCTGAGCTCGACCTCGACCATAGGGCACTAACCTCCGAGGGTCTCGCTCTGGAGGACGGAAGGCGGACCTGGTCTAGAGGGCATGCACTCGGAGAGGCTCCACATTGGTGGGTGAGCGCTGAGCTCGACCTCGATCACAGGGCACTAACCTCCAAGGGTCTCGCTCTGGAGGGTGGAAGGCGGACCCAGTCCATAGGGCTTGCGCTCGGAGAGGCTCCACATTGGCGGGTGAGCGCTGAGCTCGACCTCGACCACAGGGCACTAACCTCCGAGGGTCTCGCTCTGGAGGGCGGAAGGCGGACCCGGTCTAGAGGGTGTGCGCTTGGAGAGGCTTCATATTGGCGGGTGAGTGCTGAGCTCGACCTTGACCACAGGGCACTAACCTCCGAGAGTCTCGCTCTGGAGGGTGGAAGGCGGACCCAGTCCAAAGGGCACGCAATCGGAGAGGCTCCACATTGGCGGGTGAGCACTAAGCTCGACCTCGACCACAGGGCACTAACCCCCGAGGGTCTCGCTCTGGAAGGTGGAAGGCGAACCCGGTCCAGAGGGCGCGTACTCGGAAAGGCTCAACATTGGCGGGTGAGCGCTGAGCTCGACCTCAACCACAGGACACTAACCTCCGAGGGTCTCGCTCTAGAGGGTGGAAGGCAGACCCGGTCTAGAGGGCGCGCGCTCGGAGAGGCTCCACATCGGTGGGTGAGCTCTTGGCTCGACCTCGACTGCAGTGCACTAGCCCCCGAGGGTCTCGCTCTGGAGGGTGGAAGGCGGACGCGGTCCAGAAGGTGCGCGCTCATAGAGGCTCCATATCGGCAGGTGAGCTCTTGGCTCGACCTCGACCGCAGGGTACTAGCCTCCGAGGGTCTCGCTCTGGAGGGCAGAAGGTGGACCCGGTCTAGAGGGCGCGCGCTCGGAGAGGCTCCACATCGGCGGGTGAGCTCTTGGCTCGACCTCGACCGCAGGGCACTAGCCTCTGAGGGTCTCGCTCTGGAGGGCGAAAGGCAGACCTGGTCCAGAGGGCGCGCCTCGGAGAGGCTCCACATCGGCAGGTGAGCTCTTGGCTCGACCTTGACCACAGGGTACTAGCCTCCGAGGGTCTCGCTCTGGAGGGCGGAAGGCGGCTCCGACCTAGGCGTTCCGAGCTTGCGAGTACGACCTGGTGGAGGACTGAGCTCGGTTTGTTCTTCTGAGGGGGCTCAGCTCAGCTTGGTAGTGAGATCCGGGCTGGAGAATTGATGTGGTATCTTTTCTTGACGTGGCGCCTGCCGGTTCCTCCACATCAGCAATCCCTTCACATCAACTAGTATATGAAATTTAATATATTAATTTTTGAGTTTATTAATTAAGTACATTAATTAAAAATAATTTAATATATATTGTTATATTAATAATATTGTGATACATCGTTCCGAGTCCGGGCATGTCCCGCATCTCCACGTACCATGCTCATCATCCATGGTATGCCCTCGCGCCCTCGCGAGCCCCACATCATGCTATGGCACGATAAGCGACAGGTTGTCCTACCCCACACCAACGCATGATTGGCCCGCATCGTACTTTTTTATTGGTTTAAATGTATCCACTATAGCATGACGAGATGGAAGTTGAGCATGACTAGCATTAATTATCATTCAGCTTTTATTTGAAATTTTTGTTCAAACCAAAATACCCTTCCCTCCAGTCCCTTTTCTGCTTGGGTGTCGTAGGTTTTGAACTAGGATGTTGTAGTTTTTGAACTAGGATGTCGTAATACTATTTCAGATTTTATTTTATATTTTTCTGTAAGGGTGTCGGAGGTTTTGAACTAGGATATCGTAGCTTTTGAACTAGGGTGTCGTAATATTGTTTTAGGTTTTATTTTATATTTTTCTATATGAATGTCGTAGGTTTTGAACTAGGGTGTCGTAGGTTTTGAACTAGGATGTCATAATACTGTTTCGGGTTTTATTTTATATTTTTCTACAGGGATGTCGTAGGTTTTGAACTAGGGTGTCGTAGCTTTTGAACTAAGATGTCGTAATACTGTTTCAAGTTTTAATTTATATTTTTCTATAGGGGTGTCATAGGTTTTGAACTAGGGTGTCGTAACTTTTGAACTAGGGTGTCGTAACTTTTAAACTAGGGTGTCATAATACTGTTTCAGGTTTTAATTTATATTTTTCTATAGGGGTGTCATAAGTTTTGAACTAGGGTGTCGTAGGTTTTGAACTAGGGTGTCGCAACTTTTGAAATAGGGTGTCATAATATTGTTTCAGGTTTTAATTTATATTTTTCTGCAGGAGTGTCGTAGGTTTTGAACTAGGGTGTCGTAGCTTTTGAACTAGGGTGTCGTAATACTGTTTCTGGTTTTAATTTATATTTTCTGTAGGGGTGTCGTTGGTTTTGAACTAGGATGTCGTAATACTGTTTCTGGTCATTTTTGAATCAGGATGTTGTAGGTTTTGAACTAGGGTGTCATAAGTTTTGAAATAGGGTATCGTAATACTATTTCAGGTCATTTTTGAATCAGGGTGTCGTAGGTTTTGAACCAAGATGTCGTAGGTTTTGAACTAGGGTGTCATAATATTGTTTCAGATCATTTGTTGAACCAGGGTGTCGTAGATTTTGAACTAGGGTATCGTAGCTTTTGAATTAGGATGTCGTAAGAATATTTTGGTCTGGATAAAAATTTTAATTAATACTAGTCATCTCAGCTTTTGTCCCATCATTCTATAATGAATTTGCTGCACCGCACGTGATGTACAAAGACTTATTCTGGTTGATAAGCCCAGTTGGGGCAAATTGGAATGGCCCAAAACCTCTAATGGTCCGTTTCGGGTATTTAATAACTAACAACAACTTAATACCAAACTTTAGGATCAGTTTTCTCCAATTTTTCTACCCTACACACACTTATCCTATATCTATACAAAATTATATCTACCCGGAATATGCTTATTAAGAATAGTTAATTTCACCCTGCATGCACTAGTGCGATGTTCGTGTACATGATGCGAATACCTCCAAACCTTCCTCGAATGGTGTTCCGGGAGATAAATGTCCAGGGACAAATTGAGCGGATCGTATCATATAACATTAATTGTAACGCATACCATGCTTCATCCATTTTGTTGATAAATGTAAATATAGGATTGGCCATGAATGTAAACGTAGGATTGATGAATGCAAAGAAACTGTTTTTTTTTTTTTTTTTTTTTTTTTTTTGATAAGAAGAAACTGTACGTTTTGTAAGTGTTATGTTGATAACCAATTCAAGATGTTGTTAACTATTTATTGTGCAAATCTTTTGGATTAATGTTGTGCAAAGAGATCTTAACCGTGTGGATATTAATTGTGCACGTAGAATACTAACATATGCACCATGGCCTTAATTATGTGCATAGAGATCTTAATTGTGTGCAGCAGGATATTAACTTTATGTAGGTTCTATCAATTTATAAATATATTAATTGTATGCACACAGAGATTTTAACTACAGATAGGGAGATTTAAAAACGATATTTACATGGATACTAAATATGTACGTTGAGATCTTAATTATGTCAAAGTTTAAGATTAAATTAAATATTATTTTGAATAAGAAATTAAATTTATACTGATTAGATTAGCTCATTAATTTAAGATGCAAATCAAGAAGAAACTAGATCACTATCCTAAAATAAATTCCTAACCCTCATGCCAGTGTTTATCAAGAACTCTACTAAGATATGGCTGAGTTATTCTCTCTTAGAGCACATCATGGAGAGGGTTGACAAATCTTTCAAACTCGACAAGAAAATAAAAGTATAAGAGTAATTAAACAAAAAGATGAAAAAATAAGAAAAAGAGGGCCTCAAGAAGAGATCTATTTTTCCTCCTTTCCTATGCCATCCGAACTTGTGGTCTTATAAAGATCATAGAAAGATGCAAAGAAAAAGAGAAAAACATAGAGAAGAGATGCTTTGACCAATTGACCACGATGAGAAGTGACCGGTTACAGTAAAATATGTCTTTCCTGAAATTATATCTGTCTACTATATCAACATTTTATAAATGATTTAACAAATAATAGCTAAAATTTTTTTGAGTTTTTCAATATAAAAACTCTAACATTCACTCTCAAAATTCAAAATTTTTAAAGAATAAATAATAATGATTATTTTAAAATCAAAATAATTAAAAAAAATTATTATTGAGTATTTATACTATATAATGGGTAAAATGTTTTAACATCATTTAGTATAGATAATTTCCATCTAAAGAAATCAAAATGAACTAGATCTTGGACTATATTCCTTTGATCCTAACTTTAACTATTATATACATAGTACAGAAAGATCTATCTGTTGGCTCTACCTTGTGATTTTGATGAATAACAAAACGTTAAGTATATATTTTGTACTAATGTTTATTCCTAGTTGTGAGTTTTCATAAAACAAGCACATCAAATTCTCAAAATTAAAGTATCGTCACACGCTTTGGCACTAAATATCTTTCACGATTTGAGGAGTCTTTTCCATGCAAAAAGGGCTTAAACGAGTTTAATTATTGCTTATTTATATTGCACTTAAGTTTCATAAAAAATACTTTTATTTTTGGCTTGATTGGTACTTAATTCTGAATTTTGTAGAATCGAGTGTCGATACTTGGAAGCCTAAGTATCGATACTTCAGCATTTGGCACGCAAAAAAAAAATCCTTGGCATGCCAAGTATCGACACCCGGAACTCAAGTGTCAACACCTGAAACTCAAGTGTCGATACTTAAGTTTCCAAGTATCGACTCAAGGCCTGAGACTTTTTGAAAATCTAGAACTTGGCTATGGAGAGTTTTTGTATCAAGTGTCGACACCTGTGAACCAAGTGCTGATACTTGAAAGTTCAAGTGTCGACACCTGGAAATCAAGTGTCGATACCTGACAGCCAAGTGTCGACACTCGGGTTCTGACAGTCCTAACGGATCTATTTTTCTGAGTTGCAGAAACGTCTTTTCAAGCTCCCAAGGGCTAGATTTGAAGCTCCAACAGTCACAAATTATTTTTTGAAAATTTTTTAAGTATTTAAGCTTCACCAAACTCATTCTTGAAGTATTGAAGTCCATTGAAAGCTCAAAAGCCAATATTCCCTCAAGAACTTCACTTCAAAAGTCATTAAAAGAGAGATTCCCTAAAAAAGCTTTCATGTCAGATTTTTTTAAAAATAATATAAATTTAATAAATATTTACCAAATTAGATGTTTGGTAATATATTTTTCAAATTAGGTATTTCAGATCAAACATGGCTGTCAAATGGACACGTGAAAGGTTTCAATCGACACCTGGTCTTTCCCGACCTGAAATCATCTTTGGCAAAGACAATTTCACTGAGAAACCATCTTTAGCAAAAATGATTTCAAATTCAGCTAAAATCATCTTTTGCAAAGATTATTTCAACCCTAACAATTTTTTTTACTCTCATTTAAGGTTAAATATATATTATTTAATTAATAAATAAAAATTAATATAATTTAAAATTATATATATTATATTAAAATTACTAGTATATGAAATTTAATACATTAATTTTTAAGTTTATTAATTAAGTACATTAATTAAAAATAATTTAATATATATTGTTATATTAATAATGTTATGATATATCGTTCCGAGTCCGAGCGCACCTACCATACCCATCACCAATGGTATGCCCCCGTGCCCTCGCGAGCCCCGCGTCATGCTGTGGCACGATAAGTTTGGTTGAAATCTAGGCTTTAATTTTAGTTTAGTATTATTATTGGTCTGGTACTGTTGGGTTAAGTTAGCTTGGACACTTAAAATTCTAGTTTGTTAGATTTTAGACCTATGTTGATCTTCTATCCTGATTGAGTTTAGAAGTTGGGCTAAGATTAGCTATTCTTGCTTCTGGTGCTAATTTTTGACCAAGTCATTCCAAGAAGGAGGTATTTTATCTAGAAAGCTAGGAACTTTAAATCTTTCAAAGAATTTGTCTCCATTGGCTTAAAATCTTCTAAGATACTCTTAAAATTGATGAAGCTGGTCATTGATGGATTTATCTTCTACCATATTAAATCTAAAGAATGATGTAGTATTGAATCGTTCAACCCCAACATCATCAAGGCCATACTCAAACTCTGGGATATCCCATAATTTTTTCACACTCTTGGCTAATAGATAAATGTCATAGAGTGAGTTGGAAAGGGTACTAAGGATCTACCTTTATATAGGTAATCCTCTTCTAGGACAGTTGGTGTGGTTGAACTAAAGGAATAGGCAGACTGGTCAATTATTGACCAAAGTCCTAAGGTAGTTAGCCAAAACTTCATTTGACTTTGTCACCTCCTAAAATGAGATCCATCAAATTTTCTAGGTTTAAAGCTAATGATGTTATCCCTAAGGGTTGCCATTGGATCAAAGTCAGGTTCATAGAGAAAGATTTGAGAGGTGGATAGAATCACTGTCCTAAAGGAGACTTGATTAACTTATTGTGCAAACAATGAATGAACCACACGCTCTCCTTTAAGGTATAACCCAGAAACCAACACTCCAATGCTTGTTGGTGGCATGAACTCAAACAGACGCCGATCAATTTATCTTCAGTCCAAAATTTTTAAAGTAGAAAAAATGTAGGAGAGAGAGAGAATTTTAAAAGATTTTAAAACAGAAGAATGTAGGAGAGGGAGAGCTTGAAATTTTTGGATACCTTGTAAGACTAGGATAAAGGCCTATTTATAGGCTCAAAACCCAAGCAAAAATCTCAAAATAGCCCTCAAAGTAGCCATTAGTTTATTAAATAACAAATAAATAAAATGATCATTTAAAAATTAATTTCAAAATTCATTAAATAATCAAAAGAAAAATTATAAAATGAAAAAATGGAAAATGCATGAAAATGCATGCGTGGAATGCGCGCATTGCATGCAGGGAGAGAAATTTTGTTTTATTTTTTAAACTATAACATTAACAATCTCCCACAAAAAATAAAATAAAATTAAGAATTTAATATTATTATGCTCAGTAAATAATTTAAAGTTTTTAGACTTTTACTATGTTTAGTACAAGTATCTTCTAGGTTTGAACTTGTATTTAGTATATGATACACACACAGTATGAAGATGAGCTAACCATAACATGGGATAGTGCTATCTAGGCCATGTGCTTACTTTGATTTTTATGAAAGTTGCTAGAAATTCATCCTGGTCTCATAGTCACAGTCTCATGACTATTTTTTACTAAGATTGATCCTCCAAAGGTACGTGCAACGAATTCATACCTTGCTGAACTTATAGTCTTGAATCAATTAAGAGCTATGCTCAACCTAACCAGCATAATAAAGTACCATACCATAGAGATGTGGTAGAGACAAATTCCAAAATAATGCTCCTAGATGTTACCTCAGATGTTGTTTTCCTTTGAACCTTAATCATGGGGTTGCCATGATGGTAGGGGTCTACTCTGATAACTAATATATAGGTTTAAACTCCATCCCCCTCGATGTTTCATGTACCACAGTCTTCGAAAGGCCTTTGGTCACAAAATCTATCATATTATTTTTTGATCTTATAAATTATAGCGATATCACTTTTATTTTATTTTTTACAGCTTTATACCTGATCAGGATATAATTATTCATTCTTTTATTGATTGTCTGTTGATTTAATATATTAATTAGAGCTTTACAATCATAATTTTTTTAAAAAAATTAAGATTTTTGATGAAATAATTTCTATATCATTTATTAAATTTTTTAATTTCTTGAATTATTTTTATTGATGTTTCAAATAATAATATATCGCTACATATAAGTATAGTATTATAAGATCAGTATCATGTCTTTTATAATATATACATTTATCATATTCATTTATTTTAAAGTTATTTTTTTAAGATGATTTTGTCAAACTTAATATGCTATTATCTAGGAACTTATTTTAAACCATAAAGAGATTTGATTAGTCTACCTACTTTATGTTCTTATCTTTTAATTTCAAATTCTTAAGGTTGATTTATGTAGATTTATTCTTCTAATTTTTTATTTAAGAATGCAATTCTTACATCCATTTGATGGATTATATTAAATACAGCATGTTTTGCATGATTGGACTGACGAGCAATGCATGAAGATACTAAAGCTATGTAAGGAAGCAATTCTTAGAAGAGAAGATGGAGGAAAAGTGATGATTTTAGATATAGTTATAAATGCTAGCAGTGGAGATAGTGCTATGATGATCGAGACGCAGCTTTTCTGTGATATTGATATGCTTTGCAGCACACTAGGGAAGGAGCGGGCGGAGCATGAATGGAGGAGGATTTTCCTAGAAGCAGGTTTCACAGATTACAAGATCAGGCCGTTGGGTATTCGCTTCTTGATCGAGGTCTTCGCTTGAAGATTACAGCTTCATTTTATGACTCATCCTCTATTCCTACTTTCAAATGAGTATAAATTAATAAGTAAAGAACATATGTAGAGCAACTGGGACAGAGTTTCTTAAGTTACACCTCCATGAAGGCTGTTTTCTTTTGAACTTTTTGATGCCTCTGAACCACCGATCGGTAACCTGTGAAAATAAAGTTCTTATGGTTTAAGCTACTTTAAAATTTTGAGTCAATATTTTACGGGAAAGAAGTAGAGTCAAAATTTTATCTAGATACATTAAGTTTATCCTATTATATTTTGGCATATATTTGGCTCCATAGCAGTTGCTATGCATTAGAAGGTCTTGGAAACTTGAAAATAAAAGATCCAAAATATCTAGCTAGCTTTTTTTTGGATGGGATCCTGGGTTAATATAAATTCTGCATCAATTTATGAAAAAGCCTAACCAAACAAGTGCAATGGCTAGCTATATTGGATGAGACTATTAGTTATTATGGATCGATTCCTAGAAAGCCCTAATAATAAAATTGAAGCTAGATTCCTTCCATTGGACTTTCTGGAGGTAGGGTTATTGCTCGGTAAAATAACTTGGATTTTATTTCTTTTTTATGCATTCTAATAGACAAGTTGCTTTTGTAGAGTATTTTCCGTGCTTAATGAACCCACCTGGATTTTGGGTATTGTGTATGCTAATATGTCTATTTTTGAACATCATCATCTTTGGGCTCAGGTGCAAAATATGTTAGCTTTAAGTTTTTCTTTAATTCTTTTAGGGGATTTTAATTATATTCTAAATAATGAGAATAAGAAATAGGGTAAGTCTCTTTCATGTGAGTCAGGATATTCGGGAATTTCAGTCCTTTATTCATTAGATTAGGCTTATTGATCTTGGATTTCAGGGGCCTCAATATATGTGGTATAATAATAGGTTAGGTTTTGTTAAGGTTTGGGAAAGGATTGATCGAGCTTTTGTAAATGGTAATTGGTTGGATGTCTATTCCGAATCTATTAGTTCTCATCTAGCTAGATTTGCTTTTGATCATTATCCTATTTTAATTACTATTTTTAATCAATCTCATAGAGGCCCGCCTCTTGTTTATTTTAAAAAATTTTGGTTATCTTATGATACTTTACAAGATGTCATTAAGAATGCTTGGACTTGTCTAGCTCATTATGCCTGGGAAGATTAGTTCACTTCTCTCCTTCATAATGTGCATCATGTTATTATTAGGTGAAAATGTAGGATTGATAATTTTTTTACCAAGGGACAGTAGTTATATAATCAAATCTATGCTTTACAACTTCAAGAAGCTTATCAGGATAGGTTGTCTAGTCACTTGCACTACACTTTGTGGTATCTTCTTGTTGAGTATCATATGGTGTTATATTGGCAAGAGGTTATATAGAGACAAAAATCCAAGATGCTTTGGCTACATGAAAGTGATGCCAATACTCGCTTTTTTCTTAGATCTACTATTATTTGTTGTCACCAAACTAAAATTCCTGTATTTATAATCATTATGGTGATCATATTACTGATTTGAATGAAGTTGAGAAGGATTTTATTGGTCATTTTAAGCAAAAAACATATCCCAAAATCATTATAACCTCCACATACAAATCTTAATGTAATTTAAGATTTTCTTAAATTCTAATAGATCGCAACTTACATATAAAGGCAATAGAGATACAACAACAAGAAGAGAAAACATAGATGATAAACAACTCCCAACATTATGAAAATATACAAAAGAAAAAATACAATAGAGATCGAAACAAACAACATTCTAAAGAAATGAGACATCTTAGACTTCAATCTTCACTACTCCCAACTATAATAAACTATGCCAACATAAACATAAGGATTCCAAGAATATCGAATGCAGAGAGGTCCAAAATTTACATCCAACAATTTACCATATAAGAAAGCCATTGAATTAAGTTGCATAATCCAAATGAATGAATAAAGCCATTGAAACAGAGATAGATAATATTAAGAAACATAATAGCAAGATTACTTGTTTGAACAAAAAGAAGAGAAGAGAGAGAGGCTTAGATTCGTGTTTAATCTATAGCTAAATAAAAATAACTACAATCAAATGCTTTTAAAAAAAAGGCCAACCGAGATTGTAGCCATCAAAAATAGTCGAACAATAAAAAGACATCCTGAAATCATCATAACCTCCACATACAAACCTTAAAGATATCCCAAAGAAAATTCAAAGTTATTTAAAGACATTGCAAAATCATCATAGCCTCCACATAAAAAAAAGAAATCTGAATATAGAAATCATTACAAAATAAAAATGGTTGAAAAAATAATAATTTATGTGAGAGAAATCTTAACTAAATATTATACTAGAATGTGAAGAAAAGATTCTGTTATAGTAGTTTAAAAATAGTGGTACAAAATATAACACAAAATCATCCAATAAAGAAATCCATAATCAGCATCAAGTCATCAGTCATCAACCGGTAAGCCACAAAAGAAGAGAAAGAGGAGGCTCAAAAGTTAAATCCAACATTTAATCTATAGCTAAATTAAAATGATTATAATTGGTTGCAAGGAAGGCCATCTAAGATTGTTGCCATTAAAAATAGCTAAACCAGTAAAATCACATGCTGAACTTATCATAGCCTCCATATACAAACCATAAAAATCATGATCGACCTTTGTTAGGCCAATCTTTAATCTTATTTGATTTGATGTGTTTTCAAGAATCGTGATCGACCTTGACTAGGGATGGCAACGGGTCGGGTTTAGGTCGAGTCACCCAAAACCCATACCCACCCTGCTAAAAAATTTCTCATCCCATATCCACCCCATACCCACCTCGGATCAAGTCAAGTATACCCGATTTCATAAAACCTAGTTTACTTAAAACCTAAATCAATCGAGTCGGGTCGAGTATATTCACTCCATTTCTAGTTTACTTAAATATTTTATAAGTATAGCTTTTTTTATATATAAACAGGTCGAGTTTGGATCGGGACGTACTACTACCCATACCCGACTCGAACCTGAGTTGGAATTTTTTTATATAATTCATATCCGTTTATAAATTAGGCGGGTTGGGTTTTACCCATCCCATTAGGGTCGGGTTGGGTACGGTATCTACCGGGTCGGTAAAAATTGCCATCCCTAACCTTAACCGGTAGACTTAGAAGACGATAACCTTTGGTTCTACACATATAATAGAATCTAGTACTTTCTGGTAATGAGTTGGTATGAACTAATGAAACAAGAGAGAATTATCAGATCTTGTAAAGCCATCAAATAACAACAATCAAACATATAACGATGGGCACATTACATCCAATAAAGCTTGGATAACAATCTAACTCTTCTCTTTTGTCATGGCACTTTAGCCTCGTTTTAAAATAGAGGGTCACAAGATCCCAGCTATGCAATCACTTCTTCCTGATGCTCATTCATTTCCATCAATTCCAAAATTTTAACTTAAGCATTGGAAGGTCTCTACTGAAGCCTACTCTGGTCAAGAACTTATTTTATAGGTTCTACCATCCCCACCTAGAGGTCGCCATTACCTGTTGACCAATTCAACCTTGAACCAGATCCAGTAACTATAGATTGGTACTAGAAAAAGAGTTAATGCCCATTTTGGAAAGGAGCAGTCAATCACTATGGCTTCATGCAAGGGGACTTTGTCACATTGTTTTAAAACCACAACTTTTAGGATGGCTGAAATCCCTATTAATGTTCAAATACCATCACAATAGCAAGATACATTGCCACCTCCATGCCAGTCGATTGTGGGGGTGAATGCAAATCAATTTAATTCTCTCATTCAGTAAGTCCAAACTCTTATTACTGTGATCAGGCGATGTAGCAGTCCAACCTTGCACCGTGAGAAGCATCCCCATCAGAGTCCACTTCAGTCAAGAAATTATTTTGTAAGTTCTGCCATTGCTACTAGCACAATCGCTATCGCTCATCGACCAATTCAATATCGAGCCAGATACAGTAATAATTTACTTTTTTTTCTCCTTTCTATTTATTTGAGTGTCACGTAAAGAGTGGAAATTTTGTTTAAAGATCCATGCGCGACCTTGTGCTTGTAGCCACTCAACTCAAGAAAAGGTGCTATGCTATGGTGTGTGGGATGGCAATGTCTCACCTTCCATGTCTTCTTCTTCTTCTTTGGTGTGTGGGATGGCAATGTCTCACCTTCCATGTCTTCTTCTTCTTCTTCTTCTTCTTCTTCTTCTTCTTCTTCTTCTTCTTCTTCTTCTTCTTCTTCTTCTTCTTCTTTTTTTTTTTTTTTTTTTTTTTTTTTTTTTTTTTTTTTTTTTGCTAATTGCTGCATTAATAATTTGAAAGCAGCCTAACAAGTTCATGCAAAGCAGCCTAACAAGTTCATGCAACGGTGTGGGGTAGCAAGGTCCCACCTTCTATCTCAGATTTTTAAAAAAATAATATAAATTTAATAAATATTTATCAAATTAAATGTTTGGTAATATATTTATCAAATTAGGTATTTCAAATCAAACATGGTAGTCAAATGGACACGTGAAAGGTTTTAATCGATACCTAGCCTCCCCCGACCTGAAATCATCTTTGACAAAGATAATTTCACTGGGAAACCATCTTTGGCAAAAATGATTTCAAATTCAGCTGAAATCATCTTTTGCCAAGATGATTTCAGCCCCAACAAATTTTTTTTACTCTTATTTAAGGTTAAATATATATTATTTAATTAATAAATAAAAATTAACATAATTTGAAATTATATATTATATTAAAATTACTAGTATATGAAATTTAATATATTAATTTTTGAGTTTATTAATTAAGTACATTAATTAAAAATAATTTAATATATATTGTTATATTAATAATGTTGTGATATATCGTTCCGAGTCCGGGCGTGCCCCGCATCTCTACGTACCATGCCTATCACCCATGGTATGCCCTCGCGCCCTCACGAGCCCCACATCATGCTATGGTATGATAAGCGACCGATTGTCCTACCCCACACCAACACACGATTGGCGCCTTTCGGTAGATTGTGTCTTGCCCCATGCCTGCACGCCCATCACCTCGCATTTAAAAATGCCATGCATCATTGCCACTCGTGGCCCGTGCCCGATCGTGCTATGGCCAATGGTGCCCGTACGCATGAAATGTGTCTCGACCGCCATGGCATGCTTCAATACCAGACACGTGCATCGACCTCCCTGACATTCGTTACTACATTAAAATACGTTATTCTATAATTATTAAATTGTTATCAAAAACTCAGTATATAGATTTAAAGTTTTTTTTACAAAATATAGATTATAAATTTTATAAATATATGTTGTATGGCTAATATAAAATATATATTATAAAAATAAAAAAATCAAAATTAATGTATTTAAATATATTATGTATTATAATGATATGACTAATAAAGTAATAATTAAGTAATATTTAGTCTACATTATGAATTTGATAAATTAATTATTAAATGACATTATTTGTAAACAATGTAGAATATATTATTATTAGATATTATAATATAATATCAGTTAAAGTTTAGATAATTTATTGTATAAAAATTATAATAATTAATTAATCTAAAAAACTTTTCCATCCTTTTCCATCTCTTTAACTATAATAATTATTAATTATTAATATATAAAATATTAATATATTAAAATATATAATAAGCTTAAAATATAATAAGCTTGCAATAAAAAAATTATCATTATAAATTAAAATCCTTGATATTTATTATAAAAAACTAAAAATAATTAAAATATAAAATATTATTTGTTTGAAATATATTATTTGGTTTTGATTTAATATTATAAAAAATACCGTAACTTTAAAATATGATGATCTTAAAGAGTTGGGATTTTTTTCTTTCCATTTATTTGAGTGCCACATAAAAAGTTGGGATTTTGTTTAAAGATCCATGCTGGGACCATGTGCTTGTAGCCACTCAACTCAAGATAAAAGGTGCTTGCTACGATATATGGGATAGCAACGTCTCACCTTCTATGTCATCGTCTTCTTCTTCTTCAAATTTTTTTTTTTTTTATTTTATTTATTTAAGGCAGTCTGACAAGTCCATGCCTCTGATTTTATTTTATTTTTTTTAATATGACAAAGAAAGAGAGGAGATAAATTTCGATGTAGATATCTTCATTGCGCCCCAACTTCATCCAGCTATGTTTGATTATTTCAGAAAAATTTTTGAATTTAATCAAATCATCCATAAAAATCATGCCTCGAATTCATAATTTATAAAATATAAGACCAAGCCTCTGTCAACTGGACTACCATTCCAAATCATCTTTAATTTCTTTAAACGGAAACATCATCGCATGTCCATGTACGGTGAAGCAACCAATGGAGAAATTATGCCACGTGCTTCAACGATCATTTTCTGTGAATTTTAACAAAACGCCAACCACTTTCTCGACACCGTTGCCCCACCTCCCACCAGCCACTTTCTTCACGGCGGGGACTCGCAGGTGGGCCGTGCGGGGACTCGCAGCGAAACAAGAATTCATCTCCCTTCATGCGAATCCACCGCTGGATGATGCACAGGTCAGTGAATGATGGGGTTGGGAATACTTTGAGATTTGTGCATGGTTGATCCGATGCATTTGTGTGAGGGGTAGGGTCAATCATTCTTCCACACGAAAGTAAAAAGAGTCGCCCTTCTTTTCTGCACCATTTTATTACCTCGCTCAACCGAAGGGATGGATATAAGGTCAGGTGAAGAACGGTTGATGATGTGGCTTCTAAAGTGAAGATTTTTTTACTCCACTTTTTCCAAATACATCAATCGGGCATGGTTGCCCGTGAATCACATGCTACCCGCATCCTCTTATTTTTTATTATTTTTTTCCTCCATTCGATCCATAATTTTTCTAATGACTCGGGAAGGGAGGGTAGCCCAAGTTGTCCGATGACAGTGCTCCATATTGTATGAAAGAAGTAGGTGCTTTCGGCTCAACTTGAGAATTATTTTAAACCAGTCATCTAGGATTGGCTGGGCTCGGGTTCTAATTTATATGATCATGTCAATTTCAATTATAATTTTTTGAAACATGACTGCATTTGTTAAAAAAAATTATAGAAGAAAAAAAAAGAAAAAAAAAGAACAAAAATTATTTTCTCTACAATTATATTTAAAATATTTTGGAAGTTATTTATAATGAAATATAAACATATATAAGAAAAATAATTACTGGTATAGAATCAGATTAATGAAAAATAATAATAAGAATAAGTGACACATAATTATACTATTAAAAAATGACATATAATTAAATTAATAGAAAAAAATAATTATGATATTAATTTTATGTGATTTCATAAATTATGCTAATAAGATTTGGATAAAAAGATAACATAAAAATTAACCAACTCAATTCATATATATACCTAATTATATATATATATATATATATATATATATATATATATATATATATATATATATATATATATATATATATTTAATTTTAACAATATTCGTTATTTATTATATGAGATATGGTCGATGTTGTCTCTCTTTTAAATAGAATATCGATTTATTATGGCTATACTTTTCAATATTAATTTATATATTTTTTAAAAAATTTGTTATCATACTTTTTTTTCGGTGATGTTGTGTTTTGGGGTACAAGATGTTTTACGTTAACTTAAGCTATTGAATGAAAGCAATAATTTATTGGTTGTTCTTAAAGAGAATTAGATAATTTAAAAACTAACCTGTGAAAGGAAAACTAGTAGCGAGCATGCTTTCTATTGTAAATTTTTTTCAAAATAACATGCAGCGGAAGCATTGTCGAGAAGATTAACATTTAATCTAAACATGCTTTTAAAATTTTTCTATGCTACTTATCCCAAGATCTTGCATGAATGATTAATATAAACTATGAAATCATGAATTCATGCTATGAACATTTCAAAGCAACATATCTATATATGTAAAACCATACCTCGTATGAAGTGGAGACGCTCTCCGCTGCGAAAGATCCAGGAGGAGGAAGAAGAACTTTGCTTAGCCGCACACGTGTCCGGCCTCTACAGGTGGTTCACACCAGGGCTCTTTCAAAATCTACTTTCACTCCAAGTGCTAGCTTGTTGTGGAATAATTTGATCGGAACTCCTTTTCTTCTTTCGATGCTGGACTCTCCGAATGAATGAAGAAACTCAAGAGGTGGAGAATGAGTCGTTGGAACCCTTCCCAAACACTCAATCCTAAGACCTAGACCACTAGATACAGATATGCACACTTCTTTCCAAAAATCTCACACCCATAAAACTAGAACCTTTCCTAGCTTCTTCCCTTTTATTTTTCCAGCATTTCTTTGCTAAATTTTCTCTTATTTTCGTCCTCCCATTTCAGCCTATTTTGTAGATTGTGAGGGAGAGGGAAAGTGGGGAGTTATGGATGATAATGGAGTGTTAATGGGTAGTTATGGGGAGTTATGATCATGGAAAGTTACATAACTCTCCAAAACTGAATTTAAAATTATTTAAATTCAGATTAATGTGTTAATTGATTTCAGTTCATAACTGAAATCAAGTGTGCATACATTGGGTTCAACCCAATTGGACCCAAACCTAATTTTGAACTAAATCCTATTTGATTCGTTCCAGATTTTTATAGCTCAATCAAATTGGGCTATCAAGTAATCACATTACTTAATTCACCTCCATGCATCACCAACTATTAGTAAAAATTTTATGTCACAACCTTTTGTGACATCAAGTGTCTACACTTGCGAAATCAACAAGTGTCGACACTTACACAAATGTCGATACTTTCAAGAATATCAAGTGTCGACAGTTGGGTAAAGAAAAAAAATACTTTTTCTTTGTGAGTCCACGAACGATTCTCAATCGTTCTCCAATCACTAGATCAAGTAGAAACCCCTATGGTGTGTGACCCCATAGGTTCGAACACTAAGCTAGTAGCACTGGAACATTTCCAATACCAGTCAAAGTCACCATCTAGCAATGACACCCGACATCCGGATAGGTCGAAGTTGCAGAGCAACAATCAAGAACCAGGAGATATGGAAACCTTGTAATTAATTCCTTTTACCTCAATGCTCAGGAAGACTTAGGGTTAAACTGCCCAACCCATAAAGTCCATCAACAATGTGTCTCAATCGCACAAGTCCTGTAACACATTACAGAGACTACCTTGGCCAAGGTTTTGCTAAATTGAAACACAGTAAGATATCTGCTCCAAACACTTAGGAGGGGTCAATCCCATCTTGATCCAATCACTGCTACACGAGTACTTAACTACACCCAGAAACCTTCCGTCCCTGGATTAGATATCCAGATAGTCCAGTACCAAAGTGCAGTAAGTTGCTCGCAAGCTACCATGACGATCTCATGTCTGAGGGATAACTACGTCCATATCAAAACTCTAGGCAGAAAAAAGTACAGACGGGTCACGTTCGATGAAATATCAAATACAACATCTGCATGCCATACCAGTGTCTTCACACTCCTTGGTTAAGAGAACAACCAACGACTATGGCACACAACGACCTATACTTGATATACTATCATCCTGAAATAAGTGTATCATTTGGTCGCGAACAATTTTAGGACTATATGATATATCCTCTCTATATCACATACAAATAGTCCTAAGGACTTCATCACTCAAGAACTCGTTTCAGAAAGATGAAATAGTGATGAACTACCAGAATAAACATTTTATTCAATAATATAATTCATATACAATTACATCAAATGTACAACTGTCTACAGTAGAAATTGGCTTTGGGACACATTTCCCAACAACCTGGACCTGACCAAACTTGATTGAATCATATTGGAATGGTTCAGAATAAGGTTTTCGGAACTAAAATCGAATGCCATTCTAGTGATCAGTAGTACTAGTCGGTTGACCTATATCGAATTAGATCAACGCGAACCAATACAAAGATGGAGGAATGAATTGGGGAAAAGGAAAAGGGAGAAGGAGAAAGAAAGAGAGCAAGAGATGATGAGGGGAGAGAAAGAGGGGCTCATGCCACAAGAGAGTAGACGATGGTCCATCAAGGCTATCAAAGGGCCATGGCTTTGTGTCATTCAATAAAGCTCAGTTTAATCAAGAAAGATAGAGAGAGAGAGACAAAGTCAGGATACTAGAGGGTTGAGAAGGAAATGGAGAGGGCACCAAAGAGTCGTCAGGTGTTGCCATGACTGTTGGGAGGCAAAAAACTTTCCACACCCTCCGTGAATTTGGAGAAGGGATTGGAAGCCCCAATTTATTAGATTTATTTTTTAAAAAAATAGAATTTATGGTGAAGTTGGCAATGGATTTGCTGACTTCACTATTCATTCCCATTTTTGAATAAATGCAATGAATAGAGACCTCTCTTTCCCTCTTTCTCATCCGGTGTTTTGATTCAGAAGGTGAAACTATCCTGGTTTGCCACCGCTATGGCTCGAAACGTCTCGAACTAAGTGGTCTGGTCCAATTCCAAAAATTAGGGTTCAAAATATTGATTAGGTTATATCTAGTTCCAGATATTAATGCGATTTAAGTTGGGTTAGTTTGAGCGGTTGCACCATCAATAGCTTGCAAATTCTTATGCCTTAGCCGGGAATGCCTATAAGAGGTTGAGAACTTGGAGATGGCAAGTTGGTTGAGAGTCGACCCTTATACCTTGTTCAGCTAAGCTTTTAGAGTACTAGAAAATACATTATGATACTTCAAAAGTATTTTTGGATGGTACATTGATATTTATTGTTTGGCTTTGCTAAAAAGCTGAAAAAGTTTATTTGAAAAATACTATATTTTAGATGAGCTTCTCCTTAAAAGTGCTTTCTAGCCAATGTCTAAAAGCTATTTGATTTAAATGAAATATTTTTACTGTCTAAAATACCGATCAATAAATATCAAAATTACAACTTATATCATATCATATTACTATACTATACTAAATTAATGTAATAATAATTATAAATATATAATATAATCTATTACAGTATTATTATCTTATAAAATATAATCTAATATAATAATATTTAATTATATTATACTCTATTATTAGATTAGATTGTAATCTATTATATTATATTGCATTATATGATAATAATATTTTAAAATATAATAATGAATATATTATATAAATATATAATATAATCTATTATATTATATTTTTTATCATTTTATAATCTATTATGTTATATTACATTATAATTATAATACTATTATATCATAATATAATATAATATAATAATATTTTAATTTATAATATTATATTATTTTGTTTATTATATAATATTATGTAATATCACTATATAATATTATGTAATATCTTTTATTATCATTTTATCCTACCAAAAGTATTTTTTATTTTAATTATTAAATATATATTAAAATTTTAAAATATTTTATAAATATAGTTATCAAATATCAAATAATTTTTATAAAAAATTATATTTTCTAAGAGCATGAATTTCCTAGATCTCTATTTCAAAAAACAATCCCAAACAGGTCTTTAGACTGCTGGACTTCACCAACTTCGACAACGATGACACCCTCTGCGTCCAGGCCGTCAACTCGCTCTATGTAATTCCAATAACATATCTGAGAAAAGAAAGGAGGTAGAAATATTCCAAAAAAAAAAAAAAAAAAAAACTTTTATGAGAAAAAAGTCCCAATCTCATATGAGCAATACAATAGAAAGAGAAAATATTTCGGTAAGTTCTTCCTGGAAAACAAACAACCACACGTCCACGCTATTGCTGCCAGCAAATCCGCATGCGGTTGATTCTTTATTTGATGACTTTAGATTAAATTCTGACTTTGAATATAAAAAATTTTTAATGGGGAAAATTATTTGATCACTATTGACGGTATCCAAGATGATGGACCAGAAACAGCTAGCACATCTACTTATTCATCATATTTGAAGATTTGTTCAAGATTTCTCCATATCTTCTAAAAGGTGAATAGCATAATTGATGGCTGATGGGACAGCATATTTTGTTGTTGATCATCTTAAAAATTAATTTTAGCACCAAGACAAGATTCTCTGATGGGCCCGTAAGAATTTTTATCTTTTTATTTTGTGGACTACTCTCACATAAAAATTGTATGCTTGCCCACTTGTATAAAACAAAAAATATATGTAACACGATCGAATAATCGATCCCACTGTCCCGCGACTCAATGCCATTAATTTCCCTCGGAGTATGGCTGGAAGTGGGCCTAGGCCTGGTCCTTAATTGCCAGGGGCAATCATGCCCGGTCGTCTTCGGATGGGGCCCGAGTAATTTTGGCCCTTGTTTCAGCTAACGAGTGGTCTTTAAAAAACTTTTGAGGTATTTAATAAGTTGCATTATTGATAAGCCCAGTTGGGGCAAATTGAAATGGGCCCAAACCTCTAAGGGTCTGTTTCGGGTATTTAATAACTGACAACAACTTATTACCAAACTTTAGGATTAGCTTTCTCCAATTTTTCTACCCTACACACACTTATCCTATATCTATACATAGTTATATCTACCCGGAATATGCTTATCAAGAGTAGTTATATTCACTAGTGCTATGTTCGTGTACAGTTAACATAGATGCGAATACCTCCAAACCTTCCTCGAATGATGTTCGAGGAGATAAATGTCCAGGGACAAATTGATCGGATCGTATCATAGAACATTAATTGTAACGCATGCCATGCTTCATCTATTTTGTTGATAAATGTAAATATAGGATTGGTCATGAATTTAAACGTAGGATTGATGAATGCAAAGAAACTGTACATTTTGTAAATGTTATGTTGATAACCAATTCAAGATGTTGTTAACTATTTATTGTGCAAATATTTTGGATTAATGTTATGCAAAGAGATCTTAACCATGCAGGTGGATATTAATTGTGCACGTAGAATACTAACATATGCACCATGGCCTTAATTATGTGCATAGAGATCTTAATTGTCTGTAGCGAGATATTAACTTTTTGTAGATTCTATTAATTTATAGAGATCTTAATTGTATGCACGGATATTCTAATTATATGTAGGAACATTTAGACGTGTAGAACAATATTTACATTGATACAAAATATGTTCATAGAGATCTTAATTATATCAAAATTTAAGATTAAATTAAATATTATTTTGAATAAGAAATTAGATTTATCGAGAGCCTGATTAGATAAGCTCATTAATTTAAGATGCAAATCAAGAAGATGTAGGAAAATAAAGATTTCTTAATCCCTAAGATCGATATTAATCATCTAAATAGATATGAGAAAAGAAGGATTACATATATGTATTCGCCATGATCTGATTATCAATGCTCATATGAATACCGCAGGTATAATCCTTCTCTCCGGGCTTCCTTAGAAATGCGGCTCTCGACGAAAAAAATTATCGTATCGTCAAATCACAATATACGTAAAATATATAAATAGAGGAAGCGGAGAGGAGATCTAGTCAATAAAATGAAAATATCCTAACTGGCCCTTCTATCACGAGTTAAGTCGGGCTAAGACCTACACTATACCGCCTCAACTATACCAAATCATATAAGGTGCTCCTAATCCAAACAATGATCACATAATAATGGGCTCAACCTACGTCTATCAGCATAGACCATAAAATTAACCTGGATTTTAATAAAAAAATATCAATTAATGTTAACCTAAATTAAGAAAATTCTGACAGAAGAAACTAGATCACTATCCTAAAATAAATTCCTAACCCTCATGCCAGTGTTTTTCATGAACTCTATCTAAGATATGACCGAGTTACTCTCTCTTAGAGCACATCATGGAGAGGGTTGACAAATCTTTCAAACTCGACAAGAAAATAAAAGTATAAGAGTAATTAAACAAAAAGATGAAAAAATAAGAAAAAGAGTGCTCCAAGAAGAGAGCTATTTTTCCTCCTTTCCTATGCCATCCGAACTTGTGGTCTTAAAAAGATCACAGGAAGATGCAAAGAAAAAGAAAAAAATATGGAGAAGAAATGCTTTGACCAATTGACCATGATTATAAGTGATCGGTTACAGTAAATTATGTCTTTCCTGAAGTTACGTCTGTTTACTGTATCAACATTTTACAAATGATTTAACAAATAATAGCTAAAATTTTTTTTGAGTTTTTCTGTATAAAAACTCTAGCATTCACCCTCAAAATTCAAAGTTTTTAAAGAATAAATAATTAATAATTATTATTTTAAAATAAAAAATAATTAAAAAATTTATTGCTAGGTATTTATACTATATAATGGGTAAAATGTTTTAACCTCATTTAGTATGGATAGTTTCCATTTAAAGAAATCAAAATGAACTAGATCTTGAACTACATTTCTTTGATCCAAACTTTAACTAACATATACATAGTATAGAAAGATCTATCCTAAGGTTATGCATTATTGGTCATATGCAAGTATCTTGTTTGTTTATGAGAGCACTTAGGTTGCATTTGGTAGATTAAACTAGGCCCACCAGATAACCTTGTTTGGTATTTTTTTAAACCGGTAATCTTTGTTGTAGTGGTAATCTGGATTACCTCTCATGTGGCAATCCAGATTACCTCAGGAAGAGGTGACTATTCAGATTACCGAAGATGTGGTAATCTGGTATTTTTTATTTTTACAAAATTGTCCCGTTCCTTTTGCTTCGATAAGAACGAAATATTTTCCTTCTCCCTCTCATCTAGGTCCTCTAGGTATTGGTCGGGATCTCTTCTTAAATCTATATTTTATTTATAAAAATATAGTTTTTATATTTTAGCTATTTATTAAAAATATTTTTTTTAAATATTTTATATTATTAAATATAAAATAATTAATATTTTTATATTAAAATTAAAAAATTGAAAAATATTTTTATACTAAATAAATGTAAAAAAATTATATACAATCTTTTAAATATACTAAGTATTATATTAAATTTATATATTATATTATTAAACTTAAAATAATATATTTATATTCTACATAAATACATAATTTAAATATATATTATATTATATATAAAATTCTAAATATATTTCAAATAAATATACTATGTTATATAAATATATTATATTATTTTAAATATGATATAATCTAATATATTTTTTATAATAAAATATAAAATATACAATATAATATGTTATGTTATATTAATATTGTAATATTATATAATATACTATAATATAATATATTTTGTAGTATAATATAATATAATAATTAATGTTTTATATTATAAAATATAAAACAAAATGTACTGCAATATTATAGTATATATAATGATATTATTCTAAATTACATTAATATATTTTATTTTATTTTATTTTATTTATTTTATTTTATTTTATTTATAATATTAGAAAATAGAATATTTTAAAATATATATTATATAACAATAGAGTATAATATAATATAATTTAAATTATATATTACATTTTATAACATAACATAACATATATTATATTATATTATATTATATTATATATATTTAATATAATATAATTATAATAATATTATATAATAATTATTAACTATATAATTTTATAAATAGTTATATTATAAAATATCAAATAATATAATACTATATTACATTACAAAATATCAAATAATATATTATATTAATATAATATCATATTACATTACTATATTATATTATAATATATTTTTAATAAATTTGACTTAGGAATTTTTAGAAATTTGAACTTAGATTACTGGTAATCTATTTATCATATCAAATACAGTAATCAATCTTACTGATAAATTATCTGTGTATACTAAATACAGTAATCAGCATTACTGACAATCTATCCAATGATAATCTATCTTACAAGTAATCCAGATTACCATTTAGAATTTTCTGGCGATCCACCAAATGCAACCTTAAGATTTGTCCAAGTCCCCTACTTGCGTCCATATATGGAAGCCCTTATATAGATGAATCCTCTAGAATGTGTGTAGAGTTAAATCTCAAAAATATAACCTATTAGAAACTCATTTATAGCTATACTCTTCTTTAATATCTACACAAGAATACTAATGATATCACCATATGGATAAGGTGAAGTCGATACTCTTATAGACATATAAGAATATATGCTTACTAGCTAGCCAATTAGCTTATTATTATCACAATGAACTGATAAAGTTTGAAAAAATTGATATTCATTGATTTGTATCCATTATAAATGATTCAACATGTATATATAAATGATGGCAATGTTACAAAATGGAAACAAAATGGCCATATTATAGAATAGGAATAAAATGATCATGCTACAAAATAGAAATGTAAAATAATAGAGATTTTTTCTTTACTTGAATTCAAATTCAAAATTTGAATTTGAATTAATGCTAAAATTATTTTTCTTATTTTTCTTGCACATGCCATTCAAATTTAAATTTGAAATTTGAATTTGAATACCCAATATAATACTTGATTGGTATATTTACTGAACTATTATGTTTACTAAGAGTTAGATAAAAAGGCAATATCTTTAAATGAAACCATATTCGATTTAATTAGAATTTCTCCATACTAATCTATCATCCCATCCAAAATGATGAATAAGTAGAGATATCACCTGGTCAACTAACTCAGCAGAGAATAAATTATTCAAAGACCCAATGTCCCACCCTCTAGAAATGGTAATTAAACCAAACACTCCAAGACCACTTTGCAAACACAGTTGATCAACATCAACATGAGGAGGCCAAGCATTTGACGGCATCGTAGTTATCCAAGGATCCTCATAAACATTAATAGACTGCTGCGAACCTACACTCCACTGAAATTGAAATTGAAAATGAACAAGGAGACCAACATCACAATATTTTTTTCCAAATAATAGTGCTCTGAACGTAGCTTATGATAATTAACCTAAGACCCAGAAAAATGATATTTAGCCCTGACTAACTAAGCCTATAAGGAGTCAAGAGCAAGAATCAACTGGGCAGTAAATTTACACAAATAGTAGCATCTTCCTGTGAATAAAGAAGTAAGACCCAAACCTCCAAACATTTTTAGTAAACACACCTGATCCCAAGTGATATGATGAAACCCCTAGATATAGAGGGATGACCCCACAAAAAGGCCATAATTTCTTTTTCTAACTAATGAGCAATCAAAGCACGAAGATGAAATGCCAATAATGTATATAAGGGGAGAGAGAAAAGAACAGCTTGAATTAAAATAGCCCTAGTCACAAAAGACAAAGTCCATCATTTCCAATTTTTAGTTTGATAAGAAACTTTATTGATCATAGAATGAAAAACCTAAGAACCCATCCCTTTCCTTGATATTGGCACACCTAAATATTGTCAAGCCAAATTTTGTTCCCTAATATGAAAATATTACAAATAGAAGATTTGATTCGAGCTAAGTAGATGAACTAAAAAAGATGTGTGACTTAGAATAGTTAACCAACCGACCAGAATGATGATAGTAAGCATCAATAAGAGCAGCTAAACAAATTGCATTGTGAATGGTATCATGGGAAACAAGCAAATAGTCATCAACATAAAAAACATGTGACATATAAGGACCATTTCGTGTTTTATAAATTCTTAGAAGATGATTAGAAATAATGACCTTCAACGACAAGAAAAAGCTTTAGCGATAATATGTCACACCCCGGCTCAATGCATAAGCCAAGCGTATGGCAAATGGCTACATATCCTTAGGATTTAATCCTATCGAATATGCAAAGCCTATCCATCAAATCAACATCCAAGCAGTGGTAGAAAATAAATTCACTAATTATTTATTTATTTCTAGAGTTTTCCATCAAAACTAACAAGTAAATAAAATTTAATTAAAAATTTAGGATATAGTATAAGCAAAGCTCAACTAAAATTTAAGATAAAACATAAACTAAGAGATTAATACCTAAACCCTAGCTCCTCACTGACAGGTCCCAAAGCCCAATTAATTTTTCAGATTTGTAACAAAAATAAAAGAAATAGGGAGTAAGCTTTATAGACTCAGTTAGTTATCATCACCTCCAATATATGCATAAATATATCAACAACTATTCACAAACATAAATAAATTATACATAACAGAATAAATAGCACCCTAACAAAATAAAATGCAATATCAAGTTAATATGCACATTCAATTAACAAATAACATAACCATGGATGACCAACCATATCTACTTTACTCTTCCAGTCCCTCTAATTATGGCCACGATCAGTCCGTGGCTAATCTCGAAAGAGACTAGATCCTGACTACACATACCATCTACCGGTCATGTACTAGTGATCATCCCATTGAAGTCCGAAAGAAAAACTAGCTCTGATATCACACTAGAAATTATGCATACTCAACATGTGCCATGGCAAAATTCAAAAAAAACTAGCTCCTACTACACATACCATCCATCGGTCATGTACCAGTGATCGTCCCACTAGAGACTCGGAAGGAAACTAGCTCTGATATTACACGAGGAATCATGCATACTCAGCATATACCATGATAAAATCTAAAAGTAAACTAGCTTCTGACTACACATACCATCCACCGGTCATGTACCAGTAATCGCCCCACTAGAGGCCCGGAAGGAGACTAGGTCCTTGTGTGATCATAGTCGGACTAGAGAGCATTAAAACTAAAAATATCATAATTTATACAGTTCAATACAGCTTAATTTATGCTAAACATATTTAACATTATATAACATTCACAACATACCATAAAGCATATTTAGTATGTAATATTAGAGGTCAAGATAACTTACTTGAAAGAACTTTATCAATATATGGTCTATTCGAGTCTCAACTCTGATACTACTCTATTGACAAAAAAGATGAAAACCCTGGTAAGATTAATCATATAATTAATTTTCTATCTAAAATAAACTAGTATAGAAAAAATGACTCTTAGTTTAATCAGGATCTCGACCTAAATTACTAAAAGAGTCGATTCAAATTTTATTATTATTTTTGATATTTTATTTTTCTCTTCTTCCTTCTTCTTTTTGTTTCTCTTCTTTCTCTCTCCTCTCTCACTTTTCTCTCTCCCATCTTTTTCTCTCCTCTCCCTCCTCTTCTCTCTCCCTCTTCTCTCTCCTCTCCTCTCTCTCCTCTCTCTTTCTCTTTCTCTCTTTCTTTCCTCCTCTATCCTCTCTCTTTCCTCTTTTTCTTGTCTTTCTCTCTCTTCTTCTTTTCTATCTCCTTATCTTTTTTTCTTTTCTTCATTTTCTTTCTTTTCTTTTTTTTTTTCTCCTTCGTCCTTCTCTTTCTTTTTTCTTCCCCGGCTCCCTCCTTGGCTCAGCCAAACAGGCCTCCCATGGTTCCTGGAAGTCATAGAAAGTGGTGGACGAGGAAGGGGGCTCGTCGGACATCACCGGACAGAGGGTGATTGGATGACGGTCACTGACATCCGCTCGGTTCAAGGAACTCAAAAAATTGATGAATTTCTTCTCTTCCTAAGAGAAATTTAAAGGGGACTCACCGACATTGTCAAGGCTACCAACTGCTCATCGAAGAGGAGAAAAATGATGGCAAGAAGCTTGGTGTGTGCTTGCTTGGTGGTGGTGAGAGAGGGGGAAATTTATAGAAAAACAAGGGAAGATTCCTTGCTATTCAGGGAAGGGACTTGATCGAGAGTCCGTTCAACTCCGTCATGCCTCTGGCCATCTCTTCCCTTCCCACGGTATCCTTCCATCTCTTCCGGCGATCATTTCAGTCGAACAAACAACAAAATGAGATCCCCTATTTTGGTGAGTTTTTTTTTTCGCATTGGGTTAAAGTTGGTTAGGTCTATCGACTTTGGACCAAAAAGCCCAATTCTCACATAATATGCAAAGATAAGGAAAAAAAGAACAACCTTGCCGAATTCCATAATTACCCTCAAACCATGAAGAAGGTGAACCATTAAATAATAAAGCAAATGAAGGAGAGTCAATACAAGCATGAATCTAGCACAACAATTGAGGGTGAGCACCAAACTGACCAAAAATGGTATAAAAAAAATGTCATTGAACCTTGTCATAAACCTTCTCTATATCAAGCTTTAATATCATTAAGGTTTTAGTCTGTGTAGCACAAAAAATTGAATGCATAAGTTCCTAAGCTAGAAGAACATTAGAAGTAATATGTCTACCATAAATAAAAGCACCTGGTTCTTCTGAAATTAAAAGAGAAAAAATGGGTTGAAGATGATGAACAAGAATTTTAGTTACAATCTTATAGACAGTGTTATACAAGTAATTGGACAAAAATCACTTGCTATAAAAGGATAAGACTTATTGGGCAAGAGGACAATATAGGTTTGTTCCAACTTTAATGCAAACAACTAGTATGAAAAAAAGATTAAATTGCTAAAATAACATTAGACTTAATAAGGGACCAGTCATGCTGAAAAGAGAAAGCAAGAAGACTATCTAGTCTAGGTGCTTTATCCAGATGTAAATTGTGTAGAGCTTTCTCAATCTCCTCAACTAAAACACTTCACAAACTAAAGCTGCATTTTGAGACAAGGTAACCTCTGTATGCAACCAAGGACAATCTAAAGTACTAAGCTGACTATTAGCAAAACATCATTGCTTAAAATGATCAATAAAAAATTGCTTAACTTCATTCAAATCAGTAAAATGATCACCACAATGATTCTGAATATTGGAATCT
Source organism: Areca catechu (assembly GCA_021397845.1). Lineage (NCBI taxonomy): Eukaryota > Viridiplantae > Streptophyta > Magnoliopsida > Arecales > Arecaceae > Areca > Areca catechu. The sequence goes on from CM038045.1 coordinate 16,385,704, forward strand.
TAGTTTGGTGACAATGAATAATAGTAGATCTATGAAAAAAACAAGTATTGGCATCACTTTCATGTAACCAAACCATCTTGGACTTTTGTCTCCACATAAGCTCTTGCCAATATAACACCATATGATACTTAACTAGGAGAGACCATAAAGTGTAGTGCAAGTGACCAGACAACCTACCTTGATAAGCTTCTTGAAGTTGTAAAGCATAAATTTGACCATATAACTACTGCACCTTGGTAAAAAATAATCAATCCTACATTTCCACCTAATAATAACATGATGCACATTATGAAGGAGAGAAGTGAACCAATCTCCCCAGGCATAATGAGCTAGACAAGTCTAAGCATTCTTAATGATGTCTTGTAAAGTATCATAAGATAACCAAAATTTTTTAAAATAAACAAGAGGCAGGCCTCTATAAGATTGATTAAAAATAGTAATTAAAAGAGAATAATGATCAAAAACAAACCTAGTCAAATAAGAACTAATAGCTTCAGGATAGATATCCAACCAATTATCATTTATAAAAGCTCGATCAATCCTTTCCCAAACCTTAACAAAACCCAACCTATTATTACCCCATATATGCCAAGGCCCCTAAAATCCAAGATCAATAAGCCTAATCTAATGAATAAAGGATTGAAATTCTTGAATATCCTGGCTCACATGAAAAGATTTATCCTATTTCTTATTCTCATTATTTAGATTATAATTAAAATCCCATAAAAGCATTATAGAAAAACTTAAAGCTAACATATTTTGCACCTGAGCGCAAAGATGATGGCATTCAAAAATAGGCATATTAGCATATGCAATACCCAAAATCTAGGTAGGTTCATTAAGCACGGAAAAAACTCTACAAAAGCATCTTGTCTATTAGCATGCATAAAAAAAAAAGAATCCAAGTTATTTTACCGAGCAATAACCCTACCTCCAGAAAGACCAATGGAAGGAATCTAGCTTCAATTTGATTATTAGGGCTTTCTAAGAATTGATCCATGATAACTCATAGTCTCATCCAAAATAGCTAGCCATTGCACTTGTTTGTTTAGGTTTTTTCATAAATTGATGTAGAATTTATATTAACCCAGGATCCCATCCAAAAAAAAGCTAGCTAGATATTTTGGATCTTTTATTTTCAGTCCTATATAAAAATATCTAAGACCTTCTAATGCATAGCAGCTGCTATGGAGCCAAATATATGCCAAAATATAATAGGATAAACTTAATGTATATGGATAAGATTTTGACTCTACTTCTTTCCAGTAAAATATTGACTCAAAATTTTAAAGTAGCTTAAACCATAAGGACTTTATTTTCACATGTTACCGGTGGTTTGAAGGCATCAAAAAGTTCATAAGACAACAGCCTTCATGGAGGTGTAACTTGAAAACAACTGTCCCAGTTGCTCTACATATGTTCTTTTCTTATTAAATTTATATTCTTTTGAAGTAGGAATAAAGGATGAGTCATAAAATGCAGCTATAATCTTCAAGGGAAGACCTCGATCAAGGAGCGAATACCCAACGGCTTGATCTTGTAAGCTGTGAAACCTGCTTCCAAGAAAATCCTCCTCCATTCATGCTTGATGGGGATTCAAGAGTCTATTAGTGCCCCTTTAGTCCTGTGAGTCTTTTGTTTTAAGTTTTGAGTCCTGTAATAAATTGAGCTATCTCAACCTCATGAGTCCAGTTGAGTCATGTAAGTTTGAGTTAGTCCAATTTTGTACAAGAGAAGAGTTGCAGCCAGGAAATTCACCAGGGCCCCCCAACCAGAGATGGCCTTTATGCACCTGGGCCCTTTCATGCTGCCAAGCCCACAAGAGAGAGCTCCAGTCCAAGACAAAGGCCCACTGTTGACCAGGTCCACCAGGGTTTCTTGGCCAATAAGTCAGGATTTCTTAGCCCTTAAGTCTTGTACCCTAGGATGAATCTATAAATACCCCACCCCCTATTATATTTTTTTGAAATGCCATGGATTAATGAAATAATATTGAGTTTTCTTCTTTGCTGTGTGCGTGCTATGTGCCCAGGGTATCTATGTGATCCCTATTTTTTTGTGCGAAGGGTATCTGTGTGATCCCTCAGGATTTCTATGTGATCCCTGTGCCCTCTTCTTTCTTCTTCCAAACAAGTCCTACTCCGCTAGTGACTTCTTAGCTCGCCAGCGATCCATTCGTGCATCCCTGTCCCTCATCAACTTGGTATCAGAGCTAGAGGATTAGGATTTTTCTTCTTCCCGCCGGCTCCATATCCTTCCTCCCGATCGCAGATCCCGCCACCATCAAGCCAGATCTTTCTCTCCATTTCTTCATCCTCGTCGCTGTTCTTTCTCCCGTCTCTCAGTGCTGCGATGTCCGACCTTCATCGTCGATCGCCTGTGCCCCCATCGGAAGATCCACCTCCGCCGCTTCTCCCAGGCCGAGGCCCTTGTCGATGAGATCCTTGCCGGTGCCTGCACCCCTTATCTTCCCTCCCTATCATTGTCCATTCGCTGTTGTGCCACCTTCAACCCCTGCTCCTAGCCCATCAATGCCCGTAGCTGACGAAACCCCACGCCATAGATTAGGTTGCCCGTGGCCCCTGGAAGATCCCCCATCCTCGACTCCACCGTCTCCCTCATCGGATCGAAGGGAGAACCGTCGTAGTCCAGCATCCATCCTCCCCTCCGAACCTCACCTCCGATTGGCCTCATCCCATCCGGAACCCCTATGCCGTAGATCTACATGATGCCGCCCTGTCGATCTCCTCCTCCAAAGCCTGTCCCCTGCCGTTCGACGCTCTTCCGATTACCACCACTGTCGTGCCACTTCCTTGACCCCGTCTCCCGCTCGGAGTCGCCCACAGCCGAGTCGACATCCAACACCCAACACCTCCCCTCCACCACCGGACACCGTCGTCGCCTGTGCCACCGCATGTTCCCAGTGCAGCCGCCCACCTCCCATTGCCAGTGCCGGTGAAGACCACCAGTTCTGTAGAGTTTGCTAGTGAAGTCCGCCCCCTGGTTTCCATCCGTGGAGAACTCGCACGAACATGAATGCAACTTCCTTCCCTGTTGCCGACTTCAGTGCTGCATAGTTTCTGGAGCTGCACGATTTTCAAAGCTACATGATTCTCAGAGCAACCAGAATTTCATAGTTGCACAGATCTTAAAGCAGATCCTTCTCTTTGTTTCAATCCTTGGTTATATTTTGGATTTATTTGATCGAGTTTATTTGATGGATTTATCTTTTTTGATGTGCTTAGATTCGGTCCCATCAAAGCCCCCACTAAACCTAACTCGACGAAGTCGAGTTCTCCCCACCATAGGGGAATGATGGGGACCCAAGAATCTATTAGTATTCCTTTAGTCCTGTGAGTTTTTTGTTTTGAGTTTTGAGTCCTGTAATAAGTTGAGCTGTCTTAACCTCATGAGTCCAGTTGAGTCCTGTAAGTTTTAGTCTGGTTTTGTATAAGAGGAGAGCTCGCAGCACCAGGCCCCCCAATCAGAGCTGGCCTTCATGCACCTGGGCCCTTTAATGCCGCCAAGTCCACAAGAGAGAGCTCCAGTCCAAGACAAAGGCCAACTGTTGACCAAGTCCACCAGGATTTCTTGGCCAACAAGTCAGGATTTCTTAGCCCTCAAGTCATGTACCATAGGATGAATCTATAAATACCCCACCCCCTCTTGTATTTTTTTGAAATGCCATGTATTGTCGCCAAGATTTTCGTGGCCCGTAGCTGCTACCGGTGTCGGAGTGCGCTCCCTCCACTGCCTGTCGGTCCTCTACTCCTGGACCTGCGAAACAGAGGTTAATGACCCAGGCCGGGGTTTTCGACGGGGGCACTCTGACAGTCAAGTCAGTGACGATCCAGGAAAACAAATCCTCCTGGTCGGGCCCCTCTTGATGGACTCCGCACTAGGAAGAGTGAAAGATGTGAGTGAAGGCAAAAACGTAGCAGGGGGAGGATGATAGCGGGGATAAAGGAGTTCCCTGTCACTCTGCTTCTCCTTGTTTCCCTTTCTTTCCTTCAGCTGTGGTGTTGGTGGTGGTGCTTTGCCCTCTTGATCGAGCTTGCACTTGTGTGGGTGGCTGATTATGGTTGTTTTTGGTTACTGTGCTTTGTTACTATTACCTCCCCCCTTTTGGGATGTCGACTATTCTTTGTAGTTGAAGATTAGCCATTTGGTGCTTGCCTCGAGATCCTCGCTAGGTTGGCAGGCGCGTGCGGCAGGGCTCCGTGCCGTGGACAAGATGCCTTTCCTGACAGGTGGTAGGGAAAGCTTCGATTCATTCTGACATCCTCTCCGGTTGCCCCATTCCGGAAAACTTGACAGAGCCTCGATCTAGGAGTCACCGCCCTAAGGGTTTGTGCTTTCTGGCTGGCCAATCCTCCTGGAAGTATGACCGGGCAAGTAGTTATAGCGGCATGGGGGACGTTGTTCCGTGGTCCTCGGGCGGCTCGCCGATGCCCCGGGATGGCAGTGCTTGCTCCGGTCAGGACGCTCCGAGCTCGTGCAGTCACCTTGATGGAAAGTGCGAGCCCGATCCAGAGGGTGCACACTCGGAGAGGCTCCACATCGACGGGTGAGCGCTGAGCTCGACCTCGACTGCACGGCTCTAACCTCCGAGGGTCTCGCTCTGGAGGGCGGAAGGCAGACCTGGTCTAGAGGGCATGCGCTCGGAGAGGCTCCACATCGATGGGTGAGCACTGAGCTCGACCTCGACCACAGGGCTCTAACCTCCAAGGGTCTGCTCTAGAGGGCGGAAGGCAGACCCAGTCCAGAGGGGACGCGCTCGGAGAGGCTCCACATCGGCGGGTGAGCATTGAGCTCGACCTCGACCGCAGGGCTCTAACCTCCGAGGGTCTCGCTCTGGAGGGCGGAAGGTGGACCTGGTCCAGAGGGCGTGCGCTCGGAGAGGCTCCACATCGACGGGCGAGCGCTGAGCTCTACCTTGACCACAGGGCTCTAACCTTCGAGGGTCTTGCTCTGGAGGGTGGAGGACGGCTCCCGCCTAGGCATCCCGAGCTCGCGGACACGACCTGGCAGAGGATGAAGTTCGGCTCGCTGCCTTGAAGGAGCTCAGCTCAGCTCGGCAGAGTGATCCGGGCCGAGGTATTGCCTTGGTGTCCATCGTGGCGGTCTCCTTTAATGTGGCACCCGCCCGCTACCCACGTCAGTGGTCTCACCACATCATTTGCCCCCTACTCCCGAGGCTCGTTAGTACGCAGCGCTCAGGGCGAAGGGAGTAACTGCGGTGCTGACATGGAAGGGTGAAAATTCGACATAATGATGGCCACGGTCGCCGGCGCTTCGAGTGGTGGCCCCGTCGGCCAGTGCAGGGGTGCCACGTGGCTACGTCCGAGGAGTTGTTAATGCTAGCACAGAATTCTGAGCGGCTGGAACTCCTTTTTTATCGATGGGCAACACGTGGCGCAGATCCATTGGCGAGGGGGTCGCAACAGCACGGATTTGATGGGCCCTTTCGAAGTGAAAAGAAAAAATTTTCTTACTCAAAGTTCCCTCTCTTTCAAATCTTTCACACTTGTTGCTGTGCCCAGATCCTTCCTTCTCCGTGATCTGCACCCTTTCTTCTCTTCTCTAGGGGACCAGACCGGCTTTGTTCTTCTCCCTTCTTTCCTTCTTGGGTAGGCTTCTTCCTTCTTAGGTCATCTTTGCAGCATGTCTTGTCCTGATCCTTCCACCCAAAGGGTAGTGCTCTCTTCCTCCGACGAGGAGTCGGAGGGGGCACAGTTTAGGGTTAGCAGGAGACCGGCCCTTCCTGCCCCCTTGTATCCATTAGGGAGCCGGAGACCGTTTCTTCTCATCCTACTTGTCCTCCCCTTCTACTCAAATCAGCTCCTGAGTCTGTCCGGTCAACAGGTCCGGGTGAGGTTATTTCGATGTTTTCGCCGCGGAGCTGGGGGCCATTCGGGATGCCTATGGCATCCCGTCTTCTGTTCGACTCATGATCCCCCGCCCTGGGGAGCGGGTCACTTCCAGTGTCCCGGGGCGTCTCGCCTTCTATGAGGGGACCTTCTCCAGGGTCTTCGATTCTCCTTTCATCCCTTCTTCTTATCTGTCCTGAATAACTATTGCCTGGTCCCCACCAAGTTAGTGCCGAATGCCATCAGGGTCATCTTCTCCTTCATCGTACTCTGCCATGTCCATGGGTTTGTTGCCCGGTTTTTCTTATTCAGGATATTCTTCATCCTAAAACGCCACTCGATGGAAGACGGGTGGTGGTCTCTGTCTTCTCGCCCGAAGGGCATCAAATTCGAGCTCCCCTCTTCCATCAAGGGATGGAAGAGCAAATTTTTCTTTGTAGACATCGAGAGGGTCGACTGGGCTTGGAGCAAGCCGGATTGATCTCCTAATTGGGTCTCCGTGGTTGACGCAACTGATCGGGATGATTATGAGCAGCTTCGTACCGCCCAGATCCCCTCTCTGGAGATCCTGCTGTCGAAGCAGAACCTTCTCGACGCCAAGGTTGACTCATTGATGGGGTCGGGTGAGTTCAGCTATTTTCCCATCTGCATTTTCTCTTCTCTTCATCTTAGGCTGACCTTCTTGGCTCCTGCGTGCAGGGATGATCCTCCCAGAGGGCGAGTCATTGCTGGTCTCCAAGAAGAGGCTGCCCACCGAGGTGGTTGTCGAGCCTCCTCCGAGGCGGGCACGGATCGAGGGTGCACCGGCGTTTGCTCCTGCGATGCCGGCCGCCCCGAGGAAGGAGGCCGAAGGACAGACGGGGCCATAGGCTGAAGTCCCTATCCTGGAGCCTGAGGCGACCATTCGGGTTGATACTGCTACTGCCGCCGCACCACCCCGCCCTCCAGGTCCGAAGATGACTGGGGTCGAAGAAGGAGAGACCCGGGTTAGGGCTCCTCTTACGATGGGGGTTCCGACCGTGACCGTGCCAGATCCTCGACCGATTCCTGGGGGTCCCACTACCGAAGGGACGGGCACACCCGCTCCCCGGAAGAGCAGGAGAGACGAGGCGAGGCGTCGCCTTCCATTCAAGCTAGGGCCGAAGAGCTCATTGGCCAATAACCACGCCCTGGCTACTCGCATGATGGACTTCTCCATCCAGTCATGCGACCGGGAGGAGATCGATGGGCTGCCGGTTGGAGCTGTGATCGACAGCATCTTCCCCCATCTCTACACGGTAAGCAATCTCTTCCTCTTTCTCTCTCTTTTTTTTTAAACTTTCCCTGTGATGCAGATGGGTGTCGAGGTCCTCTTCATCAGGAGCTGCTGCCGAAACTGGGAGCGAGCTGAGCAGTGGCAGGCGGCTGAGATCGCTTCGTTGAAGGCCGATCTGAAAGAGAAGGCCGACTCCAAGGGGGTGCTTGACCGGTGGGTCAAGGATCTCGAGGGGTAGCTCGTCGATTCTGAGGGGCGAGCAAAGGAGCTCCGGGAGAGCCTCGACCGCGAGCTGGGGCAGTCAAGGAAGAAGTCCGAGGACCTCGCTAAGGCTGAGCGACGGTTGGGCGTGTCTAGATTCCATACACATTGGAATCCAACTCCTATGCTCTAAGTCATTTTTCTATTTTATACTCACTTGTTTTTCTTCGCTAATGGACTTCTACCACTTATACTCTTCATTTTCTCTTCATCCATCACTTACATGTTCTGTTTACTTCCTTAGGATACTGACTTAGGTGTTGGAGGGTTCACTGTTAGAAAACCTACAAGCAAGAAAACTTTTCTATTTTTGGTAGTTTTGTAGGACTAGCCCAAGTGATCGATCAAGGATCCGGCATTAGTGCAAGGTTCCAACTAACTCATTTATGACCACCACCATCTCCCGGCTTTAACTCAGCTCCACTTCCTGGTGGTAATAGTTTCGATCTCCATCTTCAGGTTTAATAATTTGGAGCTCCACCGATCCCACCATTTTACTTCAATAGTACGGACCTCATTTTCATGGCTTGAATTATAGCAGCAATAGTTTTATTTTTTTTATTTTATTATCATAATCCTTATTACTTTCTTTTATATTATTAATTTCTAACTTTTCCAAGTAAGAAAAATATTTAAAAAGAATTCTTTTTAATCTTTTTTGTTTTGGAGATCCTTGAAATATCAACAAATAGCCGGTGGACTTTATTATATTTTTTATAAAAAAAATATCATGGAAAGCACTATGCAATTCCTTGCCTTAATACAATGCAGGTCTTCTTGGAGGCTTAAGGCATGGTTAGGAGAGGGACATAGGAGAGAAAAGAAAAGAATAATAAAGAAAGTTAATCTTTTCCTTGGTTCAAAGTTTTTTTTTAAAAAAAAAAGAAAGGAAAACGAGAAAAAGGGAGGCAAAATAAATCCTCCCAAAACTATTTTTTTTTCTTTTCAAAATTGAATGAAATGGGAGGAAAAAGAAATGGAAATAAGTAATTTTTTTTTATAATCTCTGCCTTATCCCTCTAGAAGTTAAAAAAATATATATATTATCTCATTTCATTTCTTTTTTTTCTTTATATTTTTAACCAAAAAGTGAAGAAATTAATTTTTTTATAAATTTTCTTTTCTAAGGTCCCAACGAGGGCCTTACTCTCAAAAGTTAAAGAAGTCGTAGGAATATGTATGGTTGTAAATCTTGCATATTACCTTCAGAAACGCTGTTTGAGCAGGTGGAATGTGTTCGAACAAGTTCCCAGCGATGGCTTCGACCCGAGGACTTTTGGGCGCAGTTGCAATCACATGAGGGAGGTCATACACCATGACGCACTTTATGCGCGGGAAGGCCTCGGCGATCGCCCTCGCCGACATCCACGAGAGACGACACTCCCTCGAACGCGTCCTTGCAGCGGGCGACGACCGCCTTCATGGTGAGGCGAGTGTCGCTGGCCAGCGTCTCGTTGAAGAAGCGGTTCAAAGCGGGGTCATCGCCGGTCTTCTCGAACAACGGCTTGCCGGTTCTCATCTCGAAGGGGTTGGCGAAATGGTCCGCCGGGAACCAAGGGCCCACGAAGTGCGATAACGCCATTGGGTTGGAGCCCAGGTAGCCAAGGACCCAGGTGGCGAGACTGGTGGGGCAGTCCTTGAGGAGGATTTTGGAGTTGGGGGTGAGGAAGTAGGCGTGCGCGTCCGAGCCGTTGGGGTCCTTTTGGATGGAGAAGTAGCCCGTGTGGGCGAGCACGCGCATGAGACGGTGGAGGGAAGGGGATTTGGCGGGGGCGACGGGGATGAAGGAGGCGAGCTCAGTGATGGTAAGGGGCCGACCCTGGGCGTGGATGGCGTCGGGGATGCCCAGTTGGATCGCGCACTTGAGGCACATGGAGCCGAAGTAGGCGAGAGCGTGGTGGAAGACGTGGGCCTCGTCGGCGGTGGGTTCTGATGCCATTTTTAGCAATTCACGGTCTGGTCACTTTCTTCACGCTCCGTGTGCGATGTGCAGGTATGTTTTCTTAATCCTATGGTTCAAATCATCTAATTGATTATGCTTTAAATAAAAAAAAAATACATACGTATTCCATGACATCTCCTTGCTGATGTACTAATGCATCCTTCCAAGCTGGACAAGGGATGTCGGATCCAAAGTAGTTGTCTAACTAAAATCCCTGATCGGTGCTGAAGTTGACCTGCAAAAAAAGTTCTAAAACCGGTTTGGGCAAGGATCCTCCGATATTCAAAATATTTCGGCTCTAAGAATAAGAAAGAGAGCTAAGAGAAAATAAGAATATTTATGGATGAAAAAAACATAGCTTACTTGCGAGACTCCCCACTCCCAATATTAATAGGGGGGGAGTTATAGCCGGGTACAACGAGGCTATTGGCAAATATGGAAAAGCACATGAGAATCATACCAGTGAAAATCATGTGAGAATCATGCTAATGGAAATCGCATCATGTATACGGGATGCGAAATGGACCGGCAATTTTTGCATCTAGGATCGGCTTAGCCTAGCTGGTATTGCTGCTTATTTTATTATCAAGGTTGGATTAGAATCAAGTTGCAAGCAAGTAAACCAAGGTTCATGGGTTACTGCCAATAGGTCAAGGTTCCCTAAAGTGGTTGGTCGGACGAAATCTTTGGAATATATCGATCGAGGTCATGGTCTCACCCATAACACTTGCCCCCACTCTCAAACTTGAAAAGTCGGGTGAAGAGAGTAACTCAGGGTGAGGCCTATCTCTTTCATATGTAATGCACCTTGAAGCTCGGCCCTTGGGCAATCTTGTACATCCATGTGCCGACACGATGGTGGTCGGATTTTCCTAATCCTTCAATTTAGATCATCGGAGGGTCGATTTGCATGACTTCGGGCTGGCCAATCCCAAGCCACCATTTGGCATACATTGGTGCATAGTAGGTCAGGGGTCGCAGGATCAGGTCTGTCCATGACCGACTATCCCTTTATAAATAGAGCTTGTCTTGTCATTTTCATTGTTACTTTCTACTTTGACTGTTGGTGGTGGTGAAGTTTCTCGGGCATTTCCAAGTATTTCTTGTCGACATCCTGCTCGATCTCGGTCAAAGGTTACGATTGAGCTCTAAGATCTTCCAAGTGATCGGGTCTTGGAGTTGCTTGACCCCTCCCCCTTTTTGCCTTTTAGGGTTAGCTTTCTTCTTCTTTACTTTGAAACAAGGGAGTTTGGGTTGTTGCATTACAAGAAAATTTACTATTAGTGACAACTAATTAGCCATTACTGATAGTAATTTTTTTCACCATAAAAATGATAAAAAAGTTTTCATCGCTAATACTATTAGTGACAAAAATCAACTTTTAGTGATGGCAAAGTTGTTTCTAAAAATTTCATAATTTTTAAATTTTTTAAATTTTGAAAAAAAATATTAGCAATATATTTTAAAGTTTTAGCGATGGCAACCACCATTTTTAAAACTTTAAATTTTTATTTTTTTTGAAAATAATTATTCATGATGGAAATTTTTACCTGCTCGATTAGATCCAAAAAAAATAAAACCTATTAGAAACTCATTTAGAGCTATGCTCTTCCTTAATATCTACACAAGAATATTAATGATATCACCATATAGATAAGGTGAAGTCGATATTCTTACAGACATATAAGAATATATGCTTACTAGCTAGCCAATCAGCTTATTATTATCATAATGAACTGATAAATTTTAAAGAAATTGATATTCATTGATTTGTATCCATTATAAATGATTCAACATGTATATAAATAATGGCCATGTTACAAAATGGCCATATTATGGAATAGGAATAAAATAATTATGCTACAAAATAGAAATTTAAAATAATAGAGATTTTTTCTTTACTTGAATTCAGATTCAAAATTTGAATTTGAATTAATGCTAAAATTAGTTTTTCTTATTTTTATTGCACATGCTATTCAAATTTAAATTTGAAATTTGAATTTGAGTGCCTAATATAATACTTGATTATTTGCCTAATTTATCCATTAATACTTTTCCTCAAATTAGAGCATGGAGATAAAAAATATCCAACTTGAATAAGAGATGATGAAATTGGTTCTTTCCAAGTACCTCAACAAAGATATTTGCTAGTTGTTTCTGGGCAGGAATGTAGTGAGCAATGAGTTTATTGAATTGGATCCATTCATGAATAAAATAGCAGTTAATTTCAATATACTTGGTTCTTTCATGGAAAATCGGATTAGAAGTAATGTCAAGAGCTACTTAGTTGTCACAATGAAGCTACATGGGACGTGTAAGAGAAACATGCAAACCAAAGAGAAGAGCTTGAAACCAAAGAGATCACTATTGGCAGTAGATATAACTTTATATTTAGCTTCAGCAGAAAAGTGCGAGACTGTAGTTTATTTCTTAGTTTTCTAAGAAAGTGGAGAATGCCTAAGCATGGTAAAATAATTAGTGGTGGAACGATAGGTAGTGAGGCAACTCGGTCAGTCAGTGTTATAATAAGTGACTAAGGATAATTCACTAGATGCAGGAAGAAATATGCCTTATCCTGGTGCCACTTTGAAATAGCGAAGAACTCGCATGGTAGTATCAAGGTGTGGTTGGAGGGGATCATACACAAATTAGCTAAGAATGTGGACTAAATTACATAGATCTAGATAAGTAATTGTCAAATGGATCAGCCTACTAACTTATAGAGAAAGATCAGCTACCTTTGGACCAGTGGCACTAGATAAAGAATAAGTTGTTCCATTAGAAATGTACACTGCTTAGCTCCCAGCATGGCTATCTCGGAAAGGATGTTAACAGCATATTTTCTTTGACAGAGCACAATGCCATCCAATGATCCAACAACTTTAATTCCCAAAAAATATTTTTAATGAGCCTAGATCTTTGATATGAAATTGAGAGCACATATAAGTTTTGACAAAAGAGATGCGGATGGAATCATTTCCTGCAAAAATAATATCATCCATATATATCAAGATGAGAACTATACTCTCACCTTGAGCATGAATAAACAAGGAGTAATCAGTCTTGGACTATTTACAACTAAACTGGATAATAGATGAGGTAAATTTTTCAAACCAATTATGAGATACTTATTTGAGTCCACACAAAGACTTATTTAGTCTGTAAACTCGTGTATCACCCGGGCAAGTAAATTCTTGAGGAATATGCATGAAAATCTTTTCATGTAAATAACCTTACAAAAAGGCATTATTGACATCCAATTGATGTAATTTCCATTTATGTACAACTGTTACTGCTAACAAATAGTACACAGTAACTCATTTGGCCACGGGCACAAATATCTTATGATAGTCAAGATCTTCAACTTGGATATAATTTTTAACAACCAGCCATGTCTTATAGTGATCAATCGATCTATCTGCCTTGTATTTTATATGATAGGCCTATTTGGAATCAATAGGTCTTTTTCCAAGTGGTCAATTGACTAAAGTCCATGTTTGATTTTTTAAATGCTGCAGTCTCTACTACCATAGTCTCACGCTACTTTGGATTTTTGGTAGCTTATGAAAAATATTTTGGCTCATCAATATAATTGATGGCCACCAAGAAAGCTAGATGTCGAGGAGAAAATAATAAACAAAATTTAAAAGAGGGTAAAGGGTACTTGAAGGAGTTGTTGGAGCAGTAGACTGTAAAGGATCAAGTGAAGATGGCAATTGGAAGGCATAATCTTTTAGATGGGTTAGTATTTGTCAAGTTCAAGTGGATCTAATAGACTGTAGTTCAGGAATTTGATCATGCTCAACAAGAAAAGGTTCTGTTGGAAGTATTTCAAATGAATTATTTGAATATGTAGAAAGTTTGGATGTGGGATTAGCAGTAGGTCTGCATGATAGTGGATCATCAAGAATGAATAATGGAAAACTGATTAGGTTCTCTGGCTATTATGCACTGACTCTGCTGTGGAAGAAGAGCAACATGAAAAAATATATTTATAAAAAATTATATCTTGTGAGATTAAAATACTATAATTTTCAAGATCATAAACATGATATTCCTTTCTGCCATCTATATAATTTTTTGTACTCCCCACGTGTTTAAATAGTGAAGCTAAATATGTTCTTTTTTTCATAGATTTAAAGCAAGCCATAAACACCATTGTATATTAATAAGAAAAGGTATGTGCTTGCTAAAAAGAAAAGGGTATATTTATATTTTCATATCATAATTATTTTTGTATCCAAATCTATCAAGATGTGGATAAGATATGGATAGATATGGATAGATTTGTATCCAAATCTATCAAGATATGGTATATCATAATTATTCTATCAAGATATGAATGTGTTATTAATATCCATATCCATATTTCTCAAAAACAAAAACAATGGATATGGATACACAATCATATGATATATATATATATATATATATATATATATATATATATATATTAAAATAGGGGCTCTATCCTGAAAGAGTCTCATCTGCAACTATTTGTCATAGTCATGGCATACTTCTATGGTACTCCCATTCCACATTGATTATTAAAATCAATAAATTATATTTTAATAAATTAACTAATAATAATATTTTAATAAAATAATTATTTTAATAATATTTATAATAATAGTACATTAATAAAATATATTTTAATAAAATAATATCTAATAATATTTTTATTAATAATAATTTTAGAAGATTGATAATAATTAATAATATCAAAATGGGCACATACTGTTAAAAGAAGCCAATCTAAAAAGTAAGATAAACAATTTCAAATAGATTAATATAAAATGGACATATATAAATAATTTTTTAATAAAGTATTTACTAATAAAATAATATATACATATTAATAAAATATATATTATTTTTAATATAATTAAAAATTGATAAAAATAATGTTTTAAAATGATATAGTTTTTAAATAAAATATATATCTTACTAGGATTGCTTAAATTGTCAGATCTTTCTATAGAAATTTCAACACTTCCCTTCCTCTACCTCCTTTGCATATGTTAAAAAAATACTTAAAATGGATAATTAATAAGCATAAAAGTGGCATAGATATTATCCATCCGGATTCATTTTTATATCCGAATCTATCTGATTATGCATAAAATTTTAAGCATTCAATTAACATCCATATTCATATCCATTAAAGAAAAATATATATGAGTATGGGTACATATGATCTATATCCCAAAAATCTGATTCTTTTTATAAGTATATTTAATTTTATATAGTACTCAAAAATTTTCATTGATAATATATGTTGATGCTGAATTCCTGCGGACTGGACGGAGTGGCTAGATTGCTGGTTCACCTCCCGAAGTTCCTGCAAAACAAACCCCCTGACTGGATTTTTTTCGGTGGGGGACACTCCGATGCCTAAGTTAGTAAGGTCCATGCTACAGAATGGAGAGCTCAAAGAGAAAGATATAGAATTAAAGGGGTAAGAGCTTGAGTGGCATCATGAGAGCTATCCATGGACTGGCTCTGACTTGTCTAGGATTGCTCAGAATTGCTTAGGATCACCACCCCCGGAAGTCCCCTCTTACCATATTTATAGGTGATGTCGTAGCTGAAAGTAGTTAAGCCTTCAGGAATTTTGTTAAGGAAGTTGGTTAATCCAACTTCCTTATAACTGAATGGGGTTGCTGTCGGAGGCAGGCTACCCCAGTTTTATTGTAGCAAGAACTACTCATCTATGGCTGGTTAGGACAACCAAACCAATTCTTGATGGCTATAGGCCAAGGAAAGACTATTAACCTACTTCAGGACCTTCCTTTTTGGAATGGATCGAAATGAGGTTAGCCAGTTGATTCAGACCCATCCTCTTTGGAGTAAGCCAAAGATGCGCTGGCCATTTACTTTGGATCAGTCTACTTCAGATTGGGCTGAAGATGGAGTAATCATTCATTCTAGCACAATATGGATCCGGTATGTACTTTAGAATTGTCCTCTTCGGAGCCAGCCGAAGACTGATCCCATGCTATGCAATGCAGTTGGCCAGTACATAGCATCGGATTGTTGCTTCGTCAAACTTCGGAGTCACCCTCATGTTCATCTACTTGGTCGACCGGTTCAAATGGGATCAATTGAACCTCCAGATCGGTAATCATCTTTTCTTGAACCGGCATGCCATAACAGTTGCCCCCGACTCCCAATTTCAAAGTAACTTTTGCTTTGAAAAATGGGAGTATTTATATTTTGTCCACTTTTGGTGGGAGAAAAGGTAACAAATGATAGCAAATCTTCGATTTAGTTGATCATGATAACTAACTTTCTGATTCGAACATCGTGCTGTGGACAGGTGTCTGGTTTCTATTGGCTCTTGGAGAAATGGTGAGGATTTGAGAGTCATGCTGGTTTCCTCATTAAAAGGTTTTTGACGGACTCTTTCTATTCAACTAGGAGTAGATGACGTGGCAACATCTTGATCACTTGTTATCATGAGGGGGTGTTATCCTGGCCGTTAGTCGTGATTCTTGTGGATCGTGACTGACAATCTATTTTTAATTCTGTCAAATTGATCAGCATCTCTTAGTGGTTCATACCCATGATCAGCGTCATTTATACGTGGCATGATCGAAGACATTTCCATCATTCCGAGAAGATTATCCGAACTGTCTCTGTCTTATATATAAAGGGGCAATCGTCCTTCGAAATGGATTTCTTTGCCTTCATTGAGATTTCTCCTCTTTTACTGTTCTAAACATTCCTCTCTTCTTCAAGTTTTCTTCTTCTTCTACAGGTATATTTCTTTACCTTTTTTCTCTTGTTACCATGGTTAGATCTTTAAGAGTTCTTGCCACCGGCGGTGTCCCGGCTAATAGAGAGGGGGGTGAATCCTCAGGTCTTCCTAAAAAAAGAAGTGCCGAGTCTCGGCCAGAGTCCATTTCTTGTCCTTGTCCTTCGATAGGTTAGCTTGGCTTAGAGACCATTATCACATCCCTGAAAGCTTTCCTTTGATGCTTCCCCATTTTGAGGAGAGAGTGAGTTAGGCTCCTCCAGGAATAATTTCAGTATACGAAGACCACCTAAAGGCTGGTCTTCGATTTTCTCTTCATCCCTTCTTCTCTAAAGTCTTCGATATATATCATATAATTTCTGTCCAGTTGACTCCGAATAGTATTCGGACCATCTGTGATTTTCTGGTCCTCTGCGATATCTTGAGCATAGCGCCTAGGACCCCCTTGTTTACGTCCCTCTTCATACTAAAGAAGAATTTTCATGGGCAAGGATGGTGGGTCATCGACCCCCGTCCTAGTCGTAAAATAATCCAGGGATGCCTAGTGGCATTCATGGGTAGAAATCCAATTTTTTTCTGTCTTTTCTTCCCACTCGTGGAGTTTCAACACCGAATGGAGGAAACCCTGACTGGATGCCAACGTGGGTAAAAAGGTTTTAAGGGCTGACCAGGTAGACTACGGGACATTATCTGAGTCTGAAATCCCTCCAATCAATGAATTACTTGAAGAAAGAAACCTTCACCTTGCCCAGATCGGTGCTTTCCCATCATTAGGTATAGCAAATAGCTGATCTTATTCCACCATATTTTCTGCATATTTTTGTTGAATAATCTTTAGAAGCTTTTTCATTTGCAGGTAAAATGAAACCAGACTTAGAAAAGCTCCGTCAAGTTGCTAAGAAGAGAGCAATACCGGTCTCCCAAGAGGGATCGAAAATCCAGAAGAAAGCTCGATCCGAAGAGGCCTCAAGAGCTATGCCGATGAGGACATCTCCAGGAGGTGACGATGTCCCACTGGTAGAGCCCCCTCCAAGAGACTCCACTCTGATCCGGGCTTCGGAGCAACCAAACCCAGCTTCGATCACCGATGCACTATTGCCCCGTCCTTCCATAATGGATAAAGGCAACGCCCCCCAAACTGGAGAAGGATTGGGGAGAGATACTCCTCTGGATTGGGGGTGCGAGATAGACCTCTCAGTTTTCTCAGATGCAAGGGGTCTAGTGCACCCATACATAGCCATGAAAGTATTGAGGGCTACATTACTCTCCCAGGATTGGGAGGTTACAAGGAATTGCCGCCTCGAGGAGGTGGTTGCTTCAGCGTACCCTGCCCTGCTGAAGGTAAATGTCCTTCCTCCATTCATCCTTTCAAGATTAGATTTAGCATAGCTAACTTTATGTTTTGGTTGACTGATGTAGCTAGTTCACGACATGACTCTGATGGAGAAAAGTATAGCAGAGTACATCAACTTCAGTCAAAGTATTCGGGAGGAGCTTCAAATGGTGAAGTCGAGAAAGAAGTGGCCGAAGAGCTACGGTTGGCCATGGAGGAGAAGCTCAATAAGAGCAACGCTAATGTTCAGAGCCTGAAGAGTGAGCTAAAGAAAGCTCAACTAAAGGTCGAAGCTCAGAAAAAAGAAGAAAAGAATCCACTCCTTGGAACATTCAGCCAAGGAGATCCAGGAAAAGGTTGAGGCAGCGGCCAAAGAGACCAAAGCAGTGGCTAGAGAATCTGAAGCCCTGAGGGGTCAAGTAACCAGGGTAATTAAAGACTTCAGGAAGTCTTCGAAATTCAAGGAGGAGGTAACTGAATCAGGGGTGATTTATTACCAATTGGGCTTCAACGATGGGATCAAAGAAGTCCAAGGGCTGTATCCTGAGCTGGACCTCTCAAGCATCCAGTTATATGAGGTCAAAGAGGAAGAAATCAAACCTCCAATCAAAGCTGAAGAAATTTTGAAGCAGCCAGAAGAAATCCCGATCGTGGCTAAAGAAGATCAGGGATAGCCAGGAGAAGCCTTGGTCATAATTGAAGAAGTGGAAGATCTGATGATATTTGACCTAGGTGCCCTGATCCAAAATAAAGAGGTTTCTCCGATAATTGATCCAGAAATTGTAGCAGTAAAGGATGAATAGATTCTTGTAGCATTTTCTTTCTTCCTTTTTTTTGTAAGGAGAACAAAAAGTAAATGTACTTCTTTTACTATGAATAGAAAGTACACTTCTTCTTTTAAACTGTATCATGGTATGATTTCTCCAAGTATAGAATCATTGGATGTATAATGCCTTCCATTTTGAACAAAAAATTTCTCCAAGTATGGCATTTTCGAATGTGTAGTAGTCTTCGGATATGTAGCAAACTTCAGATATATAATAATCTTCTACTTGAGTAAGAATTTTTCTAAGTATAAAGTCTTCGGATATATAATAACCTTCAACTTGAGCACAATTTTTTCTAAGTTTGAGATCCTCGAACTTAGTCTTGGCAAGAACATAAGTCTTGAATAAACAGATCGGCCTGGCCAATCACAAGATCGGTCCTTTAACTCTCGAACTCAAACAGCTTTGGACATCCTGGATCAGTGGGAAATTTTTTTTTTTGGGGGTGGGGGGGAAGAAAGGGTCCATAAATGAAAGGATATTTTTGAAAACAACGAACCTCGACTTTTGTCGATGGTTCTAACCCATCATTATTAGGGTGGACTGCCTTTGCCATATGTCACATCTTCATTGGCAGAGAAGGAATAATTAAGATCGTGAATCATTCCGATCGAAATCACCAAAGTGGCATGCCTCCAGAATCTAATGGGTCGTGATCCTTTGATTTCTCCTAACTACCTACTCACAAGCCAAGGTTGTTGCTTCGACTTCTATAGTTGGAATGCACTTGACATGATTATAGGGGCATTTGAAAATTGAGCAAGAAATCCGGACCGTCGGTGTCCCTTATATAAGAGGGTCTTGCTATCTAAGGTCAAACCTTTTTGATCTTTGGAGATCTTCACTAGTCAAGCAGAGCTTTGCCATGGTTTTTCTCCTCTCCTTATTAACAAACTTCGATCATCATTTTCCTTTCCGGCATTAAGATGAAACCAAACACCGGAAAGCTTCGAATGACTGTCAAGAAGAAGGCAGCAGTAGATCCATTAAGGACATCAGATCGAAGGGGTATTAAGCGAACCCGTTTGAGTTTGAGGATGTCCTCAGGAAACCCGGTTAGGGAGAATACCCCCATCACTGTAGAATCATCCTCAGAAGAAGAGAATGTTCACTCGACGGAGCATATCGCCGGATACCCGACGACACCGTCTGTCACGGACCATCAAAGAAGCCAAGCCAGACAGACAAGGGCAAGGCTTCGGCTTCTGAAGTAGTACTTGAGTCGGAAGCCGAATCGGAACCTCTAGTTATTGAAGAGAAGGGCTTCGAATGTTGTAGCACATTTGCTACCGATGATGGTCTTGATAACCCAAGACTGGTTAAAACTTTGTTGAAAGCCACCATCCTCCAGAAGGACTAGGAGGCTACCAGAAGTCGTGGACTAGAGGACATTTTTTTCTCCATTTATTCCAAGATACTGCAGGTACGAGTAGGAATGTCTTTGAAGCTTCTTTTCGTTGGCTTGTATTGTTAAGTCCGATCTCATTCTTGTCTTATTTGGCAATTCATCCACGATACCTCTTTGATGGAAGAGACTGTTCATGGACTTACGAATATCAATAAAGATCTTCATAGCCAGTTGGAGTCGGCTAAGGCTGAAAGGAAGGTAGCCGAGAAGCTCCGAGCGACCATGAAATAAAATTTGATTCAGACCATCGCCACCAACCTTTCGCTGGAGCAAGAGCTAGTAGTGGCTCGGGATCAAATGATTAGAATTATGGAAGAGTTGGAAAAGAAAAGGAGGAACTACACTCAGCCGAAGTAATAATAAGGATAACCTTCAAACCCTCAAAGAGGCTGTGGCTCAGAAGGCTGACTTGAAGGAAAGAATCAGTTCTCCCGAGGAGAAAGTAGAAATAGTTGAACCAAAAGCAAAGCTGGCTGACAGAAAGGCCTTAAACATCGTCAAAGCATTCGACAAAAAAGGTACGAGGCATGGGTGGAGGGTTACAAGCTTGGTTTTCGGGATTGCTCGAAGAAAATCAAGAAGACCTATCCAGACTTAGATATCTCTGTCATTGCCATATCTGATGATGAAGCCAATAAGAAAGAGGGAACGAAAGATCCAGCCAAAAAGATGCTAGCTCCCCTAACTGACGAAGAAGTCACAAGGGAGGCTTCTACTTCTGCTCCAATTTCTGGGCCGGATGATAAGAAACAATCTTGATGTATCTTCTTTCTTTTGTTTATGTAGATCAATTCCCTCTTCCGGAAGGATGTAATGAATTTTTCATATAAATGAAATCTCCCTTTTTCTTGATGAATATTGTTTGAGGAATGTGCTTGAAAATTATTCCAAGTGTAGAATGGTCGGCACTGTAGATAACGAACTGAAATAGAATTTCAAGATTCTATATCGGCTACGGTTGAACTTGCCTTCATCATAGATAGAAGAATCTGAACTTGTTAGTACTGTAGACATATCAGGCTTGTTGGCATGCACTTATCGAATTAGCCATTAAGGTAGGCCGATTAAGTCATCCATGTAAAATTTATTGATGATAATAAGGTAGGCTCGTTAGGCCTGCCTCGGTACTTTGTCGAATTTACCATAGGATAGGCTGCTTAGGCCATCCATGTACCTTTGATTGATAATAAGGTAGGCTAGTCAGGCCCACCCTAGCACATCGTCAGATTTACTGTAGGATAGGTCGCTAAGGCCATCCCTGTACCTTTGATTGATAATAAGGTAGGCTGGTCAGGCCAGCCCCAACACGTCGTCGGATTTACCATAGGGTTGGTCGCTAAGGCCATCCCTGTACCTTTGATTGATAATAAGATAGGCTGATTAGGCCCATCTTTTCTTGAAGACTTCGTCGAGAATATTTTAAGAGAAATTTTCTTTATTGATAGTACTTGCAAAGGTTTTCTATATTTCAAGGCAGAGATAATAGGAGACCATCCAGAGTTTCAAGCCAATATGCCCCAGGGTGTACGATCTCTCTGATCTGGTAAGGTCCCTCCCAGTTAGGAGATAGTTTGCCTTGTTTGGTTGGCCTGAATACTTCTGACCTCCGCAATACTAAGTCTTCTAGCCAGAAGGTTCGTTCCTTCACCCTAAAGTTATAATATTTGGCAATTTTTTGCCACTATGTAGCCATCTTCATTTGAGCTTAAAGTTTGGTGCTTTGGAGTAGATCTAAATCTGCTCTACGATGCTCTGAATTTTTGGGTTCTTTAAAGTGATCAATCCTTAGGGATTGTAAAATGACTTCCACTAAAAGGAATGCTTCGAAGCCATAGGCTAGATTGAACAGAGATTCTTCAGTAGCCATTCTAGGAGTTGATCGATATGCCCAAAGGACTGAGTTTAGCTCTTCGGCCCAAAGCCCTTTAGCATCGTTTAGCCTGGTCTTCAGACCATGGAGAATTGTCCTATTGGTCACTTCAACTTCTCCGTTGGATTGGGGATGTTCGACGGAAGTCAATTTATGAGCAATATGATATTGGATGCAGAGTTCTTTGAACTTAGAATTATCAAACTGTCTTCCATTGTCGGTGATAATGGCATATGAGATTTCAAATCATAATATAATTGCATTTCTGACAAAGTTCTCGATCTTCCCTTCAGTAATATGGGCTAAGGATTTGGCCTCAACCCATTTGGTGAAGTAGTCGATGGCCATAATAAGGAACTTCCGCTATCCAGAGGCTAGAGGAAACGGACCAAAAATATCCATTCCCCATTGAGTAAAAGGTCATAGGGCTATAAGCTGAGTCAGCTAACTTGCAAGACATTTTTGGATGTTGGAATATCTTTGACATTGATCGCATCCTTGGATGTAGTCAGCTGTATCTTTCTGAATAGTTGACCAATAATAACCTTGGCAAATTATCTTGTAGGCTAGTGATTTGCCCTCTATATGGTCTCCACATATGCCTTCGTGCACTTTTCTTAGAGCATAATCAGTGTTCGATGGTCCTAAGCATTTTAATAAAGGCTGAGTGAAAGACCTCTTGTATAAAGATCCATCCAAAATAACATACTGAGATGCCATCCAACGGATTGGCTTGACTTTGGCCTTATTTTCAGGCAATATTTTTTTATTCAAGAATCTGAGAATAGGATCCATCCAACATGGTTCATGTTCGATTTGATATACCTCAGAAACTTTTTCTGATATACTTGGATCTTCCAAATACTCGATGTAGGTACGACCAAGTGATTCCGAAGCAAAGTTCGCAAGCCGAGAAAGGGCATCGGCTCTAGAATTTTCAGTCCACGATACATGTATAATTTCAAAGGATTCCAGCTAAGATAGAAGATCTCAAACTTTTCCAAGTACCAAGACATGGTGGGATCTCGAGCTTCGAATTCGCCTTTCACTTGGTTCACCACCAATTAAGAATCTGAGAAAACTTTAATCTTTCGAATCTTCGATTCTTTGGTGATCTTGAGTCCTGCCAAGAGGGCTTCGTATTCAGCCTGATTGTTCAAACCTTGAAAAGAGAACCGCGGAGCATATTCCACGGTTTGGCCATCGGGGTCGGCTAATATAAGACCAGCCCCATAGCCAGCAGAATTGGAGGCTCCATTCACATGAAGTATCCATATGGATTTTGAATCCTTTTCGCTGGCTTCCTCCTCTTCAATCTTTTGCAGGCTGTCTTCTTGCCCCCATGTGCATTCGACTAGAAAATCAGTAAGTACCTGTGCCTTCATCATCGACCGGGGTCAAAAAATAATGTCGAATTCGTCCAACTTGACAGCCCACTTGGCTATCCTCCCTGAAATGTCCGGACATCAAAGAATGGCTTTCAAGGGTTGGTCCATCAACACTTCAATGGTGTGGGATTGAAAGTATGGATGCAAGCATTTCACTATGATCACCAGTGAATAAATGAGCTCTATATTCTGGGATATCTCACTTCGGCTTCATGTAGTACTTTGTTGGTGTAGTAGATCGACTTTTGTTGGTCTTTGACTCCTTTTTTGACAAGTACGAAGTTGATTACTTCATCCGAAGTGGCAAGATATAAATATAGAGTTTCGCCTTCTTGAGGCTTAGAACGTAGAGGATGATTTTTCAAATAGTTTTTCAATTCTTCGAAGGCGAGTCTGCATTCTTCCAACCACTCGAAACTTTTGGTCTAACGAAGGGCTTTGAAGAATAGTAGACATTTTTCTGCCGACTGAGAAATGAATCACCTCAAAGAGGCAACTCTTCCAGTTAGCTATTGAACTTCTTTCTTATTAGCAGGATGTCTCATATTTCGGATGGCAAGAATTTTCTTTGGATTAGCCTCTATTCCTCGCTTAGTGATGAGGAATCCCAAGAACTTCCCTAAAGTCACTCCAAAGGTACATTTAGTCAGATTCAGCTTCATCTGATACGTCGTAGAGCGTTAAAGGACTCTTGAAGGTCTTGGATGTGATCGGCTTTCTGGAGGCTTTTTACAATCATATCATCAACGTATGTCTCCATATTCCGGCCAAGCTACTTTTCAAATACCTTGTTGATCAGCCTTTGAAAAGTCGCTCCATCATTCTTTAGTCCGAATGACATGACTTTATAATAATAAAGCCCTTTTTCTGTTACGAATGTTGTTTTCTCTTCGTCTTCAAGATCCATTCATATCTGATTATAGCCAGAAAAAGCATCCATAAAACTCAATAGTTGATGACCAGCGGTGGCATCAACCAGCTGATCAATCTTTGCTAAAGAAAAACTATCTTTGGGGCATACCTTGCTAAGATCATTATAGTCGATACATATCCTCCATTTGTCCTTGGCTTTCTTAACCATTATGACATTGGCTAACTAGTCGGGATAATATGTTTCCCTTATGAATCTGGCGTTGAGAAGCTTACTTACCTCTTCGTCAATTACTTTTTATCTTTCTGGAGCAAAATTCCTTTTCTTATGCTGGATTGGTTTGTGATCAAGAGAAACTTCCAGTCGATATGTAATGACTTCGACTGGGATCCCAGGCATGTCCGTAGCTGACCAAGCTAAGATGTCGGCATTGCTTCGAAGAAACTATATTAGCCTTGCCTCTATTTCTTTATCTAGCATGCTTCTAATTGTACAACTCGCGTTGGGTCATCTTCGGCTAGTGATACGGAAATGGATTTTTCCATGGGTTCCCCACATTCTTCCAGTTGATCTCTTGGATCTAATTGCTCCAATGTCATAGGTTCTATAGATTGTTTATTTTGAATCATCAGACACTGCCTGGCGACTCTTTGATCTTCCTTCACTTTTCTGATGCCGTTCTTGGTGGGGAAGCGCACCAGAAGGTGGTAAGTAGAAACTATGGCACGAAACTTATTTAAGGCGGGTCATCCCAAAATGACATTGTATGCTGATAGGGTTTGTTCAACCACGAAATTGATGGAAAGTATTTTTTTAAGTGGTTCGGAGCTGATAATGATGCGGGATAGATTCTGATCAATATTTATTCTAGGGGATCGGACCGTTGGTTGTTAAGAAACGACCCTAGGCTAGGTTAAACGAGGCCTTAATTATTTTCCCTGAAATTTTTTATTCAAATAAACCTTTTTTCTTCATATTTTTTTCTCCTTTTTTTCCTTTTTTTTCACTTTTTTTATACTAATAAACCCATACTTTTTTTATTTTTTTTTCTCTGTATTTTCCTTCACTTTTTTTTTCTCGGGGTCATTTTTTTTCTATGCTTTTTCTAAAGTTGGCAAAGGAGGCCGACTTTGCTTCTTCGACCATGCAAAGGTGCTTTGACGGGCATGTAGAAATAGGGAGAAGTTATCGGGCGTGGAAATCTGGCAAGTTTCGTCTGTGGGCTCTTCGACGATGGCACTGGCATGATGGCAGTGGCACGGGCTCTTCGACGGGCGACGAGCGTCATGGCAGCAGGGAGCCAAGCGGGCGTCCGTGAGGCATCGCGAGTGGAGATGGGGAGCGGAGGCGGTGAGGCATCGTAGCAGCAAGGGGATCCGGCGAGGGCCGGTGCTGGTGGTGGGCAGAGGGGACCCGTCGTCGGCTTCTGGGTAGAACTTGGGGGCCTTCTCAGCGGGCTTGGGCGGCCCCATCTTGGGCTCATGGCGGGGTAAGGACCCACCGTGTTTGGCCTTGATCATCTAGATCCCGTGCTTGTGATACATCTTCGACCACGAGTACTTCCTAATCCCGTGGATCAACTCCAGGTTCCAGCACTTCACCCAGCCTTCTTCGCCGACATTTTTTTCTCTCAGAACACCATAACGAGCACCGACGGGAGGAAATGGAGAAGAGGTAGCAGGACCTTCCGGATGGACAGCATCACGTAGAGATCTGTGCACAGGGGGGTTCCGGCGGTTGGGTGATTCCGATGGATGGCACAGGTGGCACAGCCTCTCTTCCAGCAGTTGTCGGTCGTCGATTTGCTGGCAGGGGTGGAGAGGAGGACGGGGAATGAAGATCTTGGGCAGAGGGGTTTTCCGTTCGCTGGTGTGGCTTGCTTGGGATGGAAGAGGGTAGGTGCTAGGATGGGACTTTCATGGGAGACAAGGGATGGAGATGTTGAGGACAGTGGGTGGCTCAGCATAGTGGAGGCTCTCCGATGATTGGCGGAAGCGAGATCCGAAAGATTGATGGTTTGGTGGTTGATTCAAGAAAATGGAAATAGGGATGAAGAACAAAAGTTGGAGAAGAAAGATCGAATCATAAAATTAGAAAAAAAAATAAAAACCATGGTTGGGTTCCCCACCCAGGCTTCAGCGCCCACTGTTAACCAGAGTGACCATGTAGGGCATCAGCACCCTCCTTAACCAGGAGTGATGCACCCTCTCCTTAACCAGGAGTTCTTATTTTTCCATCCCAAAAATTCATCATCTGGTTTTATTTGATCGATAAAACAATAAATAAGCTACCCTGAGATATCCGATATCCTGATACCTTAACTTTAATCTTAATACATTCAAATATTAAAATAAATTAATCCAACTAAATCTTTTCAAATAATCGAGATAAATCCTAAAAAATATCC
Organism: Areca catechu; assembly: GCA_021397845.1. NCBI lineage: Eukaryota > Viridiplantae > Streptophyta > Magnoliopsida > Arecales > Arecaceae > Areca > Areca catechu. The sequence continues at coordinate 16,411,893 of CM038045.1, forward strand.
TAATATCCAATCCCTCGTACACCCTTAAAAAATTACATTTATCTTTGTTGCCGCCTGGACCATCGTGGCCCGTAGCTGCTGATGGTGTCGAGTGGTCCACGCGCGCCCACCGGGGATGCCTCCGGCACCTCGAGACCTGCAAGACAATCAACGTCAGTGACCCGGGCCGGGAATTCCGGCGGGGGTACTCCGACGATCAAGTCAGTAATGGCCCAGGAGAACAGATCCTCCTGGTTGAGCCCCTCTCGATGAGCTCCATGCTAGGAGGAGTGAATATAGTGTATGAGAGTGCGAGTGAGCCGGGAGGTGTGGTGGCCGAGATGGTCTTGCCCTCCGGTCTGGCCTCTCCCCTTTCTCCTCTTTTTCTTTGTGGTGGTTGTATTGTTCTTGCTTGGAATTGAGAAATGAGTGTTACCTCCCCTCCGCTTATACTAGCTGGGTCCTTTTTTCGTGGCTTGCCTCAGGGTTCTCCCGTGTTGTCAGACGAGTATGACGTGATATCATGACGTGAATGGTATGCCTTCTTTATTAGGTATCTGGGAAAGCTTCCACGAGCCTCTGACATTCTTTCAATTTGCCTTTCGTGGAAGTATGGCAGGGCCTCGACTGTTGCGCCGCTGCTCTCAGGAATCACGCTCCCTGGTGTCTTTTTCCCGGTCGTACAGCAAGCCGGTGGGGGGCATAGTGCCTTGATGTGGGCTTCCCTTCTTCCTGGGGTGAATGGCGACCGTGGGCATTAATGATGATGTGGCGGGTGCTGTTGTACGGTCCTCGAGGGGCCCACCACCGTCTTCGGATGGGAGCTACTGCTTCCTCGGCGGTTGACATCTTGACTTGTGTCGGGGGCCAAGCTGGAAAGACGGGACCCGCTCGCAGGAGACCCATCTTGCGGCGGCTCGGCTGTGCGGAGAGGGGTCGAACTCGGCACCAGGCCAGAGGGGCCCAGTTTTGACCAAGCTCGAACTGGCTGAGGTGGCTGAGGTGCGCCTAGGCCAGGGGACCCGGCCTCGAAAGGGATCCCGCGTGGCGGAGGAGGCTTGAGCTCGACTCCGGATCGCGGGACCCGAGCTCGAGCTCGGAAGGTCTGCCTCTGGTGGGATTTGAGCTCGGCTCCGACCTAGGTGCCCCGACCTGGCGAGTACCGACCTGGCGGAGGACGGAGCCTGGCTTTCGACGGGCAGCACCGCTGGCATCGAGGGCTCAGCCCGGCGAAGGGGCCCGTGGTGGTAATCCCGCGTGGCGTCCGATAGGGGCTCCACATCAGGCTCCTTGCTCCACGTCAGCGATCTGGTCACATCATTTGCCCGCCACTCCTAAGGACCGTTGTCACGTAGCGCTCGGGGCGAAGGGAGTAGTTGCGGTGCTGACATGGAAAGGTGAAAAGTCTGGTGCGATAATGATCGATATCGGGGACGTCTCGCCCGGCGGGCCCTTGAGCCTGTGGGAGGATGCCACGTGGCCATGCAAGAGGGGGGCCGTCGAGGTGGGCGCGGAAGTCATAGCGACCGCGGCCGGATGGGCGCACGGGTCCAATGGATGGTCGACACGCGGCGGGCGCCTTCCGGGGGGCCACAAAGGTACGGTCGGGCGCAGGTAGTTCTAGAAGGAGGGGCAAGTTTTTTCGAAGCTTACCCTCATTCAAACTCCGCGCGCCCAGTACCTTGTAGGAGCTTCTCCGTCTCCCTCTTCCCCTTCAGCTGCCGGCGTCCTCCTAGAGTTTTTGCAGGTTAGCCTCCTCTTCTCGCCTCGTGGGAGTCATTTTAGGGTCCCTCTTATCCTTTTTCTTCTTCCATCTTGTCTCTTCCCTCCATGGACCGCTTTGGTTCGGAGTTCCGTCCTTCTTGCCAAGCCAAAGCCGGACCCTCCCAGCCAAGGACTCCATCTTCCTCTGATGAGAAGATGGAGGCGACGAGGTTCGAGTTTAGAAGGCGGCCCGCCCCGGGTCCGCTAATCATCAGGGAATCCGGGTCTTCTCCTCCTCCTTGAGTCCTTCCTGAGCCTGAACCTTCTTGGTCGACGGGTCCCGGAGGGATTGCCTCGGCGATTACCTCTGAAGATCTGCTGGCCATCCAGGAAGCTTACGGGATTCCCAAGTATGTCTGTCTCTCCGTTCCTCGTCCGGGAGAGCGAGTGACTTCCAGTGGTCCTGGGCGGATTGCCCCTTATGAGGAGGCCTTCGCTGGGGGCCTCCGTTTTCCTCTTTACCCCTTCTTCCTTTCATTTATGGCCAACTATCATCTCGTCCCAGCTCAGTTGGTCCCCAACGCCGTTAGGACCATTTTTGCATTCATAGTCTTGTGTCATTTTCACGGGATTGTTGCCCATTTCTCCCTCTTTAGGACATTTTTCACCTTGAAATGCCACCCCACCGAGGAGGGGTGGTGGTCTCTTTCTTCCCGCCCTCGGGAAATAAAGTTTGTCCTCCCCTCTTCCATTAAGGGATGGAAGAGTAGGTTTTTCTTTGCTTCCATAGAGGGGGTTGACTGGGTCTGGAGTGACCCAGATCGGTCTCCAAACCAGAACTCTGCTCGAGGAGGCCGACGTCGAACTGTACAAGCAGCTCAAATTGGCGGAGATCCCCTCGCTCGAGATTTTGCTGTCCAAACAAAATCTCCACGAGGCTAGGGTGGGCCCGGCATTGGAGTCGGGTGAGTCCCACTTGGCCATCCCCTTCTTTTTCTTCTTCTCTTTTTTCCTTTTCTTTTTTTTTGGGATCTGACCTTGTTTCTATCTTGGTGCAGCAATAAAGTTCTCGATGGACGAGTTGCTCTCGTTCTCTAAGGAGCAGGAGTAGGCCACTGAGGCTGCTGAGCCAGCACCGAAGAGAGCCCGAGCTGAGAACGGGGCGAGGTTGGTGGCGGCTATGGCGGACATGCCGGTGCAGGCAGAGACGAATGCGCCGATACAGGAGTGCAGGCGGAAGAGGGCGGCCGAGCCCGTCTCGGAGCCTCCCGTAGCGGCGTCCGAGCCCGAGGTAGTTGTCCATGCGAGGTCAGCCGCCGCTACTGCCAGGTCGGCGCCCCCTCCTTGGAGGTCGCCAGTGCCGAGGAGGACGGGGGGGCACAAGAAGTCATGTTGGCACCCCAAGTCCGGTCCGATGTGGTGCCAATCTCCCAGTTGGCGCCAAGGGAGCCTTCTACCGTCGAAGGAGCCAAACTGGTGGGAACATGGGAGAAGGACTACCGCCGAGTCCCTTTCTGGCTAGGCCTGAATGTGTCTTTGATGAAGGACATGAGCCTGGCGGAGCGCATGATGGACTTCTCGGACCAATCATGCGACAGGCGCGAGGGGAGTGGGCAACTCATCGGTGACGTCATCACGGCATCGTTCGCCTAGCTATATGCTGTAAGTAGTTCCCCTTGACTTTGACATCTTTCTGTCTTCTTCTCTATTAGTCTGTTGCTGACCTGGCTCTTTCGACTGCAGCAAGGGCGGGAGCTAATCCTCATAAGGGATTACTGCCACAACTGGGCAAGGAGGGATAGAGAGAAAGGAGCCGAGCTCGCATCCCTCAAAGCTAAAGTAGGCCGCAAGGATGCGGAGGTTCGGGAGGCTAGCCAGAAGGTGAAGAGCCTCCAGGCCGAAGCTGTTGAAGCGGCCAAAATAAAGAAGGAGCTTGACAACGAGCTCGAGTCCAAGTGGGCCCGGTTGAAGGAGCTTCGGGCCTAGTCGGAGGCGGCCATAGAGAGGGCCACCTCCGCTGAGAAGAAGGTGGCTGGATCGAGAAGAGAGCTGCCAATGCAGAGGAGAAGGTCGCTCTTTCCCACCGTTCCACTGAAACTGCCGAGAAGGCGCTGGCGACGGCCGTCCGTCTGTCCGAGTACCTGAAGGCGGAGCTGGAAGAGATCCGGCGCCGGGCCGAGGCTGCAGAGAAGGTAGCCATTGATGCTGTGGCTGCCTTCAAGGCGACCCTGGAGTACCTCAAGGACTTCCGGGAAGCGGCAACGGACTCCTTCGCCAAGGGGTTCGCATACTGCCGATCCCAGCTGCGGGGAGTTCTGTCCAAGGAGTAGCTGGCCGCACTTCGAGTCCCGGGAAAGAAGGCTTCCTCCGCAACGACAACGGTGGCGGCAAGGCAAGGAGCTGCTCCAACCGAGGCTCGGGCTCCAGTGACCTCGGAAGTGCTTGGCCTCGAGGAACCGGCACCGACGTCGGCGAGGGTGGCACCTACGCCACGGTTGGAGGCAGCCGGTCCAACCCCAGTGGCCTCAGCGGCTGAACCTGCTCCTCTTGCGGAGGTGGAGGAGGGAAAGGTCCCAATAGTGCACCGCCCGGGGAAGGAGCCAGCCCCTTAGGATAGGATTTTTCTTCTTTTTGTACTTATACTTTTTCTCTTTTCTTGACCTGGTCACCCAGCCTGTCAGGGCCCGGAAGATAATGTAATTGGTTCTCCCAGTAATGAAATGTACTTTTGTAATCATGGTGTCTCCGTCCTCTGCAATGTGGAATGTCCCCCCTCTCTCTCCTTCTCCCTTTCTTTGCTACTTCTTTCTCTTCGGTGCAGGGAGGTCCGGGAGGGGAGCCAAGGACTTCGACTGGCACAGGCCCGGTGCTGAGCTCGAGGTCATGCCGGTGAAGGATGTTAACCTTGGACTCAGCTGCCGAGGAGCATAATTCAGTGGTCGTCGTCTTGGAGTCAGGCTTGGAGACGTCGAAGGCTGAGATCCTTGGTGTTGGAAGTCTGAGTCTTGAGCCTTAGTGTCTCGGAGCCAGTCTCGAGGACATTGATGCTTGAGAATTGCGGTGCTAGAAATTTGAGTTCTAGGCCTTAGCATCCTGGAGTTGGGCTCGGAGGCACTAAGTGACTGGGGGTTTTCCAGGTCCTTTGCCGGGGAGCTGGGCTCGCCGGTGCCGGAGGGTCGTCCGGTCTTTGGTGCCGAAGGGTCATCCAGTCTTTGATGCCGGAGAGCTAGGCTCGCCAGTGCCTGGGGGCTTCCCAGGTCTTTGTGCTAGAGCACTCTTCTCTGGGCTTTGATAATGGGGAGCTAGGCTCGTCGGTGCCTGGGGGCTTCCCAGATCTTTTGTGCCGGAGGGTCGTGGGATCCGATCTTTAATTAGCGACGATGCTGTCCAGCCCAGGAGACCTAAGCTCGAAGGGGCACCTCGTGGTGGAGGAGGCTAGGCTCAGCTCCTGGCCACGGGTCCCGATCTCGAGGGGTCCGCCTTGGATGGAGGCTCGCACTCGGCTCTGGCCTAGGCATCCCGGGCTTGCGGGAGTGGACCTGGTAGAGGATAGGGCCCGGCTTCGGCTGTCATCGTGAGGCCGAGCCCGGGGGCGTTGTCGATGACGAGTTGCATGGCTCGGGGGTGCCCTTGGCCGGAGGTCTGAGCTCCGGTCTCGAGCAGGTATTTTGGAGCTGGGCCCGAAGATGATGAGAACTTGAGATGGCGCCTTGGAGTTGGGCTCGTAGGCGCAGTGGTCGAGAGAGTTCCCTTGACCGGAGATCTGAGCTCCGGTGTTGGGCAGTCGTCCTGGAGCTGGGCTCGGGGACGTCGATGATTTAAGAAGGCATCTCGGAGCTGGGATCGAAGGCGTCGAGTGCCTGAGGGCTTTCCAGGTCCTTCGCCGGGGAGCTAGGCTCGCCGGTGTCAGAGGGTCATCCGGTCTTTATTGTCGGGGAGCTGGGCTCGCCGGTGCTGGAGGGTCATCCGGTCTTTGTTGCCGGGGAGCTGGGCTCGTCGATGTCGGAGGTCGTTCGGTCTTTGATGCCAGGGAGCTGGGCTCACCAGTGCCGGAGGTCGTCCGGTCTTTGATGCCGAGGAGCTGGGCTCACCGGTGCCGGAGGTCGTCCGGTCTTTGATGCCGGGGAGCTGGGCTCGCCGGTGCCGGAGGTCATCCGGTCTTTGTTGCCGGGGAGCTGGGCTCGCCAGTGCCGGAGGTCGTCCGGTCTTTGTTGCCGGGGAGCTCGGCTCGTCATTGCCAGAGGTCATCCAGTCTTGGATGCCGAGGAGCTGGGCTCGTCGGTGCCGGAGGTCGTCCGATCTTTGATACCGGGGAGCTGGGCTCGCCGGTGCCGGAGGTCATCCGATCTTTGTTGCCGGGGAGCTAGGCTCGCCGGTGCCGGAGGTCGTTCGGTCTTTGATGCTGGGGAGCTGGGCTCGTCGGTGCCAGAGGTCGTCCGATCTTTGATGTTCCTGCAAGGTAAATAAACCATTACACAGGGACTTTTATTGCAAATGGAGGGAGAACTTACACTATTGGCAGTAACTCCTTAAGTTACATGCATTTCACATCTGGGGGGGGATCTGGTTCCGTCCAGGTCCTCGAGATAGTGGGCCCCCTATAGGAGGGCCTTGGCCACATCGTAGGGGCCTTCCCAATTCGACGGGAGTTTATCGCGCTCTCTGGGTTGAGATGCCTCAGGTCGTCGGGTCAGAAGATCTTCAACTTCACCCGAGTGTTATGACATCGGGCGACCTGTTACCGGTACGCCACCACCCAAAACAAGGCTCTGACCCCCGTTTCTTCGAGGGGGTCCAAGTCGAGGAGGGGGTGCGCTAGGCCCAACTAGAGTCACTATCTCCGTGCCGAAGACGAGGTTGAATGGCGCTTTGCCCGTTGCCGCTCTGGGCATTGTGTGGCAGGCTCTCAGGACACTCGGGAGCTTTTCCGCTCCTTCCCCCCATGCCTTCTTAGAGGCGCTCCGAGTCCCCCAGTGTATCATCCCCACCGGCTTCTCAGTAGGGCGATTGTTGACCGCTGGGACTGGTGGAAGGGCGACGAGTGCCTGGGATTCCAACTGGGATCTGCCCCCTACATACCTCCCGAGGTAGCCTCTCTCGATGAGTTCCTTAATCTCCCACTCGAGGTCGCAGCATTCCTCGATATCGTGACCGTGGTCGCGATGGAAGCGACAGTACTTTGACTTGTCACGGGTGGCAGACGGCTTCAATGACAGTGGACATCTCAAGTAGGTCTCGCCCTCGACCTCCATGAGGATCTTCGTCCTCGAGGCGAGAATGGGAGTGAGATTTCTTTCAGGGACAGGAGTATTCCTTGGCCCCGGCCCAGGGCGGAAGCTCTGAGCCAACGGCGCTGGCTTCCGCGCCCCAGGCGCTTCGACGGGCATGGGCCTCTTTGGCGACTTCCCGTCAAGCTTCTGTCGGGTACGATCTGCCTCCTCGACGCGGATGTACTTCTGGGCACTGATGAGGAGCTCGAAGTAAGACTTCAGAGGCTTTTTGTCGAGTGAGTATGTCAAGCGGGAGGTCTTGAGCCCTCGCTTTAGGGCCAGCATGGCGACCGACTCCTCCAAACTGTAGATCTCCAGGGCAACAGCCTTGAAACGAGCCACGTAATCCTGTAGCGGCTCCTGATCCTGTTGCCTAATGGAAAAGAGGCTGTCCGCCTCGCGTGGCATCCTCCAGCAAACGTCGAAGTGAGCCACGAACTTCTGCCCTAGTTGGGCGAAAGAAGTGATACTTTCCGGCTCGAGGTGGGTGAGCCACACTCGAGCGGCCTTCCGAAGGGTAGCAGGGAAGGTGACACACAGAAGGGCGTCAGTGGCCCCCTGGACCCTTATGAGGGCCCAGTAGCTTTCCAGGTGGTCCAGGGGGTCAGTGGTCCCATCGTAGGGATCCACCTATGGCATGCGGAACCGACGAGGAATTGGCTCCGTTTGGATCTCCTGAGAGAAAGGAGGGCGGGCGTCATAGCCCGCTGGCTCACTAGTGGAGCCAGGCAAGTTGGCGAACCAGCGGGCAAACTCCTCCAACTTGCGGTCGTGCTCCTCCAAGCGCTTCTCCGCCATGCACCTGATCGCTTCGTCTGTAGACCCCTCCGCTGAGGGGGGCGGTGAAGGTGATGCGGACACGCGGCGCCCATGATGGGGAGCCTTGCCCTTCCGGCCTTGACGGGGTTTGGGTGCCCCCGGTCAAGGTGCGGTGAGCAGCTTTCTTCTTCGGTGGAGCTGGCTCACCGTCGCTTCCCTAGGGCTTGATGGGTACCCCGGGGGTCTGTAACTGCCCGCGACTGCAAGGGCCTCCCATGGAAGGAACGCAGGCTGTCACGAGGTGCTGCAGCATGGGCCACGGGGGTCTCTGGCTGCTGGTGGGTAGCCAGGGACCGATGCTGGTGCTGATGCTAGAGCTGACGCACAGCCACAGTGAGAGTGTGCATCTGCTGGGCAAGTGTGGTCAGCTGGGTCTCTAGTGGGGGAGGTTGAACCGGGGCAGGCACTTCCGCCTCAAGTCCGTGCGAGTTCCCGCGAGAAGGGGATGCCTCCGCACGGCTGGGAGAAGCTCCCTTTGCCCGGGTGGTCACCATCCCCCCAGTGGACTGGCTAAGCAGGACTTGAACTGGAGGAAGTGTCGTTCTCGTCCCTACCTGGCGCGTCAATCTGTTGCCACCTGGACCATCGTGACCTGTAGCTGCTGATGGTGTCGAGTGGTCCGTGCCAGCCTGCCGAGGATGCCTCCGACACCTCGAGACCTGCAAGACGATCAACGTCAGTGACCCGGGCCGGGAATTCTGGCGGGGGCACTCCGATGATCAAGTCAGTAACGGTCCAGGAGAACAGATCCTCCTGGTCGAGCCCCTCTCGATGAGCTCCATGCTAGGAGGAGTGAATATAGTGTATGAGAGTGCGAGTGAGCCGGCAGGTGTGGTGGCCGACCCTTTGTTGCTTTTCTTCTTGGAGGTTGGCCTCCCTTCAGTTAATCGTTGGCTCACCGCTTGTTCTTTAGCCATTGCATATTTCTGGGCTCTTATTAGTAGTTTGGCGTAGCTTGTAGGAAGTTTTTTATCCAGGAAGAAGGTGAACCTGGATGACCGAAGGCCTTTTTTCATTACTGACATGGCCACATACTCATTAAGATCGGAGATCTCAAGAGTTGCAAAGTTGAATTTAGCAACATAATGTTTAAGACTTTCTCCTTCAGTCTGTTGTAGTAGGAAGAGGCTATCGGAGTTACAAGGCATCTTCCTGTAAGTCCTGAAATGCAAAACAAACAAGTTTTCCAATTCACTAAAAGAATGGATGGTACCTTGTCTAATACTTGAATACCACATTCGAGTAGCTTCCTTTAAAGTGGCGGGGAAGGCAAGACAATGAAGGACATCTGAGGCTCCTTGTATCATCATATGCACTCTGAAGCTCTCCAGATGATCAAGAGGATCAGTGGTTCCATCGTATGCTTCCAGCTGAGGAACCTTAAAATGATGGGGAATTACTTCTTCCATGATTCTTTGGAAGAATGGAGGCCATAATTGTACGCCATGACATCATCAGTTCTTCACTGGTCATTAAGCTTTTCAACTTGGAGTTCCAGTGCTTTGAGTTTTTCTTCATAATGATGATGTGCTTCCCTCTACCTAGCATTCCCCGGTGTAGAGTCATCAATGAAACTAAGAGAGATCTTCGTGACCTCTTCTTGTCAATTCGGCTCTCCATGGGCCCATGATGTCGAGGACTTCGAGGTTCGCAGGATTGTCGGCCCTGAGAGGAGTGTCAAGTGGATTCTAGACATTGTTTGTCACCTCTCCTGGATTGGTGATTGTGTCTGGAAGTTGCTGACGGATATCGTCCCTGGAGTGTTGTTTCTTGGAAGGTTTGAACTAAAGTAGTCAACACGTCTACCTTTTTCATGAGGGTCTCCAACTATTGCTGTCCTATAACGATTATGGAAGGAATTGCCTCATTCTCCAGCGAAGGATCATTCCTTTAGGATGCAGGGCCTCCCCTGCTTGCTGAGGCATTCTAAACTTTGCCTTTCACCATCTTGTGTTTCTTAGAACTCTCCTTTCCAAGAAAAGAACAATCGTCTCCTACCTGGTGCGCCAATTTGTTGATACTAAATCCTTACAGACCGGATGGAGTGGTTGGATTGCTGGTTCGCCTTCCGGAGTTCCTGCAAAACAAACCGCTTGACCGGATTTTTTTCGGTGGGGGACACTCTGATACCTAAGTCAGTAAGGATCTAGGCTACAGAATGGAGAGCTCAAAAGAAAGAAATGGAATGAAAGGGGTGAGAGCTTGAGTGGCGTCGTGAGAGCTATCCATGAACTGGCTCTGACTTGCCTAGGATCGCTCAGAATTGCTTAGGATCACTTCCCTCGGAAATCCTCTCTTACCGATATTTATAGGTGATGTTGTAACTGAAGTAGTTAAGCCTTTAAGAATTCTGTTAGGGAAGTTGGTTAATCAAACTTTCTTATACCTGGATGGGGTTGCTGTCGGAGGCAGGCTATCCCAGTTTTATTGCAGCAGGAGCTACTCATCATGTGGTTGGTTAGGACAACCAAACAATTCTTGATGGCTCTAGGACAAGGAAAGACCATTAACCTACTTTAAGACCTTCCTTTTCGGAATGGACCGAAGTGAGGTTAGCCAGTTGCTTCAGACCCATCCTCTTCGGAGTAAGCCAAAGATGCATTAGCCATTTACTTCGGATTAGGCTGAAGATAGAGTAATCATTCATTCTGGCACAAAATGGATCAAGTATGTACTTTGGAATTGTCTTCTTTGGAGCCAGCCGAAGACTGATCCCATGCTATACGATGCCATTGGCCAGTACATAGCATTGGATTGTTGCTTCGTCGAACTTGGAAGTCACCCTCATGTTCATCTGCTTGGTCGACCGGTTCAGATGGGATCAATTAAACCTCCGAACTGGTAATCATCTTTTCTTAAGCTGGCATACCATAACAATATATAATAGTATTAATATATATATATATATTAAAATAGAGGATGTGCTTGGATATGGATAAAATTTTAGACATTCAATTAATATCCATATCTTTTTTTAAAAAAATAGATATGAATATAGATACACAATCAACTAATCCATATTCGAATATCCAATTTTTTTATAATAATATTTAATTATATATATATAGCTATATATAGCATTCATAGATTTTAATATAAATACATAATTGTATTAATTTAAATTATTTGTATTTTCTAATTAATTGATATGTATATTAGGAATATTTTGAGAGCTGTCTGGTGGGTGATCTGCTGGATTTTGTGTGAAGGCAGGTCAACCATACCATTCTTCCACACGAAAGCACAGTGACTCACTCTTGTTTTCTGCACCATTTTATCAGTGAAGATAGGTACACGTGCGTGTGTTATCCGCCATAAGCCTTTTTTGATCACTCTTTAATAATCCAAAGGAATTTAAATTTAGGTTACCTCGCTCAACGGAGAAACATAGTCAATTGAAAACTAGCAGTTAAATAGTCCGAGAATAAAATTAAAAAAAATTTGATAAAATAATCCTGGACTCCCTGTTTTCTAGTGGTAGTAAAAAAGTTGGGAATATATATAATAAATCTCTTTCACTCGACTGACACCAGTGGTAGTCAGGTTGGCATACTCACCTTCGATGAGGAACGGCTGCGGAAAAATTAATATGTATCGTGTATCGAACATTTCTTGGCTGGGGTTGGGAGACCGTTTGGGGGTGGCCATGCCCAAGGTCTAACTCCTTCCCCCCTTTTGTTCATCAAAAAAAAAAAAAAACCAGCAGTTGGTGATGTGGCTTCTAAATTGAATATTTTCTTACTCCCTCCGTCTAAATACACGAACTGACTATAGTTGCTGGTGAATCCCATGCTACCTGCATCCCCTTGTTTTTTATTATTTTTTCCTCCATTCAATCCACAATTCTTCTAATGACTGGGGAAGGGAAGGCAGCCAATGTTGTTTGATGATGGCGCTCCATATTATATGGGAGAAGAAGCAGTTGCTCTTGGGTCAACTTGAGAATTATTTTAAACTAATTTCGTTGGGTTGACCTAGCTCGTGTTCCTAATATATATGATTGTATCCATTTTGATTGTAATTTCTAGAAACCTGACCACTTTGATTAGATTTGGGCAAAGAGGTAACATAGAAATTAACCAATTCGATCCATATATGTACACCTATTTTGATGTATATTGCTGCAGATTCCGGTTCAAAGTTGGAGCCATGACATGGATTGATGATTGTCATCGCTAGAGTGACTTGCAAAACAAAGTCTACTACTGAAATTGCCCCCGGCAAGGACCTATGATTCTCAAATCAAAGATCTGGAATGTATGGAAAGTAGCGAGCGTAGCAAAGAGTTGCTTACTTGAGATTCTCAAGATTCTGGTTATTTATAGAAAAGGGTTTAGCAAATGGGCAACTTCGAGAGTATCAGGCTATTAATCATGTCATTGCAGTATAATAACCCTTATTTGCTCCTATGGATGGAGGAGGCAATTATTGGCGATATTTTGCATACGGGATTTTAACCTTTATATGCTTCGCACAAAGGTAGTTATTATTTTTGGCCTCTCCTACATGGTGTGGGTGGTTGCTGTATGAGACAGGAGGCTATGTAATTGAAGTATCATAGTGGATCACATGATGGATAAGACTTAAGTAGAATTTGGGACATATGAGATGGCAAAGTATAAAGATATCTTAACTTAGCATGAAGATGGCTAAGTATAAAAATGCCTCCGCTTGGCATGAAGATACCTCAGTTCTATATGAAGGTAGCCACTTGCAAGGTCAATTAAATATCCTCAATCTATGGCTCAGCATAAAGATATCTCAGCTCAATATGAAAATGCCTCGGCTACTTCCAAGATAGTATCCTGGCTGTAGTGTCGAGGTTCCAAAATATCCTCCATAATAATTACCCCTACTCCTGAGTCTGAGCTTGAAAGGAGTCAGATGAAGGGATTATCACTAAATCCATATCTCAAACCTAGAGATGGCTTGCTCCTAGCCTTACAAAGTATCATATCTTTCATTTAATGTAAGTAATACCAGCATGCCATCACTTACTAGCCATTGAGCATTGATTGGCTATTACTTAAATGGCTTTATAAAATTAGCCTATGAAAGCTAAATTAAGAAGTCCAATAACGATGCTATTTTAGTGAAGAAGGCCAAATAAAATGCTAGAAAATCAAAGGCTAAATAAGTGATCTCCAAGGTCAAAGCTTAAGATGGTCGAAATAAAAAATTGAAGGCTTTGTTTGAAAAAACAAGGATCTCCAAGGTCAAAGCCAATTATGAGGTTAAGATGGTTGAAATAAAAAATTAAAGGCTTTGTTTGAAAAAACAAGGCAGAGATAATTATTTGAGAATGTTGATTCCAATCTGAGGCAAATATTTGAGATTACTAATTATGATTTATGACAAATATTTGAAAATACCAATTCTAATCTGAGACAAATATTTGAGAATGCTAATCCAATCCAAGGTGATTGCTATATATGATCATCTCAGATGGCACCACTTCTTTAAGGTTGCTACTTTATACAGTTAACTTAAGCAATGCTCGGAGGCAATTTTATACACAATCAACTTGAATAGCACCAATTTTTCAACTTGCTGCTTTCAACAGCCTACTTAAGCAATGTCTTGAAGTAATTACTGTACACGACTAGCTTGGATATCACCATTTCTTCAAGGTTGCTACTTTACATGACCTGTTTAAACAATGCCATGAGATAATTACCATACAGGATCAGCTATGATAATACCATTTCTTTAAGGCTACTACTTTATATGATATGCTTAAATAATATTCTGAGATAATTATCGTACATCACCAACTCGGAGAGTAATATTTCTTTAAGATTGCTGCTTTATATAGCTTACTTAAGTAATACCAAACCATGTGCGATAGCAATACCAAAACAAATACGGTGAGTAGCGGGGTCCTGAGCTAAGCCAAGGTTAAACCTTGAAAATCTTAATGCCATAATGCCTTTCAAATCCACCTGGCCATTATCCTATAGTAATAATTTTTACTAAGAAGAATGCCCATGTTGCGGCAATTCCAACCAGAAGGTAATGGACTACTCCTACATTATGTTCTTATACAATGCTCAAGGCTCTAGGCTGAGTAGCAGGAGCAACTTTTAATTTGTTATGAGCTCAAACGATGGATTCAACGAGTTTTGCCAATAACCATGGCCACTGAATAGAAACATTAAACTGAAAGCCCAAATAAAATGAGCACCTAAGAAAAAAGATCATATGCTAATAATGAAGAACCATAAGACTAATTACCTGAGATGCCTGTGCCCATAAGAAATCTCGGAGCCACCCATTAATAGTAATGGAACTCTGTGCAAAGTTTCCTCCGATAATATAAGTTTTTAAAATAATTATTGTACATGACTAGCTCGGACAGCACCATTTCTTTAAGACTACTATTTTATAGCAACTTTTAATTTATTATAAGCCCAAACAATGGATTCAACGAGTTCTTGCCAATAACCACTGCCACTGAATAGAAACATTAAACTGAAAGCCCAAATAAAATGAGCACCTAGGAAAAAAAGATCATATGCAGCTAATGAAGAACCATAAGACTAATTACTTGAGATGCCTGTGCCCATAAGAAATCTCGAAGCCACCCAATAATAGTAATGGAACTTTGTACAAAGTTTCCTCCGGTGATATGAGTCCTTAAAATAATTATTGTACATGACTAGCTTGGACAGCACCATTTCTTCAAGACTGCTACTTTACATGGCCTGCTTAAAAATGCCTGAGGTAAATACCATACATAACTAGCTCGAATAGTACCACTTTTTTTTCAAGACTGCTGTTTTACATGGCCTGCTTAAGTAATATCTTAAGGTAAATACCATACATGACCATCTCAGATAGCATCACTTTTTCAAGGCTATTACTTTATATAGCCTGTTTAAGTAATGCCCAGAGATAATTACTATACTGACCAGCTCGGATAGTGCTGCTTCTTCAAGGCTTTGAGGGTCATCTAGTGTTAACCTTTTGCTTCTCAAAATATAAGTCATCATGCGAAAACATGCATCTTAAATAATAAATTTGGAATTTCTTTAAAAAAAAGTAGAGTTTTATTACTGATGAATTAGAGAATTCCATGGTATAGGTAGCAGAGTCTCATCGAGCTTTCTGGATTTACACTAAGCTACCCCCTGTAATGGCTTTTATCATCTTGATAGTAGGTTGGTTTTTTATAGCTTTTCATAGATTTGTGGAGCTGCAAAAAAAAGGCCAGGATGATAGATGAAGGCTTTAATGCCTCCTGCCACAGAGCCTTCAAGATCTTAGCTTGGAGCTTGGGCTACTTGAGAGCTTAGCTTTTGGAAGGTTAGTTTCGAGAAACTAGTCTTCACCTTAACCTTAGGCTTGATCTTCGCCTCAACATTCATATGAACATCTTTGCAACAACTCATTATCACAAGCTTGTGCAGGACTTTCTTTCATTTGTTTTTTTGATTAGGTATCCTCATACTCAATTTCACTCTTCATTAAATGTCCCAAGCTTGATACACTGCAAGCTTTTCGTAGAGACCGAAGTAGAGGATGCTCATCTCAAAGGCCAGGCTCCTGGTGGCGATGCATTGGGCTAATGCTGACCACCCGACAATCCTAACCACAAGCCCCTAATGCCGGTGCATTCCCATTAGAGCGGCTGGACAGACCTGAGCCAATTTGTTATGGAGGAGGCTGAGGACACATGGTGCATGAGGAGGTGGGTCCAACGGAGTAGGCCAAGGAAGAAGGCCATGACCATCGCCCACCTTCTTTGCTAGCAAGTGTTGACATGGAAGAGGCGGAGACCGAGCTCGGCGACAAGAGTGGAGTCGACGTTGTGGTTAGGAGAGCCAAGGTCAAGGATGAGCTACCAAAGCCATAGGTGTTGTTGGGCAACACGGGGAAGACAAGCAAGGGAGTGGACAAGGATAGTGGTGGCGGACTCGATCTGGCCATCGAGGAGGAGGTCGAGGTAGACTAAAAGCTTTCGTTCTTTGCTCTTATCCCCCCCTGAGAACCTTCCAATCACTAATCCACCACCCAGCAATCTTTGATGCCTTGGGAGTAAAATACAGAACCTTACATGCTAGATCATCACTTTATTTTATTTTATTCCATCACTCAGCATGCTCTTGAACTGCATGAAGCCATGTGATAAACCCTTAAAGGCTTCACATGACAAAGCCTCCATGAAGCTCCTGGCAAGAGATGATGGAGCCGGTGGAGCCAATGGGGGGGCCAAGGTGATGGCACGATGAGGCCTTTTTACGATCGAGGCAGATGCCGATGATGCAAGAATCGAGCCAAAAAAGGGGTTGAGGCTTTCTTGCGGATGATGCTAAAGCCGAGCCAAAAAAAGACCGAGGCAGTCATTGACACCTAGGTTAACATCGCCAAGGTGGATCTCGTCGCAAGCTACAATGGTGCCGACATGGACCTTGGACAAGAACACCATGGAGTGGATCCTGGATAGGGAGACTGACAGTGAGGACCTCGATGATGATGTTGGTGGCAATGCTGGGGGGAGATGACGACGAGGCAGTCAAGAATGGTGTGATCCTTGAGGAGGCATGGGTCCATTTCTCCGGCCATCGAATTGGTGTCCTCGATTAGCCACCCCCTCATCCCCTCCACCGATCATGATCACAGCTAAGTTCTCGACTCTCCAACAAGGAAATCTCGATCATTTCAAAGACCTGGATCCAAAGAAGACCAAGCTGGACTTGCTGGGATATTGGTGTAAAGCCAGGAATCCACCTCGGTCGGCCTCTTTCTCCTAGAGATTGGCTATCATGAGACTTGCTCGGGACTCATGGGAGGCATTAGAGCATGAAGAGCTTAGATCCGGAGTAGAGGATTGCCTAAGGAAGAGTTTCTTGTCTACAAGGGAGAGAGAAGAGGGGGGTTGAAGCAAGTAGTGCTGGCTTGTAACCTGAAGGGCGTGTGGATGGTAGAATGATATGGGTTTTGTTTGATGAGACATATGTAGTAATGGGCTTTGTTTGATGGGTTGAGCATAGTCATGCAAAGACCTAACTTGCTCGTTCCAAAAGTTAGGCAATAATCCTCCTAATTCAAGCAAAGGCTCGAGCCAAATAGCCACCAAAGTGGAGGGCACTATGCTAAGGAGGTAATTCCTGAGGTCCACCTCATAGGCTGTTGAATGGTGGACTCGGCAATATATATATATATATATATATATATATATATATATATATATATATATATATATATATATATATTGATTCCATAAAAAGTTAAGAATAAGGTTCCAAGAGGATCCCGGCGATAAGAACGTAGATATAGGAACTCTCCAACTATGAAACATTTGCCATCCAGGGAGTGAGAAGTGGGTGATAGTCGCAAGGCTTGCTCGAACTTCTAGGTTTGCTTCACTAATATGCCTCTCCTACTCGGGATGTTGTGGAGAAGGGAGGGACACCACGAGAGGCGACCGTGATTGCTAAGCACAGTAGAGGGCTACTGCTATGGAAGGTATAGGCTGCACCACCTGTCAGGCATTACTATTTTGCTATACTATGCAGTAATGACTAGGATGTGCACCTATTGAACTATCATATTAAACTGATCCATGCTTACCTCCATGGTCGGCAAAGGTAGCAGTGCTAGTTGTGATGATGACACGGGAGCCAAAAGTGATATTAGGATGCCACAAAGAAACTCTGCGTGCCATCCGGAAAAATGGTGCTCACTTGTCTTCCTGAAAAAGGGCATGGGATCCTTTTTTTTAGCACAAATCTATTACTGCATATTCTAGTTCAATATAGAAGCTAATGCAGATTGGCGGAAATCATTACTGGAGTGACTTGCGAAATAAAGTCCACAACAGAATTTAGCTCTAATAAGAATCCTTCGATGCTCAAGTCAGATATCTGAAGTAGATGGAAAGCAGTGAGCTTAGAAAAGAATTGCTTACTTTGGGATTTCTGGTTATTTATAGAAGAGGGCTAAAAAAATGGGCAACTTCAAAAGTATCGAGCTATTAATCATGCCATTACGATATTATAGCCCTTATTTGCTCCCGTGGATGGAAGATACCATTATTGGCAATATTATGAGTGCGAGATTTTAGCCTTTATATGCTCTTCACATGAGTAGTTATTATTTTTGGCCTCTCCTACATGGTGTGGATGATTGCCGTATAAGTCAGGAGGCCATGTAATTGAAGTGTTAAAGTAGATCACGTGATGGATAAGGCTCAAGTGAAATCTAGAACAGATAGCAAAGTATAAAGATGCCTCAGCTTGGTATGAAGATAGCTAAGTATAAAGATGCTTCAGCTTAGCATGAATATGTCTCAGTTTTGCATGAAAGTCAGCCACTTGCAAGACCAACTAAGTATCCTCAATCCGAGGCTCAGCATAAAGATGTCTCAGCTCAATATGAAGATGGCTTAGCAACTTCTATGATAGTATCTTGAGTGTAAATCCAAAGCTTCAAAAATATCCCCTCATAATAATGTATATATAAAATGAACTATAACGATATCGGTTAGTTATTATATGACATATGGTTGATTTTGTTGCCTTTTTGAATGTACTGTTGATTTATTATGGCCGTGCTTTTTAATATTGATTTATGAGTATTTTTTAAAATTTATTGCCATACATTAGCTTTGGAAATATTAGATATTGTATTTTGTAGATCTTAGTAAAGATTTATAGAAAGTATAAACCACATTTAGATAGTAGGTACCTGAGAATCAAATTTCAAATCAGTTCTAAATTCTAATGAGTTTTAATTTTAAGCCTAAACTTTTCTCAAACTCTATAGAATTTGCTAAATGGATCCTGTTACACGAATGGGTTCACCATCGCTTGCAAGAGTGTCACAAGTGTCGTGACCACGAGGCCTGCTACATCATACTATAGGAGTCAAGAGCTGCCACCCGTTGGAGCCGAGAAGACTTGCCGTTTGGCCCATACCTGGGCCTCTTATGGTAGGATATTCTCATCCACTAGAGCTGATTTCGATATTACATCGTGCCCCAAGCTTAGAATGTCTACCGTCAGGCCGAGAACTTAATCAGTTAAGTGGTATAATTTTAAGAAAAAAAATATGCAAACAGCGTAATTCCAAAGACATAAAAAAATTTTATGGGAAGAATGTAGAGCTATCAATAGGTTGGATCCGGATCCATTGATAGCTCTACATTCTTCATATAAATTTTTTTTATGTCTTTGGAATTATGCTATTTGCATATTTTTTTTCGGACTTGAGATCCGCAGATATTTATCCAACGGATCCGGATCCAGATCCGATTAGTCATAGTTAAATGGATTCAGACCCGGCAGACACGGAACCCAATTATTTAAAATAATATTATATATATTTATATAAATATAGGATATTAGATTATGATCGAACGGTTAAGAATCCATCCTACTTTTATTATAAAAACTTCTTCCATCGGTGCCCTAGCCCCTTCCTCCGGTTCTCCTTTCCACCGAAACCCTAAATCACCCTCTAGTCTCCATTGCCGACTGCTTCCTCGATGGCCGATCCCCCTCCAATCTCCATGATCGATGCCTTCCTCGACGGCCGACGCCTCCCTTTCCTTGACGGCCAATGCATTCCCCCTCGACGGCCGACACCCACTGCTTGCCCGCTCTGCTGCTCCGAGCTTTCGACATCGACCTCCCCCCCTCGACAGCCGACGCCTCCTCCCTCGACGACGGACCCCTCGACGGCTGATGCCCGCTGCTCGCTAGCCGCTCGGAGACCCGTCGGCTCTCCCTTCTTCAGCTTCAAGCCCCGAAGGGCCGCCGGGTACCGCCTACCCCTCCGGCTCTCCCTTCTTTAGCTCCGAGTCCCACCGGTCGCCGTTTCTTGGACATCATCCTCCAGATCCTCCTTGCCCTTGATGCAAGGTGACGAGAAGAAGGCATTTCCTCCGCTCGCCCTCACCTCCGCTTCCCACCACCTCATCACCGCCCCTACCTCCTACCCTCGTCGCCCCCACCACCCCACTTCCCAAAACGGTAGGACGATAGGATGGAGCTCCGATCGTCGAAACAGTACTTTCGATCCTTCCTTTTTCTCGCAGTTCCATCATTTTTTTTTATGAAATTTACCTGTTCCGTCGTGAAGTAATCGGATCCGGGTTCGGATCTGGATACCCGGGATCCATTCGGATCCGGATCTGATATTTCAAAATTAGACCCGTCGGATATTCGGATCCGAATCTAGTAGCTAAGATCAGATCCGAATCTGAATATCTAGATTTCGATCTGAATCTGATCCGTTAATAGCTCCAAAAGAATATCCCCATTTCAAATGAGAAACGAAATAGAAACAACTCTCTGTTAAAGTAAGTAATTATTATTATTTTTTTATTGCCGGAGAAAAATAGAAGGAAAACAACAGCAGCAGCGGCAACTACTACTTTTTGGTAAGTAGTTTCCCTTTGATCTTCCTCTTTTCCATCTTTTTATTCCTCGTCACTGTCTCTCTCTCTCTCTCCACGTTTTATGTTAGATGTCTCATGGGATAATATGATTAGATTATCAATATATGAATGGATTTAAGATAAGGATTAGATTATCACACATCCATTCCCCTCCGCTAAGGCAGGAAGCGGGCTCAAGTCATCATACTGACTTCGGGTCGGGCTATGGACTACGTCTGAGTGGTTTTAGGTCGGATTTGCACTTAAAATCACGGCCGGAATACATTTCGCTCGGGGCTCGGATAGTTACGAGGCCGGCCCGGTCACTTCCACATTCTGAGCCCGGAGCCTGCCCGATTATCCGGGAGCCCGGAGCCTGCCCGATTATCCCGCCCGGAAGGCTTACAAAACCGGTCTGACCATACCAACCGATGCAGGGTCGATTTGATTTACCGGTTCGGTCGAAATCGTGGCCGCTGTGTTCGCTGGGACCAGCTTCCTTCGAAGGGTCCAGATTCCTAATTAAAAAAATCGGTCATGGCGCTTGGGCTCTCGACTTTGACGTCTCTCTCTTCCTGCACCGCCTCTCCGATCCTTGAAGCTCGTCCCTAATCGCCGGTCGCCGATCGTCGGTCTAAACAAGGCGTAGGCGAGCCTCCTATCGTCGGCTGACTGCGGTTCCGTTGAGGTACCATGATCTCTCCTCGTCCTCTTTTCATCTTCGTTCATGTTTAGACCTCCATCTCCGTGACTTGCCAATCCCGGCCACCCTCCCCCTAATCCCCCCCTCCCTCTCTATAGGGGCTGAGCCCCACCTTCACCGCCAGCGCCGTCACCACCGCCACCTCCTTGAGCGGTACCGGCAGCAAGAACTTCCTGGTCCGGCGCTGCACCGCCTCCTTCCCAGTGCCGTTCCGGTATCAAGACACACAATCGCACATACATTACCCTTTCCCTCTCCTCACCCTCCTCTCCTTCAGTCCTTCCGGTCTCCGGAGCACCGTCATAGTTGTAAGCTTTTCCACTGTGAACCGGGCGAGGGTTTCTTGGCTAATGTCGGCCGAAAAGTCTCCCATGGAGCTCGGCAAGGGCACCGTCAATCTCGACAAGGCCAGCTTCCGAGAGCTCAGAGCTACTTCTTACGAGGTACGCCTCATCTCTCTCCCCACCTTTGATCACTGAGTTATCTTGATTGCATCCATGAATTTCTTCCATTCATTCATTCATTTGCATTGGTCGATTTATGCTTTTTTGTACATCAAGAACGGGAAAAGAAAAGGTAAGATTTATCAAGACTTGCAAGAAACTCGCCGTTTAGCTCTAATCTATTTTTTTTTTTAATATCTGCGTTTCTTGAAATTTCTACGTGTATTTACGTTTTTCCTGATCTTACTTGAAAAGAAAATGTATTCACGCTTTTCCTGATCTTAGTGTATCTTGGAAGGGAAAAGGTGTGTAAAACTTTCTTAAAGATTGCACAATACTCTTCTAGGCACTTCCTTCCTTTCAAACTCTTGGCTAATTGGTTAAGTCAGGTTGATTTTTTTTCTCCTTCCTGGTACAATGAGGTCCTGTTCGTGCTTTAGGGTTTCTCAGTTTTAAAGAAGTCAGGGAATCTTTATTCTCAATTTATCCACCTGGTCCCCTATTGGTCTTTTGCCCATCTCATGTGTTGTCTGATCCTTTGATATTTTGATCAAGTCTGTGATATTTAAATTCATTGTCAGTACCTTAACATGAAGTTAAGTTCAACAATATAATATTGTTTTTCTTTTGAGACAATAGCAATCTAAAAGAGGTGAAATATTTGATTTCATTGTAGGAAATTGACTTTATATTAGATAACAATCTGTCCATCGAGGATTAAGATCATAATTTTTAAATTCCAATTAATGTGTCTTACATGTTCAAGCAATTAGGATTTTTTTGAAAAGGAGTTGAGCAGGATGTTATGGTTCTTGGAATTCGTAAAAGAAAAATTGACAGAGTATGCCATAAGTGGACCAGTGCTGTAATTGATATCTAGGAGTCATTGAATTAGCTTGTAGAACAAGCATAATTTGTGGACAGAGATTGAAACTTAATCATCCATATTCAAGCAAGTTATGGAGTGCGTTAAACCATGATTTGACATCCAGGCAAAGATTTGGAGCAACGTGTCTGAATGAAAGAGCTAGGATTACAATATAGATGATTTAGTTGCACTGAGAGGGTAATCAATCTTGAAGATGGATGATTATAAATATTTAGTCGAAAGATCTCTTGGACATGATGTTCTCATATCTGTTAAAATAGCCAAAAGTTGTGCCATGAGATTGCTTTATGCGATCACAGACATCACATAGTTACATCATCTTAAGATCTTTCTCCTTTCACAAAGATAAAGTGCAAGAGGATTAAACCAAACAAATGATGGTACAACTGAGAAATATGTATAAAGCAATCTTGTGGTTTGATGGTGCTGGTATTCAACACACTTGTCAAGCTCATAAATGTATTTATGTAATATTTGATTGAATAAAGTTGAATGTAGAATTCGAACCAAATGGTTCTAAAATGATTAGAACTCTGTCTTAGGTGGCTTCATAAGGAGGAGGTATACAGGGAATGTCTTTGCCAGAAGAGGAAGTAGAGGGCCATAGAATTTATGCTCTTCTTCTCTGGTCGGAGTAGACAGTGAGATTTAGTTCCCTTCTTTTCTGTCCCTGTTGTGATGCATAGTTGTCTTCTTGCTTTAGCCTCCCCTCATATGCCCAATAACAAGAAGATAGGTGGTTGGCCACTGCTACTGTATGCTGTTTTGCAAGTCTGGAAGCAGGGTTTTTTTTTCCCCTTTTGAAAACTAGCATCAGATATGGAGAGATGTTGAGCAGGATGAAATCAAACGTCCATCCGGTGAGTGTTTTAATTACAAGAAAATGAACTTTTTCAATTGGTGTAATGTGTCGGACTCCCACTCAGCCTGCCACCACCAAAGACACTGTTTTGCATGTCTAGAAGCAATTTCTTTTTGAAATGAGCTGTGAACATGGAGAGATGTCAGGCAACACTAGATCAAACATCCATCTGGAAAGTGTTTCATTTTAAGAACATGAACTTTCCCACGTTACTTATGTTTATTTCTCTTGGACTTCCACTCAGCCTACTACATTGTTAGAGACAATCTGCGGTTTTTTATTTTATTTAAAACTTTAATTTACACATGCTGAAGAAATATTTTCTTAGTAATTATGGCATGGTACACTAACATCACATTGTTTCAAATTCTGTAGCAACTAGAGCAACTGAGGCGCCGCCCATATGCGCTAACTGGAGAAGTGGTAAGCTACTCTCAGCTTTTCTGATCCTTTTCTTTTCTTATTTGTGGGGACATGAAATCACTTAGAGAGATCTTGGAGTTCCTAATGTATTATATTTATGTTTCATAGAATTTCATTCAGGAAGAGGATACTCGATTGGAAACCACACGTGCAAGATGTACGGTCACATTCTTTGCTGCTATATTTGATCTTACTTCCTGCACATTTCCTTGATAAAAAAAGAAGAAAACAAAATATATAAGTACATGAACTTGATGTCAAGAGATGTTTTTGACACTTGAAACATATCTTGGCTCCTCACAGTGGCAAATGTTCTTAGAAGGCATGAGGAGTTAAAGGAGCGTCTCTCTAGGTAAGCCATTTGTGGAAAACTACTGATAAACTAACATGGTGTGCTCACTGATGGAACTAACATGGTGTGCCATTCCATGTGTCAAGCCATTCCAGTGTCTTTATTATTTTTTTTTTTCAATTCCCTGATTTGTCATTGATTGCATGCATCTTGCGCATTATGGAAACATGACTTTGCTGAGCATTTGAGTGATTATGTTTCTTCATGTATAACAGATTTACAGCCAAACCAATTTCTAGATGCTTTTTGTAATTATCAGCAAAGTTTTTATTACAAAAGCAAGAGACTGTTGAATGAGCATACAGTAAGTGGATTGGCCTTTTTCCTTATCAGCTAGAAGAGCAGGCAACAAAGAATGAAAAGTTCTTATACCTGTTGATAGAGCTGCTCATATTTTTTGGCTTCATTTGCTATGATTTTTGTTACCAAAAATTCTCATTATCTTATTTTTTCATGACTGGTTTTATGAATCTTAGTTTGCAAATATATAAAAAATAAAAATGTTGTTTTTTTTTAAATGTTAATCACTAAATATGAACATTTCATAAAGAGAATGACTAAGAAAGCTAAGAAGGGAAGTTGAACATATGTACTACCGCAAATCACTTATGGTTATATCCCATCATCTTACCGCCTCTCTTCCCATAAGTAACTGATGGTTTCAGAATCCTCCTCTCGGGGGATCAGTCATGGTT
The DNA here is from genome assembly GCA_021397845.1 of Areca catechu. Lineage (NCBI taxonomy): Eukaryota > Viridiplantae > Streptophyta > Magnoliopsida > Arecales > Arecaceae > Areca > Areca catechu. Next base: position 16,436,414 of record CM038045.1, read on the forward strand.
TGAAATGCCTTATGTCCCATGTAAATCTAACTTTTTATGTCGCTTATGATAAATGATAAACTAATAGTCAAGCTATCTCTCACCCAATCCACCATATGTCAAAACCTCATGTTCTTAATGCTCTTATTAGGGAACAGACTAGACTTTGTTGCCATGAAGTAATAGCAAGGAAATGTTAGTTTACTTAATAGAATCTAGTAACCAAGAATATCTTAGTTTTGAATAATGTATTTTACAAGATGAAAAACATAAAGTTCATTTTGCATAGTATATTTTTCAGCTCTCAAATTGTGGTCCCATTTTAATTAATTATCATAGTGATTATGTTCTTGGATATAAGTAGAAGAGCACTTCCAAGCCGCTGGGACACATGGATCTTCAATGTGAAAGAATTGAACTGGTTCCCGGACTCTCACCTATACTTGCGTGACCTTTTTAGAAGCTCACTCTTCCTGCTTGACCACTCTTTTCAAAACAATCATCATCAAATCCGCCCTATTTTTCTCTCTCTTCCTCTGATATCCCTGGTGCCTGAGGGAGGGTTTGTTTATAGTTTAGATGGACATTCTTGTCTCCCAAATTTATTGACTACATGCATTTGACCTTTGTGCTGCATAGTGCATGTGTAATAAGAATGGAATGAAGATATCCATTATAAACATTCATGTGAAAGTATGCACTGGTGGGTATCCTTTGGATTGGGCTTTTCCCATGGAGAAAAGTGAGATTATGGAGTACTTGGAGTCCACACAAAACTATGGTTGTATGGGCATTAAAGAACGGGCTTCAAGATTTTTTCTTTGCAATTTTGTTAATTCTGCTAATCTCTTGGCACCAAACACCCCTAGCTATAATTTATATAATGTGCATGTTATTGTTCTACTTACTATTAAATAAAGATGTTATTGCTTAGGAAGGCTTTGCTTTTCTAGCTGCTGTTCTGATTCTGAGGCTTCCTCTTTGGCCATAGGGACTCTGATAAGATGATTTTTGAGCGTTTGCAAAAAGAATTTGAAGCTGCACGAGCTGCTCAAACTGAAGGTACATTCAATGGTTTCAACAATTTTGTAGAATTGTATCTTAATGTTTTATATTGGAATAGTTGTCTAAGTTATCTTACCTATCAATTTTCATGGCCCATACTACATCTATATTGATTTTGTTGGTTTTTATGTACACCCAGCTACAAGTCTTCTTGTTGTATGAGTATATATTTTTGCACAATGTTTGCCTTATACTAGTTGTTCTCTGCATGATGGTTTGTGGTATAGGAGAGTCCAGAGGATCAATCAAATTGATCAACTGGATTGAGTTGGTTTCAGTCTATAGTGCATATCTCATCAATATGATACTGCATTCGAAATGATCTTCATTGTATTTACAATTGCTGAATAGTTGAACCCCAAGGAATGAAGCAAGCATTACTTGCCTGGCAAATAGGAAACGATGAGTGTTATAATTTGAAATGCATTTTCTCATCTAGTATGCATTTGGTATTTTTATACCTTTCTAAATAAATTTTCCTCATTCAGCAGAGATATCTTTGGATGGTGAACAATGGAATGAAGGATTACTAGCGACCATCCGTGAGAGGGTACCACTACTTTTCAATTCTAGCCTACAATACTTTATAGTTTACCCTATAAATCATATTATTTTTCTGCTTTTTTTTTGTTTTTCTGGTTAATATTTACTGCTTGTTTGGGAAAGGAAAACAAAGGTGGTTATTAATAATAACAATATTATTATCATTCTCTTCACTGGTAAGGTTGCTCAATTGTAAATTGGGTGTCACTGGTTTGAAACACATAAATACCCTCTCCCTACATGGGGGTAGGGCTGCATACATCCCTAGACCCCCATGATAGCTAAAGCCTCATGCACCTTGATGCCTATTATTATTATTATTATCATCTTAGTTTTCCTTCAATGCCCCAATGCAGATGGTCTATAGGGTTCAGAAAGATTGCTTTTACTATAGGAGGCTAGCCGAGCCAAAACCTAGATCTGGCTCTACCCAAACTGTTTTGGTCTACCCAACATTACCCACTTTTCTGTCCGATTATTCTTATTATCATCATTATTAAAGTTCCAGTGAACTTGATATCATCTCAAGTCTCAATTTCCTTCTGCTGGTGAACTGATGTATGATAATAATTCATATGGTTTTTGTTAGGCTTGAATCTGGTAGGTGCACTAGAATTTCTAATGAGTTTGCTTAATCTCGTAGACAGGTTCACATGGAAGCTGATAGAAAGGCAATGTCAAGTCAAACAAGCATTCCTCATGATGCCCACTTCGATGCAAAAACTACTTACAGAATAAAAAATAAGGTCATTTGTATTTCCAACTATCTTGTGATTCTTATTATTGTCAGATGATTTCTTTTAAATGTGTATTTGCAGTAAACTAAAACACATCTCCATTTAGCATCCCTTGCTTAGATTATTAGTTATATGTAGAAACTAGAACCTTAGAATTTTTGCTGTGGAATGACTGGAGTGATCTTTTTTTTATTTTTTTTGGTGTGTGTGTGTGTGTGTGTTCGTGTTCATGTGTATGCATTTGGTTCTAATAGTGTAGCCACTAATTGGTTCAAAATATATTCTACACCTTGTATCCTACTTTTTTGAGTAGATATAATTTTTTCAAACACTATAGCCCAATAACTTACCTTATAATGTTTAATTTGCATAATGTACATATTTTAAGTACATGTACTTATTGTTATGCTACTTGTAATGTTTCAGGTACTTGCTGGTTTTCAGATTACTTATGGCCTACATTAGATTGAAATCATTGCAATTGCAATACTTAGAACTTGACATTTCTGCAAAAGAACATGGTCATTGATCTGTGACTAGATGAGGTCTAGTCAAGTCTGAGAACAATCATCATTACCAGTTGTGAATTTGATAGTTTTAGCATTACAAATTTGTGCCTGATGTATTGCTTAAGGTAAATATTGGAATTTGTTATAAAAAAAGGCAAAAAACAAATAGTTACTTTGATATACTTGAGGAGCTATTGTTTAAATCCAATAATGGATTTGAACTTAGTGGTGAAAACAGATAAGGTAATATCTTTCTAGATCCGTTTCCATAGCCTAGTTTATCTGGATGGCTTCAAGTTTTAGCATCTGATTAATATCTGCATTCATATTTATATCTACCAAACAAAAGTGGGTGCAAATATGTATACATTGCAAGGTCCGCAATCTTAATACTGAGTCTTAATACCAAGTACCTTGTTGGTACCTTACTGATTTGGATACGATATGGATTGGTACAATATGGTATGCACCCTATACTGAAACAGGCCTCCAACCATTTTTCTCACTTTTTATCTTAGTATGTATCTCTATACATTTTGGTATAGGTTGGTGCACACCTTGATATGTCTCGGTACAGGATGGTAGAGTATGGTATGGGGTCTGTACCAATTTGAACTCGAGTTTCATATTAGTTCCCACCTCGTACGGTATGGTACATGCCATGTTGGGTGGTATGGAGTGGTACAGCAATCCATGATGCATGGACATGTGTCTAATCTATTGTAGCCCACTTCTTAGTCTCATATGGCTCTTAAACTATGTTTTCGGCTTAATCAGTGACAACATCGTTGTCTTCAATTTTTCGAGAAGTGACATTCAACTTGGCTCCTTCGTTGGACCCATAACGGTGAGACACTTAATCCAAAGTGGGTATCTTACTAGAGTCATTAGGATTAATGGATTCAAGTGCCTATCAGCAGACATGATATATAACGTGGTAGCATGGTTTGCCATAGTTGTACATAATATCCTGGATTAGGTGTATTGTACTGTATTGGTGCTGAATCAAGACTTGGTTTGGGGGGCATGCCAAGTTTCAGTATGCTAAACTGACCTCCATATCGAGCATACCAACATTATACCATCATGGTACTAGTATGGAGCCCAGTATTGAGATAGTGAACCTTGCATGATAGTGCTTCCTAGCATGAGACAGTAGCATAGATGCATGACAATACTTGGATGCCCCCCTGCCACTGTGTGCTGAGCATTAGAATTGCTGATATGTGTTGTGATCTGTCAAGTTGGCATGCCATTATAATGCAGTACTTCAATCCTTGTTATGCTTACTAACTGCAAGCCTTTCAACTTTAAAAAAGGTTGAAAGACATGCATACATTGCTCTTTTTTTTTTTTATTTTATGAAACGGCGTATTCAATTCAAAATTCTAGAATGAATACAACCCAGATAGTCAGATAGGATAATATTACGAAGCTGTACAGGGGCATTCTGCCAATAGGACCATAATATAAAATTTGAGTGATTAGCGACATAGGAGGTCACCCAGTTCGCCGCTGAATTGGCCTTCCTATAAATATGGCGAACATCAATATAAGCACAGCCCTGTAAAAGAAGACAAATATCTCGTATAATTGGGTGTGCCGACGGTGATCTCAACGTCTATCGAATCTAAGAAACCACTGTCACAGAATCATCCTCAATGATCAGATGGTTTAGATGAAGGATCCAACAGGCATACCTGAAACGGGCCCAGGCGGCATACAACTTCGTCCCAGGGACCAACGGGTCATGAAGTGAAAAACCCCTGCAACAAGAAAGCCGAGTCGAGAGTCTCGGAGGACGAAGGCGGCACCCCCTGTCTATTCCGAAGACTTCCATCAAAATTGATTATGAAGTAATGTGGAGGGGGTTCCCAAAAAATAAAAACCCAGTGGGGCACTCACAGAGCAGAAGAGGAACCTCAGATCTCTGAAGACCACACAGTCGATCTCCAATACTCTTGAGCATGGGTCCAAGCTCTCTCAACTATCATCCGAGCAGAGCATCTAACCGAACCAAAGACTAGCTCATTCCGAGTGAGCCAGATATAGTAAGCAATATATCCAAGAAAAGTAGTAGAAGGAAAAGCTGTACCAGGGCTCAGCAAGCACAAGAATGTATCCTCTCCGTCCTCTGCATGAGAGAATAGCTCTTCAAAACTTGCTGTCCGCTACATCAGCCTCACCCGGCAGCATAGAAACAAAGCATGCGCCTGCGTCTTAATCTGCCCCATAGGCTTGGCAACCAGGAGGCAAGTGGAGACCTCTCATCATCAGGAAGTCTCTAGTAAGGAGGCGATGCCAGACAAGCTTCCACAAAAAGAGGGAAACCCTGGGATGAACCGGTAGAGACCAAATCCAATCCATAGTGCGGGGCATTGGAGGCTCCGGACCGAAAATGGTCATCAAGTCAGACATCCGTGCTTGAAGAGTGGTAGAATGCCCCCAAACCCTGATATCAGGGCAAGGATAGACTGGCAAAATAATAGATAAAATCCGGTGACCAAGGATGTCCCCAAAGATCGAAGCGACCATACCCTGATCCCACTGAGAATGCCCCAGGACTAAAAGATCGGAGATATCGTGTTTGGAGTTTTCATAGGAATGATATCTCGTGTTTGGAGTTTTCATAGGAATGAAGGTAGGCCACCTGATTAATGGAACATCAGAAATCCACGGATCCAACATTAACCTGATCGATCTACCATCCCCTACCATCCAAGAAAAATAAGGAATAATAAGCAGTGCCCTGGCATACATCTCCCTCCATAATGTAGAGCAATGCCTGGCTAGATGCTGACTGCCCTCAAGAAGAGCAGGAAAGTCACCATATCTGGCCCTCATCATAGATGACTACATACTATCTGGACACAAAAAGAATCCGGCAACGTGCCTCCTTAACAAAGTCTTTTGAAAATAAGAGAGTGAATCCCCAAACTGTCATGCTGAGTCGGCTGACAAACAATCTGCCCTCTCACCAAATGGATCCTCTGATGGGCTGAAGCTGAATTCCACAGGAAAGCTCGGATCATCTGCTCCAGCTTGAGAATGACGGTCTTAGGGATTGCAGCATTAGAAAGAAGATAAATAGGAAGAGAGGTGAGGACCGATCGAATGAGGGTAATACGGTCCATAATAGAGAGAGATCTACCCTGCCATTTGTCAATCCTTTCCTGAACAGCCATAACCATCGGGGGCACATTCTGCCCTACTGAGTCTAGTGCCCGAGATGGGTACATCCAAATACCGAAGAGGTTCCTGTCGCTCAGCAATACCAAGAATATCAAGTATCCGGCAGCGGATTCGAATGGATGTCTTCGGACTAAAATAAAGTCCAGATTTTTGCAGATTTACTCTATCCCGATGCTGAACAATAGTCCTCCATAACTCTTCGAAAAGCACAGACAACTAAAGCCCTGCCGAGGAGCAAACAATCATCTGCAAACAAAAGATGCGAGATCGGAGGAGCACCAGGAGTGGGAATATACGACTGGTTGATCGAATCCTGCATCGCTGCTCGCAATGCTCTCGAGAGGGAGTCAGCACAAATAATGAAAAGAGTTGGAAAGAGAGGACAATCTTGACGAAGGCCAACACTTGAATAGAAAAACTCCGTGGGGGGGCCATTTATAAGAAGAGAAAAAGGAGGTCGGATAATGCATGTCAGTATCCTGGAGATCCATGATCGATGAAAGCCAAAGTCCTCCAGAGCTTTCGAAAGAAAGCCCCAATCCACGTAGTCATATGCCATTTCCATATCAAGCTTAATTGCCATCAAACTATGGCGAAGAGGAGCTCGTCGGAGATCAGACATAAATTCTTAGGCAATAAGTCCATTGTCAGAAATACACTGGGCACCAACAAAAGCACCCTGCTCTGGACTGATCAACTGTTGGAGAATCAGCTTCAACCAGTTGGCCAACAGTTTAGCACAATTTGTAAAGAGTTACATAAACTGATCGGCCTAAAATGGCTCGGCTCAGAGGCATCTAAGTGCTTGGGGATGAGTGCCACATAAATTTGCTTCCAACAATTAGGCATCCTCCCAGAGATAAAAAATAATTGCACAGCTGCAACAACATCAGAGCGCAAGATATCCCAATGTCTCCGAAAGAAGAAAGAAGGAAACCCATCAGAACCAGGAGCTGTCTTCCCCTAGAGACCACAGGACGGATCGAACCTTCTCCTCGACAACCGGAGCCAAAAGCAAAGTTGTGGAATGCAGAGACTGTATCCACAGGAGGATGAGAAGAGAGTGAGTGAGAGACTGCTAGATACAGTCCATCTGGATCTAAAGTACATCAAAATCTCTTTCCTTATGGCTTCCTCATCCTCAAGCCACTGACCATCAGCAAAACGCAAAGCTCTGATTCTGTTTCTGTTTGCGAATGATGGTGGCTTGGTGAAAGAAACGGTTATTCCTGTTCCCCTCCTGCAGCCATTGTACTCTGGATTTTTGTCTCCAGATTATCTCTTGATTATTTAGAAGAGAATGATGCAATGATAGGTGAGATCGAAGCACCTCCATGTCCTCCGATAAGCTCCCTATACTCTCCTTGTCTTGCTGAGCATTAATAGTACTCTCCACAGACTCCAATTTAGCCATCACATTACCCATCTCAACCCTATTCCATTGGAGTAATTGCCTCCTAATAAGCTCTAATCTCTGGAAAATACGGTAAGAGGCATCGTCTCGAACAGGAATCCTCCACACCTCTCTGATAATACCCCTGGATCTTGGATAAGAAAGCCAAAACTTTTCAAATATGAAAGGAGTAGGCCCCCGGGCAGAAACATCAGTAGATAAAAGAAGCGGGCAATGGTCTGAGGCTATTCGGTTGAGGTGCCGAATAGTATGATCAGGGTACAAGCTAAGTCAAGAGGGAGTAGTATAGAATCTGTCAAGTCTCTCTCACACTCCGGCAGCATCAGAACGGTTATTACACCAGGTGTAGTGAGGCCCAACAAACCCCATATCCACCAATTCATTGTTATGTATAAAGTGGTCAAACTCTCTGAAGGCAACATCCTCCACAAAAGCTCTACCACCTCTCTTATCCTCAGCCCAATCGACATAGTTAAAGTCCCCAACAACTACTGTTGGGACTCCCTGATCAATCAAAGCCAAAGCCTCCTCTCAGACCACCCTTCGCTTCCTATACACCGTGCTAGCATAGACACCACATAAAAGTCAAGTTAGTCAACTCGGTTCTGACACTACTATAGCCACCAGTTGAGATGAGCGATGTAACACATTCACTCTGGCAGCCCCCATATCCCAAGTAACTATGATGCCACCAGCCAGACCTAGAGAGTCAATAGAATAAAAACCCCAGTCACGGGGAAAACGGTGCCGAATATGCTCCAGACTGGGCTCAGAGAGCCTAGTCTCCGGAAGAACACACATCTGAGGATGAAACAACTGAACAGACCTATCATAAGTAGATAGTAAGGAGGGTTTCCCCTCCCCCGTACATTCCATACAAAGGTTTTCATTACAACCACTTAAGAAGACTTGGATGATCCAATCCCTGTCCAGCCTCATCCCCAGACCCATCAAATATAGAAACTTTCTTTCTGGATCTGCCAGACCCCTGTCCAGCATCCTCCTTTGACTCATCACACTGTATAACTCCAACATCAGTCTCCCCCACAGACCCTAGAGCAAGCTTCAGCTTGTCTCTAATAACTTCATGCCCCTGCTGTCCTCCAACAGGTCCAGTGACAGGATTCCCCTTCAAGGATGATAGATTCTGCACACTAAGCCAACCACCTTGAGGAAGCTCCCTGGATTCCCCATCACCACCTCCCTCCTTATGCCCCACCGACTCCCGTTCCCCTATCATGACCCTCCCTGAGACCCTTGCAACCCCCGAGCCCACTGTGATCCCAGAGACCCGTTCACCAGCCATGACCCTCCCAGAGACTCCTGCAACTCCAGAGACTCCTGAGACCCCTGAGGCCTTTACCGAGACCCCTCCCACCCCTGAGACCCCTGCCTTCACCCCTTCTCTTCCCTTGAGGCTCTTGCCTTCACCATACCTCCCTTCCCTTCGCTTGAGACCCTAGGCTTCACCTCAACCCTCCTAGAGTATTTCCTTTTATCCCCTGATTTTCCCGACTCCAGTCAAACCATCAGAAGAGGTCACATTGGATTCCAGAGATAGAGTCCCCTTGATTTTTGCCTTCCCACCCCTTTCCCCTGACATACAAGGAACAAGGGAGCTAACCTGGTCAGTTGAAGTAGAGGCGGACTTCGGATAGAAAGAAGTGGATGAACTTGGAGGGCTCCGGCTTCGCTTCAATGAGAGAGTCCCATACTCCAGCATCTGTTGATCCCGTTGACTCGCATCGTGTGGAACCAGTCCATGCAGTCAGCTAAGGGACTGAAAATCCCACCTGGCAGCAGCGAAGCTCCATCGCTCTCTGACAGATCAGTTAAACCGGCATCAGGAGATTGACGTCTTGCCACTTTCGATGGCTTTTGCCATCCATCAGAGTCAGGCGGCGAGTTAGGGGAGGAGGAGAAAGGTGTCGGAGAGAAATGAGGTGGGGATGAGGAAGGGGGATCAGAGGAGGACACATGTGCCTTGCCCTTATCCGTCTCCTGCCTAACCTTCACTGAAACCCCTGTCAGTCGAGGCTGACAGATGCGCAAGGTGACAAGCCACGGTCCAAACCTCGGTCGCCCCTCGCTTATAGCCGACATCCCCTCCAATCCCTTCGAACCCTGCTTTTGCCCGCCTTCATCCCCAGCGTCGGCAACAAAGTTCTCCGGGCAAAGACCATAGCTCCCAGTACTTGCCTGTTGTACCTCCTTCGAGAATCGACAACCTTCGATCGTATGCCCCATCCGCCCGCACTGAAAACAGATCGGAGGAAGATTCTCGTCGACAAATTGTTGCCAGAAGACCTTGCTCTTCCCCTGGATCAAAATGCCGGGTTTCAATGGCTTAGTCGCATCCAGCTCCACCCAAACCCTCGCATAACCTGTCTTCCGCAGCATATCAGTGAAGTTGTCAATTGATAATGGATTACTAGCTTCTGGAACCACCGCCATGATCGTCGATGGCACCTAATACTCGAGGGGAAGCTCTGGAAGGCGCAGCCAAATGATTGTCTTTTGGATCGGCTTGCGACTTAGGAGGAAGTCTGGCTCCCAAGAGTCCAGAGCTATCAATTGACCACCGACAAACCAAGGCCCTCCCCCCATCACCCTCGCACAGTCCCCCTCCAAGCTCAATCGCAAAATGAAGTGATCTTCTACGATCGGGAACACCTTGGGATCGAACTCCAGTTTCAGCCTCATTCGCACTTCCTTGGACACCCAGGCCACCGGGACCCATCATCCCAGGTTCAGGAAGACCACTACTACGCCCTCCTACTGATGGCGGGAGTCGTCAAGCAAAGACCCGGGCAGTTCAAGGACCTTTGAGAAGAACTGTTGGAGCTGGGCTATCTCCGCCTCCAAGATCTTGTAAAAGGTCCAAACAAGAGCTCAAGACAAGCCCTGTACCACCCTCGCCCATGACCGCTCTCCTTCTCCCCTCCCGTTTGTGTCCGTACTGTCAGTTTGTCATTGATTTTTCTCGTTGGCCATTCGATCACCAAGTGCTCGAAGTAAAACCAGTGAGAAAACCGAGTGAGGACGATGATGCACACTTCCCGAGCCACTACACTGACGCTGACCGCACTCAGCGTACTCAAATCATACATTGCTTGAGTTAATAATGAATAAAATGAAAATATGTTCTATCTACAAAGCTAAATAATAAGTTTGGAAATAGAAATAATATTTGATATATATTAATTTTAAAAATTCATTTACATTTATCTAAAACAAGTTGAGTTACTGCTCATATTGGATTTATATCTGTCATGATTTGAATAATATGGATGTTGTTACTGCTTCCTTTATATCCATGTCTGTTTAGAACAAATTTGAATATAAATATTAGCTTCTTGCTTACATTTGCTTAGAACACTGTTATTGCTAATCCAGAGCCTGGATTAGAAAGATAGAGGGTTGACAGACAGCCATAAAAAGACATGTCAAACTTATAATAAGGATCGGATATACTGAAATTCAACCTGTATTTAATTCATTTTCAGCCCTGTCTTAACTCATTAAGGATTATGAATCACTAACCTGTATCCAAACCCAAAAAGAATTTTATCTGAACTAAATTTGAAGCCAGTTAGTTTTTCCAAGTTGTGGATGCTTTTCGCTAAATTTGATCCATTTAACAGCAATCCAAGTTTCTCTGCCCAGGATTGTGGTTGCCCATCCAGTTTCATCCCTAATATTGTGCACTTAAACTACCATAAAGGAAATTGTTAACTAACCTTTTTACAGATTTAGGTATTGAAATACTAAAGGTTGTGATGCAGGACCAATTGGTCAATATATTAAGAACCTGTATAAATTAAATGTTGTAGATCTTTGCATTAGCGAGTACATGGAATCATAGAAATAATACCATTTTCGTGTCAAAAAGGAATTTGCTGACAAATAATTTGTTTTTCCCACGTATAATAATTTGTTAGTGGACAGGCTCTTGCGCGACTAGGGTGGCATAATTTCAAACTCTATAAGGCAATGAATGGCATGCAAGTGATTAGTCTTATTTATGTTGGATTGTGGTCTATGCACATTGTTAAATTTTAACTTGCTATTGAAATAAATTTGGTTTGTATACATGCAAAGAGGTTCACCTTGAGATTCAATATCATTTTTGCATTGCAAAAGTTTTGCCTGAAAGAAACTGTACTGCCGGAAAAGATGGTATCAAAAACTTTGTATCAATCTTTAGTTTATCAGTTCTGTCTTTTTGTGTGGAAGATCAGTTGGTGAAACTTGCTGAGCCTGCATTTTGTGATCCTTGTTAGCAGGTTATCTGTTGTCTGGAGGGTGCAAGGATTGGCATACAGTATGAGACATCTTTTGCTGGTAATTGTGTAAAGTTATTTTGTGGCTGGAAAAATAGTTATGACTTACTTTTATTTATTCAACCTGATGGCCTTTTCATTAAGTGGAAGTATTAAGCAGATTTTGCGCATTGCAAGGATCATGATACTCATGTGGGATTGGGATTATAGAAAAAAAAGGAAACAAACTCTACAAAAACATCTAAAAGCTGAACCCTCAGAGTTCTGCACCATAAATGGCTGTTCCAGTTGTATAAATTTTTTTATGATTTGGATCAAGAGCAGAAAATTTTCAAAACTACACAACCACTCATACTTAATTTGATAACTCTACAACTATTCATACTTAATGGTTGTTCCGGTTATATAAATAAATGGTTGTTCCAGTTGTATAAGTTTTTATATGATTTGGATCGAGAGTGGAAATTTTTGAAAACTACACAACTACTCATACTTAATTTAATAACTCTACAAAAATCTAAAATCTGAATCCCTCAGACTTTCAGACTTTTGCGCCATAAATGGTTGTTCCTGTGTTCCAGTTGCATAAATTTTTGTATGATTTGGATCAAGAGCAGAATTTTTTTAAAACTGCACAACTACTCATACTTAATTTAACACCAGTGACTCTAAATTAAATTGTAATAAGTAAAGCATGTGCATTTACTTTAGCTCTGTTGAATGTCTTGCTATGATCTTGCAGTGGCTGAGTCAGCTTAATTTGACAAGGAGAATACATGGTTATTGAAGTTATTATTTTCAAATCTTTTTAATTTTAGGTCCCACATGATGATCCTGTGTCTATGCTGGTGTTTCATGAATAATGTTCTTTAAGTAATTAGAGAAGTTAATCTTATTTAGTTCTGTTTTGCAGGAGAACCTTGTGAGATTTACCATTGTGTGCTTGAAAGCAAATCATTTCTTGAAAAAATGACTGTAATTGAACATACAGTTCCTTTCTTTCTTCCAATACGTGAAGCAGAAAATGACCTTCTGTCTTCCAGTGCAATTGTAGGTTTTCTAAGCATTTGCCATATCTGAGTTTTTTTTAAAAAAAAAATTGGATTTTAATCCTACTTATTGACATTGATCATTTGCCTTCAGAAATTTATCGACCATGTTGGAGAACTTCTGCAATCTTATGTGGACAGGAGAGAACAGGTATCGTGCTTGTAACTGTCATCCTCCACTTTGGCCTGGACAATGTGATGTTTATGTCTTATATCTTTATATATTCTTCTTCTTTTTTGGCTGTCATGTCTATATTGATGCTTTACCAGGATGGTACTATTTTGCTTAGGTGGTTTATCTGCATTAGATATCAGTAAAGAGGTCATTTAGTGAGGCTACATATTGCTTAACTTCCAAGTTTACAATTTTTTTTATTGTTGCTTCCAAAAACCTGTATTTGTTGTCTTTATTCGTTCTAGCCATCGGCCTGGCCAAATAGAATAATCCAAATCAGGACCTGGAAGCTGCAGCGATAAAAAATTAATTTGTTTACTAATGCATGAATTTGCAGGAAAGAAATTCGATTTTAGTCTTAAAACATGGTTTGGAATGTTGCTGCCTTGCTGGTTGTTGCCTGCTAGGATATAGCATACCAAACTAGTACTTCTGCTACTTGTCTCACGTTGGCATGACACCTATTGCATCTTTTCTTTTAAATCTTTTATAATTCAGAAAAGATTTTCTATGTTCTTTCTATTTATCTTTTCTTTTCAGCATGGAAAGGCACAACACTTGCAGTGCCAGCCATTGGCTGTGTGCCTCATGCATTTGGCATTTAAATCCTTGCCTTAAAGTATGACAGACAGAGAATATGGTGTTATCATGCTGAATATGAATATGAACTGGCGACAACACCTGTAAATTTATTCCATATAGTTCACAGTTAGGCATTTATTTTGGAAATTTTTGGATGTTGAAGACTTTTCATGACACAATTGTTGGTCTTGTTGGACATGTGTCAGCCAAGAACTGAACAATAATCTTTAGGTGGAATCTGGAAGGAGTTTTCTTAGTTTTCCTTAATTAGTTATTTTGTTGATGTTTATGCGTATAAGCAGGATTTGACTTGATGGTTTATTTGTTCAAGAAATCCTTAATACCCAGCTGAGTTGCTGGCCCAAATTTAATATAAAGGCACATAACATAATTAATATCAGCTTTAGCTAGAAGAGGGACAAAATCTCTTTATGATGCTGATTGATAAAGCCTGCTCATGTGCCTGTACTGTAATTATGCACTACAATCTTTATTTGAAGACTTTTGGAATTCCATCCTGATTCTCTTGTTCACTTTTTACTGCAAATTAAGCAGGCAGTATATAATTTTCTATTGCACCTTTTGTTCTTACAATATCTTCATTGCAGATTAGCATCTTAAGAATGATGAATTTCATTACTTGCATATACGTACTAAATTATTTTACACATGGAATGATTACATGCACATTCCTTGTACATATATCAAAATTATAACATTTAATTTCTTTTGCTAGCTTTCTGGTGTGATATGCAACTGTACTGACTTCTGTTATTGGTGACAGTGGTTTGCAAGGATTTATGAATTCTCATTGGAAAGATAATAACAGATAAGGAGGTCGAGGAGATCATATTATACTAATTGTTTATTGTTTATGATCCTTTTTGTGTTTTTTTACAGCCATGCAAATGTGACTTTTTATTCTGTTCGTGGCACTTTTTCTTTTGTTTTTATTAATTTTTCCTGCCAAAGTTGTCTTCAAATTTAGCTCGCATGATTTTTTCTTTTCCTGCATATCTGTTGCAACCATCATTTAAGAAATGCTCTTGCACAATTTTTTACTTGTTTTTGGGTTTATTTAGGTTCGCCTTATCAAGGAACTGTATGGAAACCAAATCGGGGAGCTATTCCATAGTCTTGCTTACAATTTGATTGAATTTGTATTGGAAGACTTTGATTGGTAAGTGCCTATTTGTAGGGTGTAATTTGAATGCATGGTTACTTTATGATCCACTTGTATAGTCAGTTTTATGAATTTAGGTTTTTTAAAGATAAATTTAATTGATTTCATGTTGGAGCATCATCAATCATAATTTAATAGTCATCAGCTCTATAATTTTTCATTTTGTGGAAAAACTGTTTTATTATTTTGTATTGCAGTCTATTGTTCGGATCCTACAGCTAATGTAGCATTTAAGTTCATATTTGCATGTGTTGCTTATTTGATATTTGTCCCAAGCGGCCAAGCCCGGGGCATTCACTTCTCTTATGTTGTGTTGTGACCATAGAGATCATTGATAGGAGAAGGCAAGGAATAGGAACCCGTCCATGTGCCATGCACAACATATATGTATATACGCACAGAGTGCATGTTGCCATGGCTTTTTTTCTTTTGGTGCGTGTGTGTGTGTGTGTGTGTGTTTGGGGGGGGGGGGGCACGGGTGTTGGAGATCAAAGTTTGTTAATACAGCCAATGTTGCATTCAAGTTCATATTTTTATTTGTTGCCCATCCAATACATGTCCCTAGTGGCCCAGCCTTGGGCACTCACTTCTCTTATGTATATTGTGTTATGAGCATAGAGATCTTTGATAGGAATAGGCAAGGAATTGGAACCTGTGCATGTCCCATGCACAACACATATGTATGTACATAGAGAGTGTGCGTGGGGTGGGGGAGGGGTTGGAGATCTAATTTTAATATATTTCCACATTACAAATTCAGGAGCTTCCCAAAGAGTTGTGTTTAAAGAATACAAAACTTCTTCAACATGTTGTTTTGTGATTTTTGGACTTCTAATCCAATATGAAAAGAAATGAAGATTTATATGCTTTTGGAAAGAAATAAATAAACCAATCTTAGAGTACACCACAAGGTTCGGCGTACCGGTACCAGGTGCCGTACCGGTGGCCAGCCGGTACCGGTTCGGTACCGAACCGTATCGTGCCGACACACGGTACGGCGGGGCGTACCGGTTCAAACCAGTTGAACCGGTACGCCCAATTTTTTTTTGATTTTTTTTTTGTTTTTTTGTAATTTTAAGGTTTTTATTATAATTTTAAGGGTTTAGGGTTTATTTTTTAAGGATTTAGGATTTAGGGTTTAGGCCGGTTTAGGATTTAGGGTTTAGGATGGCGTACCGCTTTAGGGTTTATGACTAAATACTAATATTTAGGACTATTTTCAATTGAAATAAAAAAAAATGATAATTAAACTAAGATTATCAGTAATTAATGAAAGTAAAATATGGCATAAACATATAATTATATACCAATGTCTAGAATCGGGTAGAGTGACGATGTCCATAAATATAGGGATCATGTATGTACTCTGTAGGAAATTCGGCATGTCCCTCCTGCTAGACAGCATGATACTCCTCTAAGCTTATCCTAGGAGGTATGCGTGATGGGTCATAACTAATCGCAGATCCCTCTGATGTCCCGATTCTGAGAGCTGTCTAGAGATTGACGATATGGCAGTACAGGTGCAGGGGGGAATCCAAATATACCAGCAACAAAATCAGATGCATAAGATGCTCCGAAATAATAATCACTGGATGCTGATATCTCGGATGCACCATATGGATCATATGGACCAGAAGCTGCCAGTAGCTGCGGTTAAGAGGATCCTGAATATGAGGATGATCCAGATACATTCAAGGATCCCACTCCACGTGCAAGATCTGCAACTGTATCGTATCCCGAATGACCACGCGGAGCCCGTCGCCTATATGGAATCATATCACCACGAGGTCTATCAAATGGTGCTCCATGATCTGTATCCTGCATGGCATGGAAAAACTGCGACTCCCCAGTGAATCGAATAGGATTAGGTGGCTGCGACTCCTGTCTTCTTGCCCCTTTCTGATCACTAGATCCTTCACTATCTGAAGCACTATCATCACTGTCTCTGGTATCTGAATCTGAGTGGACTGAGTGTTCCAATAGAGGTGCAACTGCCTTTCCTCTGTCTCCAGGTCTACTAGATGGTGGGGACGGACGATGTGCTGTATCTTCTGGAGCCCTGTGAGGAATATGACTTGTTGCCTATTGTCCAGCATCCACCCCAGCCTCACTAGCTACAAAACTGGCTGGTCGAGGAGGCGATCCTGGCTCATCAAGCTCTGGCTGCTGCTGTTGCTGCTAATCCATGACCCACCCAATCATTGGATCTTCATCCTCATCAACATATGAACTTGCAGTGGGATCAGGATATTTCAATTCTACTTCTTCCTGAATACATTTTAGCCTCAACCTTAAATTATAGTGTACATACACAAGATCGTTGAGGCATTTCTGTTTCAGACGGTTCCTCTGTTTGGAGTGGATAAGACCAAATGTAGACCAGTTGCGCTCACATCCACTAGAGAACACCGTCTGGGAGAGGATCTTCACTGCAAGAACCTTCAAATTTTTAGCAGATCCACCAAAATGCATCCACCATTCAGCTACCAAAGACATTACATCATTTAGAATTTTAGATTTGGTAAAATAAAAAATTTAATCCTGATATAATATTAGACTTACTCCTTAGTAGTACCTACCAGGATTCATCTTTGATTTACTTCTGACCGCTACAGTGGATTCAAATGAATCTATGCCCTCCCTAAAAAATTTCGTCTACCAGAAAAAAATTTGTTAGCTTGTTGAAATTAATGCTATTAAAAATCATTCAATAATTTCAACCTAACTTCTTCAAGTCACATAGCAGCGATATCTGGATCGGGCTCTATCTTATATATAACATTGTGCAGGGCAGACATAAGATCCTCATCCATTGCAATGTCCGGTACGGAGTACTGAAATCTCGGATTTAGATAGTAAGCTGCACATATATTTTAAGAATCAGTCAAGCATACTTGTATAAATCTAATTGAAACTTAATTTTTAGGGACTTCATAAAATATTACGTACCTGCTAGATGCAAATCCGAACTCATTTGATAACTTCACCATCCATCAATGATCCAGATATATTCATATGCATGTGATGGATCTACCTCCTGGATCTTTTCCTTTGCCCTTTGCATCATGAAATATAAGAAGCCAATCTGAGCATACCTCTCGGAGTCCACGGCACGAAGTACCTCATTTAGAGGCTTGATAGCCTCCACTACCCTCTCAGCCTGCTGCCAGAATGTCTGCCTCGTCACTAAATTCTCCACATTGCTTCTTTCAGTATTTGCCCTGGCGCAGCTCTGCTTTCTTGCTAAGAAGACTATCAAGTACAATGTAATTAGTTGCAAACCGTGTGACCCCCGGTCTCAATATTTTTTCCTGTAAAGCTCCTCATCAATGATAAGATCCATGTATGGTTATATATAAATCTGGTGATATACTGTGCTAGCTCAACAATCTTCTGCACCTTGCGAATTTTATCAATATCCATCAACATGAAGTCTATACAATGTGCAGCACAAGGGGTCCAGAAAATATGCGGCCGCCGCTCCATCAAGATCTGTCATGCAGTCCTGTACTGTGGTCCATTATCAGTGATTACCTGCACGATATTATGCTCTCCCACCTGATCAATCATCTCCTCCATCAATCTGAGGATATAACTGATGTCGTGCACCTGATCTGAAGCATCAATAGACTTCTGAAAAAAGTCTTCCCATCATAATAAGTCAAAAAATTAATGATGCTCTGTCTAATAGCACCAGTCCAACCATCACACATCACCGTCAATCCATACACAGGCTACTTGCTCTGATATGAGGATATCCATCCTTCTAGCTCCTCATTGCTGTCCAGAAGATGACCATAGATATCCCTCGATGCTGGAGGATCTACACCTGCACCAGCAGCCTGTATAGATGAAATAGCAGAGTGATAATAAGGATTGTTTGCTGCATGGGCTGGGATATGACTGAAATGAAACTAGGAGGAGATGGCTCGCCACATATCCTTCTTCTTATCCTTTTTCAGCATTGTGTCAATCCTCTGTTGCTTGGAATCTCTACTGAAAAATGCATGTGGATCGACATTATGGATAGTGGCTCCCTCTGGAATGTCCCTGGGCCTAGAAGACTTCCTTCTACTACCAAATGCTCTCAACATGGATGCAATACGGCTGGTGCCTCTCCTGACGGGCTCTCTGACTGAGAAGGTCCTCTTAAACTATCTCAGACTCTCCCGGAGCACTAGCAGAAGCGGATCCCGATCCTGACTCAAAGCTGATGACCCGAATCGCTGTCTATGTCTGGCTGCCTCCTCTTGCTGCCTCTGCTCATACAATCTCGCCTGAATAGCAGCCTCCATCTGTGCTTCCTCATCAGAAGGAATAGATGCTTTCTCTGACTCCCTGGAGTGATAAGAAGGTGGTTCTGCGGCTTTGCGGTCCACCTCTGCCTTCTTCTTTGCTGCTCTTTCCTTCTCAGCTTTAAAATCAGTAAAGTGTTTTTTCACCGACCTCCTGTGAACACCATCGGCATGCAGATACATTAGGATAGCCGCCAGCCAAGTACTGTTTCAACCTTGTTACCCCCCATCTTTGAATTCGGTATTGCACCATTTACACCTCCAGTGATGCCGACCTGAGAGCATCTTTCCATGTAACCAGCCAATGTCCCGCTTCGGATCCTTCTTTCTCCTTGATGGATCCATACATGAATATTTAAATTACATATAAGGTCAATAATAATCTTTATTAATTAACAGTTTATTAACCTAATTTTTAAAATTTAATTTTTTTTAATTTTTTTATTTAAAAAACTCAAAAAATAAAAAAAATTAAAATTTTAGATTCATGTAGGATTCTATTATACATGCTACATATATTTTTTTAAGATTCTATAAATGCATTAAAAGTTAATTTTTTTTTAATTTAAGACCTACGGGTATTATTCATGAGATGCACAAAACTTGAATAAATCGACATGAAATTTATAGTGAGAGTAGATTACAAGCCCTAGATTAATAATTTATAATTACAGTTTTTTTTCTAATTATTTTTTAAAAAATTAATTTATTAATCTAAAATTAATTTTTAATTTAAAAAATTATATTCTTAACAAAAAATTAAGATTTTAGTATCATTGTGCAGATCTATCCTAGATCTACCACATACTCTAAAATCATTGCCAACAAATAAATTTGGATAGCATTTCTTTTTAATTTTCTAATTTGCACGGATTTTAATAAAATTTAACGCTACGAAAGACGAAAATACAGAAAAAGAAAGGTATACGTACCTTGATTCTACCTACCCCTTCGATTTTTGCAGGTTGAAATTGATCCACAAATTTTTTTCTGCTTTTCCTTCCACCGTGCGCTGCAGCAGAGAACACAAAGAGCTCGTAAGAGCTCTGTCTGTGCCTTTCCTTAATTAAAAGGAAAGGCATCTTCCCCTGGACAAAACGTCACATGGCTACAGTAGCCATGTGACACCAAAAAAAAAAAAAAAATTTGCCCCCCTCTTCACAAGCCGTACCGAGCCGAATCGGCCGGTTCGGGCCCGTTTCGACCGGTTCGGGTCCAGTTCGAGCCCGGTTCGGTACGGTAAGGTTTTTTTTTTTTTTGTTTTTTAAAGGGGCTGTGCTGTTTTTTAAAGCCGAACCGTGTCGGCCGGTCGCCGGTCCGGTTCGGTACGCCCCGAACCGACCAGTTCAGCACGATTCGGAGAACCCTGGTACACCAACTATGACAGTCTTGACCTTTGTAACTTTTGCTCAAGGTTTAAATACACCTAGAATTGGATGGTACAATTGTTACTGTACAATTCCAGCAAGATTCCAACACTGGGACACCATTCGAGTTGTGGTATTGATCGGTACAGGCCCTGGTGCAGGCAGCATGATTCACATACCATACATCCCAGTCAAAATGGATTGGTACAGCTGAACCTGGTACAAGTGGGGCAAAGGTTTGCTGACAACAATCAATATATTGTTTGTTGGGGTTTCTTTGGGAGGGAGGGGGAGCAGCTGGGGAATTGTGATGTCTTAGGCATTTCGTGAGAGCCTCAGCAGGCTTCTTTTGACCATTTTGTGTGTGAGAGAGAAACCGGGCAGGGGGGGGGGGGGCGCGGCGGAGTGGCTGGGGAATTGTGATTCCTTTAGGCATTTTGTGAGAGCCCCAGCAGGCTTCTTTTGACCATTCCATGAGAGAGTGAGGAGAGGGGCAGCCTTACCCTTTAAAACAGAATTTAAACACAAAAATACAAAATAAAAACAACAAGTAAAAAAACATTCTTAGCCATTGCAATATGGCACCTGTGTGAAGTACTGTATCTTGGGTCGGTACGGATGGATTAGTATTTTATCGATCCGGCCAAAAACTGATAAGTATCAATATTTGAAACCTTGCTGTTACAGTTCTAAGAATTTAACATTACTACAGTTGGCCAGCCATACATGAAAACATATGTTGGAACCTATTCCTTTAGGCATGATTTAGTTATTATTATCAGGTTCTTGCCTTCCTGTCTCCTCCTTTGGAGCTCATATTTCCATTGGGCGATCCATTACTTGTACATTCAAGTCTTTGCTTGTCATTCAAGCTAGTGTCTGACATTTCTGTTTATTGCAGTCACATCTGGGTTTCTTTGCACCTGGGTTGTACCAGGATGTTTGTGCCCTGGAGTGCACCGTGCACCCCATTACCCAACATTCAAAATGAGCATTGTGATGAGCCTCAATATGTTTTTCATGGGTCAATTTGTCCAAATTGTTCAATTAATTTGGCTAGTGTGCTGACTGTTGAATGATGAATTCCTATTTCTAATTGAGTTGGTGACATTGAGCCTATCCACTCCTTGAGCCATAGATCATGAGTGCATTATAGGACTTTTCAGCTTGAAGAAGGGCTATGGGAGGGGAAGGAAAAGAAGACCTCCTTGGACTTGGTGATAAAAACCATTTTTCTTGTTCAGGAAGAAATTGGATGGCCTTCTAAAGGGACAAATGAGTGGGTCTGCCCTATCCTTAAGGCAAGGACAGGTGGTGTCAAGGTTTTATATCCCAGTGGGATTGGGGGGCGGGATGGCCGTCGCATCTCGTTCTTATGAGAAAATGGGTCTGGGATGGGATTAGAACTCCGAAACCCACCCATACAAGGAGAGAAGAAGAAAGAGGAAAGAAGAAAAGGAAGATGAATAAAGGAAAAAAGCGAAAGGAAAGAAAGAAGAAAGAATAAGAAAAAAGAAAAGAAAGAAAGAAAGGGACAAGAAAATGAAAAAAATGAAGAAAAGAAAGGTAAGTAGAAAGAAAAGAAGGGGGAAAAAGAGAAAAGAAAAGAAGAATAGAAGAGAGATGGAGAATATCTACCACGATGCATGATCGGAATCATCGCCGAGATGGGACGGGATGGGATAGGACAACTGGGCATCCCATTCCATTGAGATACTGGGACACCTCCATCCTATTTGTTAAAACCTTTGGTGGTGTAAATCAATGACTTGGAAGAATTACATTTCAAAAAAATGATCTATGAATAATAATGACGATAGATAGGGAATGCAAGAGTTGGGACAATGAGAAATTTGAGGATTTAGGTTTAGGATAGAAAAGGGACAGTAGGTTTCTAGTGGGGATTAAGGGATTAGAGGGTAGGATAATCCATGAAAGCATGCTTTACTCATGAAGCAAACATAAGCAATGAAAGATAAAATAGCTTGATTTCAAGACAAAGGCACCATGGAACTAAAGAAGAATTGCTGCATTTTATCTGTTTGCTGTGCTTGCCATGTTGAAGTGAAGCAATGATCACCCTAGGGAGTCAACGTAAAGAACTGCTTCAAGAGTTGTGGTTGCTAGGTTTGATGCAGTGATGGTAGGGGGTGCAATGTAGGATGAAGCGGAAGAAGCTTTGTGGGTGGATTGGTATTGGTTGCTAGGAGGTTATAGGTAATGGGTTGTTTGGGCAACATGTTGGAATATAATTTGTGGAGGGATTTTGGCTAGGAATGGGGAGGGGTGTTGGGGAGGCTTTAGGTTGAGGAAGAGGAGAGCAATGAATAGAGGGGAACCTTGGATTTACTCCACAATGTGAATCATAGCCTCAAACCATTAACATGAAGAAAAGAAGTTTCATTCATTTCGCTATGCTTCAAACTTACATTAATGGGGGTTTTATAGTCTCTTTCATCTAATAAGGGATAATATATCAAAATAAAGAGAAAAGGATAGAGAGAATAAAATCATGATCTTGCTCTTCTAAACTTCCATTTTTGTCTTGATCTAAAAAGATCTTGATATCTTCAAGATTGGTTTCCGTAAAAGGAACCCAACATATCTCTTGATGGAAGATATTCCATATCTCTCACATTTGATGATGGACTTCATTTTTTCTAGGCACGATTTTAAGATTCTCTTGCATGTTGATTAGATCTTTGATAAAATAATTTAGATCATACTCCAAAAGGCATTTAGCCCTTCCTAATCTACTTTATTTGCCTTATTGCAAATAATTGTGGTTGTCAGATGAGATTCAATATCAAGGGTTATTACACTATTCTCTAAAATGACTAAGATGTTGTCATTTGGCAACTTATGACAATTGCAAAGCACCTCTATCAAGCTCCAATCATTTCGAAAATGATCTAGTTGTTAATCCAAAGTGATTTGAACTATAGAGCATTATATCTTGTATAAAGATGGAAGGTCTCCAAGACCCCGTCAACTCTCCCGGGTTTGGAGGCAATCATCCCGGGATAGTGGATGGTGCAATACGAGTCAAAGTTTCGGTTGAGCTGCTGGAGTTCGTCTTTGGTAACCCAAGTGCAATCTGATGTAGGTCGCCCTTTCCATTTGACTAGGAACTTTGGTAGCCTCCAGTGTGTGTGTGGACTTGCTGTTCATCCAAGATATCCTTGATTTCCTTCTTTTTCTGCAAATAGGGTGGTAATGGTGGGGAAGATAAGGTAGGCTTTAGCGTTGTTGGGGATGAGTAAGCAGGCAGGGCAGAGGAGGTCATTGTTGGAGGGTTAGGTTGAGGAGGTTGTTCCTCAACATTGTCTGTCGACCCTCTATAGGGTGTCCAATTCTCTACATTTAGCACGTGACTAATGGGCAAATGTAGTGGAAGGTCAAGCTCATAGGCATTTGCACTAATCCACCTTAATACGTTATATAGATTAGAGTTTCTGACATGAAGTTTCTTCAAGACTCCTTTTGGGAACCTCTTGGTTAGAAGTTGCATCGTTACCATATCCCTCTCTTTAAATTCCTGTTCTTGTGACGAAAATCTGCTGCAGACTTATACAGTTCATTCTTTATATTAATCTTTCTTCAAATTTCAGCATGCAATCTTGGAGGCATTTGGCAAAGCATTATACAGGTCAATTTGGTCCAGCATTTTGAGAGACGGGAATAAGATCTATGGTTTTTCTAGGTTGGTGATGTGTTACCATCTCAAATAGGCTATGACTAGCAGAGCTGATTGAATTATTATATGCAAACTCAGCTAAAGGAAGTACCTGGTCCCATTAGTACACATGATGACCAGCCAGACATCAAAGATTGTCTAGACTCATATTGACCACTTCAATCTACCCATTAATCTGAAGGTGATTTCCTAATGAAAACTATAGTTTTGTGTTAAGGATCTTCTACACGGTTTCCAAAAATAACTCATGAATTTTATATCCCTATTGAACATGATGATCTTTGGTAGACCATGCAACATAACAATCTCTCTGACAAATAGCTTGGCCATACGAGATGCATCGGTAGGTTTGTTGCAGGGAATTAAATGTGTCATGTTAGAAAATCTATCAACTACAATAAAAATGGAATTATGCCCCTAATGGTTCAACGAAGCCCTAGTAAAAGTCTATGCTAATGTCCTCCCATGGTGCTTGTGGTATGGGTAAAGGTGTGTACAAACCTATGTTTTGTTTTCTTTCAATGTTTCAAATATTTAACTGACTCTTATAGCAGTTCTTTTGTCAGAACGATACAGTACCAGGTACCAACACACATTATAGGACCATGTCCTATGCTGACAACATTATGTACCAGTACAAGAAACCTACTGGAACATACAGCACCATTCCATTCCAGCAATATTTGAAAATTGAAACATCGGTTCCCTTTTGCTAGTTAACAGTACAGCATTGGGAGACTGCACATCCCTCATCTCTCTTGAGGCTATGCCAAGAGAACCTATTCTCCACCATAGCTATGGTTTTATCTTGATGAAAATGCCCAATAGCTTCATAGCCTGCATTTCCCACACAATATAATCTGTCAAAGATCCAGGGGGAATATGCAAGCAAATTCCCTCAAATAAAGCACTGTCATGAATGAGGACGTCTATATTCTCAATATTGCTCACCGAAGTCATGACATGTAGCATATTCATCTTGCATTTGATCAGACCCTATAACTGTAACACTTATGGAATGTAAGATGAATCTTACCTATGAAGTGTACAGCTGCCTTGTTCTCAACACCAGGTTGATGTTTAAGAATGAAGGTGTATTCTTGAAGGAATTCGGGCACTTAATGTGCTATGGCCCTAACTTTTAGGAATTCAAATAACATAGGTCTTGATGGTCAGAATACAAAATGAACTCTCTAGGCAACAAGTAATGTTGCCAATACCTCAAGGCTTAGATAATAGCATAAAATTCTTTTATCATAAGACAGATACTTTTATTGAGCTTCATTCAATTGTTATTGGAGTTGATGGAGACTCAGAGACCTTCCATGTCCATACAAGATGGCAGAAAAAAACTCCATTGTTCCAATCACATTGGATTGATGATGGACCATCTTTGACATGATTGGAGCTTGATGGAGGTGTCCTGCAATTGTAATAAGTTGCCACATTGGCATCATGTTTGCTATTTTATGGAGTAAAGGACCTAAATGTAGTCTCATCCAACAATCAAGATCATTTTCTTGGAAGGCTAGAAAGAAAATAAGGTAGATTAGGAAGTGCTAGATACCTTTTGGGTTATAATCCACAATATTTTGTCAAAGATCTAATCAAGCTGCAGAATAATCTTCGAGATCTTTGCACAGAAGGAAGAACTTTGTAGTCAAATATGAGAGATATGGGAGATTTTCAACCAAGGGATATGTTGGCTGTGTTTTATGAAAGGCAATTAATCAAGATATCATGGTCTTTTGAAATAAAGGCAAAATGGAAGCTTAGCGAACCAAATTCTCGATGATTTTATTTTGTCTATCATTTTTTTAAAAAAAACTTGATGTATTTTCCTTTATTGGATTCTAGAGAATGCCTGTGAGCTGTGAAAGCTCCATTGATGTAAGTTTGAAGCATAGTGCAATGAATAAAGCTTCTAGTCTTCGTACTTAATGGTTTGAGGCCATGATTTTCTTCACATAGTGAGTCGAGAGGACCTGGAGTTAGTCCATGGTTCCCTTTTATTTTCTACTTCCTCAACCTAAAGCCTTCCTAACATCCTTAGCGATTCTTAACCTAAATCCATCCACAAATTATATTTTAGCATGTTCTCCAAACAAACCATTACCAATAACCTTTTAGTAACCTTTACCAATCCACCCATACAGCCTCTTCCCCTTTATCCTATGTTAAACTCCACCACCACATTGAACCCAACAACTAAAACCCTCAAGACAGTTCTTTATCTGGAAGATGTCTGCCAATGAAGGATTGTTGCGCTGATTCCCTAGGATATCATGGCTTTGCTTCAACCTCGAGAGCATGGTGGACTGCGAAAAATCAACAATCCTCCTTTAGTTTCATGGTGATTTTTTTTTGAACTCAAGTTTTCGTCTTTCATTGTTTTTCTTTATGAAAGAAGCATGCTTTCATGGATCATCCTTGCCCTTTAATCTCTTGATCCCCATTTGAAACTTTTCATCATTTCTCTATTCTAAGCCTCAATCCCCACATCTTGTTTATTTGTTCCAACTCTTGCGTTCCTTATAGGTTGTCCTACACCAATATATGGTATCAGAATTTTGGTTCTCCCACCATGCCAACTTGTAGTGGCCAACCTTATAGAGGCAAGATGACCGACAGACAAATAGACGAACTGTTGTTCAATCTCATCAAGAAGATTGATGCCTGTGAAAATGAAATTCTAGACATTAATGCTCGACTAGACACCCTAGGGAACACTAAAGCTCCTTTGAAGAAGAGGAGAGAACTGAAGGTTCTTTAGTATGGGATTGGCTACAAGAGGTCAATGTTCAAAATGAGATTGAGTGACACAGTTAAAGGGATGTCCATCCTAGGGATCACATGCCTACACTTACGGATCATCCTACCTGACACATTGAACACATGCTACTTGGACCGCAACAATCCACTAGTAGCAACCTTTGTACACCCATGACCCAAATACCCTATGCGTGATTGGGACGTATTTTGGAATTACCTTGGCCACCCTAGCTGAGGTGAAGACTAGGGATCCGGATGAGGGCATCGCTAGAAAGGTTATGGTGGAAACTCCAAGCTTCAATGACCAATTTGACCTAAAGGATTTTATGATTGGTTGTTTGACATGGATGATTCCTTAAAACTAGTATGACATGTCAGAAGGCTAGAAGGTTGATTTGCCAAAATGAAACTAATGGGGTAGGCCAAGCTCCATCGGTCCAATGTTTAAAGATAATTTCAGTGGATGGACCAAGTCCTACTAAAATAGGGATGAAATGGAAGAAAAGCTGAAAGAAAAGTATATCCTTTTGCATGAGCATCTGATGCATTAGCTGCAAATGTTGCATCAAAACAACATGTCAGTGGCTGAATTCATCTGCAAGTTTGATGAGCTGTATTCATTGCAATGTTGAGAAAACACCCACCAGATGAGTAATTGTGCATGTCAGTCCCTGTCAAAAGCACTTCACATTGAGGCTGATGGCTAAGAGGATGGTGGAATCCCTGAAGAAGAATTGGCATGCATTCCCAAGGAAGTTGCTAGTGATGAGGATCAATCAGGGGTTGAAATGATGGTGAGCATGTTGGGGTAATGAGATGCATTTTAGCCATAGCTAGGGTAAAGGATAACTGGAGATACACTTTCTCCACTCCTACATCAAAGTAAGAGAAACGAGCTGTAAGGTGATTATTAGTGGAGGTAGAAGTACAAATGTTGTCTCTAAATGTGTGCTAGAACATATGAAATTCAAACCTGAACCACATCCTTGACCTTATAATCTGGCCTGGGTGGACAAAACCATCATGCTTATGAGCCATTGTTGCTTGGTATATCAAGTTTTCACTTATCAAGATCAAGTTTGGTATCCTTCCCGTGGAAGTTGATCATATCCTTGTAGGCTGACAGTGGCTTTACAATTTGGATGTCACCCATTTTGAAAGGTCCAACACTTAGGGCTCGTTCTTTTGCGGGTAAAAGATTTAGCTAGGAATCTATATTTTCCTAGATAAATATTTTCCATACAACATTTAGATAGAAAAATGATTTATCTATGTTCTTTTGTACATGGAAAAGTAGCATCGAAATTTTTTATCAATGTTCTTTTACATTATTATTTTCGTGATTAGTTGCTAAAATTTATCCATGGTTCCCATAATATCCTTTTTGGAGACTAGAGTTTGGGGGTAGTGGACAATTGAGTTATTGGGCATTGAATAAGGAGGCATTGAAAATCGGGAGGAGGGTATTTTAGGAATAAAATTGAATGTTTATTGACCGGTGGGAAAATGATTTAGCCACCTCTAGGTGGATAAAATTTTCTTTTTATTTCATGAATAAATGCTATCCAGGAAAAGTAACTTATCCATCTTGAAAAGTACAAGAATATGGATAAGTTGGTCAATTGAAAAATTGACCAACTTTTTCATGATATTTGTCTACAAAAGCACAGGCCCTTAAAGTATTCAAGCACAATGTCAGAAAATACAGGTGAACTCATCTAAACCAATTGAAAGCCCCAAGAAATAGAAGTTGGAGCACAATCTATAAATAGAGGCAAATAAACCCCTTCACATATTCAACAAGAAATTATTTGAATTTGAGAGTCAGGATGGAATTATTTGTGCTATGGTGACTTAGTAAAAAAGTCACTGCCCGAGAAGATTCAAGAGATTTCCAAAGAGGTCCACCAGGTACTTACTAAATTCCAAGATCTTGAAGATTCTTTTTCATCTTGATTAGATCTTTGAGAAAATATTGTACATCATATTCCGAAAAGTATTGTTTCCCTTAACCAACTTGTTCACCTTTCTCACCTTTCAAAAAAATGATCTTTCCGATTAGATGAGATTAAATCTTGATTGTTATTCCACTATTCCATAAAGTAGCTGAAATGTTGTCATATGGCTACTTATTACAATTGCAAGACACCTCGATCAAGCTCCAATCATGTGAAAGATTGTCCCATCATCAATCCAAAGTGATTGAATCTATGGAGTCTTCTGCTGCCTTGCCTGGACATGGAAGGTCTATGGGTCCTGTCATGGTTTATGTATTGTTGATGAGGAATAGCTAGGTAGATGACAGCAAAGGTAGAATGACAAATGTAAATTGTTCAATACAAAAAGGAAGAGTCTGTATCGGTGGTGGTAATCTGCCACCAAAGGAAAACAAGCCATACAGAAAACGAATCAGAAATGCAATGTTGAGATTTATTATTTTGCTTGCAAATAATGGGACCAAATCTCTAGGTTATTTCATAATGGATTATGGGTTGGTACACAAATCAATTCTTTTTCTACCATGTATTTGTAGTGAATCATTCTATTTCATACAATTAGTCAGAAACGAAGAATTATGCTGGTTGTTTGTTATTGTTAGTACAGATGTTGAATATTGGTTAAATGTGTTGGAATGTCCAAGCCCAATTTTCTGAGAGAGAGAGAGAGAGAGAGAGAGAGAGAGAGAGAGATTATACTGGTTATTTTGTAGTGCGGGTATAAATGTAAACATATTTTCTAAGATTAACTGTTCGAGCTAGCGGTCAAAATAGAGTTCTTTCTGTTGAAAGGAAGGTGCTCAACAGGGTTTTATGTTTCATCTTTTAGACGTAGTGCTTGTTTTGATTCTGCTGATAAAATGGAAACCTATTAGCTACAAGGCTACTTTTTCTTCTTTTACAAGAAGTTTATGATATGTTGTTGAATGTTATCTCATTAATATCACTCCTTTTTATCTTGTGTAGCAAGGTGACTGTCAGTCTAAGATATGCAGATCTTGTTTCAGTATTGCCAAGTCGAATAAGGGTTCTGGCGTGGCCTGTCCATCCTTCAAAAAAAATTCTTGTGGGAGATAGAAAAGGAAGTGGGGCAGCACTAGCTCAGTCTATTCCATCTCGTCTTTCATATGCTGAGGATGCATTAAGAACCATGAGCCTGCCTGAAGGTTTGTTGTATTTCAATTCTCTCTTTTTTTTCAAACAAGCATAAGACAGTTTTCCGGTATTCCTAACCTTTGTCTACTCTTCTCCTTTTCTGCTTTTCATTGTAGCATATGCTGAGATTGTGTTGAACCTGCCTCGAGTTCTGCAACAAATGTTCCCGCATCTGGGAGGTGCATAGGGTCATTCAAGCCCATTCCAAAAATGACCACTGAAACAGAGTGTCAAGCTGGCTGATCTTTTCTGAGATATGTATGATTCTTATTCTTGATGGCCAATATCATTAGTATAATTCGAGGCATGCATTGTCGAGTAACATGCATTAGTCCATTCCATTGAACCTTGGATGTGCTGGTCATGGAGGAGACTGTCACTAGAAAGATGTTTTTCCCCTTCTTCATTTTTTTGGTCACTGACTTGCACATGTACTTGCTAAGAAATCAAGATATTGCTGATGGCAATATACTTCAAAGTTCTAGTCAAAATCATTGTTGATCCAAATTTTAATGAACATTTGGCAATCCCATAACTCAGCCTGGTTGGTTCCATGTTGATGATTTTCACCTTCAGAGATGCATCCATCGCCAAGGATATGCATGTAATTGATAATCTAATTTCTTCTTCTTGTTGTGTTGTGATAGAGAATGGCAGCAATTTTGCCATCCAGCTTGGAATATACTTCTGTTGCATAGTGCAGATGACTAATATCATCAAGGATTTCGCAAAGTTTGATCATATGTAATTTTTGAGCCTAACTAATTGAATTTATTTGAGAGAGAGTGTAGGAATTTCCTGTAAGTTTTCATCTGCACTGAATGTGATTGTACATAATGCAAACTAAACTAATGGAATTAGTTCGAGCCAGTATACAGGAGTTTCTTGTATGTTTTTGTCTTCACTGGCATTTTATTCCAAGGAATATAGGCCCTTTAGAGCAGATTTTTTGCCATGATGTCATGTTGAACTCTCTACCAAAATATGCGAATGCATTTTATGCTTTGGGTCAAATGTATCTCCAACATTAAAATGCACGTGTTGGATGTTCTTTTAATGCTTTTATCTTGCTGATTCATGTAAAGTTGGAAATTGGAATGTGAATGGTTGAAGGATAAAAGCTATGATGAGGGTTGCTCGATGCATGAGGCTTCCGGGATTGCAGGGTCCAGAGAGGTTCAAATGTACGTGGTATTAATCCTAGAGGCCGCTTCTGTATTTTTGAGTCTCTGACATCCAGAGGCCGCTTCTGTAATTTGAGTCTCCGACATCCAGGTTACAGTAGCCACTTACTGTTATGTCAGGGCTCATCCTCTTATTGATACTGAGATGTGGGAGATATAAGAAAAAATATTATCGATCCTTCACCGCCATCCAGGTTCCTCTATATGCTTTTTGCAGTATGGTGAAAAGCTACATATGGAACTTGTTGTCCAAAGAGCAACCGTGTACATGTTCCAACTGTAGCTTTACCGACTAGGGTAGCAGATTTGCAACCTTGTTCACAAGACTTGTTAGTGCCTACTTTTTAGAATCACAAGCCCGTTATGTCTACATATCTTTCTTTCTCAGCGCAGCAGAAAGCAGCGCACGCACGATTTGCAGGATCGAGGGGGCTTTAGGATTCCTCGATCCCTGGTTATCAGGGGATAAACTAAATCCAACGCGTAGGACTAGCCGTGTTCTACCGTAGCGAGGCTTACATCATATGGCCATGTTTCCTATTATAAAAGATTATAAAGAAATAGAATGCATTCCAAGCGATCTATTTGAGTTTAGTTTTGGTCCTGCTATAATAGGAAGTCTAGTTTACAATGTCTTCCGGCAATTTCAACCTACACTTAAACTTGTATAAGATGCAAGCCTCGCTACAGTAAAATGAACCATCGCGGACTCCCTAGACATGGATTCAACTAGCTAAGCAGATTTAAATATGCGTGCGTTACTTTGGAAAAATCTTTTTAGTTCGAAAGCAAGTTCCACAAATTAATTTAACCTGCAGCCTACCGAAGTAAAATAAATTGGACTCTGAATGTGACCGGATGTGTAACATAAGTTTTATAATCGGTAACACCATATGCAATAAAACCATAACCATGTAGAAAATCAATCAATTTCACTGTATACGACATTATATTCTAACCAAATTTTATCAAGAAAGGACGAGGGGGAAAAGATCTCCCCCTCTTCGAACTTCCACCAGACCATTGTCTTCAAGCCACGTGGAAAGCTTCCAATCTCTAGAAAGATGAGCCCCAGCGTACTTCTCTCACCTCTCGCCAAAAAATGCCGCAGTTTATTAAAAAAAAAAAAAAAAAATCTGATGCAAGGGCTCTGAGCGAGGGAAGAAGAAGCTTTCTCCTCACCAAGCAAGAAGAACATGGCTTTAGCCTCCCCTCGACAGGCCTTCCACACAGGCAACCCTCTCTCCTCAATTGCCAAGCCCACAAGGAAGTCACTTCCACCCCTGCTGCTCTCGTTCCGGTCTTCCATGGAAAAAGAAACAGGCTCATCTTGGTATGACCATGAAAAGCTCCCTTCGCATACTCCATCCCGATACTTAATTTTCCATTGCCAGTTCGGTTGGTGTCTGATGATATATAAGATTTGTCTTGTGGATTGAGCAGCAGAGGTGAAATTAAGTTGGCTAAACTGGCTGTAGTCACCTTGGCGGCTGGCGTGCTAGCACTTGGTTCTGTCCATTATGCCATGGCCGCCAAGTCCGGTGGCAGAGTTGGAGGTCAGGCCTTCCGGTCAGCAGCACCAAAGTCGTCAGGCCCGAGAATTAATAATTCAAGGTAAGGGAAGGAGTAGTTTATATTAGAAGCTGAACTTATAGGAATATCCGAGTCGGAAGATTTTGATCGAAGATCTCGATATTATTAATCATAAATTTTAATGTTCTTCCTTTATGTCACAGTTTTATGAGAATCCTAGCTTGGCCATTTATCATTTGGGTATATAAAGCAGAATTATTTGTTCCCAAGTTAATTCACCGAACAGGTTACATCTACTAGGCTCGTACATGGTAAGACAAGTATTGCATCTTTGGGACTTGGAATGGTCAGGGAGCAATCGCTGGGTTGGATATTTGGAAATAGAAGCACCGAAAGCATCGGTAAAGATGGGTTGGAAGAATTCACTTGCAATTGAGGATGTGGTGAGTCCTTGGACACGAGTTTCCTTGATCAGATGTTTCTGTGATCCAAGTCCTCCAATATTAACCCTAGTCACCAGATGTACCTATTCCATTCTCGCTTGGTTCACTTCAGCAGACCTTTACTCTTGCTCGGTATTTACTTTGGAAGTCTATTGAAATGACGAAAAAAAAAAAAAAAAAAATCCTCATCAATGCATGGTACGGAGATTTTGTTACACAAATTTCCGAAGTTCAATAATACACTATCCATGCGACTCTTTTTGTCATATAATTTGCGCTTCATTTTCCACAATGGAAACTATCACATATTTTTAATCACACTATTTAGGGTTTCTAATTGATCGCGTAGCGTTCCATTTCGGACAGGACTGATCTATTCGGCAACCCACCGATGGTACCGCTTCTTGTTGGTGGGTATGGCTATGGCGTACCATTCTACGGTGGACGGGGCTGGTCTCCTTTCACATTCTTTGCACCAGGCCCCGGCGTTGCAATAGGTATTGGACGAGGGTTTGAAGTATTAGTTGCAGTCTTAGTTCTTGGAGCCATTGCAGCTGTTATCAGAAGATTTAGAGGGCGTGGAGAAGACGACGAGGATGACTACTGATGTTATGCCATCATCCCTTTAGCTACATCTGTATTTAAGTGACACCAAAACCACTCAGCTTTTGTATTCATGTTTAATATCTTTATTCCTGAAAAATGCATTCTAAGAGAGAGAAGCAGTATATATATATATATATATATATATATATATAATTTGATCTTGTTGCAATTAGAACTTGCATTTATGTCAGTTCGGTGGTTATGATGAAACTATCAACTTTTGCTGCATGACAACTCAAAACATTTATTCAATCACTACCAGAATTGGTACTTGCTCGTGATAAACATATTGTTGTATTATTTTCATTGCTAGAGCGATTCTGCACTCATCAACAGATGTAATTCTCATAGTGTGCGGTGCAAAATGATTGGTTAGGTAGAAAGGCAGGCAACTTTATTTACCGATCCATTTAGTGTTAGGAGCTCGGGTGGCTTGATGTGGCAATGACTCAAATGCTTGGTCTCAAAAAAATTACCTAGAATGATAACTAAGTTGACAACTATATCTGACAGTTATGATGTCTAAATCTAAATAATTACAGATAACTACAAGTTAATTGGCACGATATTCCTTATGCTCAATTATCGAGTAATTGCTCGAATCGGACTAACTGCCAAGATAGAATATAATTGGTGGCTTTAAAGCAATAGAAATTTGAACTAGAAATTTGGCCATAACAGTGAGTATACATGGTTGCATCAACAAAGCCATTTCATTTCGCATTATTTGAGGCAGCCCTTAGGAATGAGAGGAGTTAATTTGGTTCATCATCGCCCGTAGGCCTCCTGTTCCTCCTCTATCTCACTCTATGAGGTCTTTAGCCGTGGCCTCCATGTTATAACTGGAGTTTGACCGTGTCTTGCTTTGAACTAAATCAATTTGATACCGCTGCTCAATCTCTGTGGGGAAGAGGGATTAGAGACCAGAGAAGG
This sequence comes from Areca catechu, assembly GCA_021397845.1. Classification (NCBI taxonomy): domain Eukaryota; kingdom Viridiplantae; phylum Streptophyta; class Magnoliopsida; order Arecales; family Arecaceae; genus Areca; species Areca catechu. The sequence continues at coordinate 16,471,107 of CM038045.1, forward strand.
CATTGGCTTCTAACCAAAACCAAATGGTATCCCCTATTTCTCTGTTTGGTACTTTTCACTCCAAATAAATCTTTAATTCAAATTCGAATAATGATGAATAACCGCTATATTTTCAGAATAAAGGATCAGTATTCCATTTTAAGAAGTCTGATTAGGGTCAGGTTGGTGGGTGAGCCCATGATTAGACCAACCCTTTTTTGATGACTAGACCAACCCGTACCATAAAAAAAACAAACGTAACCATCCATCCCCTCCCACACAAATTCACAAGCACCTGATGAACCTCTCCGAGAATACCGCGGTACCCACCACCACTACATCCCCACTCCCCCAACCGTCTTCCGCCGCCGCCGTCGACCGCCTCGCGAAGCTCATCAACGACCACCACCTCCCCCTCCGCCCACTCCTCCTCCGCCACTTCCCCTCCTCCCTCCTCCTCGACCCCCTCCTCCGCCGCCTCTTCGCCGGCCACGCCCTCGCCACCAAGGCCCTCGACCTCTTCCGCTTCTCCCTCCGCCACCACCACCACCCACCCCCTTCCCCCTCCGCCCTCTCCACCACCCTCCACCACCTCTCCCGCGCCCGCGACTTCGACTCCTCCTTCAACCTCCTCGAGGATGTCGCCCGCTCCCACCCCTCTCTGCTCTCCCCCAAGCCCCTCGCTGTCCTCCTCTCCCGCCTCACCAGGTTCCGCCCTTTCCCCGAGGCCCTCGACGCCTTCGGCCGCGCCGAGCGCACCTGGGCCCTCGCCGGCCTGGCCTTCGGCGCCGATGAATTCAACGTCCTCCTCCGGGCCTTCTGTGTCCAGGGCCGCGTCGCCGAGGCCCGTGCCGTCTTCCGGCAGCTCCACCACCGCTTCCCCCCCAACGCCCGCAACCTCAACACCCTCCTCCTCGGCTTCAAGGAGTCCGGCCACCTCGTGGCGCTCGACCTCTTCTACCACGACATGCTGGCCCGGGGTTTCGAGGCCGACGCCGTCACCTACTGCATCCGGATCGACGCCTACTGCAAAAAGGGGCGATTTTTCGATGCTTTGGAGCTTCTGGGAGAGATGACGAAGAAGAATTGCATGCCGACGGTCCAAACAATGACCACATTGATCCATGGGGCCGGGATCGTCAAGAACCCTTTGGGTGCCCGGCGGCTGTTCGACGAAATGATCAAGAGAGGACTGAGTCCGGATAGAGGAGCTTACAATGCTTTACTTGGTTCCTACACGAGGGTCAGGGATTTGAAGAGTGCAGTGCAGCTTTTGGATGAGATGGAGGCGAAGGGAATCGAGCTTGACGACGTGAGTTACTACACTCTGTTCTGTGGGTTCAAGAGGTCCGAGGAATTGGATGGATTTTGGAAGCTTTATAGGAGGATGGTGGAGAGGGATTTTGTACCGAGGACGAGGACAGTGATGCTGCTGATGAAGGTATTCTGTGAGAATGGGAGGGCCGACTTGGGGTTGGAGTTGTGGAATTACATGTTGGACAAGGGATGTTGCCCTCACCGGCATGCCTTGGATTTGTTGGTGACTGGTTTGTGCTGCAGAGGGATGGTGGAGGAGGCTTACCAGTGTTTTAGCCAGATGGTGGACAGGGATTCAGTGCCGTCGGAGAGAGCTTTTCGGGTGTTGGAGGGGTTTCTGATGCGAGGCCAGGCAACGCAGAAGGTGGAGGAGCTTGGCCACATGATGAAGGGACTGCAAGCTTCTGCACCTTCAACATGTTACATGATCGACAATTCTAAGTTCTTGTCAAGGTAGCACAACAACAAGAAATGTTGTAACATAGAATCTCATTTAAGAATTCGATACATTGGAGAGCTGGATGTAATAAGTTATAATCATGGCACACGGTGTGTGAATCCAAATTCTTGATCATGAATTGATGAAATCATAATAAGACTTGAAACTTGATTTGAGTGATGTTGTTATTCTGAAATGACCAGGACTAAGACTCTGCAAATATTCCTTTTGTTAGATGATTGAATCATGGGAATTTTGTCAATAAGCAAGCATGTAACAGACCCATAATCCCCTAAAAGAACTCGTACATATAGAGCTGAATGTAACAAAGTTAAAATATCTCATGCAGTGTAAAACTGTGAATAATCCCGGTTACTGAATGTTATTCAATTGAATGATAACACTTGGACTGTCGATTCTGCGATGACTAATTGCTTTGTGATGATACAATATATTAACATTGCTTGAGGACATTTGGGACTAGGAATTAAGATTACTACTCTGTCAGCTGGACAGCTGCGATAGAGGGAATTTTTTCTCTTAGCTTCTGCGTCAGAGCTACACGGACTGTCAAAACCCCAGCAGCAGGTCCGCTCAATCGAACCTTCACAACATAACCATCAATCTGAACAAGCTCCAGCAAACCACCTCCTGTGCCCGAAAGATAGGGTCTTATCTCTGCAAGAACCTAAAGATGAAACTAGGTTCCATTAGATGAAATATGTGCAACTATCCAACATAACTGCTCCTTCGTGTCAAACATAAATCATGCGAGTCCACTCCCAAGAAGCAATGAAATGTACTTCTTAAATAAGAATCCAATGAAATTTATAGATTCAAAACAGGAAGCTAGTGACTGTCAATCTTTTTTTTAAAAAAAAAAAATTATGCACAAGTAAATCTTCAAAAATCAAAGTTGCTGGTGACCAAGGACTGCCCCTTTGTCTCCAATATATCCCAACAGTAAGTATGAGAACTCCAACCTAAATTACAAGTGTAGAATCTGGATTACAAGATTACTCATGGAAAAAATACATAGTTATCATAGAAGCCACCCAACTTTCTAGTCCTTGTAACAATAATTATAGCATATATTTATAGCAACGATAGTTTATGCTCCACATGGTTAAATTAAACTGAATCATAAATATAAAGTCTGTTGGCTTTCTGTGATATGGGTAATTGATCTCCATAGCTTTGCTTGTGTTTTCTATATTTTCTATTTTGCTACTGATTTGTGCATGCAAGGGTGTTCTGAAGTCCCACTCCAAAGTAAATCAAGTGGAGGGTTATAGTTTCAGTGCGGCCATGGCTTTGCGTGCAGGAGTCATAATGGCTTCTATTAGACATGTTTGAAAGCTAGCTACATGGTCTATAATGCACTAATGTGCTATAGCAAATAGAGTGGAACAGATTTTCCAGGATATGGTTGTTGGAATGGGCTAATCTTATTTAATGTCAATGTATATTACTTTTATCGGCTCTATTTAGATTGTTTCAGACTGCAGCAACTGAAAAATTGTTTGAAGCTGAAGGAGTGGTTGCTTAGCAATCTCAAATAGCTTTCAGTGAATGTCCCTTCTAGTAAAAATTGAAACCTCCAGCTCAGTCAGGGAGACACTATGAGTAAGAATCAGATTTGGAGCTCATTTGGTCTTTTTGTGCTGCATTCTACTTTTTAAGGTTCTTCATCAAATTAGATATTTATCTTTAAGGAAGAAGATAATGGCCACCTTTCTTCATGCTTCCTATCATGTCAAATTTTGGCTGCTTTGGTTTGTATGGCATGTCTCCGTATAATATTTTGCTCTGAAACTAGAAGTAATTGTTTCTCATTTGTTCAGTATCAGTAGCAATGATCTTCACTATTTGAACTGCCAAAAAAATGTAATAAGCAAACACATATTATCACCTCTACAAGTCAGTGCTACCATAAAATTCAAGAATTCCTCCACCAACACCCCTTCTCTCTGTAAGGGAGGCTTATATGTACTCCATATAAATTCCTCATGAAAATGCACATGCAAATGCTAAAATTGCAAAAGGAAGAGACATATTTAACTCGAACAGTCCCAATAAAAACAGTGCTTACTCAAATATCTCACAAACAGGTTTAGATACCTAATTTTATAAAACAGAAACCTTGTCAAGCAGATTTGGAATGCTAAGTTGATTGTATATCTTGATGCAATTTCTTTGGTTTAATGATCTGTCTGTGTGGTTGTATATGAATATTAATAACCAAATATTTGGAGAAATAGGTTCATCTATGAACCTATAGCCCAACTTAGTCAGCCCCAAGTTCCCCACATGATTATCATTGAGGCTTAACTTAATCAATCTGTATAGGAGGTCAGAGTTTTTTTAATCAAATTGTATAGGAGGTCTGTAATACTGCCATTCACCACTTGTATTAACATGTTTTATCTGATCCCATTTTAATAGAGTCCATGGTCATCAAATCCCAACCCAAGAATTTCCTATTTATTAGTACACATTATTTGATCCACATCAGTTATTCTCACAAATTATCTAGGCATTACATATCCATTCATGTAATGAAATCTTCTTTTTGGTTCTTCTTGCAGAAGTTTTCTCAGTTTTCTTCATCATTGCATAGCAATGTTCCATGATGAAACCTTGTGGCTTTCCTCACAGTACTTGGTTCATTTGTACTTCAAGTTCCTATTCTCAAGCCTTGATTTTGATATGCTGAATTTTGTTACATTAGGCCAAAGTCAATTTGTGGCAAGAAGAGATGATTTTCTCAGTCTGCAGAACAAAAAAGGCTGCTGTGAATGGTTATTAGAAGGGGTATATCCTAATTTCTTTCTTCACATGGCGTATGATGCATCCATTGAGGTGAAATTGTGAGTGTGAAGCATTACAAAAATGTTAAACTGATGCTTTAGATCTTAGAAAGAACAAAGGACATGAACAGATCGAGCTCTTCAGATGAAGAATGATATATCTAGTGCTAAGCTAGAAAAGAACATATGCCACTTGCTAGTTCAACACTAGTTATACAAAGTGTTCACAACAAGCTGAATTAACAGATTGACATTCATATAGTTTTAGAATGTTTCAAGATAGCACATAACTAATGGCAAGCATGGCTTGTGGGTGACAACAAATCTTACTTCAAAAATTACCCAGCACTTAGTTTTTCAGGATAGTATCTGCAGGTAAAATGCGATTTCAAGTATCCTTCAGATCTTGGTACCATGGAAATTGGGATAATATGGATTTCCACAACCCCCTAAATTATCTGACCTTCCTGTTTGCCTTTTCCCACCTTCCCAATTGTGCATGAGATAACTCTTGTATAAGCATGTTCTATGTAAAAATAGTCAAGTCAATAGCCAAAACCTATGCTTGTTCAAACATTTCAGCATTTAAGCTAGTGAAAAGACTGCATGGGCCTGATTTCCCACTGCAAATCTAACAATTGGCAATCATTAAAAAAACTAATAAACCGCATCCTAATTTTGAAATGCACTATGTTGGGTTTTGGATCTGGTTAGGCCACCCATGATGGGCTAGCCCAATCAAAATCATCTAAAATTCAAATGTTAGAAGTAGTAGTTGGAGAAGAGAAGAAACTATCAGGTAATTTATCCTTCTCCCTCCGTCATCTTGTTTGATTTTTTTTATTCAAACCAGAATTCACGTCAAAGAAGCCACTCCCAAGAAAGACATCTCAAGTGTTTTTTTTAAAAAGTGAAAGAAACAAGGAATAACTTTTTTTTCTTTCACCATATTCTTCAACCGTGGATTTCTTCGTATGCTTTCCATCGTGATTGCACATACTTACAGAAGTGGGAAGACATGTGATTCGACCCTTCGGATCCTGGGAGTTCTCTTTTTTTTTTTTTTTTTTTGGATGTGGGGGAACTCTCACAAAAATTCGGATTTACATCAAGTTTTCTTTATGACACTATTTTCATCAAAAGAAAAGTTTAAACGAATTATCGAAAGAGAGGTTAAAAAAAAAAAAAGAAGTATCAAGTTACCGCAATTGCTAACCTTTTCTACGTTCTCCTCATTGAGATCGAGCCCGGTCTCGGTATCAAGGATTTGCTCGACTGCCAGAATTTCTGGGATCTTGTCCATGAGGCGCGTCTCGATGCCCATCTTCAAAGTCATCATCGAGCTCGGGCACGACCCGCAAGCCCCTTGCAGCTTCAACACCACGACGAGGCCGTCAATCTCGTGGAGGGCCACATTCCCTCCATCCGCCATCAAGCTCGGCCTAACCTCTTCCAGAACCATCTCAACATTATCTTCGGTCAACGGCAGGACACACACCGCCGAGCTCCATCCTATTCCAACCATCGGAATCCATCACACCAAAGAATCATATATCATCATCCCAATAAACCTAATAATTCATTACCTGTCGCTCTTCTTCTTCTACTCCCACGATGCCGACTGAATTGGAAAGAACGCCTGAGGTCGGTTTGGCCACTGCTCTGTTTCCAAGTTCATCCGAAACAGGAACGGATGATCATTAGCAGGACGATTTGGGGTTGCTTAACACTAATTTCTCCATCAGACGGCCGAAAAGAGACTAGTATTTACGTACGAATTTACTGGCATATTATGAAGCCAGGGAAAAGGAGTACCTTTGGGAGGGTCAAGTGGGAAGTAGAGATGCGTCGAGATGGAGGAGGGAATGGGTTGATTGCTGCTGATGAGCTCAGTCCCTGCAGATGGGTCGACGACAGGAATCCCATCTATCTATCTATTGTTCTCTTCTTTTCCTCCTCCCCTCCTATTTCTTCCCTCTTTGTGCTGGTCTATAATCCATTAATAGGGGAACGGGACACTCGTTGGAGAAGAAGGGGGTGAGCGGGGAGGATTTTTTTCTTTCTTTCTTTCTTTTTATTTTTGGTGCAAGAGAGGGGATTTATTAGAGCGATTATTTCCGTGGTGGGGGTGGTCTGTGGATAGGATTCGTCCTCCTCTCCGAACCGCCGCCATGCTCTCCCAGTCCCCGGCACCCCTTCGTGCGAGAACCGGAGTGCCACGTTAGCATAGCAATTAAATCCGGACATGAAATAGAAAGATTTCTATGCGGGTACCGCGGATCCCGCGTGCACCCGGCACCCGCACAGAAGTATCCATGCGCGCCAGCTGCACCTTTCAAAGTCTCTCCGGAAATAGAGAGGGAAGGATTCTCTGGGACACGAGATCTTAGCATTGATTGATCAGGATATTTTTATTATGATAGTACAAGATTTTAATTATATGACTAATATCGAGGATAAGAGAGGTGACAAACTCTTCATCCTTGATATGGCCTCTAGAAAGTTTATTCATTTTATGGATTCTAATGGATTGTTGGATATGAGATTTGTGGAGTCTCGATTTACTTGGTGTTGCTGTCTAAATTATCGTGGCCTGCAGCTCTTTGCATGATCGAGTATCGCGCGTCTGCCCGTCTCGGAATGCTTCCGGCACCTCGGGACCTGCAAGGAAGCAACGTCAGTAACCCAGGACGGGGATTCCGGTGGGGGCACTCCGACGGTCAAGTCAGTGACGATCTAGGGGAACAGATCCTCCTGGTCGAGCCCCTCTGGATGAGCTCCATGTTAGGAGGAGTAGGTATAGTGAGAGTGAAAGATGAGGACGAGCTGGGAGTGGTGTTGGCCGAGGTGGTCTTGCCCTCCTCTCTAGCCTTTTTTCCTTGTGTCGCTCTGGTTCCTCTCTTGAATTGAAAAACATGCTATGGATGATCTCTTTCTTGGGTTAGATGCCGATACCTCTTTTGCTTACCCTGGCAGGATCTTCTACCTTGGTTTGCTTTGGGATCTCCCCCCGCTGTCGTGTATGGCGAGGTACCGTGACGTAGACGGGACGTCTCTCCTGTTTTGACAGTTGGGGAAGCCTTCATAAATCTCTAACATTCCTTCTGCCTATCCTTCTCCTGGGAACCTGATAGGGCCTCGATCGGTGGGCCGCCGGTCTTGGGACCTGCACTCTCCGGTAGCATCTTTTCTTCGGTTGTACTGCAGATCGGCGGAGGGTATGGCGCCTTGAGTGAGCTTTCTTTTCTTTATGGAGTAAGTGACGACCGTGGGCATTAATTTGCGGCATGGTTGGTGTCGTCGTACGGCCCTCGGGAGTATCGTCATTGTCCTCGGAGGAGAGGCATGGCTCCCTTGATGGCTGGCATGTTGGTTTGAACTGAGGGCCGAGCTGGAGGGGTAGGGCCCGCCTTCGGTAGACTCGCCTCGGCGCTGCTCGGCAGGACGGAGGTGGACTGAGCTCGACCGTGGAGGGGTGCCTCGTGGCGAAGGAGGCTGAGCTCGACTCCTGACCACGGGGCCCGACCTCGGGCGAGCTCGGTGCCGGGGTGCCGCCCAGCCCAGGGGACCTGAGCTCGGAGGGGCGCCTCGTGGTGGAGGAGGCTTAGCTCGACTCCTGACCACGATGCCCGATCTCGAGGGGTCCACCTTGGATGGGAACTCGGACTCGGACTCGGCTCCGGCCTAGGTGTTTCGGGCTTGCTGGAATGGACCTGGCGGAGGACGGAGCTTGCCCTCGACGGGCAGAGGTGTTGCTTCAGGAAAGCTCAGCTCGGCAAAGGCGCTCATGTTGAAAAATTATCGTGGCGTCTGATGGGGGCTCCATGTCAGCTGCCTCGTACCACGTTAGCGTTCTGGCCACATCATTTATCTCCCACGCCCGAAGCCCATCGATGCACGGTGCCTGGGGCGAAGGGCGTAATCATGGCACTGACGTAGAAAGGCGGAGAAATCGGGTGTAATAATGGCCAAAATCGGCGACGCCTCGCTCTGCGGTCCTACGAGCTTGTGGGAGGACACCACGTGGCTACGCAGGAGGGGGGCCATCGAGGCGGGCACGGAAGTCGGAGCAACCACGATCGAATGGACGTGCGGGCCCAATGGACGGTCGACACGCGGCGGGCACCTTCTGGGGGACCGCAAAGGTACGGTCGGGCATAGGCAGTTTAGGAAGGAGGGGTAAGTCTTTTCGAAGCTTACCCTCGTTCAAACTTTGCGCGCCCGGCATCTCGCAGGAGTATTCTCCCTTTTCTTCCTCCTTCCCGGCCGCCGGTGACTCTTTAGAGTTCTTGCAGGTTAGCCCCCCTTCCTCCTCGTTTTCTAGGGGTCATCTTGGGATTTGTTCTGTCCCGTTCTCTCTTCTTCTTTCTCTTCTACATGGATCGCTTCAGTCCGGAGTTCCGTCCCTCTTGCCAAGCCGAAGCCGGACCCTCCCGACCGAGGACTCCCTCCTCCGACGAGGAGATGGAGGCGGCGAGGTTTGAGTTTAGTAGGTGGACCGCCCAGGACCCGGTGATTATCAGGGAACCCGGGTCTTCTCCTCCTGCTCCTCGAGTCCTTCCTCCTGCTCCCCTTCCTGAGCCTAAGCTTTCTCGGTCAACAGGTCCCAAAGGGATTGCTTCAGTGATCACCGCTGAGGACCTGGTGTCTATCCAGGAAGCTTATGGCATCCTCGAGTCCATCCAGCTCTCTGTCCCTCATCCCGGAGAGCGGGTTATCTCCAGTGGCCCTCGGCGGATCGCCTTCTACGAGGAGACCTTTGCCGGGGTCTCCACTTCCCTGTACATCCTTTCTTCCTTTCCTTCTTGGCCAACTATCGGCTTGTTCCTGCCCAGTTGGTCCCCAATGCCATCAGGATGATATTTTGTTTCATCGTTCTGTGCCACTTCCACGGGATTGTTGCTCGTTTTTCCCTGTTCAGGGCCTTTTTCATCCTGAAGCGCCACCCTACCAAGGATGGGTGGTGGTCCCTTTCTTCTCGCTCTCGGGGTATCAGATTTGTACTCTCCTCTTCCATCAAAGGATGGAAGGGCAGATTCTTCTTTGCCTCGGTAGAGGGGATTGACTAGGTTTGGAGCGACCTAGATCGATCTCCAAATAGGAACTCCTCTATCGAAGCTGCCGACCTCGACCTGTACGACCTGCTCAAGTCGGCCGAGATCCCTCCTCTCGAGGTCTTGCTGTCAGAGCAGAACCTTCGCGAGGCTGGGGTCAGCTCGGCGCAGGAGTCGGGTGAGTTCGACTTGACTACCCCCTTTTTACTTTCTTTCTTTTTCTTCCTTTTCTCTCTCTTTTTTTTTTTGGGGGTCTGACCTCGTTCCTGTCTTGATACAGCAATGAAGTTCTCAATGGACGAGCTGCTCTCGTTCTCTGAGGAGCAGGAACAGGCCACTGAGGTTGCCGAGCCAGCACCGAAGAAAGTCTGAACTGAGGATGGGGCGAGGCCGGTGCTGGCTGGGGCGGACGCGCCAGTGCGGGAGCGCAGACGGAATGGCGCGGGCACCAGAATCAGAAGAAGACTTCAGGGTTCCATCTGGATCTCTGAATGACCTTGCTCGAAGATTAGGGTTTGTAATAAAGGTTGACCTGGTCAACCATATTATTTCTTTGAGTCTGCATTTTATTTTGTTGAGTCATGTTGACTCAGTATAAGTCCTAGTAGTGGTCTAGGTCTTCTCCAGGTTGGTGCCACTTTTTTTTTAGTCAAGTCAAGGTCCAGGGTGCCACATTTTTTCTCCCAGGCCCAAGCAAGTGGGCGCCACACTCCCAGCCACACGCCAGAGTCCAGGAGGCGCCACATCTCCATCCCAGTGTCTTGGTCCCCACACCCAAGGGAGCAAGAATTTTTTTTGAAGCCAAAATCAAGGAGGCGCCCCATATGTACCTTAAAAGGCCAAGCTAAAGGAGGAAAGAGGCATTTCTTGGGGAGCACTTCAAGGGGGTGCCCAATCCATGCCTAAAAAGCCCAAAACAAAGTTGGGAAGATCCATGACTTGGGGAGAAAGAAAAGGAGGTGTCCAAAAGAGTTGAGCCATGGAAGGAAAAAAAAATTTCTTGAAGAGCAAGGCTAGGAGGCGCCACCTACTTACCATTTGGAGCCATCAATCAACACTTATGGAACCTCTTGGCCGGCCATATGAGGAGGAATTGATTCTACAAACCTAATTTGAAGATCCACCCTATTAGTCCCACATGGGAAGATGTAAAATCCTGACCTCTTGTAAAGACCTATAAAATAAACCCCTCTTGTAAGTTTTGAAAACAAATGATGAATGAAATCAATTTCTGTGTGAGCAACTTTGTGTTTCTCTCTTCCGCACTTGTATTCAGGTGTTGAGCTCCGTGAGGGAGTAAATCCGGGTTCCCTAGGAACCTTGAGGAGGTGTGAGATCTCCAACCCCAAAACCCTAGGTTAGCCACTTCAATTCCAAACCCTAGCCGCCCATCATCTTCTTTATTCCACCAAACATCCAAACCCTAATCTACTTCATCATCTCACGGCCCCTCTCTTCCAAGTAGAGGCCGACCACCAGCATCCAGGTCCAGATCGGCTACTTCAAATACAGAGCAAATCCCAGAGGAAGTCAGATCGGCATCCAGGAGAATCAGGATTTCAGCAACATCAACTTTCAAGTTCTTCTTATCTGGTAAATCCTTTCTTTGAGTATCTGGTTCCTTAACTTGTTCTTCTTCTTTCCCAGATCCTGAGTTCAGGAGAAGCCAACTCTGCCAAAGGACCAGTATTGGAGGATCCATTGCGAAGATATCTGAATCCGAGGATCCAACAATCTGCTCGAGAGAGTCCTTCCACCAAACTCTGTGAAGATCACTGCCTGGTACATAATCCTTCCCTTCTCTTTAGTTCTGTCCTGTTGAAAGTTCAGAGCGAAACCCTAGGTCTGAGAGTTTCTCAACCCCCAGTGATCCTTTACTTCTGAACTACTCTGATAATCTAGTTTCTTTGAATTGTGCTTTTAATTATTATATAGTTTCTTTCAATTTAGTTTAACTTTCATTTGAGACATAGCCAACTTCTAAAAATATATAAAAAATAATAATTAATCTTAATTTACTTCCGCATCGCATCATCTCTTTCATCCTACATCATTTTTGATAACAGAGCTTTCGTTCTGCATCATTTTGGTATCAGAGCCCTGTCTAGGATTTCTGACTTGCTTGCATGTTTTGAGTGTCTCTCTTTTTTACTTTGTCTGCTCGAAGTAGACTCCCCAGGACGTCTGGTCCTAGGAAAGAAGCGAGGTGCAAGCCTCCTCTTTCCATTCCATGGGGTGTTCCTAGGGCGTGTAGGGGATCCGCTGGTTTACAACTTCGTAGCAGGAATTGTAAACGGGGGAAGCATTCTATTTTCAGTCTGTAACTATCCTGTTGAAGGAATTGTTTCTCATTGCAAGTAACTCCAAATTGCATGATTTTTATTTTGCTGGAACCAGTATAATTGAAAATATTTTACATAGTTTTACTGTAATTTATTGGTTTCTGTGAAATTTCTGAGAGTTAAGTTACAGCAATTCTGTTTCTGTGTTTCTGCAATTCAATTTTTTTTTTTGAGTGATCATCTCCTACTTCATCTTAAGGGCAATTGAGCATCTAAGATAAGGGAAGGAGTTGATAACCTCTCCTTAGCCCAAAACCACCATCCATTCATTCGATCCTAATCCTAATTTTAAAATTTATTAGACTTAATTTGCCCTAGTGGGCTAGGAACACCAACTGGTCAGGTCCAGCCTAGGGTTTAGTCAGTTTGTCTGGTTACTCTGTGTGTGCTTTGTACTCAGTATCTAGAATGGTGATTCAGGGACTACATCCCGAAGGGCTTGTGTGCTGGTCCGCCTACCTGGCCAATCACTGATTGGTGTCTAGGATTGGCAATTAGGGACCTAACACTCCCCTTACACCTGCCTGGCTGAGTCCCGAGTTACTACAGGCTAGCTTGCCACTCTTATTGGGCATCTAGTTTGGGCTCTAGGTCTAGTTAGCCCGTAGTCATTTCAGTCGAGTCTCATTTGGTGTGCTTGCTTGCATTATCATGTCCACCCGGAACGGAGTACCCTACCAACCTGGTCAAACCCAACCTGATTTAGAGGCCATGATTAGAACTCTTACCGAAAGTATGACCAAATTGAGTCAGGATATGACTGATACTGTTGCCCAGTTTAGAGATCGAGCCCAGGTACTTGAGGAGCCTAGGCACCGAAATTGGTCCCCTGACTTAGAATTTGGTAGACCCCAACCTCACCCATACCCAGAGCCTAGGAGACCTTTATACAGGGATCCTGAACCTAATCATTGGAGGTTTGATCTAAGAGCCTATGACCATGATCTTGCCCCTGAGTTTAGCCCTAGGAGCCTATACCCATACTTGGTTGACTCGGAGAAGGGACCCGTTAGGAACACCGAACCTTATGCACCCACTTTTGATGGAAGACAAGAGACATATATTAAGTGGGAAGAACAAATGGATCGGTATTTTGAGTGCACTAACATCTCGGAATTAAGACAAGTTAGGTTGGCCAAAACCAAGTTCACCAAACATGCTAGGTCGCATTGGTATGCTATTGAGCATGAGTGTTATCAAAGAAAAGAGGAGATATATACTTGAAAAGATATGAGAAGTAAGTTGAGAGATAGGTACCTAGGTAGATCCTATGAGAAAAGACTTTTAGACCAATGGTACCAATTGCGACAAGGTAATAGGCCTGTGTCTAAATATATCGAGGACTTCCAGTGGTATGACATGAAATGCAATACCATTGAGACCGAAGCTCAGATCACATCGAGGTTTAGGGTTGGGTTACACCCAGACATTTATAGGAAGCTATGCCTTGAAAAGACCAATAAGTTAGACCGAGCCTACCAAGAAGCCCAAGACTATGAGTGGTCTTTAAGATATAACCAATCAAGTACTTTGGACTTAAAGCCAACCTCTACCAACTTGAGTCAAGTTCCGATTGATCCGACATCCGTAGTAAACCAGACTTTTGTTTGTCAATTCTCACTTGTGTCACCTCTTGACCAGAAGGATAACACTGAGAAGGAGTTAGGCATGGCCATCCCAAAATTAGTTGACCCGACCAGAGCCGTACTTAAAGAGGAATCAAAGGAGAATAGATTAGAACCTTTCAGTGAGATTGAGGAAGAAATATATGAGCCTGACATAAGTTTGATAGATGAATATGAAGAAGAAGAATTTAAGGATATCTCTCCCGATAATTCAATTAACCAACTCCTACCTAATGGGGTTATTGAGGGGACCCCTGCCACTCAAGGAATTCAGGAGCTAACCCTAAGAGAAGGCCCTTTTGAGAAAGTTCAGGAAGAGGAAATTACACCAAATGAAAGTTTAAGTGAGAATACCCCTGAACTCATTGAGGAATCCAAAGAAGACACCCCTGAGTCAAATCTGATAGAGAAGTGTGAAGAAGGAAGAGGTTCACAAGAATTGCCCATTGAGAAGGTCCAAGAACAAGAAAAAGACAGTAGCTTAGAGGACTTTTTAGATAAACATTCCAAAGACCTTCCTGATAACCTTCCACCTTCTAGGAGCACCCAGCATATCCTAGAACTTGCACTTGTAGACCCTCCTAAAGCAAATCATGAGGTTTGGATGAGTGCACCTATAGAACAATGTCCTCATCTTAAGGTCATCCTGAATAACCAAGGTTTGTTTCTTGTTTCCGATAAGCCACCTCAAAACTCTGATTCTTATTTCCTACCCTTCCCTGAATCTTCTCATGTTTCTAGAGCTATGGGATTACACTTTACTGAGATCTCTAGGTTGCAAGACTCCTTAGAACCTATTAGGTTTGCCACCTACTTCTGGAAGACCTTATGGCACCTACTAGGCATCCATAATAAGTTTTCATGCTCTGCATGCCTTCCTCCGACCCAAGGTCAAACCTAGAGAGCCTTAGTTTGTTAGGTTTAGACCTAGGGTTCCTTTGGAATAAAGTACATTCTTTAGGAATGCGTCGTCAGTCTAGTTTAGTTTTTCTTGACCCTTTACTAGGCTTTGGCTCAGATTTTGGTTTGATTGAGAGCACCGGGAATTGGGATTTGTATTTTGTCCAGGGCTGAAATTGCATTCAATGTTTCGATTAATAGGTCTATAGGCTAGAGTCCCTTTGAAATTGTTCATGGATACAAGCCTCACACACCACTTGATCTGATTTCACTATTAGCCCACACACACAAGTCTCTTGATGCACTTGCATAGCATGTAAAGGACTTGCATAAAGAAATTCATGCCAAAATAACTTTAAGTAATGAAACTTATAAGAAGTTGGTTGATTCTCAAAGACGAGTCAAAAATTTTGTTGAGAGAGACTATGTAATGATTAGGTTAAGGCCTGAGCGATTTTTTCCTGGAACCGTTAGAAAGTTACATGCTAAAGGAGCTGGACCATTTAGAGTAGTGAAGAGAGTAGGATCCAATGCCTATGTGCTCGAGGTGCCTCTAGAACTAGGCAATAGCTCTGCTTTCAACATTACAGACCTAGTAGAGTATAGAGAGCCAGCTATGATTCCCAGTGAGCCTTTTGAGCCTAATCCTGCTCTTGAGAGTGAACCCAACCCTGTGTGTCCACCAACAAACTGGCCTGTGAGGAAAGAACAGATTGAAAAGATCCTGGACGATCAGGTTATCTCTACTCGTAATCGAGGATACCAAAGATACCTGGTCCGCTGGTAAGGAAGGCCAGATTCTGATGACTCTTGGATCTCACGAGATGAATTACAAGAGCTGGATCCAGATCTCTTGGAGAGATACCAGAGCCAACTTGAGCCTTACTCGACAGGATCGAGTTCCTCCCATCCCGGGAGAATTGGTGCGGGCACCAGAATCAGAAGAAGACTTCAGGGTTCCATCTGGATCTCTGAATGACCTTGCCCGAAGATTAGGATTTGTAATAAAGGTTGACCTGGTCAACCAGATTATTTCTTTGAGTCTGCATTTCATTTTGTTGAGTCATGTTGACTCAGTATAAGTCCTAGCAGTGGTCTAGGTCTTCTCCAGGTTGGTGCCACTTTTTTTTCAGTCAAGTCAAGGTCCAGGGTGCCACATTTTTTCTCCCAGGCCCAAGCAAGTGGGCGCCACACTCCCAGCCACACGCCAGAGTCCAGGAGGCGCCACATCTCCATCCCAGTGTCTTGGTCCCCACACCCAAGGGAGCAAAAATTTTTCTTGAAGCCAAAATCAAGGAGGCGCCCCATATATACCTTAAAAGGCCAAGCTAAAGGAGGAAAGAGGCATTTCTTGGGGTGCACTTCAAGGGGGCGCCCAATCCATGCCTAAAAAGCCCAAAGCAAAGTTGGGAAGAGCCATGACTTGGGGAGAAAGAAAAGGAGGTGTCCAAAAGAGTTGAGCCATGGAAGGAAAAAAAATTTTCTTGAAGAGCAAGGCTAGGAGGCGCCACCTACTTACCATTTGGAGCCATCAATCAACACTTATGGAACCTCTTGGCCGGCCATATGAGGAGGAATTGATTCTACAAACCTAATTTGAAGATCCACCCTATTAGTCCCACATGGAAAGATGTAAAATCCTGACCTCTTGTAAAGACCTATAAAATAAACCCCTCTTGTAAGTTTTGAAAACAAATGATGAATGAAATCAATTTCTGTGTGAGCAACTTTGTGTTTCTCTCTTCCGCACTTGTATTCAGGTGTTGAGCTCCGTGAGGGAGTAAATCCGGGTTCCCTAGGAACCTTGAGGAGGTGTGAGATCTCCAACCCCAAAATCCTAGGTTAGCCACTTCAATTCCAAACCCTAGTCGCCCATCATCTTCTTCATTCCACCAAACATCCAAACCCTAATCTACTTCATCATCTCACGGCCCCTCTCTTCCAAGTAGAGGCCGACCACCAGCATCCAGGTCCAGATCGGCTACTTCAAATACAGAGCAAATTCCAGAGGAAGTCAGATCAGCATCCAAGAGAATCAGGATTTCAGCAACATCAACTTTCAAGTTCTTCTTATCTGGTAAATCCTTTCTTTGAGTATCTGGTTCCTTAACTTGTTCTTCTTCTTTCCCAGATCCTGAGTTCAGGAGAAGCCAACTCTGCCAAAGGACCAGTATTGGAGGATCCATTGTGAAGATATCCGAATCCGAGGATCCAACAATCTGCTCGAGAGAGTCCTTCCACCAAACTATGTGAAGATCACTGCCTGGTACATAATCCTTCCCTTCTCTTTAGTTCTGTCCTGTTGAAAGTTCAGAGCGAAACCCTAGGTCTGGGAGTTTCTCAACCCCCAGCGATCCTTTACTTCTGAACTACTCTGATAATCTAGTTTCTTTGAATTGTGCTTTCAATTATTATATAGTTTCTTTCAATTTAGTTTAACTTTCATTTGAGACATAGCCGACTTCTAAAAATATATATAAAAAAAAAGAATTAATCTTAATTTACTTCCACATCGCATCATCTCTTTCATCCTACATCACGGAAGAGGGCGGCCGAGCCCATCCTTGAGCTTTCCGAGCGGCACGAGCTGGTAGCGGTGCTCGAGCCTGAGGTGGTTGTCCGTGCGAGGTCAGCTACGCTGCTACCAGGTCAGCGCCCCCCACCCTAGAGGTCACCAATGCAGAGGAGAACGGGGGGGGTGCAAGAAGTCAGGCCGGCGCCCCAAGTCCGGTCCGATGTGGTGCCAATCTCCCAGTTGGCACCGAGGGAGCCTTCCACCGCCGAAGGAGCTGAATCAACGGGAACACAGGAGAGGGACTACCGCCGAGTCCCTTTCCGGCTTGGCTCGAACGTGTCCTTGATGAAGGATGCGAGCCTAGCGGAGCGCATGATGGACTTCTTGGTCTAGTCATGCGACAGGCACGAGGTGAGTGGGCGACTCCTTGGTGACATCATCATGGCATCATTCGCCCAGCTATATGCTGTAAGTAGCTTCTCTTTACCTTGATGTCTTTCTGCCTTCTTTTGTTGCTAACTCGGACCTACCCACTATAGCAAGGGCGGGAGCTAATCCTTATAAGGGATTACTATTGCAATTGGGCGAGGAGGGATAGAGAGCGGGGAGCTGAGCTCACGTCCCTCAAGGCAGAGGTAGGCCGGAAGGATACGGAAGTCCAAGAGGCTGGCCAGAAGGTGAAGAGCCTCCAGACTGAAGTAGCTGATACGGCCAGGATGAGGAAGGAGCTCGACAGTGAGCTCGAGTCCAAATGGGCCCGGTTGAAGGAGCTCCGGGCTGAGTCGGAGGCGGCCAGAGAGATGGCCACCTCCATTGAGAAGAAGGTGGCTGCAGCCGAGAAGAAGGCTGCCGATGCGGAGGAGAGGGCCGCTCTTTCCCACCGTTCCACCGAAACTGCTGAGAAGGCACTGGGGACGGCCGTCCGTCTGTCCGAGCACCTGAAAGCGGAGCTCGAGGAAGTCCGGCACCGGGTCGAGGTGGCAGAGAAAGTAGCTGCTGATGCTGTGGCTGCTTTCAAGGCAACCCCAGAGTACCTCAAGGACTTCCGGGAAGCGGCGACGGACTCCTTCGCCAAGGGGTTCGCATACTGCCGATCCCAGCTGCAGGGGGTTCTGTCTGAGGAGCAACTGGTCGTGCTCCGAATCCCGGGGAAGAAGGCTTCCTCTGCAACAATGACGATGGTGGCAAGGCAGGGAGTTGCTTCAACCGAGGCTCGAGCTCCAGTGACCTCGAAAGCGCCCAGCCCCAGGGAACCGACACCGACAGCGGCGAGGGCAGCACCTGCGCCGCAGCCGGAGGCAGCTAATCCGGCCCCAGCAGCTGAACCTGCTCCTCCTGCGAAGATAGAGGAGGGAGAGGTCCCAGTTGTGCACCGCCCGAGGAAGGAGCCAGCCCCTTAGGATAGGATCCTTCTTCTTTTTATACTTGCACTTTTTTACTTTTTTCTTGACCGGGTCACCCGGCCTATCGGGGTCCGGAAGATAGTGTAACCAACTCTTTCAGTAATGAAACTCACTTTTGCAATCATGGTGTCTCCATCATCTGCAATGTGGAATGTCCCTTCTCTCTCTTCTCCTCCCTTTCTTTGCTTCTTCTTCTTTGGTGCAGGGAGGTCCGAGAGGGGAGCCAAGGACTTCGACTGGCACTGACCCAGCGTTGAGCTTGAGGTCATGCCGGTGATGGATGTTGACCTTGGACTCAACTGCGGAGGGGCATAATTCAGTGGTCGCCATCTTGGAGCTGGGCTTGGAGACGTCAAAGGCTGAGATCCTTGGTGTTGGAAGTTTGAGTCTTGAACCTTAGTGTCTCGGAGCCGGTGCTAAGGATGTTGATGCTTGGGAATTGTGGCGCTGGAAATCTGAGTTACAGGCCTTGGCATCCTGGAGTTGGGCTCGGAGGCACTAAGTGCCTGGGGGCTTCCCAGGTCCTTTGCCAGGGAGCTGGGCTCGTCGGTGCCGAAGGGTCATCCGGTCTTCGATGCCGGGGAGCTAGGCTCGCCGATGCCTGGGGGCTTCCCAGGTCTTTGTGCTAGAGGACTCTTCTCTAGACTTTGATGCCGGGGAGCTAGGCTCGCCGGTGCCTGGGGGCTTCCCAGGTCTTTGTGCTAGAGGACTTTTCTCTAGGCTTTGATTGGCAACGATACTGCCCAGCCCAGGGGACCTGAGCTCAGAGGAGCGCCTCATGGTGGAGGAGACTGAGCTCGACTCCTAACCATTGGGCCCGATCTCGAGGGGTCTGCCTTGGATGGAAGTTCGTGCTCGGCTCCGACCTAGGCATCTCGAGCTTGCGGGAGCAGACCTGGCGGAGGACGGGGTTCGGCTTCGGCTGTCATTGTGAGGCTGAGCCCGGAAGCATTGTCGATGACGAGCTACATGGCTCGGAGGTGCCCTTGGCCGGAGGTCTGAGCTCCGATCTTGGGCAGGCATCCCGGAGCTGGACTCGAGGATGTGAGAACTCGAGATGGCACAGCTCGTAGGCACATTGGTTGAGAGAATTTCCTTGGCTAGAAATCTGAGCTCCGATCTTGGGCTGGTGTCCTGGAGCTGGGCTCGGGGACGTTGATGATTTGATGATTTGAGGACATAGCTCAGAAGATGTCGCCTTGGAGCTGGGCTAGGAGGCGTTGAGTGGCTGGGGGCTTTCCAGGTCCTTTACCAAGGAGCTGGGCTCGCCGATGCCGGAGGGTCATCCGGTCTTTGGTGTCGGAGGGTCGTCCGGTCTTCGATACCGGGGAGCTGGGCTCGCCGGTGCCTGGGGGCTTCCCAGGTCTTTATACCAGAGGACTCTTCTCTGAGCTTTGATTGGTGACGATACTGCCCACCCCAGGGGACCTGAGCTCGGAGGGGCACCTCGTGGCAGAGGAGACTGAGCTCGACTCCTGACCACGGGGCCCAATCTCGAGGGGTCCGCCTTGGGTGGAAGTTCGTGCTTGGCTCTGATCTAGGCATCCCGGGCTTGCGGGAGTGGACCTGGTGAAGGACGGGGTTTGGCTTCGGCTGTCATCGTGAGGTCGAGCCCGGGAGCGCGGTGGCCGGAGAGCTGGTCTCCGGGGCTTGATATTCTGAGGTCGTGCTTCAGAAATTATCGCCTAGGAGCTAGGCTCGAAGACGGTGATAGTTGAGACGATTCCCTTGGCCGGAGATCCGAGCTTCGATCTTGGGTAGACGTCCTGGAGCCGGGCTCGGGGATGTGAGGACTTGAGATGGCGCCTTGGAGTTGAGCTCATAGGTGCATTGGTTGAGAGAATTCCCTTGGCCGGAGATCTGAGCTCCGGTCTTGGGCTGGCGTCCTGGAGCTGGGCTCGGGGACATTGATGATTTGATGATCTGAGGATGTGGCTCAGAAGATGTCGCCTTGGAGCTGGGCTCGGAGGCGTTGAGTGCCTGGGGGCTTCCCAGGTCCTTTGCTGGGGAGCTGGGCTCATCGGTGCCAGAGGGTCATCCGGTCTTTGGTGCCGGAGGGTCGTCCGGTCTTCGATGCCGGGGAGCTGGGCTCGCCGGTGCCTGGGGGCTTCCCAGGTCTTCGTGCCAGAGGACTCTTCTCTGGACTTTGATGCCGGGGCTCGCCGGTGCCTTGGGGCTTCCCAGGTCTTCGTGCCAGAGGACTCTTCTCTGGACTTTGATGCTAGGTCTTCGTGCCTGGGGGCTTCCCAGGTCTTTGTGCCAGAGAGTTGTCCAGTCTTTGGTGCTGGGGAGCTAGGCTCGCTGGTGCCTGGGGGCTTCCTAGGTCTTCGGTGCCGGAGGGTTGTCCGGTCTTTGATGCTGGGGAGCTAGGCTCGCCGGTGCCTGGGGGATTCCCAGGTCTTTGGTGCCGGAGGGTTGTTCGGTCTTTGATGCTGGGGAGCTAGGCTCGCCGGTGCCTGGGAGCTTCCCAGGTCTTCGGTGTTCCTGCAAGGCAAATAAACCATTGCACAGGAAAAGGACCTTCATTTCAAAAGGAGGGAGAACTTACACTATTGACAGTAACTCCTCAGACTACAAGCATTCCATGTCTTGGGGGGAATCTGGTTCCATCCAAAGCCAGGCTCTGACCTTTGTTTCTTCAAGGGGGTCCGAGTTGGGGAGGGGGTGCGCCGAGCTCAACTGGAATCACTATCTCCGTGCCGAAGACGAGGTCAAATGGCGCTTTGCCCGTGGCCATTTCGGGCATTGTGTGATAGGCTCACAGGATGCTCGAGAGCTTTTTCGCTCCTTGCCCCCCCCGGGCCTTCTTAGAGGCGCATCCAGTCCTCCGTGTATCATCCCCACTAGCTTCTCAGTAGGGCGATTGTCGACCGCTGGGACTGGTGGAAGGGCGACGAGTGTCTGGGATTCTAACTGAGATCTGCCCCCCACATACCTTCCGAGGTAGCCTCTCTTGATGAGCTCCTCAATCTCCCACTTGAGGTCGCGGCATTCCTCAGTATCGTGGCCGTGGTCGCGATGGAAGCGACAGTACTTTGACTTGTCATGGGTGGCGGACGGCTTCAATGGCGGTGGGCGCTTGAGGTAGGTCTCACCCTCGATCTCCATAAGGATATTCGTCCTCGGGGCGAGAAGGAGAGTGAGATTCCTTTAGGGGATAGGAGTGCTCCTTGGCCCCGGTCCAGGGCGGAAGCTCCGGGCTGATGGCACCGGCTTCTATGCCCCAGGAGCCTTGGCATGCATGGGCCTCCTCGGTGGCTTCCCGTCGAGCTCCCATCGGGTACGATCTGCCTCCTCGGCGCGGACGTACTTCTAGGCACGAATGAGGAGCTCGGAGTAAGACTTTGGAGGCTTTTTATCGAGCGAGTACGTCAAGCGGGAGGTCTTGAGCTCTTGCCTCATGGCCAGTATGGTGACCGGCTCCTCCAAACAGTAGATCTCCAGGGTGGCAGCCTTGAAACGAGCAACGTAATCCTGCAGCGACTCCTAATCCCGTTGCCTAGTGGAGAAGAGGCTGTCCATCTCGCGCGGCATCTTCCAGCAAGCATCGAAATGAGCCACGAACTTATGCCCTAGCTGGGCGAAGGAGTTGATGCTCTCCGACTCGAGACGAGAGAACCATACTCGAGCCGCCTTCCAAAGAGTAGCGGGAGAGGCGACACACAACAAAGCATCGGTGGCTCCCTGGACCCTCATGAGGGCCCGGTAGCTTTCCAGGTGGTCCAGGGGGTCGGTAGTCCCATCATAGAGGTCCACCTGCGGCATGCGGAACCGACGGGGAATCGGCTCCGCCTGAACCTCCTGGGAAAATGGAGGACGGGCTTCATGGCCCACTGACTCAATAGTGGGGCCAAGCAAGTTGGCGAACCGGTGAGATAGCTCCGCCAGCTTGCGGTCATGCTCCTCCAGGTACTTTTCTGCTATATGCCTGATGGCTTCATCCGTAGACCCCTCCACTGAGAGGGGCGGAGAAGGCGACGCGGGTGCATGGTGCCCACGGTGAGGGACCTTGCCCTCCTTACCCTGACGGGGTTTAGATGCCCCCCAGTCAAGGTGCGGTGAGCAGCTTTCTTCATCAATGGATCCGGCCCAGCATCGCTTTGACGGAGTTTGATGGGTACCCCGGGGAACTGTCACGATCCGTGGCTGCGAAGGCCTTCCGTGGATGGAATGCAGGCTATCGCAGGGCATTGCGGCATGGGCTGCGAGGGTCTCCGGCTGCTGATGTGTAGCCAAAGACCGATGTTGGTGCTGAAGCTGGCGCACCGCTGTAGTGAGAGTATGCATATGCTGAGCAAGTGCGATCAACTGGACTTCCAGTGGAGGTGGTTAAACTGGGATAGGCGGCTTCGTCTCCGGACCGTGCGGGTTCCCATGAGAAAGGGATGCCTCCGTGCGGCTGGGAGAAGCCCCCCTGGCCCAGGTGGTCACCATCTTCCCAGTTGACCGGCTAAGCAGGGCTTGAACTGGATCGAGTGTCGTTCTTGCACCGTACCTGGCACGCCAATCTGTTGCCACCTAGATCGTCGTGGCTTGCAGCTCTTTGCGTGGTCAGGTGTCGCGCGTCCGCCCGCCTTGGAATTCCTCCGGCGCCTCGGGACCTGCAAGGAAGCGATGTCAGTGACCTTGGCCGAGAATTCCGACGGGGGCACTCCGACAGTCAAGTCAGTGATGATCCAGGAGAACAGATCCTCCTGATCGAGCCCCTCTGGATGAGCTCTATGCAAGGAGGAGTAGGTATAGTGCGAGTGAAAGATGAGGATGAGCTGGGAGTGGTGTTGGCCGAGGTGGTCTTGCCCTCCTCTCTAGCCTTTTTCCCTTGTGCCGCTCTGGTTCCTCTCTTGAATTGAAAAACATGCTATGGATGATCTCTTTCTTGGGTTAGATGCCGATACCTCTTTTACTTACCCTGGCGGGATCTTCTACCTTGGTTTGCTTTGGGATCTCCCCTCGCTGTCGTGTATGGCGAGGTACCGTGACGTAGACGGGACATCTCTCCTGTTTTGACAGTTGGGGAAGCCTTCATAGATCTCTGACATTCCTTCTGCCTATCCCTCTCCTGGGAACCTGACAGGGCCTTGATCGGCGGGCCACCGGTCTTGGGACCCACACTCTCCGGTAGGGTCTTTTCTCTGGTTGTACGGTAGATCGATGGAGGGTATGGCGCCTTGATGTGAGCTTTCCTTTCTTTCTGGAGTGAGTGACGGCCGTGGGCATTAATTGTGGCATGGTTAGTGTCATCGTACGGCCCTCGAAAGTATCATCACTGTCCTCGAAGGAGAGGCATGGCTCCCTTGACGGCTGGCACGTTGGTTTGAACTGAGGGCCGAGATGGAGGGGTAGGGCCCGCCTTTGGTAGACTCGCCTCGGTGCTGCTTGGCAGGACAGAGGTGGACCGAGCTCGACTGCGGAGGGGTGCCTCGTGGCGGAGGTGGCTGAGCTCGACTCCTGACCACGGGGCTCGATCTCGGGCGAGCTCGGTGCCGAGGTGCCGCCCAGCCTAGGGGACCTGAGCTCGAAGGGACGCCTCGTGGCAGAGGAGGCTGAGCTCGACTCCTGACCACGGGGCCCGATCTCGAGGGGTCCGCCTTGGGCGGGAACTCGGACTCTGCTCCGACCTAGGTGTTCCGGGCTTGCTGGAACGGACCTAGCGGAGGACGGAGCTTGCCCTCGGCGGGCAGAGGTGTTGCTTCAGGGAAGCTCAGCTCGGCAAAGGCGCTCATGTTGAAAGCTTGTCGTGGCGTTTGATGGGGGCTCCATGTCAGCTGTCTCGTGCCATGTCAGCGTTCTGGCCACATCACTTGGTATAATAATAGATGGTCTCAAGGAGCTAAGATGTGGAAAAGGATTGATAAAGCTTTTGCTTCACCTAATTAGCTTAGTCTCTTTCCTGAGCACCTTATTCGTCACCTGGAGCCTCGATTTACTTGGTATAATAATAGATGGTCTAGAGGAGCTAAGGTGTGGGAAAGGATTGATAAAGCTTTTGCTTCACCTAATTAGCTTAGTCTCTTTCCTGAGCACCTTATTCGTCACAAAATTGCCTCTGATCATCGTCCTCTTCTCCTTTCGACAACTTTGAAGACCCTAGCTCACTCCCCCTTCATATTTGAGAGGTTCTGGTTATCTTATCTTATATCCTGAGACATAGTCAGGCAGGTTTGGAGAATACTGGTACATGGGGATGCCAAGTATCAGGTCTCTCATACAATGGAGCTTCTGTGATGCCAGTTGCTTCGATGGAATAAAGAGGAGGTTGGGAATATTTTTTCTAAATTGGATGTTTAAGTGGAGCGGCACATTTATGACCTTCAGGAAAAGGAAGAAAGGGATGGTGGTTTGCAGGACATTGAGTTGGCATCTTTGCGGAGGTATCTCTCTATACATCATGCTCTTCTTAGTCAACAGGAGGTCTTTTGGAGGTAGAAGTCTAGGATGCAGTGGTTGACGGAAGGAGATCGAAACACTCGCTTCTTCTACCATGCTACTCTAGTCCGTAGACATAGGAATCGGATTAGAGTTTTGAAGACTGCTGATGGGCATTGGGTTGAGGAGGATGTCCTCAGAAGGGAGGTTATTTCTTTCTTCAAGTCTAAGTGGATGGACACCATTGATACCGTTTCCACCTTTACTTTTTTCCCACCTAGGTGTTGGTTTCCTGCAAGAAAAATCATGATCTCCTGAAACTAGTTACTGGGACTGAAGTTACTTCAGTACTTTGGTCTATGGAGGAGGACAAAGCTCCTAGCCCTGATAATTTTTCACTTATATTTTTTAGGAGATATTGGAGTATTATTTAGCATGATGTTATATCAACTGTACAGGATTTTATTTTATCTGGTCAGATGCCTGACAACTAGAAACAGACCTTTGTTGCTCATATTCCTAAACGATCTGATGCTTGTGAGCCCTCTCATTTTAGGCCCATTAGTTTATGTAATACATTTTACAAGCTGTGTGCTAAATTGTTGGCTAATAGGATGAAGTCTTTCTTCCATATCTTATTTTCTCTGAGCAAGGGGCCTTCATTGGAGGTCGGTGTATCTTTGATAATGTTCTGTTAGCTCATAAATTCATATTTGACCTTCGTAGAGCCCCGGCCAGGCTATCCTTGATGGCTATCAAGCTCGATATGGAAAGGACTTATGACCACATGCAGTAAACTTTTCTAGATAAGGCTCTACGAGCTTTTGCCTTTCATCCCCTTTGGATTTCTAGGATTATGGCTTATATCATCAGACCATCTTTCTTTATTCTCATTAATGGTTCTTCATCGGAGTTTTTCCACTCAACTATTCAGCTTTGGCAAGGTTGTCCTCTATTTCTGTATTAATTTATTATTTGCGCTTGATGTGGCAGGATCGCTGACATGGGAGAGCTGACAAGCGCCATGTCAAAGGAAGCCGTCGTGTCAGACACCACGTCAATTCTCCTGCCCAGACTCCTCCGTCGAGCTGAGCTCCCTCGAGACAACGAACCGAGCTTCGTCCTCTGCCAGGTCGGTCTTGCAAGCTCGGGACGCCTAGGCTGGAGCCGCACTCTGCCCTCCAGAGCAAAACCCTTGGAGATCGAGCCCTGTGGTCAGAGTCGAGCTCAGCCCTCCTCCACCACGTGGAGCCTCTCCGAGGTCGAGCCCTCTGGACCGGGCCCGCACTCTGCCCTCTAGAGCGAGACCCTCAGAGATCGAGCCCTATGGTCGGAGTCGAGCTCAGCCCTCCTCTGCCACGTGGAGCCTCTCCGAGGCCAAGCCCTCTAGATCGGGCCTGCACTCTGCCCTCCAGAGTGAGACCCTCGGAGATCGAGCCCTGTGGTCGGAGTCGAGCTCAGCCCTCCTCCGCCACGTGGAGCCTCTCCGAGGCTGAGCCCTCTGGACCGGGCCCGCACTCTGCCCTCCAGAGCGAGACCCTCAAAGATCGAGCCCTGTGGTCGGAGTCGAGCTCAGCCCTCCTCCGCCACGTGGAGCCTCTCAGAGGCCGAGCCCTCTGGACCGGGCCCGCACTCTGTCCTCCTCCACCGAGGCGATCCTGCAAGCTCGGAGCGTCTAGGTCAGAGCGAGCCCTACCATTCCAGCTCAGCCCCAGCTAAGACGTGAGCACCGCCATCCCAGGACATCGACGAGCCGCCCGAGAACTACATTGGGACGTCTGCCAGACTGCACTGACCGCCTGCAGCTACCGGTTATACCAGAAAGGGGAGAAACCCATGGATCGAGGCACCATGCTCCTCACCAACCACCTGGACCATCCGAGAGAGGAAGTCAACCAGCAGATTCGAATCCCAGGGGCGGTGGCCCACCGATCAAGATACTGCCAGGTTTCCCAGAATGAGGCTACCAAGGGGAATGTCAGAACACATGATAGCTTCCCTTATCATGGATCGGGAAAGGCTCCTCGGATACCATCGCACGTGCCTGACACCCCGGTGGAGATCCCAAGATGAACGCCCAATGGTAACTTAATCTACAAAACTTAGAGGTAACAACCACAATACGAAAAAAGGCACAAGCCATACCACTGGAACACAAGTGCAAGCTCAACCAAAAAGAGCACGGCACCACCAGTATCCTCAAGCAAGGTCGGGCGGAAGTGCCACACTGAGACTCCCTCTAGCCTGGCCACTCTTTCCCCGGCACACTTGCATCCCACTCTCACACTAATCACTCCTAGTGTGGAGTCCATCAAGAGGGGCTCGACCAGGAGGATCTGTTCTCCTGGATCGTCACTGACTTGACCGTTAGAGTGCCCCCGCCGGAAATCCCGACCCGGGTCACTAACCCCTATTTTGCAGATCCAGGACCAGAGGACCGCCAGGCAGCGAAGGAGGCACGCTTCGACGTCGACAGCAGCTACAGGCCACGGCGATCTTGGCGGTAACAGATTGGCGTGCCAGGAAGGGGACGGGCAACATTGTGGACGATCTTTGCTCTAGGTCAAGCCCGCCATCTCTTTGCAGATTGGCGCTCCACGGAAGGATGGTGACGACACGAGCGCGAGAGGCCTCCTCCAGCTATGCAGGGGACTCCCCTTCCTGAGGGAACCCACACAATCTCGAGGCGGGGCCATCCGCTCCAGTTCAACCACCTCTGGTGGAGTCTCAGCTGGTCGCACTCACCTAGCAAATGCAGATCCTCGCCACAACAATGTACCAGCTTCAGTATCAGCACGTCCTTGGCTACCCACCAGCAGCTAGGGACTCCGGCGGCCCACGTCGCAGCTCCTCGTGACAGCCTGCGTTCCTTCCAAGGAAGGCCATCGCAGTCGTGGGC
Source organism: Areca catechu (assembly GCA_021397845.1). Classification (NCBI taxonomy): domain Eukaryota; kingdom Viridiplantae; phylum Streptophyta; class Magnoliopsida; order Arecales; family Arecaceae; genus Areca; species Areca catechu. The sequence goes on from CM038045.1 coordinate 16,498,756, forward strand.
TATCACCGACAACCGGGGTAGTCATCAGACTCCGGTGAAAAGGTAACGAGATGGGTCTGCCGACAGGGAGAGCCGCTCACCAAACCTCGGACGGGCAGTATCAAGGCCCCATCGAGGATGGAAAAGCAAGACCCCCCGCTACGGGTACCAGGCACCCATGTCACCTTCTCCATCTCCTTCGGCGGAGGGGTCTACTGACGAAGCCATCAGGCACACAGCGGAGAAGCGCCTGGAGGAACATGAGCGCAAGATGGTAGAGTTCTCCCACCAGTTTACCAACATGCAGGGCTCAGCTAGCGAGCCAGCAGGCTATGATGCCCGTCCTCCTTTCTTCCAAGAGATCCAAGCAGAGTTGATCCTGCATCGATTCCAAATGCCGCAGGTGGATCCCTACGATGGGACCACCGACCCCCTGGACCACCTGGAAAGCTACCGGACCCTCATGAGGGTCCATGGGGCCACCGATGCTCTTCTCTGCATCGCCTTTCCTGCCACTCTCCGAAAAGCAGCCCGGGTATGGTTCACCCGTTTGGAGCCCAAGAGCATCAACTCTTTCGCCCAATTAGGGCAAAAGTTCGTGGCCCACTTCGACACCTGCAGGAAGTTGCCACGAGAGGCAGATAGCCTCTTCTCCATCCGGCAGCAGGACCGCGAGCCCTTGCGGGACTACGTGGCCCGCTTTAAGGCTGCTGCATTGGAAATTTATAACCTTGATGAGCCAGTTGCCATGCTGGCACTGAAGCGAGGGCTCAGGACCTCCCGCCTGACCTACTCGCTGGACAAGAAACCTCCCAAGACTTATTTCGAGCTCCTTCTCCGAGCCTAAAAGTACATCCGTGTCGAGGAGGCGGACCATATGAGGTGGGAGCTCGACGGGAAGCCACTGAAGAGGCCAACTCCCACCAAGATGCCCAGGACCCGGAAGCCAGAACCCCAAGTCTCGAACTCCCGGAGGGGGCCAATACCGAAAGGCGCTCCCATTCCTGAGGAGAGTTACACCCCCCTCCTCGCCCTGAGGATGAAAATCCTCATGGAAATCGAAGGCGATGACTACCTGAGATGCCCGCCTCCGATGAAGTCCTCCACTGGCCGTGATAGAGTGAAGTACTGTCGCTTTCACCGCAACCACGGCCACGACACCGAGGAATGCCGCAACCTCAAGTGAGAAATTGAAGAACTCATCAAGAGGGGCTACCTCAAAAGGTTTGTGGGGGGCAGACCTCAGGTGGAATCCCAGGCGCTCGTCGCTCTCCTGCCAGCTCCAGTCATCGATAACCATCCCACCGAGAAGCCGATGGGCATGATCTCCTGGGGAGCTGTGCGCGTGCCCAAAAAGCTCGGGGACAGGAGATCTTGAGAATGTACTCCCCTTTATGAAGGAAGGGAGAAACGGGGAGAAAAATATAAATAATGATGTCGTGGTCGCCAAGAGGACAATCGCAAAGCATCCTGTAAGATGCATAATGGTTGATAGTGGAAGCTCCACGGTCGTGCTTTCTTACGATGCCTTTTTCAAAATGCACCTTTCTCCCGATCAACTCAAACCTGTGCATACCTCCCTTGCTGGTTTCACAGGCTCCTTTCCGCCTACAACGTGATCTTGGGCCGGCCCGGGCTCAACTTGCTCAACGCCATTGTCTCCACCAAGAGACAACGAGGATCTGTGTAGACTACACCGACCTCAACAAAGCTCACCGACAGCGAGCAGCCCGGTACTGCAATGCTCGGGTCAGGCCAAAGCCTTCAAACCCGGAGACTTGGTGCTGCGCCAGGTAGAGACATCTCAACCCCAGGAGTGCGGCAAGCTCTCACCAAACTGAGAAGGTCCCTACAAAATGGCTGAAGCCCCCTCACAAGGGGCCTATTTCCTCGAAGATCTCGATGACGTCAGGCTCCCTCGAACATGGAATGCCTGCAATCTGCGAAGATACCATCAATAATGTAAGGTCTCCCATCAATAATAATAATAATGACTTTTTCCTTGCACGGATATCTATCTATCTTGCAGGAAAGAATCATCAACCGTCTTCGAAACCAGCTCCGAGATGCCAACCCAAGACCGGAGCTCAGATCTCCGGCCAAGGGATCTTCGAGCCAAGCTGCTCTCGATCTCAACCATCTTCGAGCCCAACTCCGAGATGCCAGCCCAAGACTGGGACTCAGCTCTCCGACCAAGGGATCTTTGAGCCAAGCTGCTCTCAATCTCAACCATCTTCGAGCCCAGCTCCGAGATACCAGCCCAAGACCGGAACTCAGCTCTCCAGCCAAGGGATCTTCAAGCCAAGCTGCTCTCAATCTCAACCATCTTCGAGCCTAGCTCCGAGAAGCCAACCCAAGACCGGGACTCAGCTCTCCGGCCAAGAGATCTTCAAGCCAAGCTGCTCTCAATCTCAACCGTCTTCGAGCCTAGCTCCGAGACGCCAACCCAAGACCGAAGCTCAGATCTCCGGCTAAGGGACTTTCGAGCCACGCCGCTCGCAATCATCAACCATCTTCGAGCCCAGCTCTGAGACGCCAATCCAAGATCGGAGCTCAGATCTCCGACCAAGGGATCTTCGAGCCAAGCTGCTCTCAATCTCAACCGTCTTCGAGCCCAACTCCGAGATGCCAACTCAAGATCGAAGCTCAGATCTCCGGCCAAGGGACCTTCAAGCCATGCCGCTCTCAATCTCAACCGTCTTCGAGCCCAGCTCCGAGATGCCAGCCTAAGACCGGGACTCAGCTCTCCGGCTAAGGGACCTTCGAGCCAAGCTGCTCTCAATCTCAACCGTCTTGGAACCCAACTCCGAGATGCCAGCCCAAGATCGGAGCTCAGATCTCCAACCAAGGAATCTTCGAGCCAAGCTACTCTCAATCTTAACCGTCTTCGAGCCCAGCTCCGAGATGCCAGCCCAAGACCGGAGCTCAGATCTCCAGCCAAGGGACCTTCAAGCCATGTCGTTCTCAATCTTAACCATCTTCGAGCCCAGCTCCAAGATGCCAGCCCAAGATCGGAGCTCAGATCTCTGGCCAAGAGACCTTCGAGCCACACCGCTCTCAATCTCAACCATTTTCAAACCCAGCTCCGAGATGCCAGCCCAAGACCGGGACTCAGCTCTCCAGCCAAGGGACCTTCGAGCCAAGCTGCTCTCAATCTCAACCATCTTCAAGCCCAGCTCCGAGACACCAGCCCAAGACCGGAGCTCAGATCTCCGGCCAAGGGATCTTCGAGCCAAGCTGCTCTCAATCTCAACCATCTTCAAGCCCAGCTCCGAGATGCCATCCTAAGACCGGAGCTCAGATCTCTGGCTAAGGAACCTTTGAGCCACGCCGCTCTCAATCTCAACCATCTTCGAGCCCAGCTCTGAGATGCCAGCTCAAGACCAAAGCTCATGTCTCCGGCCAAGGGACCTTCGAGCCACGCTGCTCTCAATCTCAATCATCTTCGAGCCCAGCTCCGAGATGCCAACCCAAGACCGGAGCTCAGATCTCCGGCCAAGGGACCTTCGAGCCACGCCGCTCTCAATCTCAATCATCTTCGAGCCCAGCTCCGAGACACCAACCTAAGACCGGAGCTTAGATCTCCAGCAAAGGGACCTTCGAGCCACGCCACTCGCAATCATCAACGTCTCCAAGCCCAGCTCCGAGATTCCAACCTAAGACCGAAATCCAACTCTCCGGCCAAAGGATCTTCGAGCCAAGCAGCTCCTATCAATGCCTCGAGCCTAGCTCCAAGGTGCCAAAGATCTGAGCCCAGCTCTCAGGCAATCCCTGGATCGGGGCCCAGTGCTCCAGCCAGGAAGGCCTCGAGCCTAGCTCCAAGTCATCCAAGACCTGAGACCAGCCCTCAGGCACCTTGGACCGGGGCCCAGCTCTCCAGCCAAGGAACCACCGAGCCTAGCTGCTCAAAACTGCCAGAATCTTGCACCCGACTTGCCGGCACCAAAGCCTGGTAATAAAGCCCCAGGCAAGGTGAGACCCTCTTCTCTGATCTCCCCACTCATCTAAAAAAAAAAGAAGAAGAAGAAAAAGAGAAAGAACAAAGAAAGAGAGGGAGGGGAGGGAAAGAAAGAGAAAAAGAGGGAAGGACGGGTTGCAAGAAAGTTCAAACATTTTACGAGCCCCCAACATGCCGGGTGACCCCGACCAAGCATAAAAAGAAAACAAAGTACAAAATAAAAGAGAAAGGACTACTCTATATCGGCCGGCCCCCCTGATGAGCCTTGAGGCTGAGAGGTCCCGCCTTCAAGGACCTCTAGCTGGGCGGCTTCGATCTCGGATGGCTCGACCTCGACTAGCATCGGAGGCTCGAAAGCCGCAGTTTCCTCGATGACAACCTCCTCATCAGGCTCCGCATCCAAGGTCGAGGGGTGCCTGAGATGATCGCGGGCTTTGTCGGGAACAGACGCCTCGATCCGGCCGTGCAAGAACATGAAGCCTTTATAGAAGGAGTCCGACGCCGTTTGATGAATCTCGGCGACGAACTCCTCCGAGGCCTTGAACTTGGCAACGGCCTCCTCAGCATCCTTTTTGGCCTCGGCGGCCCCCTTCTTTGCCTCGGCGGCCTCCAACCTGGCAACCTCCGTCGACTTGGCCACCATCTCCGTCGCGTTCTCAGTCGCGGCCAACCTCTCTTTCCCCATCGCCAGCTCTGCCTAGGCAGTTCGGGAGGCCTCCTTGTACTGATCAGCCTCGGTACTGTACCACTTCAGCATCTTCTCGACGGTGGAGAGATCGTCGACAGCCTTCTTTAAGCGATTCCGCTCCAGGTCAAGGGCCTCCAGGAGTTTCCTCGCTCTCCTCTCAGCATCGGCGAGCTGCTTCTCCAGGTCCCCGACTTTCTGCTCGAGCACCCCGTTCGTCCCGGCCTTCTCCTTCAGGTCGGTCTTCAAAGACTCAATCTCGACCGCTTGTTGTCGCTCGATACACTCTCAATTCTGATAGCATCCCCTAATGAAGAGGGCCTCGACACCGATCTGCACCATGAAAAGAGGTCAGCTAAAAAAAAAAAGAAAAGAGAAAAGAAGAAAGAAAGAAAGAAAGAAGAGATAACTCACCGAGTAAAGCTTGGGGAAGATGGCGCTGAGGACATCGTTTAGCCACAGTCCGGCCATCTCCTGTCGATCGCATGTCTGGATTGAGAAATCCATCATGGGCTCGGCCAGTACGGGGCTCCGGAGGAACGAGCTCTCCGGCCCCATCTTGAAAGGGAGTGACGTCGCGCCTCCTCCCTCCTGCTCTCTCCTGCAGTAAGCGGCCTTGCCCCACTAATCGCAAGACCCCTGAGGGCAGGCTGAGGAGCTGGTACCCGTGCAGGCGGTGCCTCAGTCGCAACCTCGATCCCGGCTCGAACCTCCTTGTCCCCGATCTCGATCACAAATGGACTCGAAGGATTGGAAGACGCAGCGGCAGCAGCTGCAGCCCTTGCCTGGGCTACTACCTCGGGCTCTATGGCGGGGGCTGCCCCCTGACGACCGAACCGCTCCGGGAATTCTTGGGCTGCCCACTGGACTGGCCCCGGTGCCATGGCTGCCGCCCTCTCCATTGGTGTAGGGGCAGCTTGGGTCACCCCTGAACTCTGACCGACCAGGCAGCAGAAGCGGTCTCGATCATCGACCAGCTCAGGTCAGCCACCATGGCGGGAACGGCCGCAGATGCGCTCTCGCCCCTAACTCGCCTCGATGGAGGCTCCTCGACCAGCCCGATTGGTGGTCGCTTTTGGGTGATCGCCAGCAGGTCGCTCACAGTAAAAATCATCCCTGCATGCAAGTCACACAACAGTCAAAGCTCGTAAGAAGCAATATAAGGAAGAAAAAGAAAAGCTCAGGTCGAACTCACCCAACCCATTTGTTGGGTCGACCCCGGTGTCGGAGAGATTCTGCTCTGATAACAGGATCTCGAGAGAAGGGATCTGGGCGGTGTGGAGCTACTCGTAGTTATCGCGGTCAGCGACATCGACCAAAGAGTTACGATTGGAGGACTGGTCTGGATCACTCCAGACCCAATCAACCCCCTCAACCGTAGCAAAGAAGAACTTACTCTTCCACCCTTTGATGGAAGAGGGGAGCTCAAACTTAATGCCCTTCGGGCGGGAAGACAAGGACCACCACCCATCCTCAGTCGAGTGGTACTTCAGGGCAAAGAAAGCCTTGAACAAAGAGAACCAGGCAACAAACCCATGGAGGTGGCAGAGCACGATGAAGGAGAAGATGACCTTAATGGCGTTTGGCACTAACTGGGCAAGGACCAAATGATAGTTGTCCAAGACGGACATGAAGAAGGGATGGAAAGGAAAGCGGAGACCCCCTGAGAAGGTCTCTTCATAAAAAGCAATGCAGTCCGGGCCATTGGAAGTGACCCGTTCCCCCGGACGAGGGATCATAAGCCGAACAGAATGTGGGATGCCATAGACATCCCGAACGGTCCCCAGTTTCTCGACGGTGATTATCGAGGTGACCCCGCCAGGACCTGTGGACCAGACAAACTCAGAAATAGGTACAGAAGAAGGAGGAGGGAGAGAAGGACCAGACCCCGGTTCCCTGATGAGCACCGGACCGGGAGAACGCCTCCTACTGAACTCGAAGCGAGCCGCATCCTCCTCCTCACCAGAGGAAGAAGAAGACGTCGGCCTCCACTCGAAGGGACCGGCCTCGTCCTGATCAGTAGAGGGGCGAAAGCCCGGGCCAAAATGGAACATCCTCAAGAATAAGAGAGGTGAAGAACTCGAGGTGGAGGATGAAAAAGCGAACTCGACTCGAAGGAGACCCTAGAAGGACCCTACTCTGGCAAAGGAGGAAGAAAGAGGGGACTAACCTGGTTCCTTAGAAGATCTGAGACGACTAGAAGGAAGAAGAAAGCTCGAACACAGCAGCAGGCGCGGAGAATTCAAAAGAATTGATATTTCGGGTAAGGCCCTCTTTTCATTTCGAAATAACCCGATGGATCTGCCTCGATACGACCCCTCCATCAACGGATCCACGCCACGTGTTGCCCATCAACGAAAATGGCATCCCGGTCGCTCTGAAATCTGCACCAACATTAACTACTCCTCGGACGTGGTCACGTGGCACCCCCGTATTGGTCTGCAGGACCGTCTCACGAAGCGCTAGCAATCATGGCCATCATTGCGCCAGATCTCCACCTTTCCATGTCAGCACCATAATTACTCCCTTCGGCCCGAGCGTCGCGCACTAGCGAGCCTCGGGAGTGGAAGGCAAATGATATGGCAGGATCGCTGACATGGGGGAGCTGACAGGCACCACATCAAAGGAAGTTGCTGCATCAGACGCCATGTCAATTCTCCTGCCCGGACTCCTCCGTCGAGCTGAGCTCCCTCGAGACAATGAGCCGAGCTCCGTCCTCCACCAGGTCGGTCTCGCAAGCTCGGGATGCCTAGGCCAGAGCCGTACTCTGCCCTCCAGAGCGAGACCCTCGGAGATCGAGCCCTATGGTCGGAGTCGAGCTCAGCTCTCCTCCGCCACGTGGACCCTCTCCGAGGCCGAGCTCTCTGGACCGGGCCCGCACTCTGCCCTCCAGAACGAGACCCTCGGAGATCGAGCCCTGTGGTCGAAGTTGAGCTCAGCCCTCCTTCGCCACGTGGACCCTCTCCGAGGTCGAGCCCTCTGGACCGGGCCCGCACTCTGTCCTCCAGAACAAGACCCTCGAAGATCGAGCCCTATGGTCAGAGTCGAGCTTAGCCTTCCTCCACCACTTGGAGCCTCTCCGAGGCCGAGCCCTCTGGACCGGGCCCGCACTCTGTCCTCCTCCATCGAGGCGATCCTGCAAGCTTGGGGCATCTAGGTCGGAGCGAGCCCTACCATTCCAACTCAGTGCCAGCTCAGACATGAGCACCGCCATCCCAGGACACCGGCGAGCCGTCTGAGGACTACACTAGGATGCCTACCAGACCGCACTGACCATCTACAGCCACCGGTTACACCATAAAGGGAAGAAATCCATGGATCGAGGTGCCACGCTCCTCACCAACCACCTGGACCACCCGAGAGAGGAAGTCAACCAGCAGATTCGAATCCCAGGGATGGTGGCCCACCGATCGAGGTACTGCCAGGTTTCCTGGAATGAGGCTACCAAGGAGAATGTCAGAACACATGATAGCTTCCCTTATCACGAATCGGGAAAGGCTCCTCGGCACACCACCGCACGTGCCTAATAGCCCGATGGAGATTCTAAGATGAACGCCCAACGGTAACTTAATCTACAAAACTTGGAGGTAACAACCATAATACGAAAAAAGATACAAGCCATACCACTGAAACACAAGTGCAAGCTCAACCAAAAAGAGCACGGCTCCACCAACATCCTCAAGAAAGGTCAGGCGGAAGTGCCACACAAGACTCCCTCTAGCCAGGCCACTCTTCCTCCGGGACACTTGCATCCCACCACTAATTACTCCTCCTAGTGTGGAGTCCATCAAGAGGGGCTCGACCAAGAGGATTTATTTTCCTGGATCGTCACTGACTTGACCGTCGGAGTGCCCCTGTCGAAAACCCCGACCCGGGTCACTAACCTCTATTTTGCTGATCCAGGACCAGAGGATCACCAGGCAGCGAAGGAGGCACGCTCCGACGCCGACAGCAGCTACAGGCCACGGCGATCTTGGCGGCAACAGTGCTGACTCTCTTTTGCGAGCCTTGCAGGATTCAGTTCAGGAGTCGGCGATTCAGCCATACCTTGCAGCTCCTACAGCCCCTCCCATCTCGTATCTGTTATTTGCAAATGATTGCTTGCTTTTAGGTAAGGCCACTATAGCCACATCTCAGAGCTTCAAGAGGGTGCTCCACTCCTATTGTATGTCCTCGAGGTAGAGGGTCAATCTTCAAAAGTCTGAGATTCACTTTTCTCCAAAGATCCCTGCCGGACAATGTCATCTGATCAAGAGTATTCTTGGGGTTCATGAGAAGGAGGATGCTTTGCACTATTTGGGAATTCCTATAGCTAGGGGTCGGCTCCGTAATAAAGATTGTGCCATGCTTGTCAAGGCTATTCATAACAGGGTGGAGGGATGGCAAGGTCGGGCATTATCTGCGATGGAGAGTGATTTTGATCAGGTCAGTACTTATCTCCCTTTCGATGTATATGCTGTCTAATGCTGTTGTCCCAAAGTCTGTTGTTCTTCAGTTGGAACAAATCATTCGAGCTTTCTTGTGGAGATCTACTGATACTTGGCTGTTCATCTTTTGGGATAACATGCGGTATCTCGACCTCTTTCTCAGGGGGGATTTGGTGAGGACACCAGAGCTAGGAAGAGACATCATAACCCTCCAAGATCATTGTGGATCACCAATGAGTAGTTATTCTATTTTAATTTCAGCTTGAGTCCTGTAAATAAATTAGTTTGCTTTGATTTGCAAATTAGTCAATATAGTTTGCTTGAAGTTGAGTCTTATAATTGAATTAGTCAAAGAGGTTCAAGCTCAATTGTTAGCCAAGGTCAAGTCCAATTGAAGTCATGCCACATGGAGCCTTGTCACTTGCCACTTGGAGTGGTATGCTTCCCTACATCACCTTGGATGGCCAATTCAATGTCAAAGAAGGTTATCTTTTATTTTCATCCAGACATCCAAACATCCAGATATTTAGACATCCAGACATCTAGATATTGGGACATTTAGACAACATTTAAAGTCCAAGATTATCCAAAAAAGGGAGGAAAGGAGGGCGCCTCATTTTGTCGATCATTTGAAAGCATTTAAGAGAAGTAAAGCATAAGGACTTTATCTCTCATCTAGCACCTCTTTTCATCCTCAAATTGTCGCCCACATGAAGAGGAGCACCTCATTTCATCCTTATCATTTAAATTTCAAATGTGTTGGAAGCCATCCTTATCCTCCTCTCATCCATTCAAAACTCAAGCCATTCTCATCTTATCCAAGTCCTAAGATAAATAAAGGTTTATCTTATTTCAAATAGAAGAAGATCAACATGGGATTAACGCCAAGATGGAGGAGGGCGCCACATTTCTCTCAAAGTTGTCGCCCACTCTCACACTTGAAATAAAGAAACCGAATTCACAAGGAAGACGCCATCTCACTTTTGTCATTCAAGAAGTCGCTAATTTGAGAGGAGTAAAAGAGAAGGGCTCCTCTCATCTTGTCGCCCTTATGAAGTATCATTTTATCGCCAACAAGGAGGAGTTCAAATTCAAGGATGCATCTACCTAGTTTGAATTCAAGAAGAAGATAGGAGGCCATTTTATCTACTCGTATCTTGTATTTAAAAGAATTCTTTCTTATCTTGCTACCATGAGTTTGTTCTTATCAAGCTGCTATGTAAGGGGTCTATAAATACCACCACATTCCCCTCTTGTAAACCATCTTCTGAATTATTAATGAAACTCTGTCAGTTTATTTTTTACAATTGCTGGTTAAGCATTGTAATGTGTCTTACAATTGCTGGTTAAGCATTGTAATGTGCTCTGCTGGTTAAGTATTGCATTAGTATGTGTGGAGTGCCGAAGCCGAGTTATATTCCAAGAGTCCAAGATCCAAGTAGCCAGACATCGCCATTTCCGACATCCAACCCAGATCTAGATCCAAGCCAACCATCCCTTATTCCCTCCTTTTTTTATATTTCCACATCTTTTCTACACTACTAATTACAATTCTTTGCAGGATCCCTAGAGCTCTCAATTAGAAGAGGAGGTTTCCCTTACCATCCAACCATCAACAGGAAGATCTGCTCCGAAGGAACTGAAGTTTGTAATCCTACCGCGAGATCTTGAGAGTTGATTCCAGATCTATTGAGACGGAGGAGGGAACAGTGTTATGGGTAAGTAACCATCCGAATCTCATTAGATCTGGTTGTTTGATGTTAGGATGTCCTAGTTTCGATGGTTTCTCAATCATCGAATCCAGGGTTCTTTGTGTGATTGCATGCTGATTATATTACGGGTAGCTAGTAGAGACTTAGTCTATCTTCATTAAATTAATTTGATAGCTTATCTGAGTTTGCTACCATTGCTCATCAAAATTAAACTCTTAATTGTTAGATTAGCCTTTGCATCCATCCTGCATCAACTTTGGTATCAGAGCCAAAGGTTAGTCTAGGACATTTAGTGACTAGCTGAAAATTCTGCTCTATTCTAGCATTGGATCTAGAAGGCTCTTCCATAGCTTTTTAGATCTTAGCTTCCTTTGCATTAATTTTAGTAATTTAGTCAGATTAAAATCAGATTTGTAATATTCTCTCATAGATTTCAGATCTGAGTTTTTTTTCAAAAAAAATTGCATTATTTTCTTAGTACTTTCTGGTGGAAGGAAATCATGCCTCCTAAGCAGGTACATGCAAGTATACTGTCACGACCTATGGGAGCAATGAGCTATGGCCGGACGTGATAACCCCATATCGAAAATTAGTTGTGCTTAGTGTTTGCGTGTTTGAATTGTTAATTGCTTGAAAGATTGCATGTTAATCTTCTAAGCACAACCTAGGATAAGATTTTGGCACATCTAGATTTTGAATTTATCCAACCTAATCCCCAAAAAAATTCAAATTTAATTTCTGTAATTTAAAATCTATAAATTTTAAATTTAAAATTTAAAATTCAAATCTGAAATCTAAATTTGAAATTTAAAATTTAAAGTTTAAATTTGGAGTTGCGAGTGTTATCTTATCTTATCTTGCTAACTAGTTTGATTGGATTGTGCATTCATCCTATCTGAAATCACTTAAGGGCATGATATCATAAGATAAGGAAAGGATTTCATTATCTTTCCTTGGCCCACAAATAACCAACCTCATCTTGCATTGTGCTAGCCCTAATCTAAAACTGAGTAGCAACCTAACACAGTTTAGGGACGCCAACAAATCGGGTTCCAAGTATTGTGTGAAAGCTAGTGCACCCAATCCTTTGATTATCTCTTGAATCCGGTGTTTAAGGCTAGAGGTCCAGAGGCAAACGCCCTAAGCAGACTTGTGGTTTTTAATTAGGACCCTGCAATAGCAGGGGGAGCCTCCCATGACCCTACCTCTTACCTGGCCAGTGGATAGGGTAATTGCTGAATTAGTTGTAAATTGAGCTGACCCATTCAACTTGAGCTCTAAGTCTAGGAGCCCTAGAAGTTAGGCTTGCATTGCATGACCCCTAAATTAGGAGCTCAATACCAGTAGCCTCAAACCCAACCCAATCTTATTAGACCATGGAGTCCACTATATAAACTTTACTTAGGACCTTCAATGAACAATGTGCCCTGATGGACAATAGGTTTGACCGACTGGATAAGCAACTCGATAACCTAGAGAGAATCTATAGGACCCGTACCAACCCAGGTTTACCTAAACCAACCCAACGGCTAGAAGCCATTAGGATTAGTGCCCCTTATCAAAAATCAGAAACTAGCCAAGTACACCCGAATCGACCCATTCCTCAGCAGAGTCGACCCAACTCTCACCCGAGCCGACTCAACCCTAATCCGAGCCGACCCATCCCTGTGATCCCATTTGTTCCTAAGAATGATCCTAAAGAGGAAATATCTATTGCAGACTCAAAGTTAATTGACCAGAAGATTACTCAGGCTGAAATCATAGTGGAAGTATATGAAGCTGGAGGAAACTTGATATATGAGTATAAAGGTGAAGAGGAAGTCGATGAGTTGCCTAATGTATTAGAAGGACCATTAGGAAAAGAGAACCATGAGGGGTTTAACATCCCTACCATTAGGGCTTTACCTGAGGAAACCCTAGAAGAGACCCAAATAGGAGAGCTTAGTCATGAAATTCTTGAACCAAAGAAATTTATTGAAGGCATGATCTCTTTAATTCGATACCCTCAGGATGAGGTTATCCCTTTGATTCCAATTAATTATCTCTTTCCTGAACTTACTGACCTGTTCTTCGTTAAAGTAGACTTTTTGCTGCTTGTAGATCCATGTCCATACTTTAAGGTCACCCCCATAAATCCAGACCGAGTTGTCGAACCCATCTTATATTTCCTGCCATTCCCTGATGATGCGGGACAGGGATTGGACTGGATCGCTGGTGAGCATGAAAGTCACCAGGGATTAGGATTTGCAAAGGAGGAAAGAAGAGGGTGCAGGGTTAAGAAAAAATACTGGGGTTCACATAGATTCCCCAAGAAGAACAAGCACATGGCAAAGGGGCTCACACAGATGCCCTAGAAGAACAAGCACATAGCAAAGGGGCTCACATAGATGCCCTGGGCTCACACAGATGCCCAAAATCAGGGATCACACAGAAACCCTGGGAAGATGGAGAAGGGATCATACAGATACCCTAGGAGCACACAGATCCTTCACACAGAATAATAGAAATTTTATTCATCCATCCTCCCATTACAAAAGGCTGAGGGTGGTATTTATAGATTTTCCAACCCTCATTTGAATTTGAATACAAGATAAAAAGATAAGAACGAATCAAATTCAAATATAAGATAGGATAAGATAAGCCTATCCATATATCAATCCTAACCAACCAAATCCTAAATCAAATTCAAATATAAGATAGGATAAGATAAGCCTATCCATATATCAATCCTAACCAACCAAATCCTAATTCAAATTTTAAACAAAAGATAAATCCTAAATAAATTTATTCCAAAAATGCTTCAAGATCTGTGCCACTCCAATAATTATGCTTGCTCCAAGATCCGTGCTTGAGATGTCCCCATCATTCTCCTACGGTGGGGAAAAAACTCGACTCTGTCGAGTTTGGGTCAGGCTCCAGCTTCAGCTTGACTTTAGCTCCGGGAACTCCAAACTTTTAGCTTGACATAACCATGATTTTTTTTTTTAATCAACTTTGCTTTGAAAATGGTGTGGCTTTGAGATCGGTGTGCTTTGAAATCTGTGCTTTGAAAATGGGCTGCAGGCAGTTCTTGGAGAGCTTGGCATAGACGAAGCAGAAAACAGGGGTGAGGGCTGGAAGGGAGGAATGGTGGTGGGTGACCGGCTGGGGGGAGGGTGGTCCGACGTGGATGTTAGGGAAGGATCCGTGGACGAGATTTGAAACAGGGAAGAAATAGAATAGTGGGCCGGTGATGAAACAGAAAAATCCTAATCCTTTAGCTCTGATACCATTTGATGCGGGACAGGGATTGGACTGGATCGCTAGTGAGCATGAAAGTCACCAGGGATTAGGATTTGCAAAGGAGGAAAGAAGAGGGTGCAGGGTTAAGAAAAAATACTGGGGTTCACATAGATTCCCCAAGAAGAACAAGCACATGGCAAAGGGGCTCACACAGATGCCCTAGAAGAACAAGCACATAGCAAAGGGGCTCACATAGATGCCCTAGGCTCACACAGATGCCCAAAATCAGGGATCACACAGAAACCCTGGGAAGATGGAGAAGGGATCATACAGATACCCTAGGAGCACACAGATCCTTCACACAGAACAACAGAAATTTTATTCATCCATCCTCCCATTACAAAAGGCTGAGGGTGGTATTTATAGATTTTCCAACCCTCATTTGAATTTGAATACAAGATAAAAAGATAAGAACGAATCAAATTCAAATATAAGATAGGATAAGATAAGCCTATCCATATATCAATCCTAACCAACCAAATCCTAAATCAAATTCAAATATAAGATAGGATAAGATAAGCCTATCCATATATCAATCCTAACCAACCAAATCCTAATTCAAATTTTAAACAAAAGATAAATCCTAAATAAATTTATTCCAAAAATGCTTCAAGATCTGTGCCACTCCAATAATTATGCTTGCTCCAAGATCTGTGCTTGAGATGTCCCCATCACCTGAGGCTTCCAATGTTTTTAGAACCATCCAATTGTATTTTGTTGAGGTTAGCATGTTTTATCAGTCCTTTGAGCCCATTCAATTTTCTACCTACTTTTGGAAGACCTTATGGCACTTATTAGGAGTCCACATCAAATTTTCATCTGCATATCATCCATCAACTAGGAATCAAGCCCAAAGTTGTAGTTGTAGACCAAATAAATTTCATTCGATATGAATGCATAGTTGAGTCCGTTAGGTGTTGATGTGAGTCATATATACAGCATATTAAGGAATTGCATAAAGAAATAATTAAAAAGATTAATGAAAGCAATGAATCTTATGAGCATATGGCAAACTCACATAAACGCTTCAAAGAGTTTAATGAAGGAGACTACATGCCGGTAGTGCAGGACCATACAAGATCATAAAGAAAATTGGGTCTAATGCCTATGTATTATAATTACCACCTGAATTAGGTATTAGTCCAACCTTCAATGTATCAGATCTTGTTGAGTATAAGGAGCCAATAACGATACCTAGTGAGCCATTTGAACCTGATTCCATTTTTGAGAGTGATTATATCCCTGAGTGTCCACCAGCCAAATTACCAGAATGGAGAGATAAGATTGAGTGAATTTTGGATGACAAAACTATCACTATTAGAAGTAAAGATTATCAGCGTTATCTGGTTCGATGGCAAGGTAGACTGAAATCTGATGATTCGTAGATCACTCGAGAGGATATGCAAAGACATAACCCAAACTTGCTATAACATTACCAGAGCAGAGTCAACCCATACTCGACAGGATCGAGTTCCTCCCACCCCGGAAGAATTGGTGAGGACACCAGAGGTAGGAAGAGATGTCAGAACCCTCCAAGATCATTGTGGATCACCAATGAGTAGTTATTCTATTTTAATTTCAGCTTGAGTCCTGTAAATAAATTAGTTTGCTTTGATTTGCAAATTAGTCAAGATAGTTTGCTTGAAGTTGAGTCTTATAATTGAATTAGTCAAGGGGGTTCAAGCTTAATTGTTAGCCAAGGTCAAGTCCAATTGAAGTCATGCCACATGGAGCTTGGTCACTTGCCACTTGGAGTGGTATGCTTCCCTACATCACCTTGGATGGCCAATTCAATGTCAAAGAAGGTTGTCTTTTATTTTCATCCAGACATCCAAACATCCAGACATCTAGACATCTAGATATTGGGACATTTAGACAACATTTAAAGTCCAAGATTATCCAAAAAGGGAGGAAAGGTGGGCGCCTCATTTTGTTGATCATTTGAAAGTATTTAAAAGAAGTAAAGCAGAAGGACTCTACCTCTCATCTAGCACCTCTTTTCATCCTCAAATTGTCGCCCACATAAAGAGGAGCGCCTCATTTCATCCTTGTCGTTTAAATTTCAAATGTGTTGGAAGCCATCCTTATCCTCCTCTCATCCATTCAAAATTCAATCCATTATCATCTTATCCAAGTCCCAAGATAAATGAAGGTTTATCTTATTTCAAATAGAAGAAGTCAACATGGGATTAACGCCAAGATGGAGGAGGGTGCCACATTCTCTCAAAGTTGTCGCCCACTCTCACACTTGAAATCAAGAAACCAAATTCACAAGGAAGACGTCATCTCACTTTTGTCATTCAAGAAGTCGCTAATTTGAGAGTAAAAGAGAAGGGCTCCTCTTATCTTGTCGCCCTTATGAAGCATCATTTTGTCGCCAACAAGGAGTTCAAATTCAAGGATGCATCTACCTAGTTTGAATTCAAGAAGAAGATAAGATGCCATTTTATCTACTCTTATCTTGTATTCAAAAGAATTCTTTCTTATCTTGCTACCATGAGTTTGTTCTTATCAAACTACTACGTAAGGGGTCTATAAATACCACCACATTCCCCTCTTGTAAACCATCTTCTGAATTACTAATGAAACTCTGTCAGTTTGTTTTTTTACAATTGCTAGTTAAGCATTGTAATGTGCCTTATAATTGCTGGTTAAGCATTGTAATGTGCTCTACTGGTTAAGCATTGCATTAGTGTATGTGGAGTGCCGAAGCCCAGTTATATTTCAAGAGTCCAAGATCCAAGTAGCTAGACATCGCCATCTCCGACATCCAGCCCAGATCCAGATCCAAGCCAACCATCCCTCATTCCCTCCTTTTTTTCATATTTCCTTATCTTTTCCACACTACTAATCACAGTTCTTTGCAGGATCCCTAGAGCTCTTGATCAGAAGAGGGGATTTTCCTTGCCATCCAACCATCAACGGGAAGATTTGCTCCGAAGGAATTGAAGTTTGCAATCTTACCGCGAGATCTTGAGAGTTGAATCCAGATCTGTTGAGACGGAGGAGAGAAAAGCGTTATCGGTAAGTAACCATCCAAATCTCATTAGATCTGGTTGTTTGATGTCAGGACGTCCTAGTTTTGGTGGTTTCTCAATCATCAGATCTAGGGTTCTTTATGTGATTGCATGCTGATTATATTGCGGGTAGCTAGTAGAGACTTAGTCTATATTCATTAAATTAATTTGATAGCTAGTAGAGACTTAGTCTATCTTCATTAAATTAATTTAATAGCTTATCTGAGTTTGCTGCAATTGCTCATCAAAACTAAACTCTTAATTGTTAGATTAGTCTATGCATCCATCCCGTATCAGGATTGGGCATTCACTCTCTTCTTGTCACGAGAGAGGCACTCTTGGCTAGGCATATCACTCGCTTCTTCCTCAACCTGAGTACTATGTGGTCCTCCATTATGCTGGATAGATATGGGCTTCCTTCGGCCTCTTCGAGGGTGAACCATCCTTCTATTCGCCATTACTCTGCTATCTGGAGAGAGATTGTGGCGAGAACCCCTAATAGCATCATATGAGACGGATAGTAGGAGATGGTAGACTCATTAATTTTATGTATGATCCATGGATTTCGGATATTGCTCTAGATAGGTGGCCTACTTTTCTTTCTATGGATGTCCCTAATACTATCTCTATTATGGATCTCTTTTTGCCTGATCAGCCCAAGTGGAACCTGGCAATGATGATTCGATTTTTTGGTGTTACTTTGAACCAGCAGGTACTTTCCATTGCTCTTCCGGTGTATCCTACGGCTGATCTTAGAGTTTGGAGGTCCTCCGCTCTCCCGAAGGCCCCTTTAGCTGATCTTTATTCTATTTATGGCCATGTACAGCATGACGGTATTCAGGTGGGTTGGATATGGTCTCTTGAAGTTTATCCTAAGGTGAGATTATTTATTTGAAAAGTTGCTTGGCATCAGAGCTTACCTTTGTTCGAGAGGCCTTCAGTTGCTTATTACCTGTTCGGCTTGTGGGGGGAAGAGGAATTCCTTGTGCATGTTCTTTTCTTAAGTCCAAGAGCATAGGAGGTTTGGGATATGGTTGGCTATCAGAGCCTGTTTCCTATGACTATAGATGCAGTTGAGATCATTCTTCATATACTGCAATCCAGTTCAACTGACCCCACTTCCACTGTTTTGGCCTACTTGGCATATCATCTCTGGATTACTTGGAATGATATTGCCCACACCAAGGAGTATCAGGCTTGACTGTGAAGAATACGGAGATCTAAGGTTCCGACACTGCTCTTCAAGTACCCCACCGGGTCTTTATTTCTTGGAAGCCCCCTCTTTGATGTTTGTCATGGTCAGCTTTGATAGGAGTGTTAGGGGACATGGGAGAGGTGCTTTTATCATCTGAACTTCCGATTTCCTCACAACCAGAGGGTGTCATCTTGTCGACCCTATAATTTCTATTACTGAGCTTCAGGAGGCGTGGACTGGCATTCGCTATGCTATGACATCCCTTTACCTGGACTAGCTTATTATTGAGAATGACTCTCTGACGGTCATTTAGTGAATTCACTAGGCATTTCAATTCACGTCAGTTCACAATTTCATTTCGATCCACGTCAATTCACCCTCTCATCTACGACATTGTTAGACTTCTACAGGAATGTTCAAGGATAGTGGTTAAACATGTTTATAGGAAAGCCAACTCTGTGACTGACTAGGTAGCTTCTTTTATGACTAATCATTCGAGGGAGATTCTCTGATCCACCTTGAAAGAGGTTTCTATTTCCCTTGAGAATATCCTCCTTGCAGATACTTTTCATTGTACTTATTCTAAACTTGTGACTTAAATGTTCCCTTATCAACAACCAAAAAAATAAAAAAAGAAGAAGAAGAAGAAGAAGGGGCACAGGCATGAATACGTTCGTTGTACCCACTCCGCATGAATACGTTCGTTGTACCCACTCCCGGATAGGAACATGATCTAGCGAACAAGCGTTGATTAACCCTACACAAATCCTATTTCTTCTTCTCGTTCAGTGCTGTAATTTAATGAACAATGACTCATTAATTGACGAGCAGCAAGCCCTAAAGACTCATAGAAAGCCTTACCGAGTGTTCTCAGTTTACGGCACCAATAAAGGCATCTTTGCTTCGTTCTCAAAAGCTACCAGCAGATGGGAACTCACCAGTGTTTTCTCTTGGCTGCAGTAAACGCAGAAAAGGTTGATATGGTTCTCTTGCCGGGCACTGGTCTTCAATGAGGACTGCTGAGCCTCTAGTTGTTGAGTCCTGGTCAACATCCACATGCACGCTGCTTAAGAAATCCTTTAAATTTTTATTACCTCTGATTTCCTATCTAATGAGATACAGACATCACATACAAGTCTTTTTTTTTTTGGGGGCGGGGGAATATAATTGAATACAAGCAGCCTTGAAATCACATAGAGCGAACCAACCGATTATGAAATCTCTCTCACTACTGGTAGCTACTACTGGAAGTTCTAATAACCCCACGGCAGGCACACAAAGAATTTCAGATAACTAAATATGGTAATTCACTTTCAACAAAAGCAAAATGACTGCTGCTATGCTGGATGAAAAGCCTGGCATATTGTTTGGGGCACGACTGTAACTAATCAAGCATCTTCAGCCACTGCTCAGACCTGGCAGCTCCTTTCCAAGACCAAGGATCCAACAGCAAGTCACCAAATTTCAACTTATCCACAACTCCCTACCACTATTTTGCCGGTTAAGCATGCCAAAATTTACTGCAGGGGTCAATTGATCAGTGCCTTAAATGTGTTTCCTGCATTCCATTGGACAGCCAGTCAGCAAACAAGTAGATGCAGCAACAGACATTTTGAAGTCAATCTGCAATCATGGTGCAGAGTAATAAACTGATTTTCACATTCCTAAAAATTTTCATCTGCTAGCTTTAGAAAAGCTGCAGGAAACCCAAAAGGAAACAAGAGAAGTGCTTAACCATACTTACAAAGCTTCTCATTTTATGAAAGGAAGTCCAGAAGGAACTCGTTGTGCGTATTCCACATACTGGGGGCCAAAAAACTGCTTCAAGAAGAACTCTTCAAATCTATTTCTGAGTTAAGGATTAGTATTTAAAAATTAAAAAATGTATACAACTTCAACAAAAAATCGGCCTTAAATTCAATAGCATGCTAGGTCCAATCCATCAAAAGATGGAAATATCCCTGTTGACCCAGGAACTGCGGTAACAAACTCGTCCGGTCAATAGACTCAAAATGAAAAGCATACTAAAAAGAGCAATAAAGGCAGTATGATTTTATCCTTTTTGCTTGTCAAAATGGGATACCGTATCCTCCTATAAAAGAATCGCCAGGTGACCATCGTAAAGGCTACTATGCATACAGGATTGCAGAGCATAAGTTGAGTTCCAGTTGCCCAGATAAAAAACCCACAATACCCTGGATGGCGCATGAATCTGTTCATTGAATACATATTAGACAACTACTATTTGATAGCTAGTTAATTCCATTCGAAGTAAATAGTAGAATAGCAAGCATTCCATGTTTAACACGGGACTCGGGCTCAAGCAATGAAAAGTTTGCTTGGACTTAGTTTATGTAAGATCTGTCTGATCAGCTTTTGGGATCATGCTGATACAAGGCTTATAGCATAAGAAACATTGGGGTAGGGATTGGGCTAGAAGAGGCCCACCTCTTTATCATCCCCTAAAGCATCAATGAAGAATATAAGTACATCTGCATTATAAAAGTACAAGCTCTCTTAGATCCTATTTGGCTAAACTTTTGGAGTGCCAGAAAGCACTTTCTGGTCCTCCAAAACTATTTTTTGATGGTACAGTAATGTTTGGTAAAAAATCAAGAAGTAATATTGACTTTGCCAAAAAGCTTCATTTTGTAGCTTCTCTAGAAAAGTATGCTAGAAAGCACTTTCTGGTCCTCCAAAACTATTTTTGGATGGCATAGTAGTGTTTGGTAAAAAATCAAGAAGTATTATTGACTTTGCCAAAAAGCTTCATTTTGTAGCTTCTCCTGAAAAATACTTTTCTAGCCGATGACAAGAAGCTGTTTTGATTTAAAATATTTTCGATGACCAAAATATCCACCAATATATATTCTAATTACATTTTATATCATATCATATTATATTATTATATTATAAATATAATATAATACAATAATAAATTAATATTATGATATATTATAAACAAAAAATATAATCTATTATAGTATCATTATATTATAATATTACAATAATATAATATAATTTGTTATATTATAATCTTTTATTAGATTAGATTATAGTCCATTAAATTATATCACATTATATGTTACATTATAACTATAATAATAGTATTATATTATATTACAATATTATATTATATTATATTACAATATTATATTATATTACATTATATTAATATTATATAATATAATAATATTTTTAATATATAATATTATATTGTAGTATATTAATATTTTAATCTATAATATTATATTGTATTATTTTCTATTATATAATATTATACAATATCTTTTATTATTATTTTATCATACTAAATGTATTTTTTTTATTTTACTTACCAAACATATATTGAAGTTCAAAAATATTTATAAATATGATTACCAAACAGCAAACGATTTTTGTTTGTAAAAACTCTCCTTCCAAAAGTTTTACTTCTCGAAAGCTTAATTTCCAAAAGCTCAAATAGCTCTACCATTAATAACAATCCCAAACAAGACCTTACACCACCTCAGACCCTACATCAGTTACCAAATCAAACTACAACAGCATCTAGCAGCATCTCTTTTCTAGGTAATTAGGTCATTCTAATTGAT
This sequence comes from Areca catechu, assembly GCA_021397845.1. Classification (NCBI taxonomy): domain Eukaryota; kingdom Viridiplantae; phylum Streptophyta; class Magnoliopsida; order Arecales; family Arecaceae; genus Areca; species Areca catechu. The sequence goes on from CM038045.1 coordinate 16,520,604, forward strand.
AATGCACGGAAAAGAGTCATATGATAAGAAGGATGAAGTCTAAATAGAGATTTACTTTATTTTCTTTAGAGGAATATCCTTTACATGGCTTACGCAAACCATTATAATTTTTGACAACCAAACCTAGAATTTTACTCACCTGAATTGCCGTATTGTGCAGAGCTCGATAGTACAGCTTACAATTATCTTTCCTAGATCTGGAATGTGTCTATACAAAAAATTACAAACCAGTTGAAACATATTAATCAGTATCCAACATCTCAACCTTTAAATTGAATGCTTTATCCTCATCAGACTTAAGAATTTACAGCCTCATTCAAGTTTAGCCTAATATAAGATAATGTTAAAATCAGTCAATATTACCTCAACTCATGAGTAAAATTAACAAGTTCTTACATTTCTTTCCTCTTCCCTCTTCTTTTGATTGTTTGTTAAGTTGGGAGCATGTGCAGGTCTGTTAGCAGTCCTAGTTGGAATATTTTAATTTACCAGCACTATCCACACCAAAAATCGTTATGCGGGGATACTGATGCATCCTTTGTGCCTACTTTAGCATATTGGTTTCATTTAGCTCCCATTCCACTAACTAAAACAAGTTAGCTGTATGAAAATGTATATTTAGTTACCAACAGGAAAAACTGATGCAAGTCAAAGATCAAGAGGCTTCTAATCAACAGAATATTATCTGCACTACTATTTTCAACCTATCCAGCAAGGAAACTATTTTATTCTACCTTGTGGATCAGTGCTTATTCAATAAGAATTTGAATTTATATACAAGTAGCTTATATTCAAAGTAAATTATGGTCATACCATAACATTTAGTGTTATTTTAAATGCTGCAAACTTTGTGACCTATTTCTTCATGAAGCAATTACCTATAAATTCCATGAGTGATCAACCGATGGTGGTTTTCATGATAAACTCTGATGGTGTGTGTGAAAGCACGGCGAGCCGTTAAAACAGCAGCTTTCCGTATGACCTCCCCTATTATTACCATCACAAGGCCAATGTTGCTCATCCACCAATTCTCCTTCAATTCTGGAAAGAAGACTAGCTCTATCTTGTACTCTAGCAGTGCACAAATCATTGCAAAAGCATACTGCTTGCTAATCAGAAGAGCTGCAAGAGGGCCAAAAGACCATTTTAACAACAAATCAAATTATAAGAAAGAAAATCAAAGAAACACATATGCATCAATGAATTAGTTGTGCTCACTCCAAAATAAATATGCAGACACGTGTCCAATCTGTTCCTTGTTGTGAAGCACATCAACAATGAGCAAATTTTAGGGAATTTTTAATGTTTAACTGTTTAAGTAAAAATTATTACAGTTACCTATCAACCAAACACATGTAGGAAAGTGCCTATAGATCAAAATACTTGTTAATCATGAGTTTGATGGGATAGTGTAAAAGACTACTCTATCAACTGTCATTTCCTTTAGTTTATTCTTAAAAGTAGTTGGCACATCACTTACCCAAAAAAAGTAGTTGGCACATGCTTTCATACTTGCTATACACATTATTTATAACAGATCTCAACCATGGACTTGTTTAACATTAGTCAGCAATTCAAATGAATTCAATTCATGAGCAACACTATTTGATATTTGCTATTTGAGACATCATGCATTCAGGGGCGGACCGCCGACGGAGGGGGGGGGGGGCGGGGGCAAGGGGTGGCCTTGGCCCCCCCCTAAATTTTTTTAAATTTTTTTTGTAAGTTAATTTTTTTAAAAATTTTTAAATATGTACAAGAATGGACCGTCTGGAAGATAGGGAGACCCCTTGGCCCCCCTAATTTTTTTAATTTTTTTTATAAATTAAGATTTTATGTAAACTTTTAAAATATATATATATATTTATATATTTGGCCCTTCTAAATTTAGGGATATTAAATATAATTTGAAAGATCTTAAAAAAAAAAATTAAAATGAAACAAATATTATAAATCAACTTTTTCTACTTGAAAGTTGGATCATTACCAATTTTTTTTTCATTTTCATTAATTTTTTTCATAATTTTTTAGGAAAAGACAGAATTTTCTTTTTGTTGTTCAACCAGCGTCCATCTCCAGAATTCGCCATTGTCGAAGCCACTGCACGCAGTCAGCACCATCCCATTCGCCACACCGATGGATAAAATAGCGGCCGAACTTGTTATGTGATGCAATCAATAGAACGCTCCCATGACGAAACTAGGCGGTTGCGCATACACAAGACCGGATACCATCGATGCACTGGTCTATGACTACCATCTCGATGGCCTTCGTTAGCCTCGCTGCACTGACAAACATTGCGTGCGGTGAAGCTGCGCACCGTCTTGCGACAGATCCATCGCGTAGCATAATTGGATCTTGAAGGGCACGGACGGGTGGGCGCCCGTCATACCTCAGGCTCCCATCAATGCTACTGTACTCATACCCCATCATCTTTGGCACCATCATCTTGTGTAGTGCCAATGGTACTCGGTGTGACGTTGCTACTATTATGGCCGGTGCGCGCGCATCCTCTACGAGTCCATGATGCTTATTACTCTTCCGGTTTCAACTACTACTATAGAGAAAATATTTTCAAAAATGAAGATTGTCAAGACCAGATTATGCAACAAATGGAAGATAATTTTTTTATTGATTATTTAGTCACTTATATCGATAAGGAGATAGCTGAAAATTTTATGGTACATTCAATTATTACTGAATTTAATCTTATGAAACAAGATAAATATAATTTAAATAATATTTATAAAAAATATTTAAATTAATTTTAATTATTTATTAATATTTTTTATTTTTATAATTTTTTGGTTCCCTTCAGAAAAATTAGTATGGTCTGCTCCTGAGCGTGGTAATCATTTCTTCAACATTTCAACCACTGAACTTTCTCCCTGGTGTGAGCTAAAGGTCTATGGTATTTTGCTTAATAAGCTGATAGACAGATAATCACCAGATTTATGAGAAAGGGGTGTGGTTTCATCTCTTGAATTATCATTAGAAGTGAATTATTGTTACCCATAACAATCTTGCTTACCTCTCAATTCTTTTCCTTATGAAATACAGTTATAGATACGATACTGCATATCTTGGCCATTTGCAGGTCATTGCTCCTGAAATTTCAGCTTATAGGTTTGTCATGTTACTCTCCATCATTCATAAGCATTTGTGGTTCATTGAAGCATCATTTTGAACATTCATCTGTTCTGACCTGTAATTGACTGCCGTATCATTTGTTTGAGTGTCTGAATTCTTTTCTAGTTCAATCTAGCCCCATTTGATTGTTCCGAACATGCTCCATTGGTATCAAATCTTGCTAGATACTGCTATATACTAAGAACGCATTCTTCGTAGAGATCCCCATAATTTAGGGGTGGCCTTGGCCCCCACTAAATTTTTTTAATTTTTTTTGTAAGTTAATTTTTTAAAAAAAAATTAAATATGTACAAGAATGGACCGTCTGGAAGATAGGGAGACCCCTTGGCCCCCCTAATTTTTTTAATTTTTTTTTATAAATTAAGATTTTATGTAAACTTTTAAAATATATATATTTATATATTTGGCCCTTCTAAATTTAGGGATATTGAATATAATTTGAAAGATCTTAAAAAAAAATTAAAATGAAACAAATATTATAAATCAACTTTTTCTACTTGAAAGTTGGATCATTACCAATTTTATTTTTCATTTTCATTAAATTTTTTCATAATTTTTTAGGAAAAGACAGAATTTTCTTTTTGTTGTTCAACCAGCGTCCATCTCCAAAATTTGCCATGGTCGAAGCCACTGCACGCAGTCAGCACCATCCCATTCGCCACACCGATGGATAAAATAGCGGCCGAACTTGTCATGTGATGCAATCAATAGAACGCTCCCATGACGAAACCAGGCGGTTGCGCATATACAAGACCGGATACCATCGATGCACTAGTCTATGACTACCATCTCGATGGCCTTCGTTAGCCTCGCTGCACTGACAAACATTACATGCGATGAAGCTGCGCACCGTCTTGCGATAGATCCATCGCGTAGCATAATTGGATCTTGAAGGGCACGGACGGGTGGGCGCCCGTCATGCCTCAGGCTCCCATCAATGCTACTGTACTTACATCCCATCATCTTTGGCACCATCATCTTGTGTAATGCCAATAGTACTCGGTGTGACGCTGCTACTATTATGGCCGGTGCGCGCGCATCCTCTACGAGTCTATGATGCTTATTACTCTTCCGGTTTCAACTACTACTATAGAGAAAATATTTTCAAAAATGAAGATTGTCAAGACCAGATTATGCAACAAATGGAAGATAATTTTTTATTGATTATTTAGTCACTTATATCGATAGGGAGATAGCTGGAAATTTTATGGTACATTCAATTATTACTGAATTTAATCTTATGAAACAAGATAAATATAATTTAAATAATATTTATAAAAAATATTTAAATTAATTTTAATTATTTATTAATATTTTTATTTTTATATTTTTTGGTTCCCTTCAGAAAAATTAGTATGGTCTGCTCCTGAGCGTGGTAATCATTTCTTCAACATTTCAACCACTGAACTTTCTCCCTGGTGTGAGCTAAAGGTCTATGGTATTTTGCTTAATAAGCTGATAGACAGATAATCACCAGATTTATGAGAAAGGGGTGTGGTTTCATCTCTTGAATTATCATTAGAAGTGAATTATTGTTACCCATAACAATCTTGCTTACCTCTCAATTCTTTTCTCCTTATGAAATACAGTTATAGATACGATACTGCATATCTTGGCCATTTGCAGGTCATTGCTCCTGAAATTTCAGCTTATAGGTTTGTCATGTTACTCTCCATCATTCATAAGCATTTGTGGTTCATTGAAGCATCATTTTGAACATTCTTCTGTTCTGACCTGTAATTGACTGCCGTATCATTTGTTTGAGTGTCTGAATTCTTTTCTAGTTCAATCTAGCCCCATTTGATTGTTCCGAACATGCTCCATTGGTATCAAATCTTGCTAGATACTGCTAGATACTAAGAATGCATTCTTCATAGAGATCCCCATAAGGAGGTGAATATGTTGCACCCTTTAGGTTTATTTCATTCACTTCCACATTTTCAGTGTCCTCATTTGAGCTATGGTCCCAAAGATCACCATAATGCCTAATTTTGCTTTTATCAGAAGATTCGATGCAAAGAGCAAAGAGCCAAAAACGGTGCGCAATTTTGGATTACTCACAATGTAGTGTCTTAGACCTATATTCGCCCCTTGAATAAATCAGTCCTCGACATGCTAAACCTAGACACAAGCCCCTTGACACAACACATTATCACCCCTCCCATTCCTTCAGCTGAAACGGATCATTGTTCAGCAATGTGCTCACACATGAAGCCTCCTCTTCTTTCTGTTTTGTGGGGTGCAGGGGGAGTATTCGTGGGGTTGGCTCCAGTGGCGGGAGGCAAGACCCACATTGCGTGTAGCCCACATCTTGTACACTAATTATACATTGGCCCAACATCAAGAAGCATCCAATGCTCCTATCAATTGGCCATGCATGTCTTGCATCTGTGCAGTTGAATGAGAATCCATGTTGAGTTCTTAGCCTGGACATTTGTTGGAGAAAGAAGCAGGACAAGTGAACTTCTGTCCACAAGGTGGTGGATCAACATGAGTTCATGCATCTCTAGAATGCAAGGCATGTAAAATGGCTTCTTCTGTTTGGTTCCATTCATATGCATCTATCATGTGGCTGGCATACGTAAAACCGACATGTTAGATAACTTGCTCTTTGCAAGTATAGTGCATGCAAATATGAACCATATCCTAGTATATACTATATTGATATGGTGAATAGAAACCATATCCAAGTACACAGTAATTTGATGCAGTGACAGCACCTTTCTTAATATAGAATTAGGTTATGAATGCATACGAGTGCCAATATATGGTTTTGCAGTACATACATGTGAATACAAATCACATCCTAGTACACCAATTTGACTTGATGACAACACTTCTATTTTTTAAATTTAGCAATCAAGATATGAATTTGGGTTGGATATTCCATGAATGTGCACTTTCTTTTGTGGCCTATAAATGGTGTGGCACAGGTACATGAAGGCAGGTTCAAATAGAAAGATTGTAGCTGAGGTATGTCCATTTTTTTCATGACAACAGAAGCAATGCACATGGCGACTCACTAGAGTATTGTCCACCTGAAGTTCAGGATCGGATCACTTCATGAAAATAAATACCTCATGATTTGGAAATATTAATGATTAGCATCCATTTCAGAAGCTCTTTACAGAGTGCAAAAGCAGCTCCAATTCCAAATCATGAGGTATGGTTTCGGATCTAATATTCAATTATAAATTTAATTAACAATTTAATAACATAGATGATCAGATCAAATAAGGGCATACAAAAGTGGAAACAAACAAAATGAGAAAATTAAATAGATCACAAGAGTTTGTAGCAAATAACTGGAATAAATAGGGTCCAGCGACCATAGGGATCTACTATAACAAACACTAAACTAAATCACATTGGTCCACTATAAACTACACGAGATTAAAGAGCTTCCCAGTTCATGACATATGCACTTCTGGATAAATTGCTTCACAGGATTTCAGTTTTTTGCATCATTAGCTTCATAATGATGTAAGTTGTATTTCAAATACATATCAAGCAATCTACATGCCTAAATGTGCCAAACTGCTATAAATTGATGACTAAATTATGCACATGCCTTTGGTTGACCATGTTCCAGTCATAGGGAACCTAACATTTATCATGACCACATCAGGGAGAGTAACATGGACTCATTAGCATCTTTCAGACATGAGTCCTGACCTTAACCTCTATGTTTTTATCCGTTTTAAAACCAGTGGATACTTTATCAAAAACTGCTGCTAGCAAGTAGGTGTTTTTGAACTGGTGGTGATCAAACTTAGCACTAGAGATAATGACTCTAACATTGAGACACCATCAAAGTAACAAGCAAGGAGATGGGTATTACGATATCAGAGTGATTTCTGTTTCTGCGAGGCTGTGCCCCATCAAAGTGTCTCAGACAACTACAGTGCTGGTCCGAGTTCATGCCAGCGTGGTCAAACCAATTTCCCTTTTACTCACAATCCACAAGAAAAGCAATCTGATACTTTGATGTGTATCTGCATTCTTGATACTAAACACTTCTTCACTAATGTAATGTATGCTTCAGAAACTAGGTCAAAATAAATGGATTTATTATTGTATAAACTCATGCTACTTCTAAACCCAAATGTTTTTGTCCATAGGTTCTTGCGATATTCATGGGAATAAATGTAAGATTCCGATATAATTGATTGATGATAAATTGAACCAAGAAAAGTAGGGTGAATCAATTATTTCATATGTAGCCATATTTTGTGACATATTACTTTAACCCTATAGGGGACTACATTATGAGTGGATCATCACATTTTAGAAAAGTGAACCATGCAGAACGGAAGAACTCATATTTATTGGAAAACCTCCATTGGACTTTCAAAGCATGTCCTCCTGACCTATAAGCGTGCCTCCCCGGTTCTACCTCCAATGACAGCCAACAAATGCTTCCTGGGGGCCACTTCTTTCAAAAAATTCTCCTCTTGAGGAAAAGCAGCCACCACTCCAGGAGAATAAGTTAGGAAACAAAATCATGCCTGATCAGCTCTGGTGAGGCCCCAAAAAAAATGGATGTCTAGCACTAGCACTCTTCTGTCTTCTGATTCAACCAACCAAAAACTTGCCATCGTGACCACTTATCATCAAATTAGTTACAAGATCTAATTAAAAGCCCTAAAGAATTTTAAATATTGGCACTTAACCACTGCATCTTTGGATCATACAGGATCCTCCAATCACATACTCTGAGCTTTCTGTAAATAGTAATCTAATTATACTGAAAAATAAAATGACCTTTAAACAAGCCAGTTAACAACTTTGGATATACAAAAACAGAAAAAAAGAAAGAAAGTCAAACGAGGATCTTCTTATACAGTGCTACTTTACCAACAGTGGTGCATGGAGGGAACATAGAAATCTATCCGCATCAATTTTGTCTTTTAGTATATTTGATCAAGTCTGATCGCATGGTAAATGTACTAATACACCCTATGAGGCAGCACATTCATTCTAACACTTGCTTCTGAAGTTTCATAGAAAGATATGGATTTTCCAAGTCCCATAAAAGTACCAAAAAAAATATATATCAAGGGGAGAAAAGAATAGAGCATAGATCATCCACTAGAACAAGTGAAATATTTGCAATCAAAAATCGCTGACTCAAAATCGGACCCGTGCCGACCGGCCAGTGGTACAAGTCAGTATATGCCCCGTACCAGATAGTACGGGTCCTAATCGACACAGAAACAAGGAAACCGGGGAGGAAATGAGAGAAAGAGCGAAGGGAGGGAGGGGAATGGAGAAAAAGGCTAGTGGAGATGCCGGTAGTGGCCACCGGAAGGCTAGAAGGCCCTCGAAGGGCTGCCAAGGTCTTTGGGCCTCCGCGAGCAGCAACTTAGAGAGAGAAAGAGAGAGAGGGAAAGGGAAAGAAAAGGAGAGAGAGGAAGGCGGCGGGGAGGCCGCCGAATGGCAGAAACGCAGTCCACGAAGCCATGGGTTCGAAATAGGAGCAACCTTACCCCTATTTCATGGGTATTTTTAAAAAATTCCAATGCATAGTGAAGCCAGCAACAAATCCATTGTCCTAGGGGTAAAAGTAGTATGGATAATATCCGACCGGATCCGATTTCATATTTGAAACTATCCGAATATGGATAAAAATTTGAACATCCGACTAATATCCGTATCCGTATTCATATCCGTAACAAAAAAATGGATATGAATATGGATAGACAACTATTCGGTCTGCATCTAATTATACTTTTAATCCTATTTAATTTTATATAGTATTCATTAACTTTTAAGAAAAATATCTAAGTATATTAACATGATATTAATTTGATTTACTCTCCACTTAATAATATCTTTGATTCTATAAATCATACAGTTCAATTATCCAACTTATATATGTATTTGTATCCGTATTTCTAGTATTCGATTTGTATCCATTTAAAATAAATATATATATGAATTTTTATATCCGATTAATATCTGTATCCGTATCTATATTCGTCAAATAAAATAAATGTGGATATGGATACATTGGTATCCGATCCATATCCGATCCGGTTTCAACCCTGCATTGTCGGCTTCGCTATGCATTGGGCTTCTTAAAAAAACCTATGAAACAAAGATGACCTCGCCCCTATTTCAAGTTCGCGGCTCCACAAGTTGCATTTCTGCTATCTAGTAACCTCCCAACCACCTTCCCCTCCCTCTTTTTATTTTCCTACCCCTCTCTAAGATGCTTCTCAATTCTAATTGAGGATGCAAAGGCCCAGAGACCTCAGTGGCCCTTCGATGACCATCGCCAACATCTTCGCTGGCCTCCAACTCCTTCTGTGAGGCCCAGCCCATCCAGCTGTTCGACCAATGCTCGATTTGGGCTGAAGTCGGCAACTGGATTGCCGACTTCAATTCAAATTCAGCGGGCACCAAATTGCCGGATATCTCGACGGAGGGGTCGGAGAAGGCGGTCGACGGCGGGGCGATAAGGATGCTTCCTTGGGATTGAGAGGTCCTCGCGTGCCTCAGCCCAGTCCGAACCTCTCCTCCTCCGGCGGATGCCTGGAAACCGACGCCGATCTGCCAGACAACCCCTTCCCCTTGTGTGCCTCTGCTGTTTTTGAAGCCGTCTACCTCCGGTGCAGCCGAATCCGCCGCCGACCTTGCTAGTAAGGCTCTAAACCCTAGTTTCGTTCGAGCGTGGGCCTGAACGGGGATCACCGGCACGGGAGGAAGAGAGATATGTTTATATATACTTTTTTAGAATTTTTTGTTGGGCGACAGGACGGCTGCCGGTGGTCGCGCCGCCGTTCGTTCCGGTTAGCCGAGCCCCCCTCCTCCATGGCTCTCCCATGACCGCTGCTGGCAGTATAGGAGACCAACTTGGCCAAGCCATGGGAGGTCCGTTGGGGGGGGGGAGATTTGATTTGTTTGGATTTTCCGGCAGGTGGCCGGACAGCCATCGAAGGGACCGCCGGTCCCTTCCCTTCCGGCGATCATCCGCAGACGGTTGATCGAGGGGATTGCCGCCATCCCTCCATTCTCTCTCTGGGGGAAGCTTAGCCGACCTGTTAACATAGAAGGGTGACTTTGTTAACAGGTGGGTCGGCCTCTGTTATCCGTGCTGGGCCGGGCCTGTTATCTGGAGTGGGCCGGCCCAGTAAAAATACAATCTGGAAAAAAATATATAATAACAATAATAATAATAACGATAATAAAAAATAAATAAATAAAGTGGAGAGAGAGTGTGGTGAGGAAGAGGAGAGAGAGGAAAGAGAAAGATGAAAGAGGAGAAAGAAGGAAGATAGAATCGGGGGAGAGAAGAAAGTTCTGATTGTGTTGACTCGGTTTTCTGGGATGTGCTGTTCGGTGAAAGCAAATTTTGGAAAGAGAAAGGAAAGGAGAAAAAAGTGAAAGATAGAACCGGGACTCGAGAGTGTTTCAGGAAATTTAGTTTTCTTCTTAGTTCTTATTTAGATATGTATAAAAATTAATATGATTATTAATAAAAAAAAGAATTTGTGGTACAGGATCGTTGTTGTCCTTGAAAGATCAAGTCTAGTGCTGGATTACATGTAGTTGATGGATACTCTTCGATAAGTTATCTTGACCTCTGATATTATATGCCAAATATGTTATGTGTTTATGAAATATTAATTGCATGTAATATATTTTAATTTGCATTGGATTGCATTGGGTTGCATACATTATGTTGGTGTTGTCACTCTCTAGTCCGACTATGATCATGCGAGGACCTAGTCTTCTTTTGGGTCTCCAGCAGGGCTATCGCTGGCACATGACCATTGAGCGATATGTGATACAGAAGCTAGTTGCTTTATTTTAGCACATGCTGGGATGCGTGTTTCTCGTGTAATACTCAGAGCTAGTTTCTCTTTTGGGCCTCCAGCAGGGCTATCGCTGGCACATGATCGTTGAGCGGTATGTAACACAGGATCTAGTCTCTTTCGAGGCGAGCCACGGGCCGATCGTGGCCATAATCAGAGGGACTAGGAGAGTTAAATAAATGGTTGGCCATCCATACTCGTGTCGGTTAAAATTAAGTGTACATATTTGCATCATGTTGCTCGTTATATTATCATATTGATGGACATTTCGTTATATGATGTGTATATGCTTGTTGATTTTTATTGACATATTTATGTTGCATATTAGAGATGTTGATAACTTACTGAGCCTATATAGCTCACCCCCTGTATTCCTATATTTTTGTTACAGATACCGAAGATCAATTGGACTTTTGGACAAATCAGTGAGGAGCTAGGGTTTAGGTGTTGATCTCTGAGTTTATATTAAATTTTAGTTAAATTTTACGAAAAAATCTTGGAATCAATAAATAATTAGTAAATTTTTTTCCTTACCACTATTTGGATGTTGAATTGAAGGTTAGGCCTGGCATAGTCTCTAGGGTTGTGCTGCCGGTCACGTAGCTGATCCTAGTTCTGGATTCGGGACGTGACAGAGTGGTATCAGAGCCAAGGTTTATGATCAAGATGACTTAGTGAGAGTGGGGTAGAAGTAGGATTTTGACTTATTTAAGTTCTTTTGATAGGTGTATATTATAGTTTCAAAAGTTTTGTTAAGTGTAGAAGGCTTGCACAAATAAAATGATTAAATTTTCTTAGTTTAATTTTTGGAAAAATATCATCGAGACTAGATAATGGATGTATGGAGATATATTTTGAGTTATATTATGAATTTGATTTACTTTGGAAATATGATTGTGATAAAATTACAGACTGTGATATAAGTGATTAGAAATTAATATGATGGTTATTAAGGCATGATTGAATGATATTGAAGCTTGGATTATGATCTCTTGAGACCGATATAAGTGATTAGGATGTGATTCAAATGATATTGAAGTTTAGGTTGTAATCGCTATGGACTGTGACATAAAAGATATTTGAACTTAGTATTAAGATTAGTTAGGATATGATGGATTCAAAGTATGGATTTATAATCTTTGGGTATTGTGCATAGAATTGATATATGATTAGCATAATAGAGGAATATGATTTTTGTAAAGATTGATCTTGGATGAGTGTAAAAGGTTGAATCGTGGATACTAGTTGTTGCTACCAAGATCGTCGTGGCCCGTAGCTACTGTCGAAGTCGGATCGCCCCTCATCTCTTCGGGACTGGCCTGCTCGTCGGGACCTGCAAAACAAGGGTTAGAGACCCGGGTCAGGAATTCCGGCGGAGGCACTCCGACGGTCAAGTCAGTGATGATCAAGTGGAATAGATCCTCCTGGTCGAGCTTCTGAGATGGACTCCATGCTAGGAGTGAATGATGTGTGAGTGAGGTGCAAGCAAGCTAGGAATGGTGGTGGCCGAGATGAACTGGAGCTGGATGGCTATATCCGGACGATCCTTCTCGCAGATCTCCGGGAGCCTTGAATTCTCAGTTTCCTTGGTTGTTCTCCTATGTGGCCTCTCCTCCTTCACTTGCTTAGGTATTTGTGGCTTAACTTGTTTAGTTTCAGCTTACCTCCCCGCTGGGAGTGTCAAAGGTTCTTTTAAGTCCAGGTGGTTGTTGAACGCCTATCTCAGGATCTCCCCCGTGCTAGCAGGCATGTGCGGCGGTGTTTCGTGCCATGGACGAGACATCTTTCCGGGTTCGTGATAAGGGAAGTTGTCATGCATTCTGACATTCCTTCCGGTCGTTCCATTCCGAGAAACTTGGCAGGGCCTCGATCGGGAAACCACCGCCCCCGAGATTCGAATCTCCTGGTTGACTTCCTCTTCCAGGTGATGCAGGCGGTTGGTGGAGAGCGTGGCATCTTGATCAGGGAGCTTCTTCCTCTTCTAGTGTAAGTGGCAGCTGCAGACAGTTATTATGACTTGATGGGTGCTTCCTCGCAGTTCTCGGGCGGCTCGCTGGTGCCTTGGAAGGGCGGCTTTGCCCCCTCGGTGGCCAGCACCATTGTCCGGGATGGTTGCCGAACTGAAGAGCTGGGATTCGATCCCGAGGGGCTCGGCCTCGAGGGGCTCCACTTTGGCGGAGGAGGGCTTGGCTCGACTCCAGACCAAAGGGACTCGACTTCGAGGGGGCTTGACCCGGAGGAGGGCTAGGCTCGACTCCTGCACAAAGGGCTCGGCCTCGGAGGGGCTCGACCTGGTGGAGGAGGGCTAAGCTTGACTCCGGTCTAGGGGGCTCGGCCTCAGAGGGGCTCAATCTGGCGGAGGAGGTCAGTATGCGACACCAGCCCAGAGAGCTCGACCTCGAAGGGGCTCGACCTGGTAGAGGAGGGCTGAGCTCGACTCCAATCCAGGGGACTCAGCCTCGGAGGGGCTCGATCTGGCGGAGGAGGTCGGTACGCAACTCCAGCCTAGAGGGCTCGGCCTCGGAGGGGCTCGACCTGGTGGAGGAGGGCTGAGCTCGACTCCGGTCCAGGGGGCTCGACCTCGGAGGGGCTCAATCTGGTGAAGGAGGTCGCTTGGCTCCGGCCTAGGCATCCTGGGCTTGCGGGTGCCGACCTGGCGGAGGACGGAACTCGGCTTTGACGGGCCGTCCCGACATTCTGAGGGAGCTCGGCCCAGCAAGGGAGTCCAGGGAGGAGTATCCACCATGGCAACTTTTTCTGACATGGCATCTGACAGGGATTACATGTCAGCTTCTTGCCACATCACTAATTGATCATGATAAGTAAACATATTATGGATATTGAAGAGCTGGATAAGATTTGTCTTCATTTCTGATAAATAGGTTTGATCCAGCTTCAGAAGTAGTGGATTGGAAGTATAATATATTGTGGTATGCTAGATATGTATATTCAGTTATTAATTAGATGATATAGATGAAAATCATGATAGCTTGCAAGTTTTGTTAAATTCTGGATTATAAATTTGGGGACTGTTGCAAGATGTTTATGATGTAGGTTATGAAAGAGTTTAATGAGATTAACGAGAATTTTTCGATGAATCTATATGTGGATTATGAAATGAAAATATATTTTGGATAATAAATAGATTGGTAATTTGCTATTAGCAGATTAAAGGATATTATGTAGTCATGGCATACATATCTTGGTAAAATCTTTGATGGTTTATGTTAGCAATTTTGGATTGGATTATTTGATCTTCCATATGTTTATGGAGCTTAATGGATGTGTTGAACTCCAAGTCATTTATCTTGTTAGAGTTAATGTTAACTTTCCAGAAAAAAGTTGATTTAAATTATTCAATTGAATTGTTAAGGGAAACATAAATAGTTCGAATTGGGACCAGAATTATTGATGTATTGAATGAATGATACAATTTTATGTAAAGGCTTTAAATGTAGAAAGTGGATCAGAAATTAAATTTGATGTGATATACTCGAGACCTAGTAAGGACAAGAAAATTTAATAATTTTGATCTCGATATTTGAAGGTTAGATTCTGTTGTATAATGATGGTATCCTTGTTAGAAATTTACCTAATAAAATTAGAGAATTTGAAAATTTATATCAGAGTGCGCGGCAGAAGAGTGGTGGACTAAAATATTAGGACTAAAGTGTATTATGATGAATGAATAGGAGCTCTTTTTGGGATTACCAAATTTTGGACAAATGAATCATGTGAGTTTTGAATTGCGCATTTTTAAGTTTTGGAAGACTTAAATTTTTAAAATTTCGAGGACGAAATTTTTTAAAGATGAGAGAATGTGAGGCCCAGCCCATCCAGCTGTTCGACCCATGCTCGATTTGGACTGAAGTCGGTAACTGGATTGCCGACTTCAATTCAAATTCAGCGGGCACCGAATTGTCGGATATCTCGACGGAGGGGTCGGAGAAGGCGGTCGACGACGGGGGATAAGGATGCTTCCTTGGGACTGAGAGGTCCTCGCGTGCCTCAGCCCAGTCCGGACCTCTCCTCCTTAGACGGACACCTGGAAACCGACGCCAATCCGCTGGACAGCCCCTTCCCCTTATATGCCTCTACCGTTTCTGAAGCCGTCTACCTCCGGCACAGCCGAATTCGCCACCGACCTCGTCGGTAAGGCTCTAAACCCTAGTTTCGTTCGAGCGTGGGCCTGATCGGGGATCACTAGCGCCAGAGGAAGAGGGATCTGTTTATATATATATTTTTTTAGAATTTTTTGTTGGGCGGCCGGACGGCTATCGGTGGTCGCACCGCCGTCCGTTCCGATCAGCCCCTCCTCCATGGCCGTCTCCCATGACCGCTGTTGGCAGTATGGGAGATCGATTTGGCCAAGCCATGGGAGGTGCATCGGGAGGGGGGGGGGGGAGAGATTTGATTTGTTTGGATTTTCCAGCAGGTGGCCGGACAGCCGTCGAAGGGACCGACGGTCCCTTCCCTTCCGATAATCATCCCCGGGCGGTTGATCAAGGGGATCACCGCCGTCCCTCCATTCTCTCTCTGGGAGAAGCTTAGCCAGCCTGTTAACAAAGAAGGGTGACTGTTAACAGGTGGGCCAAGCTCTGTTATCCGTGTTGGGCCGGGCCTGTTATCTGGAATGGGCCGGCCGAGTAAAAATACAATCTGAAAAAAAATATAATAATAATAATAATAACGATAATAAATAAATAAATAAAGTGAAGAGAGAAAGAGTGGTGAAAAAGAGGAGAGAGAAGAGAAAGGAAAGAGAAAGATGAAAGAGAGGAGAGAAGAAGAGAAGAAAGAAGGAAGATAGAATCGGGAGAGAGAAGAAACTTATGATTGTGTTGACTCGATTTTCTGGGATGGGCTATTCGGTGAAAGCAAATTTTGGAGAGAGAAAGGATTGGGAAAAAAGTGAAAAATAGAACTGGGATTCGAGGGTATTTCGAAAAATTTAGTTTTCTTCTTAGTTCTTATTTAGATATGCATAAAAATTAATAAAATGATTAATAAATAAAAGAATTTGTAGTACAGGATCGTTGTTGTCCTTGGAAGATCAGGTCTAGTGCTGATTACACGTAGTTGATGAATGCTCTTCGGTAAGTTATTTTGATCTTTGATATTATATGTCAAATATGCTATGTATTTATGAAATATTAATTGCATGTAATATATTTTAATTTGCATTGGATTGCATGGGATTGCATTGGATTGCATTGGGTTGCATGCATTATATTGGTGTTGTCGCTCTCTAGTCCGACTATGATCATACGAGGACCTAGTCTTCTTTTGGGCCTCCAGCAGGGCTATCACTGGCACATGACCGTTGAGCGGTATGTGACACGGGAGCTAGTTGCCTTATTTTAGCAAATGCTGGGATGCATGTTTCTCGTGTGATACTCAGAGCTTGTTTTCCTTTTGGACCTCCAGCGGGGCTATTGCTGGCGCATGACCATTAAGCGGTATGTGACACAGGATATAGTCTCTTTCGGGACGAGCCACGAGCCGATCGTGGCCATAGTCGGAGGAACTAGAAAAGTTAAATAAATGGTTGGCCATTCATAGTCGTGTCGGTGTCAGTTAAAATTAAGTGTACATATTTGCATCATGTTGCTGATTATATTATCATATTGATGGACATTTCGTTATATGATATGTATATGCTTGTTGATTTTTATTGGCATATTCATGTTGTATATTAGAGGTGTTGATAACTTACTGAGCCATTCATAGTCGTGTCGGTGTCAGTTAAAATTAAGTGTACATATTTGCATCATGTTGCTGATTATATTATCATATTGATGGACATTTCGTTATATGATATGTATATGCTTGTTGATTTTTATTGGCATATTCATGTTGTATATTAGAGGTGTTGATAACTTACTGAGCCTATATAGCTCACCCCCTGTATTCCTATATTTTTGTTACAGATACCGAACATCAATTAGATTTTCGGACCAGTCAGTGAGGAGCTAGGATTTAGGTGTTGATCTCTGAGTTTATATTAAATTTTAGTTAAATTTTATGAAAAATTCTTGAAATCAATAAATAATTAATGAAATTTGTTCCTTATCACTATTTGGATGTTGAATTGAAGGTTAAGCCTGACATGATCTCTAGGATGATATCTAGGGTTGTGCGGCCGGTCACGTAGCCGATCCTAGTTCTGGATTCGGGACGTGACACCTTCCCTCCCCTTTTTTCTCTCTCTCATCCTCTCTTTTCTTCTCCCTCGTGCATTTGTCATCGATGTTCCAAATTGAAAGGCCAAACCACACTGGTTTGCCACCGGTATGGCTCGGCAAGCTCTAAACCATCCAATTTAGCAAACATTGCTTGCACTGCTTATGCATCCTAAACCACCCAACAACTATACCATCTCCACTCGCATTATTTACATCCTAATGAACCAAATATTTCTGCATGGATTCTCAATCCTTAAGGAATCTACCATTTGAAATCAAATCTAGTATATATCTGTGTTTTTTGGAAAAAGAATTTAAAAAAACATAGGGCATGGTTCTCGTTCTAACACAACTATGCTACTAAAAATGAGATATAACGAATATTCAAAGATAAACATCACTATTTTTTTTTCTAAAATTATCTCACGGGCGGAACTACCATTTCATTCTTTTACAGCGTATATCTCTAATCTGACAGAGACCTATCGTTTAGACAAAGAATATCCTCCAATCACTCGTCACATGCTGCAGAATTTATTGAATTTATCACACCTGTTTTGTCCAGGACTTCAGATATCACATATTCTTGAACCATGCCGCTCACATATTCTTGAACCATGCCGCACACATATCAGTTTCTACTTTGAACCCCCTACATCACCAAAACTCCGACGCACAGAGTCTTTCAGAACTCAAGCAAGAAATTAAAAAAAAAAAGACGGAACAACAAAAATCAAATCAACAAAATTCGACCAAACAGACGAGTCAATGTCCTTCAATCCCAGCATAATTTAAAATATTTTTAATTTTCTTGCACCTTAAACCCTGAATTGTATTTTTTTTGAGATTAGGAGGAGCTAATCCGCACCTTCTACCCTAGACAACCATCATTAATGACTCCAATAGGAATCAAAACCCCGTCCCCAAGAGGCAAGGGGTAACCAGACGAGCATGCACTTGGTGGTTGATTCACCAAATCCTGAATCCAAGAATTCCACCAAAACAAGAAAACAATGAAATCAAGCCACGACATGCAATTAAACGGTACGATTAGTTCCAACCAAAGAAATTCGAGTTACCGAAAGCTAAATCCCAAGAGGGAGAGAAAAAGAAGGTGAGAGAAAGAACGCTTACCGTCCAAGGTTACCCTGGAGCGGCCGTGGATGGCGACGGCGAAGAAGTACTCAGAGCCATGAAAGAAGACAACCGCGACGAGGAATCGCACTAGCTGGATGCGGGCCGCTAAGCCTAGTGCCATCTCCGCTCTTCTCGCCGGAGATCGGATCGCTCCAGCCCCGTATTCAACGCCAATCGAGGGTTTCGGCCGATTTTGGCCCGTTTATTTTCCGCGCTAAACTCCCTTTGTATTTGTTTTTAGCGAACAAAAGGGCGCTTTGGTCCCCCACCGCATGAAACAAAATAATACATGGCCTCATCCGATTATGTGGTGCAACATTAATTAGTAATAAAACTAATGTTGGTTTTTTTTTTTCTTTTTTTTGACCCACCGGCCAAGGAATGGTCGATTATCACCAGGATGCTATGAGGCCAAAAAAAAAAAAAAAAAAAATCATGGCCACTCACTCACCAAATCATTATAAATTTTAAAAGATAATCTTTAAATTTAATAAATATTCTGCAAAATCACGTTTCAAATTCATGACCTATTAATTTATTATTGATGTGGCAGGATTGCTGACGTGGAAACTATGTCAAACCCAATCAAATGCCACGTTGGAAGAAGCTATCACATCAGATTTTTCTTCGGACTCCTTCGCCAGGCGGCTCCCTCGAGGTCGAGACGCCATGGCCGAAGTCGAGCTCCGCTCCCCTGAGCCGGTCCCATCTCGGGTGGGAGGACCAACGGCCGAAGGACGCTGCCAAGCCGTCCAAAGACCACAGAGAGGCGTCCGCCAGGCCGCAATAATTGCCCCAGCTATCACTTACACCGGAAAAGAAAGAGACCCCTGATCGAGGCACTACGCTCTCGACCGACGGTCTGTGCCACCCAAAAGAGGAAGTCAACCCAAGAGATTCGAATCCGGGGGATGGCTGCCCCCCGATCGAGGCTCTGTCAGGTTTTCCAAAATGGAGCGATCAGAATGAGGGTCAGAGTGCACGTTGTTGTTCCTTATCACGAATAAGGAAAGGCACCTCACGCACGGCAAGGAGCGTCACCGCACGCGCATGCAAACGAGGGGAGGATCCCAAGGCAGGCAGCTGGCGGCCATCCTAGATTAAAGGAGTTCTCCAAGGTGCCAAGAAGAAGGTAAGTGACAAGGACACGAGAGGGGCGGCATACAGAGAACATCCGGAAGACCAAGGGTTATCGGAGACCCATCGGAAGGGTCTCGACGGACACAGCCATTCAGTCCGAGCTCTCCTCCGCTGCTATTCCCCTCGCTCTACTCTCAACCCGTTCAGACTCTCAAGTTCATAAGTTTCTCCTCCTAGCATGGAGTCAATCTACGGGGCTCGACCTGGAGAATCTGTTCCCCCGGATCATCACTGACTTGAGCATCGGAGTGCCCTCGCCGGGATCACCGGCCCAGGTCTCTTCTACTTTTGCAGGTTCGGGCTCACGAGCAGCCTCCCGAGCGACGAGGGTGCGGTCCGAGGTCGACCACAGCTACAGGCCATGGTGATCTTGGCAACAACAGATTGGCGCGCCAGGTAGGGGGAAGCAGGACGTGTTGTGATCCAAGTCAATCCCCTTTGCAAGCAACCCCACCAAAAGCATGGGATGACCCGTGCGAGGGAGGTTTCCACTAGCCATGCGGGGGATCCCCCTTCCCGTGGGGACCCGCACAGTCTAGAGAGGGAGCTTCCCGCTCCGCCACAACCACCTCTGGTAGATGCTCAGTTGGCTGCACTCGCCCAGCAGATGCAGCTCTTGACTGCAGTGGTGCGCCAGTTGCAGCATCAATACCGATCCCTAGCCACCCACCAACAGCCAGGGACCCCCACGGCCCAAGCCGCTGCACCCCGTGACAGCCTGCGATCCTTCCAAGGAAGGCCCTCGCAGCCGTGGGCCACAACAAACTGCCGAGGAAGCCACAGGACCCTGTCGAAAAGACAATGGTCCGGGTCTGCCAACCGGGAGAGCCGATCTCCAACCTTTGAGCAAGCTGCTATTAAGCACCGCCAAGGTCGCAGAGGCAAGGCCCCTTGTTGCGACCCCCCTTAGATGTTACTTTCACCTCCCCTGTCGGCCTCAACGGAATGATCAACTGATGAGGCCATTAAGCGCATGGCAGAAAGGCGCCTGGAAGAACAAGAGCACAAGCTAGCGGAGTTATCCCGCCAGTTTACGAATCTGCAGGGCTCCTTCAACAAGTCTACGGGCTACGATGCCCGTCCACCCTTCTCCCGAGAGATCCAAGAGGAACCGATCCCGAGTCGATTTCGCATGCTGCAGGTGGATCCCTACGACGAGACCACCGACCCCTTGGATTACCTTGAGAGCTTCAAGGCCCTTATGAGGGTCCAAGGAGCAACCGACGCTCTCCTCTGCGTTGCTTTTCCATCCACTCTCCGGAAGGCGGCTCGGGTCTAGTTCACCTACTTCGAGCCTGAAAGCGTCAACTCTTTCACTCAGCTGGAGCGGAAGTTCGTAGCCCACTTCAACGCCTGTCGAAAAGTACCGCGAGAGGTAGACAACCTCTTCTCCATCAGGCAGCAAGACCACGAGATCCTGCAGGACTACGTGGCTCGTTTTAAGGTTGCCGCACTAGATATTTACAACCTGGACGAACCAGTTGCCATGTTAGCACTGAAGAGAGGGCTCATGACCTTTCACCTGACCTACTCCCTAGACAAGAAGCCCCCGAAGACATACTCTGAACTCTTCCTCCATGTTCACAAGTACATCCGCACCAAGGAGGCGGACCGTATGAGGAGGGAGCTGGACGGGAAGCCATTGAAGAAGCCATCTTCCGGGGAGACGTCCGGGGTACAGAAGCCCGGACAGACCATCCCAAACTTCCACCAGGGGCCAAAGTCGAAAAGCACCCCCATTCCCAAAGAAAGATACACACCTCTCCTTGCCCCGAGGATGAAGATTCTCATGAAGATTGAGGGCGAGTGCTACTTGCATCGCCCACCCCCATTGAGGCCGTCTAACGGTTGCGACAAGATGAAGTACTGTCAATTCCATCGTGACCATGGCCACAACATGGAGGAGTGCCGCCACCTCAAGAGATAGATTGAAGACCTCATAAGAGGGGCTACCTCGGAAAGTTCATGGAGGGCAAGACCCCGGCGGAACCTCAGGCGCTCGTTGCTCTCCCTCCGGTCCCTACAGTCGACAACTGACACACCGAGAAGCCTGTGGGGATGATTTGTTGGGGAATCGAGCGCACCCACAAGAGGGCTCGAGGAGGAGAGGGTTCTGAAAATGTACTATCCTTTATGAGGGAGAGGGAATCTGGGGTTGAGAATGTAAATAATGATGCCATGGTCATCGAGATGACGATCGCCAAGCATCTTGTAAAGTGGATTATGGTCGATCGTGGAAGTTCGACTGATGTTCTTTTTTACGATGCTTTCTCCAGGATGAATCTGTCCTCCGCTCAACTTAGGCCTGTGCATACTCCCTTCGTCAATTTTACAGGGGACTCTGTGGGAGTCAAGGAAGAGATTACCTTCCCTGTTACTACCGGGGTGCCACCTCGACAAAGCACCATCATGATGACCTTTATGGTTGTTAGGCTTTTCTCGGCCTACAACGTAATTCTTGACCGCCTCAGGCTCAATCTTCTCGATGCGGTCATTTTCACCAAGCGGTTGTTGGTGCAGTTTCTCACTCCGTACTATGTTGGAGAAATGAGGGAGGCACCTCAATCGATCCAACACTGTCTCCAAGCCGTTCCTGGGGCCAAAGCTTCCAAGGAAGACTCCAGCATCGACGACCTCGATCAAAGGGCGCAGGACCCCAGAGGTGGCCCGGTCGAGCGCCTGCTGTCATATCCACTCGGAGCTGACCCGGCGAAGATGGTACAGATTGGGGCCCAGTTACAGGAGGAGGAGCGGGCCCACTTGATGGAGTTCCTTCGAGCGAACGTGGACATGTTCTCCTGGATGGTGGTCGATATGCCCAGGATTCCACCTGACATCATCACACACAAGTTGAGCATCGACCCAAAGTATCGTCCTGTCCGGCAGAAGAAGAGAAGCTTTGCCCTGGAGAGGCAACGGGCTATCAATGAAGAGGTGGACAAGCTCCTTGCGGCCGGCTTCGTCCGTGAAGTACAGTATCCCAGCTAGTTGGCGAATGTAGTCATGGTCAAGAAAAGCAATGGAAAGTGGAGGATTTGTGTGGACTACACCGATCTCAATTGGACCTGTCCAAAGGACAGTTTCCCTCTACCAAAGATCGATCAATTGGTGGATACCATCTCGAGGCACCGCTTACTCTCCTTTATGGATGCATTCTCCGGATACAATCAAATTCCGATGCATCCGGAGGACGAGGAGCACACTGCCTTCATCATCGATCGGGGGATGTACTGCTACCGGATGATGCCCTTCGGCTTGAAGAATGCTGGTGCCACGTACCAGTAATTGACCAACCGGGTCTTTAAGGACCAGATTAGATGAAACATGCAAGTATATGTGGACGGCATGCTCGTCATGAGCAAGCCAAAGTCGGACCATGTCGTTGACTTGGCGGAGGCCTTCCAAAATCTCTAAGTGCACAAGATGAAGCTGATTCTGGCAAAGTGCGCCTTCGGCGTAGCGGCAGGAAAGTTCCTTGGCTTCATGGTCATCCAGAGATGAATCGAAGAAAACCTGGAGAAGGTCCAAGCGATCGTCGACATGGAGCACCCCACCTCGAAAAAGCAGGTCCAGCGACTGACGAGCTGGATTACGACCTTAAGCCAGTTCATCTCGAGGTAGGCTGACCGTTGCTTACCTTTTTTTAAGGAGCTACTCAAAGTTCACGACTTCGACTGGATCAAAGAATGCAAAGAAGCCTTCGAGGAGTTGAAGAATTTCTTGGCATCACCGCCCCTGCTCTCCAGACCAGAGGAGGGAGAGGAACTCCTACTGTACCTGGTGGTCACCCTTGGGGCTGTCAGCTCGATCCTCGTCTGCACAGATGAGGATGGATCCTAGAAATTGATATACTATGCCAGCAAGATTCTCTGAGATGCAGAGAGCAGGTACATCCACTCCAAAAAGCTAATTTTTGCTCTTATAATGTCTACTCAGCATCTCAAGCTATACTTCCAAGCACACCCAATCGTGGTCCTGACCGACCAATCACTGAGGGCCGTGCTCAGTCGTCCCAACACATCCGGATGCTTGGCTAAGTGGGCATTGAAGCTTAGTAAATTCGACATCATATACTGGCCGAGGTCATCTCAGAAAGTCCAGGTGTTGGCTAACTTCCTGATCGAGTGCGTAGGACTGGCCGAGGAGCCAGAGCAGACCACCCCGGAGTGTCAAGTAGAGCCCGAGGTCGGGGAGGAGTCTTAGGTCCTCCACGTGAATGGTGCATCCAATGCGAGCAGAAGCGGAGCAGGCCTCATCCTCACCAACAGCGATGGGATCATGGTCGAGTGTGCACTCCATTTCCGATTCGCGGTGACCAACAACCAGGCGGAGTACGAGGCACTCCTTACTGGGCTGAGAGTCTCCCGCGAGCTGGGTGTACCCAACCTGAAGGTCTTCACTGACTCCCAACTGGTAGCCGGGCAGGTCTCAGGAGAGTATGAGGCCCGAGATCCCCAGATGATGAAGTACCTAGAACGGGTCCGTTCGAGTATGACAGGTTTTCGGTACTTTAGCATCTCCCACATCCCTCATAGAGAGAATGCTCGTGTCGATGCCCTGTCAAGACTCGTGACCTTGCCGAATTCATCACTAGGGCGCGCCTATATCGAGTACCTGGAAAGTCCAAGCTATGAAGCTCCAGGAGAAGTCCAGCAGGTCATCCCGAAGCCTAGCTAGATGGACCAGTACATCAGATACATCACTGATGGCACCCTACCAGAAAACCGAACGGAGGCCGGCCTCATCAAGTAGAAGACCGCGCGATTCTCCTGATGGACGGTCAGCTCTATCGCTAATCCTACTCCTATCTGCTCTTAAAGTGTCTGAGACCCATGGAGGTGGCCTTCATGCTCCAAGAAATACACAAGGGCCTCTGCGGGAACCACGTCGGGGGTAGGATGCTTGTGCACAAGGCCCTCCGTCAGGGATACTACTGGAAAACTATCAGGGCGGACGTGGCCGACTTTGTGAAGAAGTGCGACCGCTACTAGTGCCACGCCCACGTACAGCATCAATCGTCGACACCACTCTCCCAACTCTCTGCACCCTGGACGTTCGCCCAGTGGGGGATGGACGTCCTTGGTCCTTTCTGTCATAGATCCGGACAATGCAAGTTCCTGATAGTGGCTATCGATTACTTCATCAAATGGGTGGAGGCGGAGCCGCTAGCACGGATTACCGAAGCCAAGGTCCACCAGTTCTTCTGGAGGTCGATCATCTGTCGGTTCGGACTCCCCCACAATATCATCACCGACAATGGATGGCAGTTCGACAACCAAGAGTTCGAAGAGTTCTGCGCTGACATCGGCATTCAACATCGCTTTACCTCGGTGGCTCACCCCTAGACCAACGGAGAAGCCGAGGTGACCAACCGAACAATCCTCTAGGGACTCCAGACTAGGCTGGACCAGGTCAAGGGCAGGTGGACGGAAGAACTCCCTAGCGTTCTTTGGGCCTACCACACAACTCCTAGGATGGCAACCGTTGAGATGCCCTTTAGCCTCGTCCTCGGCACAAAAGCCATTGTCCCTGTCGAACTTGATGTGCGCACACTGCGGGTGGAACGGTATGATGAAGCAGAAAATCCAGCTCACATTCTTCTCAACTTAGACCTCCTCGAGAAAACCAGAGACAAGGCTCGATTCCGGATGGCGGCCTACCGGCAGCGCATAGCTCGGTACTACAACACGCGAATGAGGCCAAAGGTTTTTTGCCCAGGCGACCTGGTGTTGTGCCGAGCTGAAGCCTCGCAACCCCGGGAGTGCGGCAAGCTTTCGCCAAACTGGGGGGCCCCTACAAGGTGGTCGAGGCTCTTCCCCATGGAGCCTACTACTTAGCGGAGTTGGACAGCACCAGATTCCTGCGGACTTGGAATGCCAGCAATCTGAGAATGTATTATTAGTAATGTAAAGCCCCCCTCCATTAACGATAAAGATTCTTCTTGTGCAAATCCCTCTTCCCTTGCAGGAATATCGATGCCCGGCCCCAGGTCTGGCAAGCCAAGCCCAAAATCTCCGGAAGCCCGGCACTCGAAGCCCGGAAACTCCTGAAGCCCGGCACTCGAAGCCCAAAAACTCCTGAATCCCGGCACTCCAAGTCCGGAGATTCTTGAAGCCCGGCACTCTAAGCCTGAAAACTCCCAAAGCCTGGCACCTCTTAGTCACCTGACGGGCCCACCGAGCACAGCACCCTGGCTCAGTCGCACCATGTGCACTTGGAAACGGTTCCATCCGAGGGGAATAGACCCGATCCAGGGAAGTCAAAGACCTACTTCCTAGCCGCCCACGTACCCGGGGCTCGGCAGGGAAAAGCTTAAGGATTCAGAGCCTCAAAGCGAGGCACCTCGTCATGAACACGTGCATGGGCAGTTGAAAAGAAAAAGAAGGAAGAAAGCAATCAAATGAAAGAAGAAGACTTCACTGATAATCTTTTAAATCCTTACACTTTCTCTGGGCCCCGACAGGCCGGGCAGCCCGAACAAAAGTAAAAAGGAAAAGAAGGAATACCAAGAAAGGGGGTTCCTAAGCTACGTAGCCGGCTCCTTCCTGGGATGGCGCACGATCGGGACGTCGTCTTTTGGAACCTCTGGTGGTGGGGCCATGTCCGGGACCTCCACTAGCGAAGCTGCATCGATGACAGCCGCAGGCTCCTCCAATTCGATCAAGGCCAAGTTCAGGCTCCTACACGGAGTAGCCGAGAAGGCGAGCCCATCCAAGTTCATGTCCAACACGAGCTCCTCCACCTTGGTCCGGCAGAACACGAACCCTTTGAAGAAGGAGTCCGTGGTCAGCTCGTGGAACTCGGCGTCAAACTCCGGCGAAGCCTTGTAGTTGGCCACTGCCTCGGCGACCTCCTTCCTTGCCACCTGCATCAATTCGACTGCAACTGCGGCCTTCTCCTCGGCGACTGCGACCTTCCTTTCGGCGATGGCGGCCCATCCCTTCGCCGCCTCCAGCTGAGCTCGGAGGGTTCGGACTTGCTCTCTTTCCTGGGCCACCTCGGTGTTGAGCTCTTCAACCTTGGCCTCACTGGCCTTGAGCTCCTCGACCCGGCTTCTAGCCCGGTTCCTCTCTTGGTCCAGGGACTCCTCCAGGCCTTTGATGTGCCTCTCAGCGCTCACCGCCTCGGTCTTTAGCTCTCTGTTGCTCTTCTCGGCCTCCCATGCCGCGTTTGTCCTCGACTTGACCTCGGCTTTCAGCGATTAGAGTTATAATGCCTTCTGCTGATCCCTTTTAGCCCAGCTTTTGCAATAGTCCTGTATCAGCAAAAGGTCCGCCCCAAGCTACACCAAGGAAATGTCAGCCAAAGAAATAATAAAAGAAGATGGAAGGAAAGTTAGGAATACTGATGGGGACTCGAGAGTCTAGTATGTTTTATTTTGAGTCTTGTTGAGTCCATTTAGTCGAGTCTAGCTATTTTCAATCCAATCAAGTGAGTTAGATCGAGTCCTATAATTTTCATTCATGTCAAGATCCAAGAGGAGAGTAAGCAGACCCGGAGATTCACCAGGCCCCCTCAACTAGAGCTGGACTTCATGCACCGGGGCCCTTTTCATGCTGCTAAGCCCATAAGAGAGAGCTCCAGTCCAAGACAAAGGCCCACTATTGACCAGGTCCACCAGGATTTCTTGGCCCATAAGTCAGGGTTTCTTAGCTCTCAAGTCATGTACCTTGGGATGAATCTATAAATACCACCCCTCCCCTCTTGTATGAAGTACCTTTTTTTTATGAATACAACCATGCTGAATTTTCAAGTAATTACCTTGTGTTTGGTGTTCTAATATTAGTTCTCTTGTTCTTGTGTGCTTTCCTTGTATTCTCGGATTGAAACCTTGCTGCCCTACCTTCCATCTGCATCGTTGAAGATCAGCCATGCCCAGAGGAAGACGCCCTAGCTGCTGCCCCAATCAAGCAACTGCTTCTTTCCCAGGACATCCACACCTAAACCTAATTCTTTCAATTCTAAACCCTAGTTTCTTATTCCTTTGTTTAATTGCTGTTTTGATTGACCCTGACGCTTGCAGGATCCCCGAGGTACTTCACCTCTCCTGAGGAGGCCTTCTTTGCTTCCAGGACCACCCATATCAGCCATTAGATTCAAGGGAACCAAGGCTTCTTCATCCAGGCTCCGATTAGAGCATGAGTGATCCCTTCAGTTACTGAATTTTTAATCTCTGACTGGTAAGAAACATTCCCTTCTCTTAATTTCTGATTTATTAAAGATTAACTATCCTAAGCCGGAAATTTCTCAATTTCCGGGTCCTGTCTTTTATTTATTTTGCATGATTCAGCCTGCGATATGATGATTCTTAGAATTGCTGATTACCTGCTAGTCTTTACTTTACTTTTGAAAAATTAGCCTACAAACCTAAAATCTAAAAATCATAAAAAAATTAGTTTACTATTTTTTTCTGCATATTTAGCATTCTTAGAGTCATCCCGCATCAAGTACCTACCAAGAAGAGCTGTGGGAACGTGCCGAGGATGGTGTCGGCCAGAAGCCTTCCTGCCTTCTCCCGCTGATCATGCGGTTGGACGGCGAAGTCCATCATGCACTTGGCAAGTGCCCGGTCCCGGACCAAGGAAGCATCCAGTGCCACCTCAAATGGTAGCTTGCGGGAAGTCTTCTTCTTCTTCCCCGCCACCTCGACGTCACCCCCTGACTAGTCAAGGATGCTTCGGAGCCTCCATGGGGGCTTGCCACCACTCCGGATGGGGTCGCTGGCGGTGGCTCCCTCCTCTCCTGCTCCTCTTCCAGCTCCACCTCGACGACTTTAGGGGGTGGGGGCTCCACAGCGACGACAGTGGACCTGGCCCACACTACCACTTCTGCTCTCGAACCGGGGGCAGGTCCCGTTGCCTCGGTGGCTCGGGGACGGGCTCGACCGCCCTCTTGCTCGGCTCGGATAGCGTGGCAGGTGCCGCTCTCGCGCTCTCTTCATTTCGAGCCCTCTTCAACGGGGATTCTCTGACCCCCACCGGTGCACTCCTCTTCCTGGAGAGTGCAAGGAGTTCGTCTATGGAGTATTTCGTGCCTACACAAAAAAAAATGAGGTCAGTTCTGAATTCAAGGAGAGGCATAAAACATAAACAAGTGAAGGTCTTGCTAAACTCATCCAACTCCCGCATTGGACCGACTCCGACTTCATGGAGGTTCTGCTCTGTCAGCAGAACCTCGAGAAAGGTATTTGGTCGGTGCGAAGCTGGTCATAAACTTCTCGATCAGCCACCTCGACAACAGCATTTCGGTTCGGGATCCGATCTGGGTCGCTCCAGACCCAATCAACCCCTCGACGGAAGCGAAGAAGTACTTACTCTTCCATTCTTTGATGGAAGAGGGGAGCTCAAACTTGATGCCCTTCGGGCGAGGTGAAATGAACCACCACCCGTCCTCGGTCGGGTGGCGCTTCAAGATGAAAAAGGCCCTGAAGAGGGAGAAACGGGCAACTATCCCGTGGAAGTGACACAGGACAATGAAGCAGAAAATGGTTCGTACTATGTTTGGAACCAGCTGAGCCAGAACCAAACAGTAGTTGCTAAGGATAGAAAGAAAGAAGGGGTGGAAAGGAAATCGAAGGCCCCCTGTGAGGGTCTCCTCATAAAGAGCAATCTGACCCGGGCCGTTGGAGGTGACCCGTTCTCTCAATCATGGAACCAAGAGCCGGACAAAGTCCAGGATACCGAAGGTGTCCTGGATGGTCGAAAGCTCATCGCCGGTTATCACCGAAGCGATACTGCCGGGACCAGTCGATCGCGGAGATTCCGGAGAAGGTTCAGGAGGAGGAGGCGGGGGGCGGACCCTAGGTTCCCCAATGACTATTTTCGTGGGATGAGGCCTTCTGCAGAGTAAGAACTGAACCTCTTCCTCCTCATCGGAGGAAGAGGGAGTCCTCGACCGAGAAGGCCCATCCTCATTGGGATTGGTCGAAGGGCGAAAGTTCCGACCCCAACGAGACATCTCGAAGAAGAAGACAAGGGAAAAAGAATAGAAGAAGAGGAAAAAAAGGGGATGGACAGGGCCTGGGAAGGACCTAACCCCAGAGAAGAGCTCTACCTAACCGAAAGAAGAAGGAGGATGGAAAGGACGAACCTGGCTAACCTTGGAGGAAAAGGACGGCCGGGAGAGAAGAGGGGACTCTGGTTTGCTGGCGGGCACGAAGAGTTTGAAAGAGGAGGTATTTTTTGTGAAACTGTCTTTTCATTCAAAATGACCAACCGCAACAATACCGTTCCAGAGTTACCACTGTTAGATCTGCGCCACGTGTCGGCAATCGGTGGAAGGCGACGCTTCGATCCACCCATTTTTTGTGAAACTGTCTTTTCATTCAAAATGACCAACCGCAACAATACCGTTCCAGAGTTACCACCGTTAGATCTGCACCACGTGTCGGCAATCGGTGGAAGGCGACGCTTCGATCCACCCATGACTGTTTCGAATTCTGTGTCAGCAATAATGCCTCTTCGGACGGGTCCATGCGTCATCATTGCATTGGCTCAGAGATTCGCCCTGCAAGGCACCGGCGATCATGGTAATTATGGCATCGAATTTTGGTCTTTCCATGTCAGCACTACATTTACTCCCTTCGTCCCGAGCGCCGTGCACCAACTGGACTTGGGAGTGGGGGCAAATGATGTGGCAGGATCGCTGACGTGGAACCCATGTCAGACCTAGTCAAATGCCATGTTGGAGGAAGTTGCCATGTCAGATTTTTCTTCGGACTCCTTCGCTATGTGGCTCCCTCAAGGTCGAGATGCTGTGGCCAAAGTCGAGCTTTGCCTCTCTCCGGACTCCTTCGCCAGGTGACTCCCTCGAGGTCGAGATGCCGTGGTCGAAGTCGAGCTCTGCATCTCTTCGAACTCCTTCGCCAGGCGGCTCCCTCGAGGTCGAGACATCGTGGCCAAAGTCGAGTCCGCCTCTCTTCGGACTCCTTCGCTAGGCGCCTCCCCCGAGATCGAGATGCCGTGGCCGAAGTTGAGCTCCACCTCTCTCCGGACTCCTTCGCCAGGCACCTCCCTCGAGGTCGAGACGCCGTGGCCGAAGTTGAGCTCCGCCTCTCTCCAGACTCCTTCGCCAGGCGGCTCCCTCGAGGTTGAGACACCATGATCGAAGTCGAGCTCCGCCTCTCTCCGGACTCCTTCGCCATGCGGCTCCCTCGAGGTCGAGACATCGTGGCCGAAGTCGAGCTCCGCCTCTCTTCTGACTCCTTCGCCAGGCGCCTCCCTCGAGGTCGAGACGCTGTGGCCGAAGATGAGCTTCGCCTCTCTCCAGACTCCTTCGCCAGGCGGCTCCCTTGAGGTCGAGAAGTCGTGGCCGAAGTCGAGCTCCGCTCCCCTGAGCCGGCCCCACCTCGGGCGGGGGGGACCAATGGCCGAAGGATGCCGCCAAGCCGTCCAAGGACCACGGAGAGGCTCCCGCCAGGCCGCAATAATTGTCCCAGCTACCACTTACACCAGAAAGGAAAGAGACCCTGATCGAGGTGCTGCGCTCCCGACTGACGGTCTGTGCCACCCGAAAGAGGAAGTCAACCCAAGAGATTCGAATCCGGGGGGACGATTGCCCCCCGATCCAGGCTCTGCCAGGTTTTCCAAAATGGAGCGACCAGAAGGAGGGTCAGAGTGTACGTTGTTGTTCCCTATCACGAATGAGGAAAGGCACCTCGTGCATGGCAAGGAGCATCACCGCATGCGCCTGCAAACGAGGAGAGGATCCCAAGGCAAGCGGCTAGCGGCCATCCTGGCTTAAAGGAGTTCCCCAAGGTGCCAAGAAGAAGGTAAGTGACAAGGGCACGGGAGGGGTGGCAAATAGGAGAACATCCAGAAGACCAAGGGCTATCGGAGACCTATCGGAAGGGTCTCGACGGACACAGCCATTCAGTCCGAGCTCTTCTCCGTCGCTATTCCCCTCGCTCTACTCTCAACCCGTTCATACTCTCCAGTTCATAAGTTTCTTCTCCTAATGTGGAGTCCATCTACGAGGCTCGACCGGGAAGATCTGTTCCCCTGGATCGTCATTGACTTAAGCGTCGGAGTGCCCCAGTCGGGATCACCGGCCCAGGTCTCTTCTGTTTTTGCAGGTCCGGGTGCACGAGCAGCCTCCCAAACGATGAGGGTACGGTCCGAGATCGATCACAGCTATAGGCCACGATGATCTGGGCAGCAACAATTACCATCTTGATAGTACTAATATTGATTTTCATTGAAACTATGCTACGATGATAAGATGTAATTTTTTATTAGAATTCATAATAATCCCAATGCAATGTAACATTGGAAAGTCCACCTTGTTGTAGCAAACAAACTGGACTTTCCAAAATCTAATCCTTCTCGATATCATAGACATTTAATATAACTTAATTTTTTATTTATTTTTTAATAAAATTATATTTTGTTGTATTTGTATTTTGATAATTTTCATTTTATAATATTCTATATCTATATTATGTATATCTGTGTCTATATTATAAATCATATAAACAGAAGTATAGATACCTATTGTCATAATATAAATATAAAAATATATTTTTATTAAAAAATTATTAAAAAATATATTAAATATCTGTAGTGCTGGAAGTTGATGTAGTCCCGTAACACATGATCCAATTCAATGTAGCAGTGCAATTTTTTTCTTTACCGGTGGACAATGAATTTTTCTTGCATTTAAGGCTAGAAGCCTCAAGCTTGAATCCCGCCCGATTCCCTGGTTAAGGCCCATGATTAGTTGGGCGCCGGTCGAGAAAATCATCTAGTTGGGTTTGCTGTGGGTTTTGAAAAATTGGTTGGCCCAATTTTGATCTGGACACAAGTTTAGCCTTTTTACTTTCACCGAACCGACATCAATCCAAAAAAAAAAAAAAAGTTTTCGATATGATCTCCCAGTTGCCACCAAAGTACAAGCTTCGAGTTAAAGAGGCTGATCAGTGAGAATGGTCGGCTATGGCTACTCTTTTGCTGGAGTTTAATTTACAGGAGACTCTCCAATGGCCATAACAACTTAGAATTTCTTCCCCCAAAAAAAAAAAAAAAAGCTAACAAAAAGGTATAATTTAGGTCCCTTAATTTCATACAAGTATTCAAGATCTCTTAGTAAATAATCGATATAGAATTAAATACATTCTTATAGGAATCCTCACATAATTTTATTTAAATCCTAGCATCTTCATTAGGCTAAAAATCTAAATTCAGTTAAATCATGCCACTAATAATAAAATTAATGCATAGTCGGTTCCAATAGGCTCATACTATAATATTCTCTAATTTATATAGACCATGAAATAGATTAACTTTTATATAATTTGTAATGATTTAAGACTTTATCTTAAAAAACGTGCTGAATGGTATTGTTTGAGATCCATAATCCTTTACAAATATCCAATATCTTTCTAATAAATAATTGATATGGAATTAAGAACATATCCATATAAGTTCTTGTAGCAGGGATTAGAGTGTGAGTATGTATAAGTGACAAAAGCATAGCAAAATTAAATCCAGAGATCCTTGTATGCTGTTTGTACAGGATGTCGATTGATATTTGTTATGGAATAACTCGAACGTATACATTAACCATCTAATAATTGCTCACCCATTACATGCATCAACCTAATTGACTGCTATATCATCGAATCATAATATAATTAATAATATAATATATAATATTAATATAATATTATATCAGATATATAATATATTGATATAATGTCTTAACAGTATATTGATATATCATTTTTTATTAAATTGGAAGATATTTTTATTCTTAGATATTTTTATTCTTAAATTTTAGTCTAAAATTACAACCTGGAAGTGATTTGGATCCCGACTTCAAGGACAGGCATTCGATCATTGGATCGGGAGGTGATTTAAGAAGTTATGATGATTTAAAATCACTGCCATGTTGAATTACCATGATACAACTAAATACAGTGATTTTATCACTTTCATCCATATCATCCTTAATATTGGAACAATTTCCATTAATAAAACCATGTAAATCCACCAGGAAATCAAAAATATGCATGTCCGATAAAATGGTTGTTGCTATATGCTCCAATAACGAATCATTGGTTTAATTGAATAACTAAAGAAAATAGATAGGCCTTTCTCTTCATCTCAGGTCGATGGATCTTCTCAATTGGAAGATCTCCCATATGGATAATGCACATTCCAGTTGACCGAGCCTAATTCTAATTATTTTGTTCCGAAGCGAAGATATCCACGGAGGCCGGTTCGTCCTATTCAGATATTCACGATCAAGAGGTACTGGATTCTCTTTCGGATAGGTCCTGAAAGGAGAAGAAAGGCTGGAATGCCAACAGACATCTGCCTATTCTCTAATTTACAGGACCTGATAGTATCTATTTTGGAAACATCCAGTGTCAAAGTCATTGAATGGATAAGTCGCCAATCCGTTTTCCATACCAAACGTTCTTTTAATTACGCACACGATCATGGGCCAAGCTATAATCGTCGCTCGTTGAAAAGGATTCAAGCGATCTTACAAGACCTAATTGACTGCTTAAATGATGTTAACTAGGGTCAGACCTGAGACATATCATTCCCTATTGTTACCATTGCTCATACGTCAATCCTGAATAACCCTAGGATGTACTGTAGCAATGCACAAGCCATTGCAAAAGCACACCCTATACCCCAAGAGGGTTAGAATAAACAACCCGGAAACAAGTCAAGTGACAAAAAAGAAAAGTCCAAATAAGTACATACCGATCTATAAACTACTTGTTTTTCTTTTTTAAAAATCCTAATTAAATATGCAACCACCTTTATAACAACATAGCAAAGCATATATATTACCATTAAGCAAATTCTAGGAAAAATTTTAATGTAAAACTATTTTTAGGAATGAAAGTGAATACGGTAAATATTCATCTGAATCTATTTTTATATCCAAATATAGATAAAAATTTAATTTTTCGACTAATATCCATATTCGCATCTATATCTTTTTAGGAAAAATAAATATAAATATGAATAGAAATTTTATGATCTAAATCCGAATATCTGATTCTATTTGTAACTGTACTTAATTTCATATAATACTAATAAACTTTCAATAAAATATGCAATCACGTAAATATGTTATTAACTTGATTTATCATCATTTAGTAATATCTTTGCTTTTATAATTATAAAACTTAATTATCCAATTTATATCTGTATTTATATTTATATTTTTAAGATCCAAAATAAAAATATGAACTTTTTATCTGAATAATATCAATATCCATATTTATATTCATCAAACAAAATAAATATGGATATGATCCGTATTCAATATAATTTCAGCCCTAACTATTTTGTAGTAAATATGGCAACATTCATCCATGAAAAAAACACAGGTATGATACTCTTCCAACAGACGTGGTTACTCATTGAGAAAACTAGTGTCTCCTCATGCCTATTTCCGAGGATGAGATTTGGACTGTCCTATGGTCATTGCATAAGGATAAAGCTTCTAGCCTTGATGGATTCTCATCTTGTTTCTTTAAGTAGTTTTGGTTTGTTATCCGTGGTGATGTTGTTGCTGCAGTGTGGGAGTTCTTTGTGTCTACTCAAATACCTGACTCATGGAAGAAGATTTTTGTCACTCTCATTCCTAAACAGCGTGATGCATGTGAGCCGGGCTACTTTAGGCCTATTAGCTTGTGCAATACCCTTTATAAAATTTGTGCCAAGCTGATGGTCAACAAGATGAAGCCTATTCTCCCGCACCATATTAGTCCTGAGCAGGGTGCGTTTGTGGCAGGTCGGTGTATTTCTGACAATATTCTTATTGCTTAGGAGTTTATGCATGATCTCCGGAAAGTCCCCATTCGTTGCAATCTTATGGTAATCAAGTTGGACATGGAGAGGGCTTATGACCGGATGCATTGAGAGTTCCTGGAGAAGGTGTTGATAGATTTTGGCTTTCATCGTCAGTGGATAGCCCTGATTCTAGCTTGTATTTTGAGGCCTTTCTTTGCCATCCTAATCAATGGTACTCCTTCCGAGTCTTTCATTTCTAGCATCGGCCTACGTCAAGGGTGTTCCCTTTCCCCTTGTTAGTGTGTGCGCTAACTCTTTGTCACGAGCATTGCGAGTTGCGGCACGAGATTTGGGTCTTCATCCTTATGTCCCTGCTCCCGGTGCCCATCCGACCTTGTATCTTTTGTTTGCAGATGATTGCTTGCTCTTGGGGCATGCCTCTATCATATGTGAGCAGGGGTTCAGGAGGATTCTGAAGGACTACTGTCTTTTTTCGGGTCAAAGAGTGAATCTCCCTAAATCTGAGGTTCATTTCAGCTCAAAGACTCCGGCACATATTAGATGTCGCATTCAAAACATCCTCGGGATTACTGAGTCATATGATGTTTTATAGTACCTGTGGGTTCCCATTTTAGTGGGTAGACTCCTGCAGGCGGAGTGTGGTCGTATGGTGCAAGTGGTTCAGGAGAGGGTGGAGGGGTGGCAAGGCAGAGCTTTATCTTTGATGGGTAGGACAACTTTGATTAGATCAATCATCACATCTCTACCAGTGTATATGCTCTCTAATGCTATCCTTTCTAAGTTAATGTCCTCGAGATAGAGCAACTTATCCGTTCATTCTTGTAGGGTTTTGCCTCTGGGGGGTAGAGAGTTCATCTTCTGGGCTGGCATGCTATTTGCCTGCTTATCCAGGAGGGGGATCTCGGCATCCACTCACTTGTTGCTATGAGGGAAGCATTGCTGGCTAGACATGTTGCCAAGTTCTTATTATGCCCATATAGTCTATAGACCTCTATGATGATGGCTATATATGGCTCCTTATCTATGGAGAGGGGTGTTTGGTAGGGACGTGTTGGTTTTGCTGTTTGGAGAGAGATAGTTGCTAGGGCCTCGGATGTGATCCGCTAGATAAGATGGATTATGGGGGATGGTCGATGCATCAGCTTCATACATGATCCTTGGATAGTGAAGATCCCTTTGGTTTGTTGGCCTACCTTCATTTCCACGGATATTTTGGATTCCATTTTAATTTATGATTTACTGATCCTGGATGGCATTCAGTGGAATATGGCGATAGTCACTCGGACCTTTGGGGACATTTTGGGTTCACGGGTTTTATCTATTGTCTTGCTTGTACATCCTTCCAGGATGTTAGAGTGTGGGGATCATCTGCCCTTCCTAGAGTTCTCATGTCGAACTTGTACCCCTTATTTCGTCAATTGCCACAGTGAACGCTATATATTAGTTGGGTTTGGAGGTTGGCGGTATACCCTAGAGTAAGCATGTTTATTTGGAACGTTGCATGACATCGCTTCCCTACTAGAGATTTTCTTATTGCTAGAGGTCTTCACTTGCCTTCTATCTGTCCTGCTTATGGGAATGATGGAGAGACATTAGTGCATGTTCTTTTCTTATGTGTGAGGGCTCGGCAAGTTTGAAGGTTGGCGGGCTCGGATAGCTTTTTTCTGCAAGAAGCGGACATAATGGATACCTTTCTGGAGTTACTCTGGTTGACCAGTGGACATTCTTCTCACTCTCTGATGGCCTATCTAGCTGACCATATTTGGCTTACCAGGAATGTCATGATTTTCAGCTCTTCGAGATGTACTGCTAGTATTATAGTGGAACGTGCTCGAGCTCATACGGAGGAGTATATGTTGTTGACCGAGTCAACCACAGAGACCTGGGACTTTAGTGATGCTTTTCGAGCGCCCCGCCGGGTTTTCATTTCTTGGGAGCCCTTCCTTCGAGGTTCTTCATGGTCAACTTTGATGGGAGTGTCATGGACAAACGGGGTAGAGCCAGCTTTGTTATTAAGGGTTCTGGACTTGGTATAGTCGTTGCTGGGAGGAGTTTTCTTTTCAAGCTGACTATCCCGACAGCGAAGCTTCGGGATGCTTGGGCTGGCATAATCTATGCTTGGAGGATTTTATAAATGGACCACCTTATTATCAAGGGTGATTTAGCCACTGTCATCACTTGGATTCGGGATGCTATGAGGGTGATGTCCTTGCACCCCTTATCCGTGACATTGCTCTCCTCTTGCAGGGATGCTCGAATATTATAGTTAGACATGTTTATCAGGAGGCAAACTCGGCTACGGATTGAATTGCCTCCTTTGTCGCCAATCACTCCGGCAATATATTGTGGACTTGTTTAGGGATGATTCTGGCCCCATTCGAAATATTATCCTTTCTGATTTTCTTATTTGTATTCATTCTAGGATCCTTGGTTGAATGCTCCGTTTTACCAAAAAAAAAAAAAAAACACACACACACAAGTAGGAGAATTGAATGCCCATACATCAATTTACATGCTAAGCCTCCCTTTCTTAAACAATATACTTGCTAAACGTGGTTTTGATGGGGTTGGATAAAAAGTTAATTATTACTTTTAACCCATTCTCAAGCAGTTAGCAGGTGGATTCATATTTATTATATACATCATTCATAACAGATCTGGAGCATCGAGTATTTTAACATTAATTCGCATTTCGAAAGAATGCAATTCATTGGCAATTACAGAATCTGATAATTGCTACTTCTCGCACACGCATGCATGCTTCTCTAAGGAACGACAGTTTTTTTTTTTAATTATTATTATTATTATAAAAAAAAAAGGGGATTTTAATTTTTAAGTTATGATGTTTAATCCTTTTTAACCAAAAAAAAAAAAAAAAAAGTGCCATCTACTGGAATCCCAAAGTTAATAGAGGATATCGTATTCATGGAGAACAATTCGGTTCGTGAAGGACCACGAGTTAAATTTACCGTGGACGAAATTTTGGTTGATGGGCTTAAGAATAAAAGCACGATCTATAATTGGACCGGGCCTTAAAAACCCTAAAGGTTAAGGCGCGATCCGCAATTTGACCCGGCCTTAAAAAACCCCTCCAAAAAAAAAAAAAAAAGAAGAAGAAGAAGGGAGAAAAGTGATCATTTTCTTGATATTTCAACCACTGAATTTTTCCTACTTCAAAATTCTTACACTTGATTCATTGAAGCACAGCTCTGAATCATACTACTGTTTTTTAGACCATAATTAATTGCTGTACCATTTTTCTGTATGTCTGAAAATTTTACCAGTCATGAGTCTATAACCTGGCAATAGGTTTATATAATTAGTTTTACAAATGAATCACAGAAAATTACTTGGAGCCATCAGGTAAAATTGGAACGATATAAAGAAGATTAGCATAGCCCCTGCAGAAGGATGTTTGATCAAAAAAAAAAAAAAAAGAAGAAGAAGAAGAAAAAAGAAAGAGAGTAAAGGAGGTCTCTAATTCATTAAAATGCAATTGTTGACGAGTTGTTTCTTAAAAGTCTTCTTTTGCACATAAGCTTTGCGATGGTGTAAATATAACATTTATGGTGGATGATGAGAGAGACAGAGAAGGAAGGAATTTCATTAGCCATTTTGCACTTGATGTATTCTAACTTCAACATCTGTCTATAATTCAATTTAGAACTTATAAACATTTAAGCTTGGGATGATCAGGGTGTTACAAATAAGTGATTTGGATCCCTTGGTGATTGAGCTTGCAGTGGTTTCTTGCACCTAGGACTGGAAATGGGCCGGCCAAAAAGTCTATTATCTGGAACTGGACTGGACCAGCTCAATAAACTTCGGACCGACCTGAAATTGGTTCAAACTTCGCACCAAATTTTAAGCATATTGGACTAGTCTTAGGACTGTAAAATAGAGTCCATTTAATTTTTGGACCAAAGGGATGCCCAGATTCGGTCCAAAAATTTTAAAAATATAGTTTTTGGACCGGTCCAATGGACTTTGGGCCAGCCCATTTCCAACCCTACTTGCATCCCTGAAATAGAGCTGGAACTGGATCAGCCCAAAGCCCATTACCTGGAACTGGGCTGAGCCAGCTCAATAAACATCGGGCCAATCCGAAATCGGTTTGGGCTTCGAACCAAATTTTAAATATATCAGGCTGGACTTCAGGCAATAAAATAGAGTCCATTTAAATTTTGGGCCAAAGGGATGTCCGGATTCGGTCCAAAAATTTTTAAAATATTGTTCGAAACCTGATCCAATTTTGAACCGGGCCGGCACGATGAATTTTGGACCTGCCTGGTTCCAGCCCTACCCTGAAATCACCAACTCTTGAAAGCGAGATAAACCCAAGAAATCCATCAGAACGGGAGATTAATGAAATCAAGCCACGACATGCAATTTGACCGTGCCGGCACCATCTCTGCTCTTCTCGCCAGAGCTCCCAACCAAGCTTTCAGCATCAAACTTTTTGGCGACCTCGACCCATTTCTATTTAAACAGCCATCGGGCCCCCAACCCATCGCCTCTGGTTTACGGTCCATGATGGGTCGGGCATGGATCCAAAGAAAATGAAATGCCCTCCAATCGTGTTGGCTATGGGTGTTATAAAATTAGGTTGCACCAATTGGATTCGGATCCAATTTCACCTATCAAAAATATATCGAAAAATCCAGGTCTAAACCAGACCCGGATCCAAACCGAAAAAAATCCGGACCCAACCCAACCCGATCCAAACTTGTCGAGCAATGGCGATCCATTAAATCTACACCAAGATAGATTTGGGACCTATTTGCAATTCTTGAATATAGGTAGGATATAAATCCATGACATTCTTCGATCTAGAAAGAGAGACCATCTGAGCGAGCTGAGTCTCAAGTATTTACCAACTACGATGTTAAGCCCGACATACTTTCACCTAACATGGGAAGACTATTTTGCTAAAGTTAGACTTGCAACTTAAAACATAAAAAATATTCAGTTGATTTCATCGAGAGGTTTTCAAAGAAAAGCATACTTAATTGATCGTGACATGTTAGAGTTTGCATGGAGAAATATCTGTCAGTTTTAGCTTTTTCTCCCGCAGAGGTGGCATGTCTTTCGGTGATTATGGTCTCTTAGAATAGATTCAGCATTTTGGCTCGTGGATTTGATGCATCTAGCTAAATTTTGCTTTCGGTTTGTTGGATTCCTGGGTACTATATATGATGCAAACTCTATGAAGGGCAAGATCTGGAGGGGACCAACATTTTAGATTAGTTGTCATCAACTGTTGACCAAGTAGAAAAGACGCAGCCTATAATAATGCATGTTTTTTTTTTTTTTAAGCCTAACAATAGTTCTTTTCTTTGTTTGATCGTTAAAGGTACAAAATAAAAGTCTTATAAACAAAAGTTGCTCAACTAACACGTAATTTCCCTATTTGTTCCTCATCGTGCCTATTGCAAGGAGCTCGAGAAGTTAGGCATGGACTGCATAATTTTGTATTTTCATGTAGAGCATCCATTATTTGTTTTGTACCCAACTTGGAGAGATTTGTAGGGCCAAACTGGAGATCGGATATCGGTATATCCATATATTTATGATAATGTTTGGTTGCTTTAATTCCATCGATGATAAGTTTTTATTCTAACTTATTTCTTCGAACAGCTACAGAAATCGAGATGGGCCATCCAAAATAAGCTATTCCAATCAATTTTTGATAATCCAGAACAGCTATTCAGTGCCGGACCGTGAAATAGGTATTTTATTTTTATGTGACGGACCATTACAATAATTATACCGGAATAAAGTTGTTAATATATTTTATTCAACGACGAATCATATATTAAAAATATGGATATAAATATAACCATAAATCAGATAATTAATTTTTATGTTCGTATAATTAATTTTTTTTTAAAAAAAAATACTAAGTGGATAGTAAATTAAGTTAATACTTGATAGCATATTGACATGGCTATATATTTTCATTAAAAATTTGCAAGTATTATATAAAAT
Organism: Areca catechu; assembly: GCA_021397845.1. Lineage (NCBI taxonomy): Eukaryota > Viridiplantae > Streptophyta > Magnoliopsida > Arecales > Arecaceae > Areca > Areca catechu. Next base: position 16,561,800 of record CM038045.1, read on the forward strand.
CATAAATAAAATTAGGTATTTAGATATGGATCATGCAGTTTTTTATATGGATACGGATACCGATCAAATGTTTAAATTTTTATTTATATTCGAATAGATTTGAATATCGAAATGGATGCAGGAATATATTATCATGTCCATTTCCATCTTTAGATCTTTTTGCGTCACAAATATTTTTTTTTTTTTTTTTTTGGCTTTCACCAAAATCTTGCCGGTCCTGTAGCTCTACGAGTCGATCGCTTGGAAGGGGAGGAGCATCCGGACAACATGGGATCGAGATATTCTAAGCAAGAATCCGCGCGGGGGAGGGGAAACAAAGATAAGAAAGCAGGAGGGGGGTGGGGGGGGGGGAGGGGGGAGGGGCCTCGCAAGACATCATCTGATCGATGATTCCCCCCCCCCCCCTCTCCTTATCGCAATCCTGTTTTCTAGCTTTTGTATCGCATGCGTCAAATCGGATTAATTGATGGTGGGAGCCGATGCGGTGGCGACCGGTCACAAGAATCTCCAGCCACGCCCTTCCAAATGCCCCCCTCGAACCTCCATCCCAATCCACCCAACCACCCCAAAAAGCCATTAAACAAATCTAGATATCTTGGCATGAGAAATTGACGTACACCAATTCTGTGCATTTGTTAATTGGCCTCATCACTCAAACTCTCTCGTCTCCTTCCTAATTATCCAACTCATCCCTATCAGGTTAAAAATACCCCCTTCTCCAGATCCACACCGTAGGAATCTCCGACCGATGAGCCTCGCAATATAGGGCCCATGATGGATGGCATATATGGCATCGAATTAAACATCCTGGAAGACTCGTTTTCATGGATAAATATCATGAAAAGAATTTATCGTTTTTTTTGACGATCGATTTATCCATGTTCTTGTATTTTTCGAAATGGATATGTTATTTTTCTTGGACAGCATTTATCGATGAAATAAAAAAAATATATATATTATCCACATGGAAGATGATAAATCTTTTCTTCACCGATCAATAAAGTAAATATTTAATTTTATTGATAAAATGCCCTCTTCCTACTCTCAAATTCTAGTTCTTATAGAATGTGTTTGAAAAGAGAATAAGAGGTGGAATAAGGTCGTAATTCCTCTTATTCTGCCAAACAGTCCAAAACCCGAGATGGAATAAGTAAAAAAGTTTATTCTCGTCAATGCATTAATTACGGAATTGCTATTCCGTGGTTCTCCATGAAATAGCGCTATTCGTGGTTTGTGAATTGCAGGGGCATTTTTGGGATTTTAATTATAAAATTATTATTTCATCGGGATATTTACTTGAATATATTTACTTAAATATAAAATTAAAAATAAATTTTATAAATCATTTTATCTTATTATTTAATCATGGATATTTTTGGGATTTCAAAAAATTCCTCTCATATTCTTGATGAAATACAGGCTTATTCCCGTGTCATCCAAACACCATTTGGAATAACACCGTATTAATTACATGGAATACTAGATTTTGATTCAAACAGAAATTGAGAATAACAATAAGAATGGACTATTCTTGGAGAATATCTATTCCTATTCTACATGGAATACTAGATTTTGATTCAAACAGAAATTGAGAATAACAACAAGAATGGACTATTCTTGGAGAATATCTATTCCTATTCTACGAATAACCTTTTGCCATCCAAACATTCCCACGAAAAATATTATGGATAAATTTTAGTAATTTATTAAGATAATAATATAAAAGAACATGGATAATAAATTTTAAAACTACTTTTTCATGTATAAAAAATTATGCATAAATTATTTTTTATTTTAATATTATTTTAAAAAATATCTATTTAAAAAAATATAAATTTTTAGCTAAACTTTTTATTCATAAAAGAAAGAGTCCTGAATGTTAGCAACCATATAAGCATAGCAACAGTCCATGACATGACATGGATTGTGATACACATGCTAGCACGAAGAAAATGGCAGGCATCTATGTTTTTGCAGTTGGCTTTTAGGAAAAGCAAATGCCATTGGCTATGTTGAGTCTGGTTGGAAGCAAGTATCCAATCTGACCTATGGGTACCTAACTTGGCTTGTAGGCCAAATTAGCTTCACCCTGCGAACTGTGACCCCTTGGTCCAACAAAATTGATGTGATGCGGATGGAACATGGTTGAAGTAAACCCAGATATTCTATAGATCAGATTGTGTATCTCGGGGTTTCCTAAAGTTTTTTTTGTTGTCTAAGAAATGGACTAACTTGCTTGGATGATGTGCTTGGGCCCAACGGGGATGGGTTGGATTAATGGGTGGTGCGAGCCACGAGGACTTTTGCTTTGGCAACTCACTCACCTGGCATTATCCTCCGGAGAGGGCAACTACTCCTGCAGCTTAGCGATACCAGGCTGGCATACTCATCTTTATAAATGGATGAAAAAAGTGCATGAAAATGTACGATCTATATTGAACGTTGTCTGACGAGATGAAACCCGGTAGAGAGCTATACAGAGGATTTACCCTCCTCCCCCCCCCCCCCTCTCTTTTTTTTTTTTTTTTTCCATCAAAAAAATAAAATAAAATAAAATAAAACTCATCGGAATTATACACTGCCAAACTTTAGCTCGGATGCTAGCCGGGTTCAATATCGGTGGGAGTCAACCTTAAGATAAGAATCAGATAGGAATAAAGATACAAATGTGGGATTAACCCCTCCTAGTCTAAAAAGGGAAGAATAAGACAAAACTCACAGCATCGTACTGAGTTCAAATGCGCTACCCGCCAACAGCACTTTAATGCCTCTAACTATATAGAGAAAATGCAACGTTACAATATCTTTAAAAGTATTCGGATACAACCAAAAAAAAAAAAAATTCTGGTACAAGAATACCAATTTTTGGGATATATCGATCCTTGTCATTCAAGATTTATATTTGATTAAAAATCTAGAATAATAATTTTATTTTATATAATTATTTTAGTAAGATTTATTATATAGAAACAAAATAATCTGGAATAAACTATTCTACGGTCCATCATGAAATAACTATTTTAAAATATCAAAGATTGACCGGAATAATTTATTCTGGATAGTCTATCTCGATTTTTATAATTATTTAGAGAAATAATCTAAAATAAAAATTTATTCTAGACGGGGAATACGATATCCAGATATAGTCTTAGCCGTTGGTCACATGTCACTTAACAATCCAGACTGGCTCACCGGACATACGATGATTGTAGTTGGATGAATTAATTCTCCCTTTGGGACAACAATTGGAACCCATTGGAATATCTCATCGTTCTAGATTATACTATCAAACTGCCAGGAGAAACCGTGGAGAAGACTCGTCTCCGTTGCACCATTTGTGGAATGGACAAATGCATTAATGTTTCAATGAATCTATCACCCTTAATAATTGGGCCATATTTTTGGGAATTAGGTTCATCTAATAATTGAAGTTATATGCAAAATTGTTCAGTTTTATTCCATAGTTTTGAAAGTGATATGTAGCTTTAATTGTGAAGGCATCACCCTTGCTCGTTCGGAAATTCGTGCCATGGGCAAAGAAATAGACTTTATATTATCAACTAGGGTCAGCCTCATTGGATTCCACATCCCAATTAATTCATATGGAGGACAAAAAGTCCTTCGAAGGATGAGACCATAAATCTCCCGGAACTCTCTATCAAGTTTTATCCGGCTATTATCCGCCCTTCTTTTGGTTTAAATATGTTAGGTTACAGTATAATTTAATCATTTCTAAAAATTATTTATTTTAAAAAACAATTGTAAAAAAATATTTTTTATTATATTTGGTTAGTAGAATTTGTTTTTGAAAGATGATAGTAAAAAATAATTATTATATTTGGTTGAAAGTAAAGCTATATAAAAATTTCATCAAATTTATAAGTATATCCATCAACATAAAATATATTTTAATACCAGGATAGCATTATTATAACCCATTATATAGTAATATTTATATTTAATTATTTTATGACAACTTTTTGTTAAATAAATTTTAAAAATATCAAAATTATTTAAATAATTATATATTTATTTTATTGGAAATATTTTTATCAAGTATAGATTACCACCGCTTAGAAATTTACCAAATATCAATCCCTCATGATATTTATTTTATCTTCTTTTTTTAAAAAATAAATATGGGATCCACTAGTCTTTTTACCATATATCTCTTTTCACTTTTCATACCAAATATGGTATTACGGATATAATTCCCTATCTAATTTCAAAAAGTATAATTGATATGTGGCTTATAGCAATGAAAGATCGGTATTTATTCGAAAACGTAATGAAAGATAGGGACAGACTACACCAACTTTTATAGGAGGGGCCAAAAAAGTATAAAAATAAAAAAATATTAATAAATAATTAAAATTAATTTAAATATTTTTTTATAAATATTATTTGAATTATACTTATGTTGTTTCATAAAACTAAATTAATCAATAATGGAATCTATCGTAAAATTTTCAGCTATCTTCTTATCGATATAAGTGACTAAATAATCAACAAAAAAATTATTTTTCATATTATTGCATAATCTGATCTTGACAATCTTCATTATTGAAAATGCTCTCTCTATAATAGTAATTGAAATCGAAAATCATAAGCACCACGAACTCATAAAGGACGTCATGCACTGGTCGCAATAGTGGCGGTGCCGTGTTGAGTGCTGTTAGCGCTGTACAACAGGATGGAACGTTCATCGAGCGGCGAGGCCAAAAATGATGGGGCGTGAGTGCAATAGCATTGGTGGGAGCTCGGGACATAATGGGCACTCGCTCGCCCAGGTCCCTCAAGACACGATCATGCTATGCGATGGATCCGATCGCTAGGATTGTGTACGACTTTATCGTAGCAGTGTCCATCGATATGGCAAGGTTAACGGAGGCCACCGAGATGGCAATTATAGGCTAGCATATTGGTGGTATCCGACCTTGCATATGCATAACCGTCCGGTCTCGCTGCAGATACGTTCTCGTTGATTGCACAGCATGATAGGTCCGACCGCCATCTCATCCATGGTGCGAAGAATGGGACAGTGCTGGCTGCATGCAGTGGCTTCGGCCATGGTGAATTCTGGAGATGGATGCCTATCGAGTGATAATTTTTTTTTTTTTTTTATGTTCTAAAAAATTATGGAAAAGAAAAAAAATTAATGAAAATGAAAGATAAAGTTGAAAATGATCCAACTTTCGAATAGAGAAAGCTGGTTTATAGTATTTGTTTCATTTTAATTTTTTTTTTCAAGATTCTGCAAGTTATATTTAATATCTCTAATTTTAGGAGGGGCCAAATACGTAAATATATATATATATATTTAAAATTTTACATAAAATTCTAAACTATAAAAAAAATTGGAAAAAAAAAATTAGGGGGGCCTAGGCCCCCCCTGCCCCCTGGTGGTTCGCCCTTGATAAAAGATTGAAATAATCACTCAAACAATACCTGAGACAACCGGTGAAAATCAATATCGCTTTATACCAATCACATAGGTCAGCCTCACATGGAATATCCTTACCCTGCATAATGTGGCCAGCTTATTTGATTAGCATTGCCCTGAATGCCTCTATGTAAGACCATTCGGGCATAGTACCACCCTGTCCCCCAATTATGCTATGACAAACACGTATCCTACGGGCTTGGAAGAGTTGGAAATACAAGCAAAGCTCCGCATCCCTTCTTGAAACCAAGAGGAATCCTTAACTCTTTACGTATGTCCTGGCAATCTATCGCTACGCCAAATATCATGCTTTCCAAGCCCCTCGATATCATGTCACGGCTACACCACTTCTTGGCTAATCATTGCTCGCTCGAATATCTTAACAAGTCACCTGCCTAAATTCCAACCCGGGATTTTCAAAGTATCGAGGAGCATTACAAATTTTGGACCATGTCAAACCCTCCGCAATACCGTGCCATGCTCATGTTGGCGCTCCCGCGATATTCTTGTGGCTAAGTTAAATATCAATCACACCATAGATATTGCATGTAAAAATCTTAACTAACCTAGGTTGAATTTAAAATTTGGAAACTCCATGACATGCGGACCGTGCTTCATTTAACTACCAAAGACCGATTTTGTTACAACAAGATAGAAACTATTCAGACTAGCTGTTAAACAACTCACTCTCCCTAGCAATCTCTGATCATAACCAATCAAGTAGTTACTAACTATCTAACAAGATCCTTTGTAAAAAAATGTGAAAGAGGGATTTCAAGGAAGGTTCAGATTCTAAAAGACTCATAAACTCTCATCTTGCCTTCTTTTAACTGTTTTCTTCTTCAACTAACTTAAACATATAAATCCCCATCCGAGAATCCTCACCCTCTTCTATGGCGTAAGTGGGTTTTTTCTTGTAGGTCCAGAGCGCTAGAGAGTTTCGCATCAATTGTTCTCTAATATAAAATTTATTTTTTCATGTCATATTATTCTCAACCAAATAGATCCTTGGATGACGTGTAATAATGTCACGGGCGTTTAGTCATTTATTTGAATGTTTTTGAAACTGGAATAGTCCAATAGCTATAGCGAATGAAGAAAGATCAGTTGATTAATGTTGTTGTGCTCGTGGATTCAAGGAAAGCACCCCTTGTAACTCCAATGGCCAGTGTTTAAGATATCATGCTTAATGTGAAGATTCACGAGCTTAGTTTTTTTTTTTTTTTTGAATCAAAAGGGATAGAGAGATAAATTCTGGTATAGCTATATCCACAGGTCTTCATCTTATCAGGTAATGTTCGATTTGAGATACTCAAATTTGCATGCTTAGTTGATGACCTCTTCGATGGCCAAAATTTTTGGTGACCCGGACCGGAATATTATCTAACATGGTTATATATTTATATGGGTTGCGTTTTTATAGAAATTGCTAGATAACAATCAAAGAATGTCGCATTCTATGTGACAAACCAAGCTGGGAATACGATGATTCTTTGCTTGCCTCATTGGCGTGGCCACTCGAAGACGATGATAGTTCTATACAAAAATTGATATTGATATAGAGTTAAGATGTGGCATGGTCTCTTCTTGATGGCTGATGAGTGATGAGATATATGGGAAATACCCAAACATCCAACTTGCCAAGCCAATCCAGGGCACTTCATGCACAACTCAATTACCTTTTTATCGAACCCACAACTTACATTGTCCTTGAATAAATACAGCCACTTGCATCAACCATCAACAAATCCTAAAATTATCCAAGTAATATAGAAGAGGATTCCAATGATCCAGATATACTATAATCAGCAATAAAGAATGCAATCTAATCAACCATCCTAATAGCACCCCCCCCCCCCCCCCCTCTCTCATTATTTTTGAAACAGGATCGTTCAATATACAATCCTGGAATGAGATCCTATTAGCCTTTCAGAAAACATGTTTAGCTTCGTACAAAGTAACAATCAACTTTAATCCAAGAAATAATTATTCTATGCACTGGTCAATTGGCGGAAAAATTCCTTCAGGCCCCGAATTTTGTTTTGTTTTGTTTTTGTTTTTGTTTCTGTTTTTTAGTTTTCTTTTTGTTTTTTTTGTTTCGTTTTTTTTTTTTTTTTTGGGTGCGTCGGGGCGGGGGGGGGGGGGGGGGGGGGGGGGCGGGCGAGTGATGGAAAGATTTACCCATGCCTCCTGATTTGTTCAATAGCTAGGTTATGCCATGCAGATAAATTACCCAACCATCTTGATTTTAAAAATTTCATGCATGTTCTCGTACTTATCTAATAAAGAGAATCCAAACTAGTTTGCTTAGTAAAATACTATATTATCACTTGATGTGGTGGGACCGTTGACATGGAACTCATATCAGATCTAGTCAGATACCATGATGAAAGTCGAAGGTTCGACCCCTACCTGGTGCGCCAATCTGTTGACGCTGAATTCTTGCCGACTGGATGGAGTAGCTCGCCTGCCAGTTCACCGTCGATGGAACCTGTAAAACAACTCACCTGACTAGAATTTTTTCGGTAGGAGACACTTCGATGCCAAAGTTAATAAGAATCCATGCAGCAAAATGGAGAACTCGAGAGTAGAGAGTGGTAAGAAGAAAGACGAAAATGTCTCAAGTTTGTTCAGAGTTAGCTTACCTCGAGTATCCCCTCTTACCAGTTCGGACATCCTTCGGACTCTTTGGCCAGGTGGCTCCTTTGAGATCGAGATACCCTGGCCGAAGTCGAACTCATGTCCTCTTCGGACTCTTTCGCCACGTGACTCCCTTGAAGTCGAGACGTCCTGGCCGAAGTTGAGCTCCTGCCCTCTTCGGACTCCTTCGCCGAGTGGCTCCCTCTGGGTCGAGATGCCTTGACCGAAGTCGAGCTTTAGCCCTCTTCGGACTCCTTCGCTGGGTGGCTCCCTTGAGGTCAAGATGCCCTAGCCGAAATCGAGCTCCTGCCCTCTTCGGACTTCTTCGCCAGGTGGCTCCCTCGAGGTCGAATCCATCTTGGTCGAAGTCGAGCTCCTCCTTCCTGAACCGATCCCACTTCAGACGAAGGGACCAGCAGCTGGAGGACGTCGCCGCCTTCCTTGAGCGGTGGTGAGCCGCCTAAGGACCATGGAGGGGTGCCCGCCGGGCCGCAATAATTGCTCCCGGTACCACTTACACCGAAAAGATAGTCTCCTAATCGAGGCACCGCACTCCCGATCGACCGTCTGTACCACTCGAAAGAGGAAACCATCCCGGAAGATTCAAATCCAGGGGACGGCTGTCCTCCGATTGAGGCTCTGCCAGGTTTCTTGAAGTGGAGCGACTAGAGGGAGACCAGAGTCACGACGTAGTTCCCTATCATGAATAGGAAAAGGCACTTTGTGCACGGCACGGAGCGTTATCGGACTTGACCTTCCAGCACCTGCAAAGGGGGGAGGATCCCGAGGTAGGCAGCGGAGAGAGATCCTGGCTTAAAAGAGCTCTCCAAGGTTCCCAAAAGGAGGTAAGTAACAAGCAAATGGATGAAGGGGACGGTACACAGGAAAGCGATCGATAAGCCAATTGCTATAAGCTACTGGAGACTCACCGGAAGGGTGTTGACGAATACAGCCATGCAGCCCAGGCACTCCTCCGCCATATCACCCCCGCTCTACTCTCAACCCGTTCACACTTCCTAAGCACATAATCTTCTCCTCCTAGAGTAGAGTCTATCAACGGGACTCGACCGGGAGGATCTGTTTTCCTGGATTGCCACTGTCTTGAGCGTCGGAGTACCCCTGCCAGGATCTCCAGTTCGGGTCTCCTATATTTTGCAGGTCCGGATGCATGAGCAGGTTCCTGAGTGATGAGGGCGATGTCCGAGATCATCACCAACTACGGCTGCGACGATCGGGTGGCAACATCACTAATTATATATATATTTAAATTTTTTAAAATTCTTTTTTGATCTGATTTTTACCGGACTTCTCCTCCCTGTAGCTTTTAAATTAAAAAAATATATATATTTATTTTATCATAAAAACATGATTCAATACCTTACTAATGTAAATCAAATGAACCACGAAAAAAAGAAAAAAAAGGGAGATTTGAGACCTCGCATTCCCTGGTTGACATCTCGGCTGGCCCTTGCTGCGATCATCATCAACATATCGGCCCGTAGCAGACCAAGTCCTGAAATCGACAAAATATCCTTTAAACTTTGGATGATGCCTTTCAACTTCTTTGTAATTGTTGTCCATACTTTGCGTGCGTTTAGATTTCCACGTCCAAATGGATCCATGTTTAAACGTGACTGTCCATTTCTTAGATGCGAATGTCAATTGTACGGTTAGATTTTTTTTTTTTTTTTAAATAATTTTTTCCCCTCCCCCCTCCAACCCCCCCTTCAATGTGACCTGTGTTATCCAAATGGTGGACCCATGGAGTTTAGTGGTCCATAATTTCGAGCTAGGGGACAAAATTAATTAGATGGTAGCGAGAAAATAATTTTAAAAGGTAAAGTTAGGTACACATTACAACGCTTCAGCAGACGTACCACCCGCACTTGCCTTGTCTTATTCCATCTTGGGACCCCCTCCAAGTCCGATTCACCGTAAACTCTGGGTTTATTTTTCTCCATGGATGGTAGCAGGGCTCCAACGCTCCAAATCTCCACTCGCACCATTCAGTACTATTATATGCATAAAAAATGGCAGCGGCCGCGGCCAGGTTGTTTCAGTGCGGTTCGATTACATCATTGCATGAAATCTAAAAACTCTAAATTATCTGCTTATATATAAATATATTATTATTATTATTATTATTACTTTTATTACCGGAATAGATCTCAAAATCTTTCGCGCAGAAAGTGAATTCTTATTTTAGAATTGAGTTTTAGATCCATGCTCAAGCTTATGCACTTGTAAATATAATACTAAATAAAACAATGGGAGCAACATTAGCTGCATGATGGTCAATCCAATAAATACCCACACGCATTGGCTTTAATAATAGCACATGGAGATTCCAGCCCAAAGGATTTAGAGCAAGGCATTTTGGAAAAACAAAGTTGTTGCACCCTGGTATGTGCTGTGGATTAAAATTTATAAATTTCTTTTGTTCAAATAATTGATGATAAGGATTTCATATAAATTAGATGTTGGATCCATACAATACATGGAATATAATAATTTTGATATAAAATAATATCTTGGTTACCCTTACCGATAATCCAAAAATAATAAACAAAAAATATCATACTTTTAGCTATAATTAAAAACTACCATAATTCTTATGGATATTAATTAATTAGTTAGCAATAATTTTAGCCATGATTAAAAAAATAGAAAACAATGATAATTAGAAAGAAAAAAATGATTAAAAAAGAAATTTTAAATTTAAATATTTATTAAAAAAATAAATTATAGTAATTAAATATATTAATTTTTTAAGTAATTAATTGTTATAAAAGTAAAGAAGCTGGGTTTGGATGATTCGGTACAGATTTTTTTGGTTTAGATGATTCGGTACAGATTTTTTTGGTTTAGATGATTCGGTACAGATTTTTGTGAAAATATTTTTTTTAATATTATATATATAATAAATGATAATGATTTTATGATTTTTTTAAAAAAATTGAGAAATGATGATGATGATCGTTGATGTCAAGACGAGAGGGGGAAAAAAAAAAAAAAATCAGGAAAAGAGGGAAAGGGGGGTTGGTGCGTGGGTCCCACAGGCCACGGCTGTGCCTCGCCGGGGCAGCAGCGCGTGCTCTGGGTCCTCGCCGACGTGGTCCCCACTATTTATCTTTTCTATTTGGAAATTATCGTCAGTTTTTTTTTTTTTTTTGTCGTCTTCCGCCTTGTCATCCCGGACTGCGCCGAGATCAGACTTCCCAAATTACCCCTGTGCCGGTCTCCACGGACGACTGAGGTTTCGGGTTGTATCTTCCGCCCGAAGGATCGATTCAACTCCTTCCATCACGTCAACCGTTGGATCGTACATTGGCAATTCTAAAAATCTATGCAACGGATGCAACGTCTATTCGAAATGTTTCAAGATCTGTGCCAAAAGCGATTCAATGATTGACGTTGCAGAAGAAGACCCATCGTCTGTCACGCGGGAGATACAATCCGAACTCTCCAACTGATTTATTTCCTTATTGTTAACCTCCCCTCTCTGCTGTTAGATGTACCTCACGGATTTTTTGACAAAAGCTTGAGAGGCGTACAATTTTGGTTCTGATCATTGGGCCAGTAGTTGTACGGAGATCTCCGTTGTTGGGTAACGGCAGTCTTCGAAACGGATCCTTATCAGTGAATGTGCGCTGAATGACCCGTGCTGCTGCCTTCGCTCACTTGTACGTGAACTTGACCGGGGATGATAAATTCCAAGGTTTTTTAAATCTTATCTCCTTGATTGACGGAGATCGAGATGAGCCGATATCAAAAGTTTATGGGATCAACATGATAAATAAAAAAATTTTTTTTAAAAAAAATAATATATTAAATTGAAAATTAAATTTAATATTATTAGTTAAAAATAAAAAAAAATAAAACATATCGTATTAATTGATATCTCATCAATTATTATCAACTAATTAGATAATACCGTATGTGGGAATGGCCAGCATGAATACAAATCAAAATCTCGAAGAGGAAGAAAATATTGATCGGTTCCTGCGCACCAGAATAAATTTGGGTAGAGCTGTTAGACCTTTTGATCTTCCAACATAATACTGGAAGTTTATTATGTTGTTGAGATGTGTAAAATTCACCCAGCAAATATAGTATCTTTGTTTATGAATTAAATGATTGGATGATAAAATGTATCTTAATTCTGTTTCATAAATTTTGTATTTCTTGTTTCATTTTTTTTTTTTTTAAATCTTTCTAAAACCAATATATGACAATATCCCATCTGTGGCTGGTTTAAATCTTCTTAATGAGTAACCTCAGTTTAATTCAATAGGCACATCTCTTTGCTTGATGATAAGGAGTCATGGCTAAGCTCCTAACACCAAAATGTTGATTATATTAATCAAACTAATTAATTCAAATGCAAGACTATGAAATTTATAAAAAAAACTAGTAAAACTTATATTCAATAATTTTTTTAGACAAAAAGCTATATTCAAGTTGCAGATACGAAAAATAAGAGACAAATATGCGGAACCCTATTCATGCTTTTTCTTTTTTTGATAAGTGAAAGGGACAGGAGGTTAAATCTGGTGTAGCTATTCCCTTAGGTCTCCATCCTATCATATAATATTTGATTTAAAATATTTAAATTTTTATAATTTTTTTATAAAGAAATGAATATATTAATACGATACCACTAAAACACCGGCAGATATAAGATTATGTCTCGAACCTACTACCTTAATAATGAGAAAGAATATCTACTAATCAAGTTGTTGTTTTAGCGATATATTCGTGCTTTTTCAAAGAAACCTGTATCGAAGTTTTGGACCAAATAATTTTGAAAAAAAAAAAAAAGAGAAAAGAAGAGGAAGCAATGAGATATATTTCTTAAAGAAATACAGCATATACGTCCCCAGCACCCACCACCATTGATGCTCTTTGATGGAATCGATTTGTCTAGTAGTGGAAAGTTTTGGGGATCAGGTCACCACCTTTGGGCTCACCTGCTAGCCGGTCCACCCCTCCCTCTGGCCCCCGACGTCATGCTCAGGGACAGCCAGGCTCCGGTCATCGGATTCAAAAAAAAAAAAAAAACGAAAGAAAGAAAGAACGAAAGAAAGAAAGAAAAGTTAGGCGAAGAGAGGGATGAAAGGAAGCTATGAAAGCTTGAAAAGGACTAGAGATTCTTAAGATCAGAGGAGACTTTCCAGTACCACAACCGAATCCCACCGGAAACGACAGCTCTTTCCAAGAGAAGCAAATCGTCAATCACCATCTCACAGAGCTTTAGGTCATTGGATAATCGGAGGCCAGCCCCAGAATTTCCTCAATCATACTCTCTCTCCTCTGGACGGAGCCGGACCTCCTATGGGCTGTGCACGTACAGCACCGTGCGGTGTACTCATGGATAACTGGCCATCACAGAATGAATGGCCTTTAAACGGTACCCTCTGTAGGTACTGTTGATGTGCGCACACCATAAAATATAAGGATAAAAATAGCAATCGATAATCCGACCGCATTTAATTTTGTATCCATATCTATTACAACGTAAATTTAAATTTGAGTATCCGAGGGATATTCATATCTATATTTATATTTGTTAAAAAAATTATGAATATGTATATGGATAGATAATTATCCGAACCTTATCTAAATATTTAATTTTTTATAATTCTATTTAATTTTATATAGTATTTATTAATTTTTTAAAAAAAATATGAAAGTATATTAATATATTATTAATTTAATTATTTCTAAATAATAATATCATTAATTTTTTTAAGTATATAGTTTAATTATTCGACTTATGTCCTTATTTATATCCATAATTTTAGTATTCAATTTATATCTGATATGGCTACATCGCTAACGTGGAGCGTGTGTCAGGTCCAGCTGGATGCGGTCAGTACCACATAAATTTTTTCTTTCAAAAGATTCACCGTTCGGGAAGAAGTGCTCCTGCTCCTTCGCCAGGTGACACCATAAGACGGGTCCACCTCGACCGAAGTCGAGCCCCTCTCTGCCACTCCAGGTGACACCACAAGACAGATCCACCTCGGTTGAAGTCGAGTCCCTCTCTGCCACTCCGCCAGGTGTCCACCCAATAAGGATCCACCTCGACCGAAGCTGGCAGCCTTCTGCTCCCTCGCCAGGTGGCACCCCAAGACGGGTCCACCTCTGCCGAGGTCGAGCCAGGCCCTCCTGCTCCTTCGCCAGGTGGCACCCCAAGACGGATCCACCTCGGTCGAAGTCGGGCATCTCTCTGCCACTCTGCCGGGTGTCCACCCAGGAGGGGTCCACCTCGGCCAAAGCTGGCTGCCCCTCGCTCCCTCGCCAGGTGGCACCCCAAGACGGGTCCACCTCTGCTGAGGTCGAGCCAGGCCCTCCTGCTCCTTTGCCAGGTGGCACCCCAGGACGGGTCCACCTTGGCCGAAGTCGAGCATCTCTCTGCCACTCCGCCGGGTGTCCACCTAGGAGGGGTCCACCTCGGCCGAAGCTAGCGGCCTTCCGCTCCCTCGCCAGGTGGCACCCCAAGACGGGTCCACCTCTACCGAGGTCGAGCCGGGCCCTCCTGCTCCTTCGCTAGGTAACACCCCAAGACGGATCCATCTCGGCCGAAGTCGAGCATCTCTTTGCCACTTCGCCGGGTGTCCACCCATGAGGGGTCCACCTCGGCTGAAGCTGGCGGCCCCTCGCTCTCTCGCCAGGTGGCACCCCAAGACGGGTCCACCTTGGCCGAAGTCGAGCCTCTCTCTGCCACTCCGCCAGGTGTCCACCCAGGAGGGGTCCACCTCGGCCGAAGCTGGCGGCCTTCTGCTCCCCCGCCAGGTGGCACCCCAAGATGGGTCCACCTCTGCCGAGGTCAAACCGGGCCCTCCTCCTCCTTCGCCAAGTGGCACCTCAAGACGGGTCCACCTCGGCCGAAGTCGAGCCCCTCTCTGCCACTCCGCCAGGTGTCCACCCAGGAGGGGTCCATCTTGGCCGAAGCTGGCGGCCCCCTCGCTCCCTCGCTAGGTGGCACCCCAAGACGGGTCCACCTCTGCCGAGGTCGAGCCGGGCCCTCCTGCTCCTTCGCCAGGTGGCACCCCAAGACGGGTCCACCTCGACCGAAGTCGAGCCACTCTCCGCCACTCTGCCAGGTGTCCATCCAGGAGGGGTCCACCACGGCCGAAGCTGGCGGCTTTTTGCTCCCTCGCCAGGTGGCACCCCAAGACGGATCCACCTCTGCCGAGGTCAAGCCAGGCCCTCCAGATCGTTCGCTATGTGGCACCCCAGGATGGGTCCACCTCGACCGAAGTCGGGCATCTCTCTGCCACTCCGTCGGGTGTCCACCCAAGAGGGGTCCACCTTGGCCAAAGCTGGCGACCCCTCGCTCCCTTGCCAGGTGGCACCCCAAGATGGGTCCACCTCTGCCGAGGTCGAGCCAGGCCCTCCTGCTCCTTCGCTAGGTGGCACCCCAGGACGAGTCCACCTCGATCGAAGTCGAGAATCTCTCTGCCACTCCGCCGGGTGTCCACCCAGGAGGGGTCCACCTCGGCCGAAGCTGGCGACCTTCCGCTCCCTCGCTAGGTAGCACCCCAAGATGGGTCCACCTCTGCCGAGGTCGAGTCGGGCCCTCCTGCTCCTTCGCTAGGTAGCACCCCAAGACGGGTCCACCTCGGTCGAAGTCGAGCATCTCTCTGCCACTCTGCCGGGTGTCCACCCGGGAGGGGTCCACCTCGATCGAAGCTGGCGGCCCCTCTTTCCCTCGCCAGGTGGCACCCCAAGACGAGTCCACCTCTGACGAGTTCGAGCCGGGCCCTCCTGCTCCTTCGCCAGGTAGCACCCCAAGACGGGTCCACCTCGACCGAAGTCGAGCCCCTCTCTGCCACTCCACCGGGTGTCCACCCAGGAGGGGTCCACCTCGGCCAAAGCTGGCGGCCCCTCGCTCCTTCGCCAGGTGGCACCCCAAGACAGGTCCACCTCTGCTGAGGTCGAGCTAGGCCCTCCTGCTCCTTCGCCAGGTAGCACCCCAAGACGGGTCCACCTCGGTCGAAGTCGAGCCTCTCTCTGCCACTCCGCTGGGTGTCCACCCAGGAGGGGTTCATCTCGACCGAAGCTGGCGGCCCCTCGCTCCCTTACCAGGTGGCACCCCAAGATGGGTCCACCTCTACCGAGATCGAGCTGGGCCATCCTGCTCCTTCGCCAGGTGGCACCCCAAGACGGGTCCACCTCGGCCGAAGTCAAGCCCCTCTCTGCCACTCCGCCGGGTGTCCACCCAAGAGGGGTCCACCTCGGCCGAAGCTGGCGGCCCCTCGCTCACTCGCCAGGTGGCACCCCTAGACGGGTCCACCTCTGCCGAGGTCGAGCCAGGCCCTCCTGTTCCTTCGCCAGGTGGCACCCCAAGACGAGTCCACATCGGTCGAAGTCGAACCCCTCTCTGCCACTCCGCCAGGTGTCCACCCAGGAGGGCTCCACCTCGGTCGAAGCTGGCGGCCCCTCGCTCCCTCGCCAGGTGGCACCCCAAGACGGGTCCACCTCTGCCGAGGTCGAGCCGGGCCCTCCTGCTCCTTCGCCAGGTAGCACCCCAAGACGGGTCCACCTCGGTCAAAGTCGAGCCTCTCTCTGCCACTCCGCCGGGTGTCCATCCAAGAGGGGTCCACCTCGGCCGAAGCTGGCGGCCCCTCGCTCACTCGCCAGGTGGCACCCCTAGACGGGTCCACCTCTGCCGAGGTCGAGCCAGGCCCTCCTGTTCCTTCGCCAGGTGGCACCCCAAGACGAGTCCACATCGGTCGAAGTCGAACCCCTCTCTGCCACTCCGCTAGGTGTCCACCCAGGAGGGCTCCACCTCGGTCGAAGCTGGCGGCCCCTCGCTCCCTCGCCAGGTGGCACCCCAAGACGGGTCCACCTCTGCCGAGGTCGAGCCGGGCCCTCCTGCTCCTTCGCCAGGTAGCACCCCAAGACGGGTCCACCTCGGTCAAAGTCGAGCCTCTCTCTGCCACTCCGCCGGGTGTCCAACCAGGAGGGGTCCAACTCGGCCGAAGCTGGCGGCCCCTCGCTCCCTTGCCAGGTGGCACCCCAAGACAGATCCACCTCTGTCGAGGTCGAGCCGGGCCCTCCTGTTCCTTCGCCAGGTGGCACCCCAAGACGGGTCCACCTCGGCCGAAGTCGAGCCTCTCTTTGCCAGCCCGCCAGGTGTCCACCCAGGAGGGGTCTACCTCGGCCGAAGCTGGCAGCCCCTGCTCCACCGCCAGGTGGCGCCCCCTGACGGGTCCACCTCGGTCGAGGTCAGCCATACTCTGCAAAGCCTCGGGCCGGCAGAGACACGGGTCGTGAGGTCGCCACTAGAGCCAGCGCGCGCCGCGCTCCGTACAAGGTGCCAGTACGGCCTGCAGTGACACGTGAAACCTCGCTTACATCAGTTAAACGGGGCCCCACAACCGAGGAACAGAATCCTTGCGGGCAGGGGCCTGAAACGGCTAGAAGCCCATCATCAACGCCCCGAAAGGAGAGCTCCCGCGCTCGGCCCGAGGTCTCACCAGTCTTCCCCCTTTCGTAATGCACGACGAACGAAGCGTGCCGGCCACTTAACTCCCCGACTCGAAGGAGAAGGGGGGGAGTGAACCCGGAGATCTCGGGGAGCCCCTAGAAGGAGACGTGGGCTGAAGGTGGTCCGGTAATATAAAAGGGACGGTAAAAGCGGACGGAGAGGTAGGCCGAAAAAAGGGGAGAACATCGAGAGAATGATCCGGGGGATCTCAGGAAGTCCTCAGGCGTGAGCTCGGTGAACCCAGCGCAGGAAGCCGGGCTTCAACTTCCCTCTTCCCCATACTTCTTTCATTTACATCTTCTCTAAGCACGGGAATCCTCCGGGAACCCGTCTTGGAGGTCCTGTTCTATCTTGCCACTCTCTTACTTGACCGTCGGAGTGCCCTCGCCGGAATTCCCGGCCTGGGTCTCTGACTTGTTTTGCAGGTCCGGAAGCTTGGGAACCTCGAAGTGAGAGAATCCGAGAACCGGCGCCAGCTCACGAGCTGCAGGCCACCGGGTGAGATCGGCAACAATATCCATATTCATTTAAAATAAATATAAATATAAATTTTTATATCCGATTAATATTCATATTCGTATCGATATTCGTTAAATAAAATAAATATAAATATGATACGCTGATATTTGATCCGTATCCAACCTGATTTCAATTTTGGTAAGAGATTTGTGCCCTTCGGTCTCCTCTCAAATGCTTCTTAATTAAGAATGGACAAGAGAGGTTACAAGATTGGCAGCATTCTGCTATCAATTTCCCAGGTTAAAAGTCTCGTTGCCTTAATCAAGAATGTCGTTTGGTACCCACTTTTCCAGCTGCATTGATATAAATCAAAGAAAGTGCGGCAAGGTGGTGAATTATCTAAGAAGTTGTTGTCTTCCAAGAAATTGACTGACCCCTTACCATTACCCAATATGAAATAGACTCTACTCCAAAGGACCAAAATAGATGAAGAGGTCTAGTTATTAACATGTTCGGTCCAGCTACCATTGGTCTTTTTAAGGAGTATATTGGACTTTATTTATGGATAGATAGAGATGCTCGAGTAGTACAAGAATCTTGCACCACCCAAAAAAAAAATCTCATACGGCTCCTGTCCAACTTTTCCGTTGACCTAATTCTCTTAAATGAAGCCGTATAAAATTAATTTCCATGGTCTGATTTGTGTGGTAAGAATTTTCTCGGTGATGCAACTCTTGCTTGTAGAAATTCACTAGAGAGATTGTATTTATGTGGAAGAAGAAATTTTTTTTTTTTTTTTAAAAGTAATGGAGATGGGAGGGCTACATGGACGAAGAATCCCACCTAGATTTTATTGACCTATCAAAACTTAGTTCCGTACGTATTCTATAAGAATTTCATATAATTTGCATTGTAGAAGCTCTGCTGCCTCTATAAGTTGCTTGAATGGTGCCAATTAAGGAATGTGATAAAAGACCTGTAAATGTTCATGTAGTGGTTTTATCTGACATGCTTGTGGGTTATGTTTTTATGTGTTGTGGCCTTTTTGTTTATCCACTGCGGACCGGCCCCCACTTTAACCTTTTATTTTAGATAAGCATGCTTTGTTAATGAACCTATTTAACATGATGGTGGATGCTTTGAATGGGAAAGTTAGGCAAAGCATAAAAGAAAGAAGTTCTGCACTTAGCTTCTACTGGAAATAATGTATAGTGACGGCAAGAAGATTTTTTTATTTTTTTTGATGAAATCACTTCTTTTAGCTTAAGATTAACTTATGAATCCATGATTATACTATGATATAATGCATTATTCAAAAATCAAAAATAACAAAAAATTTGCTAAATGTTGCGAACAAACCACCTGCCCCTAGAACTCAGGTAACGTCGGGCGGTTCCGTTGCCTTCTCCGGTGGAATGAGATCTTGCTCTTTAACATCTCTCGAACAAACGCTTGCAAGAATAGTCCTCTTTGACCGGTGAATACCAGTGGGGGGCCCTCTGATGTTCAATTCAGTGAAAAGATTTAGACAATAGTTGGAGCTGAGCAAAAAATAGTGAGAGTGCCCGAATGAGCATATGGTAGGTGATAACTAGCATACTTGTCGGAGATTCTCTCTATCAATTTATGGAGTTACACAGGATAATTGAATGCTATTTATGAGATAGCCTCCTGACATGTACAATGAAATTCGTTGGGATCTTATTCCTTTAAATCTTTTCTATTAGAATAGCTGATTCCGTGGGATCTTACTTGCCATAATCTTTACTGGAATAGTTATGGTCTTTGTTGGCACTATTATGTTTAGTCGATCTTTGTCACTTATTCGAATATCGTGGACTCCAAGCATCGAGGAATATCGTACCGTTGGGCTTGCTATTGCTTAAAGTTACTTGGACTTAAATGTCATACTTATTCGACTAAAGTTACTTGGCCATGTATGCTCGTTCATAGTTACTTCGCCATACGTGCTTCATCCATTGTTACTCGACTAAAATTACTCAGCCAAGGTTTGCCTCGAGCTTAGTCATTGATCTTGATTTTTAAATGCCACTACCAAGACTTTGGCAATGTTAGTGAGGGGGATTCCCTTGGACTTCACCTTCACATAGAGCCTTGTCCTAAGAAGGGGGCTTCCCTCGTCTTTCACCTTCACATATTGCCTAATCTCAAGAAGGGGGCCTCCCTTAAGCTTCACTTTCATATAGAGCCCGAACCCAGTACCCTCACATCATTGGGCTCAGTGTGCAAGATGCCTAACCCTACTGGCTTGTCAGTGCCAACCTTCACTTGTGGGTCGATGCCTGGTTCGATCCCATTCGAGCTGGTTCGATCCCATTCGAGCTGCATTGATCAAATACACCGCATCGTTGATCAAGATGAACTTGAACATAGAATGGAGAGACAAGGATGGACAATTGGAGATCGATGCCGAGGGACTCCTCCGGTTCGCCGGTTGGGTGAGGTCATCCAAAGGTAACCTCACCATCCAAATGCGACAAAAGATCAAGTTTAAGCGCCAAATACAGATCCAAAACCACAGTTCCATGGCACAAATCGATCTTTAGAGCAACAAAGATGATGGTTTCAATTTAAAAGGGTCATCAGTCTTTGGGCCATGTGCATCTCCTGATGGGGGCACCGCTCCAAGTGCAAACATCAACGGTGAGGCGGCGAGTGGTGCAATGTCTAAGAAGTCAAGTTTGTACCACCCATTGATGGAGATGGTAATAATGATCGAGGGACAGGTGATGATGATGAGTTTGTTGATCGATCAACAGAATGCAGATGGGTCAATGTTGATGCATGACGGTGAGCCCGAACGATACCATCAAGTCATCATACTGGTACAAGAACGAGAGCTCATGCTATGCCCGAATGCAAATATCGCATTCGGGGGGCCCTCTGATGTTCAAGTCAAAGAAAAGATTTAGACATTAGTTGGAGCTGAGAAAAAGATGGTGAGAGAGTGCTAGAATGAGCATATGGTGGGTGGTAACTAGCGTATTTGTCGGGGATTCCCTCTTATCAATTTATTGAGTTACACAGGATAATTGAATGCTATTTAGGAGGTACCTCCTGACATGTGCAATGAAATTCGTTGGATCTTGTCCCTTGAAATCTTTTATATTAGAATAGTTGATTCCGTGGGATCTTACTTGCCATAATCTTTACCGAAATAGTCATGGTCACTGTTGGAACTATTGTGATTAGTCAATCTTTGTCACTTATTCGGATGTCATGGACTCCAAGTATCAAGGAATATTGTACCGTTGGGCTTGCTGTTGCTCAAAGTTGCTTTGACTTAAATATTATACTTATTCGACTTAAGTTACTTGGCCATATGTGCTCATCTATAGTTACTTGGCCATACGTGCTTCGTCCGTGGTTATCCGGCTAAAGTTACTTAGCCAAGGTTTGCCTCGAGCTTAGTTATCGATCTTAATTTTCAAATGCCACTACTAAGACTTTGGCAATGTTAGTGAGGGGGATTCCCTTGGACTTCACTTTCACATAGAGCCCGGTCCTAAAAATGGGGCTTCCCTCGTCTTTCACCTTGACATATTGCTTGATCTCAAGAAGGGGGCCTCCCTTAAGCTTCACTTTCATATAAAGCCCGGACCTAGTACCCCCACGTCAATGGGCTCAGTGTGCAAGATGCCCAACCCTACTAGCTTGTCAGTGCCAACCTTCACTTGTGGGTCAATGCCTGGTTTGATCCCATTCGAGCTGCATTGATCGAATATATCGCATCATTGTTCAAGATGAATTGGAACATAGAAGGGAGAGACAAGGATGGACAATTGGAGATCGATGCCGAGGGACTCCTCCGGTTCGCCGGTTGGGTGAGGTCATCCAAAGGTAACCTCACCATCCAAATGCGACAAAAGATCAAGTTTAAGTGCCAAATACAGATCCAAAACCACAGTTCCATGGCACAAATCGATCTTTAGAGCAACAAAGATGATGGTTTCAATTTAAAAGGGTCATCAGTCTTTGGGCCATGTGCATCTCCTGATGGGGGCACCGCTCCAAGTGCAAACATCAACGGTGAGGCGGCGAGTGGTGCAATGTCCGAGAATTCAAGTTTGTACCACCCATTGATGGAGATGGTAATACTGATCGAGGGACAGGTGATGATGATGAGTTTGTTGATCGATCAACAGAATGCAGATGGGTCAATGTTGATGCATGACGGTGAGCCCGAACGATACCATCAAGTCATCATACTGGTACAAGAACGAGAGCTCATGCTATGCCCGAATGCAAATATCGCATTCGGGGGCCCTCTGACGTTCAAGTCAAAGAAAAGATTTAGACATTAGTTGGAGCTGAGAAAAAGATGGTGAGAGAGTGCTAGAATGAGCATATGGTGGGTGGTAACTAGCGTATTTGTCGGGGATTCCCTCTTATCAATTTATGGAGTTACACAGGATAATTGAATGCTATTTAGGAGGTACCTCCTGACATGTGCAATGAAACTCGTTGGATCTTGTCCCTTGAAATCTTTTATATTAGAATAGTTGATTCCGTGGGATCTTACTTGCCATAATCTTTACCGAAATAGTCATGGTCACTGTTGGAACTATTGTGATTAGTCAATCTTTGTCACTTATTCGGATGTCATGGACTCCAAGCATCGAGGAATATTGTACCGTTGGGCTTGCTGTTGCGCAAAGTTGCTTTGACTTAAATATTATACTTATTCGACTAAAGTTACTTGGCCATATGTGCTCATCTATAGTTACTTGGCCATACGTGCTTCGTCCGTGGTTATCCGGCTAAAGTTACTTAGCCAAGGTTTGCCTCGAGCTTAGTTATCGATCTTAATTTTCAAATGCCACTACTAAGACTTTGGCAATGTTAGTGAGGGGGATTCCCTTGGACTTCACTTTCACATAGAGCCCGGTCCTAAAAATGGGGCTTCCCTCGTCTTTCACCTTGACATATTGCTTGATCTCAAGAAGGGGGCCTCCCTTAAGCTTCACTTTCATATAAAGCCCGGACCTAGTACCCCCACGTCAATGGGCTCAGTGTGCAAGATGCCCAACCCTACTAGCTTGTCAGTGCCAACCTTCACTTGTGGGTCAATGCCTGGTTCGATCCCATTCGAGCTGCATTGATCAAATACACCGCATCGTTGATCAAGATGAACTTGAACATAGAATGGAGAGACAAGGATGGACAATTGGAGATCGATGCCGAGGGACTCCTCCGGTTCGCTGGTTGGGTGAGGTCATCCAAAGGTAACCTCACCATCCAAATGCGACAAAAGATCAAGTTTAAGCGCCAAATACAGATCCAAAACCACAGTTCCATGGCACAAATCGATCTTTAGAGCAACAAAGATGATGGTTTCAATTTAAAAGGGTCATTAGTCTTTGGGCCATGTGCATCTCCTGATGGGGGCACCGCTCCAAGTGCAAACATCAACGGTGAGGCGGCGAGTGGTGCAATGTCTAAGAAGTCAAGTTTGTACCACCCATTGATGGAGATGGTAATACTGATCAAGGGACAGGTGATGATGATGAGTTTGTTGATCGATCAACAGAATGCAGATGGGTCAATGTTGATGCATGACGATGAGCCCGAACGATACCATCAAGTCATCATACTGGTACAAGAACGAGAGCTCATGCTATGCCCGAATGCAAATATCGCATTCGGGGGGCCCTCTGACGTTCAAGTCAAAGAAAAGATTTAGACATTAGTTGGAGCTGAGAAAAAGATGGTGAGAGAGTGCTAGAATGAGCATATGGTGGGTGGTAACTAGCGTATTTGTCGGGGATTCCCTCTTATCAATTTATTGAGTTACACAGGATAATTGAATGCTATTTAGGAGGTACCTCTTGACATGTGCAATGAAATTCATTGGATCTTGTCCCTTGAAATATTTTATATTAGAATAGTTGATTCCGTGGGATCTTACTTGCCATAATCTTTACCGGAATAGTCATGGTCTCTGTTGGAACTATTGTGATTAGTCAATCTTTGTCACTTATTCGGATGTCATGGACTCCAAGCATCGAGGAATATTATACCGTTGGGCTTGCTGTTGCTCAAAGTTACTTTGACTTAAATGTTATACTTATTCGACTAAAGTTACTTGGCCATATGTGCTCATCTATAGTTACTTGGCCATAGTCCATGGTTATCCGACTAAAGTTACTTAGCCAAGGTTTGCCTCGAGCTTAGTCATCGATCTTAATTTTTAAATGCCACTACCAAGACTTTGGCAATGTTAATGAGGGGGATTCCCTTGGACTTCACTTTCACATAGAGCCCGGTCCTAAAAATGGGGCTTCCCTTGTCTTTCACCTTCACATATTGCCTGATCTCAAGAAGGGGGCCTCCCTTAAGCTTCGCTTTCATATAAAGCCCGGACCCAGTACCCCCACGTCAATGGGCTCGGTGTGCAAGATGCCCAACCCTACTAGCTTGTCAGTGCCAACCTTCACTTGTGGGTCGATGCCTGGTTCGATCCCATTCGAGCTGCATTGATCGAATACATCGCATCATTGATCGAGATGAATTGGAACATAGAAGGGAGAGACAAGGATGGACGATTGGAGATCGATGCCGGGGGACTTCTCGAGTTCACCGATTGGGTAAGGTCATCCAAGGATAACCTCACCATCCAAATGCGATGAAAGATCAAGTTTAAGAGCCAGGTACAGGTCCAAAACCATGGTTCCACGGCACTTATCGATCTCCAGAGGAAGGAAGATGATGGTTTCAATTTAAAAGGGTCATCAGCCTTTGGGCCGTGTGCATCTCCTGTTGGGGGCGCCGCTCCAGGTGCAAATATCGACGATGAGGCGACGGGTGATGCACTGTCCGAGAAGCCAAGGTTGTACCATCTATCGATGGATATGATAATACCGATCGATCGAGGGATGGACGATGATGATGAGTATGCTGATCGATCGACAGGATGCAGACGAGTCGGTGCTGATACATGACGGTGAACCCGGAACGATACCATCAAGTCACCGTACTGGTACAGGAATGAGAGCTCATGCTATGCCCGAATCTGAATACAGACAGTGGAATGGTGATGATAGATACCAAGAATGCCCGGTTCATGTTGCTTTGGATGTTGCTGCGATATAATTGGTTTGTCGAGGCCGAATAGATCCGTAGCTGCCGCAACACTAAACAACGATTATTATTTAATTTCCCTAATCATGCCTATCAATAACATTACGGGCCATCCAAAACCGTTATAGCTGTCTTTCTTTATGTGTGTGTGTGTGCGTGAGAGAGAGGGAGAGGGAGAGAGAGAGAGAGAGAAAGAGAGAGAGGTGGGTGAGTTCTATAAAACTAAATCCCCTGACGCATGTGAGGCTGTTGGTGGTGGTGGTGGTGGACTTCACCGGCTGCGAACTGGGAGATGCGGATTTTTTAATGGGCTTAAAACCTTTGCAGACAGGTATCTTTTTGATCTGTCGGCTTTTGGACGAAAGCGATAAGCATCGGAGGATAAATTTACCGCTCTCTTCCTTTCGGGGTTTTTTTTTTTATTTTTCCCTCCTTTATTTGGGATCTTTCTGCCACCCTTTTATCTGTTCCTATTTTGGCTTTTTAGCAATTGGGTGACGGTTAAAAAACGAATTCTAACAGATATTTGAAGCCTTTTTTGTATCTGGACTTTGGAGAAGACGCGGTAAAAAAGTTAATGATCTGGGATAAAAATCGCATCAATTTACAAGGAACGGCATCCCATGGAATCCTTTCCTGGGTGAATTTTCCGATTTATAAATAGTACGGAACCTTTCTTTTTGGATGGGAAAGAAACCCGCACACGCAAGTCTACGACTTTATACCAAAATCAATGATTGGGTTCGGAATAAACTATAAAATTTGGGAGAATATTAAGTTTTCCGGTGCTAATGATGCGTACTCCCTTGTAAAATTTATTTATTTATCCAATAACATTTTATACTAAAGACAAAAACACGGGAAAAATTTAGCCTTTGCACTAATCTAAAATGACTATTTTAGGGAATTAACCACACTGGTTGATCAGAAGAAGGTATAGACTCCATATCAATAATTGAATTTGGAGAATACTATCTAGTGGAGAAAATGTTTTTTTTTTTTTTTTTTTTTTAAAGAAAAAAAAACCTCTTCCCTTACTTATGGTGTACTATTTATCCTATCAAGTATAAAAGGGGTTAGGTCTGGTTTAAAATGACAAATCTAGGATGCTAACCACCTTTGTTGATTTTGAGGAAAAGCTTTGGATGTTATTCCAGGCATAGAATTTGGAGAATGTTTTCTAGCTGTTTTACCCATCTCTTATCCAATGCCTTCAGGGAAGCTGCACCATTTTCTCTAATAGACAAAGACCATCCAAGAAGAGTAAAGCCTTCTTACCCATCCGAGGAGTTGGGTCTGGTTTAAAATGACAACTCTTTGATTAAAAAAGTAATCCTGATGCAAAGAGTAGAATAACACTTGAATAAGTCCAAAGCATATATGGATATCTTTAGATCTCTAAAGGGACAGAAGTAAGAAATGAAAAGCATTTGATTTTGTCTAGATGAGTTGGAGTGAAGGGGAGGGGAGGGGAGAGAGAGAGAGAGAGAGAGAGGAAGCTTCAGCCCACCATTGTCCATTGGCATCTAGGTATCTTCATGTCCTATAAGAGCTGTCTGGAATATTTTGTTCACATGCTTACATGGTTACGTGGATGAGTGAGATTTGTTTTTATATGTCCTTGTTTTAATTTGCTAGCTCTTTTGATCCTCCCTTGTGGATATAATACAATTCCCATCCGATTTCACCAAAGGCTTCTCCACCTTTTTCTTGCCTCCTCCCCCCCCCCCCCCCTTCACCCCTCACATGCTAACATTATTCTTGGGCTTGTCTTTGTTGTTTTTCTAAGCAATTGCCTGGTTGTTCATGAGTGGGAAGGAGCCTGCCCATATCCGACCAGTCTCCAAATCTATCACCTCTTTTGCTTTGGATTTCTCCGATGGTTGTTAGACCTCCACGGCGACATCATCGTCTGGAAAGGAGTCTTAGAGGATGATGGGAGAGTGAGTTCCAGCTTTCTTTGGCTATTCAAGGTGATGTTAGATGGAGGAGTGAAGGGTTGGTAGGGAGGGAAGATGCTTGATGAGCAGTGGAAACAGAGCTTGCAGGTGAATTATACTTTCTTCTTGTTCATCCTTTAACACCCTTCCAGTCCTTTCTTATGTTAAACTTTATTGTTCATTAATTTTTAATTGTAGTTCATTCGGATCAGATCAGCCGATCCTCGCTGTTTTGGGTTTTAAACAACCATGGCCTTGTGTTATATTATAAGCCTTTTATCTAGAATTAGCAGAACCATGGAGTGGGTCTTGAATTGCAATTGTTTATCCATATTAGTCATTTACCTGCCAAAAGATTTTTTTTTTTAAAAAAAAGGAAGCTATAGTCTTTTTGTCACTTTAAGTTGTTCAAGATGTGTTTTGTTCTTCATCTTAGAAGATGTTTTTTGTTCTAAAGATTCAATTTGGGGATCGCATATATATACAATCTTTTGTTGCCTGCAGCAGTTTGAGCCTTGTTTAGAGTCTTATGGAACCTTTTTTTTTTATTTTTTTCCTGCTAACAATTGTTTTGCCTGTTCTGCGAAGAGAGGGTAAAAAATAATTAGTGGCTAACCCTGTGGTTTTTATATAATTCGACAGAACTTTGTGAACCCTAAACGAAGATAGATCTGCTCACTATTCCTTCACGAGAATACAACATACCATTTCTCTATTTTATTTGAATTAAATACGTTCTGGATTTCCGGTTGCTGGTGTTCTTCCATCCCACGCTGTGATCTTCAGTCCACTTTGAGCTAAAAAGATTTTCCTGGTTCTCCATCTCTGTGTACCTCTAAACTTTTGTTAAATATCTCTTATTTTCATGGTGAGGTTGAGCTCTCTTCTATGATCTCTCAATCCACAAAATAATAATAATAAGGTTAAGTTGTCTCTTTTTCAGAAACTGATCTTTTCCACAATTTTCATTCTTTATTTAATTTCTTTATCTCTTTAAAGTTAGTTTCTTTATAATTGAGAAGTTGGCAGATCCCCTGACTGCAGTGCAGCATCAGGGTCTGTATGAGCCAAGAAGGTAAGAAATTGTGCATTTTGCTGAGCTATTGTTTGCTCCTGCCGTGCTCGAGGATTTCCTTGTACCTGAGTCAAAATCTTATAATCAATATTTCTTTGGTGGATCGACTGTAGATGTCATAGGTAGTCAACTATGATGACATAATTATAGCGGACAGGTGATAGCAATTTTGGGAACGTGGTATGAAGCATCGAGTTAAAAGTGGCAGATGCAGTGATGATATGGCACTTCTTCTCCAAGAGTCTCCAGTAAAACGCTGCTGTTTTTATAATTGAAGGAATCTAGTGATCTTTTCTTTCTTGCTGCATGGTTTATCATGGTCATTAACTCGGTCTTCTGATAGCTGTAGAGTTTATTATTAATTACCTTCGAAGATTGTTCTATATAGTGCGAAGGTCCGGTATCGGTCTTTTTTTGATACAAAACTCCTGGTGAAATATAAGAAAAGGATGCCATTAGAGCTCGTCTTAAATTGCACATGCTTTTTGAATATCTAAATTTTGATGTTATTACATTTTAAGTTTCCAAGTCTTTATTGATACAACATTTAACAAGCCATTATGATGAAAACATAGCTGACATGGTCCCTCATTGTCTCAGGAATGGGAACAAAACTGCATGGCACTCATAATGTCTTCACCACCTTGCTGAAGAACAACCGTCATGTAGTAACCTTTGATCTGAACACTCCAGATAGTTGGGCCAGGTTCAGTAATATATTGCTGAAGGTGGGCAGCCAGACTGCTTTCAATTATCTTCCAGAGTCCATGGATAGATTCCAAAGCAACAGAGAATCTGTCAGAAATACAATTTTGAGGCATGAAGAAATATTCAGACAGCAGGTGAATATTTTGTTATTTCTACCCACCCACTCCATGAGTAGGTTATGGATACGGATTACTTAACCGAATTCCTCTCGTCCGACTGACTTCTTTGTTGGCTTTGCACTTCCCCTCTCTAACAGTTTGTTTTGATGTACCCCTCTCTCTAACAGGTGGCAGAATGAGAATGCCAGGATGGATAGATGGCAATTGTTATTACTTTGGTTCTACTTTATCATCAAGTACTGATGCACAGATTTTGGATTGGATATTGCAGGTGCATGATCTACATCGGCTATACAGAGTTCAGAAGATGCTAATGGCTGAGATGAGAAGCAAGGAGGAGAAGCACCAAGCTTCCACGGTTGTGACTTCCAGAGGGTTCACAGATACAAGGACCAGATTTTGGGGTAGTACATCCACCTCAGAAACCAGTCATTCTTCCCATGTCAGTAATACACTTCAGTACTCCACTAAACATCTAAACTCCGAGTACAATTCCCTACATCACTACAACATGAGGGCAGTCCCAAGCTCACGAGAAATAAGCATTTGCTCAGAAGACCCTTTAAGAGCGCCGAAGGGCTTTGATCTTGAACAGCCTGCACAAGAGTACACCTCCACAGAAGTTGGACACACCCAAGATCAGATTACCAGCTTGGGGAAGCATCTGAAAGAAAAGATGAACACAGAAAGCTCCAATTTGTGGACCGACGATGAGAGTGATGTTGAGCTGACACTTAGCATAGGATGTGGCATAGGTAAGAAGAGATCAAAACATTGGCTTAGCTTGAATAATGAAAAAGGCTACTCTAAGCCAGCTCCAAGTGATATAAGGCCACTGCTTTTGTCTACACCTGTCAGACCACAGAGAACAGAGGAGTGCAGCGAGCACTCGACCAGCAGCTTCGACAGAGAAAGCTTGCAGAGACCCCCATGGCTTTTGCAAGCTTTGAGTTTGAACAAGACATAAACTTCAAAACTTGTGCAAGTCTGTTGGGTATAGGAAATTGCTATGTTATGGAGTTTCGACATCGGTGTATCACCACTCGGTCAAGCAGCTGCTGGCATGCAGGAATCATGCTTCCTGAGATCTGTAGTCTTCTCACCACTGAATCTTGTGTTCTTCAAGCTGCTGCATTTAAGCTTCTGTTCTATCATTGGATGATCAGTTTTTCTGGGTTTCAAGATTGATTTTTATTGGCGGGAAAACTTCATTGGTTTGGTAAAATATCGAACAAGTTCCAAGTCTTAATGGAGTTAGGAGTAAATTTGTTTCTCTTACAATGTTTTCGCATAATGTTGTCCTTTCTAGTAACACCCCCATGAGAATAAGTATCAGAGGCTTATCTCACAACGGGTGTACTCACGATCAATAACAAAGGCCACCTCTGTTGTCTGTAAACACCGAGTTGAAACTTCTTTATATGTAAATGCAAGCTAATATCTTTTCTCTGCAGGGTTATGGTACTTTCTCATGTCGCTCCTCCATCTTCACCGATCTATTATTCTTCTTGTTTCAATCGATTCTGCTTTAATTCTTATATCATCTTTGGTTCAGAAAGTACCAGGAGATAACAAAGATCCTCCAACCAGGGTCTTCAGAGGAGTGATCTCATGGTCCTAGCAGTTTTAAACTAGGTCAATTTATGCGGACACTGAAAAACTATTTCTTTTTTCTTTTTTTTTTTATTGAATATGAACATGAGTTTTGGGAATATGGAAAACAACCATGTTTAACTACAATCACTGTCTTTGTAAAACAAAAGAACAACTGGGTAAAACCCAGATGGCATGAGCTGTCAGTACACCAGGTGAACTTGGAGGAGCAATAAGGGTAGAGAACATAGAAGAAAATGCAAGAAGAAGATCTGAGAATTTCTCAAAGTCCAACCTCCCCTAAATAAAGAACCACCGACTTCGCATAAATTACTCCGGTATATCAAGACAATGTTGAATCAATTTTCCAAGATAATTGTGCAATCTGTATTAAAAACAGATCAGATTCTTCTGTACAGCTAATAAAAGAAACAAGCTCTACTTCATGTTTCCATCTTCATTTTTATCGCTGATAAAAGAAACCAGCTCTACTTCAAACTAAAGAGATGAAGCTCAACTCCCTTCAGTTTGAATTTTCCATCTTCATGTTTATCGCTATCACTTGTTTCACGCTGCCATGGATGTCTTTCATAAGAACAAAGATAATAGAATTAGTTCCCTGGATTTAGAATAATGCATGTCTTCATCTCTTTGTGCTGGTTCAGAAGAATTCGGTCGGTGTCTGTCAAATGAATTCACAAGGATCCGAGGAGGCAACTGAGCTTCAAATGAATTTAGGAATCTCATATCAAAATTAAGCCATACCGTTTCTCCTACCTTCTCATGTTTATGTTGCTTATAAAGCTCACCTTCACCAAAATTCATGACAGGAGCAGTCACCATTTTTGAAGTGGTGGAACCTCATGTTATCCCTCACCACAATCTCCCTGCTCTCAACCTTAGACACAAGGCGCATCACTAAATGACAGTCCCCACATATCCTTAGGTTCTTCACAATCCTAATTGTGTCTCCAACACTGGTCGTTAAAAGACCAAATGCCAGTGCTAGCTTTTCACTATGACCCTTCAGTAGCCTTTCCTTCTCCCCATCACTAACATCATAGACAACTGAGCTCAAGACAGGCACATATCCATCTTGCTTCAACCTCCGCAAAAGCTCCTCTAGTGCCTCCTTTATCTCACGCGACCTGGGGTGCAAACCATCGCCCGCAAAGAACTCATGGACTAGACCATCTTTGGCCTCCACCCAGCTTGCAGCTGGGTTCTTCCTCAACCCCCTCACCCTCATCAACTTCCTCACCTTCGACACCTCATCCCACATCCCAGCCGATGCATATATGTTCGACAACAACACATAGTTCCCGATTCCATGAGGTTCAAGGTCAAATAGATGATCTGCTGCAATTTTAGCAATTCGGATCTTCCCGTGGATCCGACAAGCACCTAGCAGTGCTCCCCACACACCACCATGGGGTTCGACAGGCATCGACTTCACAAGTTCAAGTGCTTCTTCCACGAGACCTGACCGGCCCAACAAATCCACCAAGCAAGCATAATGATCAGCAGAGGGAGAAATCCCATACTCGTCCTTCATTTGTGCAAAGTAAGAGCGGCCTTCCTTCACCATTCCGGCATGGCTGCATGCTGTGAGCACTCCAATAAATGTGACCCAGTTCGGCTTCACCTCCGTCCTCTCCACCATCTCCTTAAACAAAGCTATCGCCTCCTGAGCCCTCCCATGCGCAGCAAGGCCAACAATCATAGCACTGTACGTGTACACATTTCGCTCCAGCATCCCATCAAACACCTTACGGGCCTCGTCAACAAGCCCACATTTTGCAAACATATCCACCATCGCCGACCCCACGACTACGTTCCTCTCGAACCCATACCTCTCGGCAATCTTCCGTACGAATCCCGCATGCTTCGCAGCCCCCAACTGGGCGCAAGCGGAGATGGCGCCGATCAACGAGACCTCGTCGATTTCAGCACCCGCCTCTCGCATTCTATCGAACGTCTCCAATGCCTCTTTCGGCATCGCATTCTGGGCGTACCCAGTGACCATGGCAGTCCACGCCACCATATCCTTCACTGGGGTCTTCTCAAAAAGCCCCTCGGCGGAGCCCATGTCCCCGGTCTTGGTATAGGCGACGATCAACGAAGTCCATGATATGGCGTCTCTCACAGACATCCGGTCGAATACCTTGCGGGCGGATGCCAAGTCGGAGCACTCCACGTAAAAAGAGATGAGAGTGTTCTGGACGAAAAGGTCAGCATCGAACCCGCCGGTGGCGAGGGCCTGCGCGTGGACCTGGGAGCCCATGGGGAGGGAGCGGGAGGCGGCGCAGGCCTTGAGGAGGGCGGAGAAGGTAAATGAGAGGGGCGGGGCGGGGGGCCAGCTGCGGCGCATGGCAGCGTATAGGCGAAGGGGATGGGCGGCGGGGGAGGCGGAGTGGAGGAGGAGGGCAGCGCCGCGGATGAGGGCGGTCCAGAGGAAGGGGTTGGGGCGGGGGACCTGGGCGAAAACGATGAGCGGGTAGGGGTGCGTGGGGACGCGGTGGTCGGCAAGGCGGCGGAGGAGGCGGGCGACGAGAAAGTTGCTGCGGTGAAAGCCGAGACGGACGAGGCGGCCGTGGGCCTCTCGGAGGTGGCGGGGGCTGGCGGCGGCATCGAGGGCAGCGGTGAGGAGCGATTCGAGAGCGCAGCGGGGGAGGAGAGGGAAAAGTAAGTAAGAGGAGGAGAAGGAGACAAGGATACTGGTGGTGGGGTTGGGTCCGGTGATGGCTCTTAAGGGCTGCGCCAAAACCATCCGAGGGAGATCGGTACGGGGAGTTTTTGGGGGAGAAATGGGGGTGTGGTGGCGGGGGTTGGCGCATCCAATCAGACATGTTATAATACCAATGCATTATAAATGATGTATAATATAATAGCATCATTACTGCTTTATTTCGTAAGTTCATTTAACAATGATAATTATTTTCGAGATAAATAGTACAAGATGGAAACAAAATTTCTTGGTACAATATAAATTGAAAAACGAATTTCAAAATTTTTAAAATTCAACGATATATATATACATACATACTCATGTATCTATTTAGTGCCTAGTTTGTAAAAAAATTAAAACTTGAAATCTAATAATTTTTCTTATTCTTTTATTCTATAATAAATAAATATTATTTGATATTAATAATTTTTAAAATATATATAATATTATTGAAGAGAATAAAAGATATAGATTCAAAATATATTTTGATAATTAAATCATGATGCATGCATGAAAATAATAAAAAAGTAAAAAATAACACCATAACATACACGAAATTGTAGTACAAAAGTAAACAAATCCAATGTATACATTAGTCTATGAACAAAGAATCCGTGCAAAATTAGAATAAGCGAAATAGATCCTTATCACTTGTACTAAAAATATTTTTTCTAATCAACTGTAATAAATCAATTTGGAGGCTCGATCACGGTGAAGTAGGAAATTAAAGAAGCATTAAATTTTAATTCTTTAACCCCGGCTTCTGGCATGCTACCCATTAGCCTACTACATGTCAAGGTTCGGAAAGAGAATTAAATGCGATCCCTTTAATTTTTTCCATTTGTGGCCTGTACCGACCAACTGGATCTATAATGGCACAACTAGTCAACTAGAGGAGCAAGCAAAGATCCAGTTGTCAATAAGCAAGTATATATAGAGAGAGCAAGGCAGCCTTCATCCATTTGCCCTTCAGCAATCAGGCTTACCACCATGCTCTGACCTTCAAGTCAGCATGGTCAAAAGAGAAGGAGAGAGCAAGGGAGGCTCCTCTCTTTGAGTTACCAAGGTCATGAGAGAGAGAGAGAGAGAGAGAGAGAGAGAGAGAGAGAGAGAGAGAGAGAGACCCTAGCCACTTAGGTCATAAGAAAGAGAGAGAGTCTGTGAGGAGCGATTGCCAATTTGCCTTTTAATCCATTTTACTTAGAAAAAGCAAAAAGATTTCAAGAACCAGCTGGTTTTCTCGAACTCCAGGTGATTCAAACGAGTTGACAATTCAATGACAAGTATAAGAGCTTTTCCCAGTTTTTATCTCGGACCTTTTTTATAAGAGTATCATCTGGATGGATGCCAGGCCGGTTTACGTTCAAACCAGTTCAAGCGATCAATCTAATCCGGATTTCAAAAATATCGGACCCACCGTTAGGAATAATTTTTCTATTTTAAGCAGCCTGGGCAACCACCACGGTGATAGCGCGATATGTTAAGACATGGTTTAGTTCTTGTGTATAATTTACTGGTCACGGATGATTAATTAAATTTTAGATTAAATATAGAGCACGTGACTAGGAGGATGAGCGGCCATAACTTCAGGTTCTAGTGAGATTAGGCTGACATACTCGTCCAGTTATACGGGAAGGGTACATGAAAAAATTATGATCCGAATTGAATATGATCCAGCAATCTGGAAGCTTATTACGAAAAGCTACATAAAATAAAATTTCCTATCCCTTTTTTCTATATATATATATATATATATACATATTAGTTTCCTCGCCGAAGCTCGATCATGATGAGACTAAACGATTGGCGTCAAGCGTGAGCCATCTAACAGTAGTGCTGGTGCTAGACACGTGCGTGCTTAGGTGAAAAACGACTGTATATATAATTGGTGACTCACCGACTTGGGGCCCATAGCGATCATATCTAATCCATCAATGGGGCCAACTTAATTAGCTCACGGCATCTTCCGGTACCTTTCGTGGCCACCTGCGTGCGCGTGCACGTGCATATCTCTGACACGCATCACCGTCTTCATTTAACTTATGAGCGTGAACTGCGCGCGCGGCACCGCATCCTGCGTTGCACCGTAGATGGCATCCATCAGAAAATAAATAGTCATCAAAGAAGATGCACACGTGGCCTGTACTCGTGCGCGGGTAGTCTTTGTTGTGTCGTGATGATGGACACCATCCACGGTGTCCCGTGCACCACCGTAGGGGCCCATTCTTCACTCAGCATCACCATTAATGTCGCAGTGGTCTGCAGCTTAGTAAAATTGCAAAGTTGCAAGGGTTATGTTATGACAGGTTTTTCATCATTAGAATATATTAGAATCGGAATTGACAATAATTTTAATACAATCCAATAATGAAATATGTGAATGGATTTTTTTTTGAATTCCAACGTACCCTTTGTATAAATGCATGAGCTGCCATCGTAATTAGTATAAATTTAATGTTATATATATATATATCTTCTAGTGATATTTTAGGAGAGACGTTGGACCTCCACGTCCACGCAACCATTGCTTTTAACGTGGCATTCATCATTAGATATGTGCAAAGGCACATGTGGGAGCCATATATAGGTTGGCATGCAACCAGTTGCATTTTAGCT
This sequence comes from Areca catechu, assembly GCA_021397845.1. NCBI lineage: Eukaryota > Viridiplantae > Streptophyta > Magnoliopsida > Arecales > Arecaceae > Areca > Areca catechu. The sequence goes on from CM038045.1 coordinate 16,597,721, forward strand.
CATAAGCATGGAGAATCTAGCTAGCTTTCGAAGGGTACTGGAATTGTTAGGCGAAAATCCAAAAACATTAAGATGTCATGCATGACAGCTAAGAGCATTACCATCCATAGCTGAGAGCTGTAATTGGATTGGATCATGTTAGAGACAATTCATCAATCTATATCTAATGATATATCAAAAAATTTAGATATAAATTTATGACTCAACCGACCGTCAACTTTCATATATACTCTTTGGTTATCTAATTAAGTGGTGGTCCTGCGGATGTTTTCGGGCTTTTTCTAAACTATTCTAAATGATATGGAGAGACTCCAGCTGTCTAGCACAATGAAAGAAGCTGCATTCCCCATTCTCATTTTATTGTTTTGGATTTTTCTTAATTTTTTTTAGAAAAAAAAATAGAGGATAAATCCTGTATAACTATTTCGGTTAGGCTCTCAATCTATTAAAAAATATTTTAATTCGAGATACGAATTATTTTTGAATATATATATTATTGGCGTGGAGTCCCTGGATTGGCCGGTCGAAGCAGCTGCATCGCAGGATCGCTCCCTGGTTCACTTGCAAAACAGGTTCCTTGCCAGAATTGAACCGATGAAGGACATTCCGATGCCTAAGTCAGTGACAGATCCCAGCTACAGAATGGAGAAGGTGTCGAGAGAGTGGAAGAGGAAAGGCTCTTGGGGATTGTAAGTGTATGTGAGCGAAGATGTTCGCGTACCTCTCGAGTAATCCTTCTTACCCTTATTTAAAGAAGGCTTCCGGCCTGCGTCCCGCTCCTTTTTCCGGTGATCATAGAGAGTCAATCTCTTTCATGATTGGCGATCGTGGGTTGTCATTGAGCGGTTCCGACCAGATCGGAGGCGTGGCTGCAGGAGTTGCGCGCCATGATCATGGCATTATGAGTGCCCATTGTAACCGTTGGTTACAGTTGCCTTTCTGGAACAGATTATGGTCTAAGCTCCGGATTTCCCTTTGCATTGGCCGAAGATTTGGTATTTTCCCGAGGTCGGAGATCATGTCTACGGCGGGGACCGAAGCACGTGCCTTCGGAAGTCGATGAGTAATTCGGCCTTCGACCGGGACCGAAGACGTTACCCGAAGGATTGGCCTCTGGATATTATAATCCGGTATGAAGCCTTGGGTTACCTGCAGTTGGCATGTCCCTTGCTTGGTCCGAAATCCGTAGTCCAAAGAAACGGGCTTCGACCAGTCGAACCGAAATTTGATTTATAGCTAAACCGGAACACACACACATATATATATATATATATATATGTAATTTGATAAATATACATGTCCATATATTATGAGTCGATAAAACTGCAAAACGACGTGAGACAAGAACTTTGCTGTCTTCGTTCACACCTTCAAACCAGCTGTCATCGACGACGCAATGAAATGCTTCGATTTAGGTGGGCCCGCTCCCCCAAAGTACGAGGCCCAGACGCTAATACTAAGATATCGAGATTCACAAATGGCCAAACCCGTACGTAAATCTAACCAATGGAAAAGATGCATTCGATCCATAAATTACCATAGCAATCCGATATAGCTTTTCCTTATATATATATATGTATATATATATATATATATGTATATATATATGTATATGTATATATATATATGTATATATATATGTATATGTATATATGTATATGTATATATATATGTATATGTATATATATATGTATATATATATATATGTATATGTATATATATATGTATATATATATATATGTATATATATATATATGTATATATATATATATGTATATATATATATATGTATATGTATATATATATGTATATATATATATATGTATATATATAAGAAAAAAAAAAGGGGGGAGGGGGTGGGGGTTAAACCTGATGTAGCTATTCGGCATATTCCTGTCTTGCTAGTAATATTCAAGATACTTAGATTTTCGTAGCCTTTTATGATCTAAAGGTTTGTAAGTCAATCTGACACCATTAAAATGCGGCTGATAAAATAGGAACATAAAGAAAGAAAATTCTGATCTCTCACTCAATCTAACATGCCACGGATCCCAAAAAATAATTCCTGGATTTAATCAAGTTCTTAATTTTTTTTTGATATAATTTTTCTTTTGGGCACTACAAAGATAAACTAGAAAAATTTTTATAAAAAAATTTATTCACACACTCAGAATGTTGCCAGCCTGCTTGCAGCAACCCAGAATGGCTCATAAGTTCCATGGTCCTAAGGTGAGTTTGAACCTACCCAACTCACAATTGATTATTCCCATGAGAGAATTTTTGGCAGAAGCCCCTATAAGGCGAATTGTTAAAACACTAGACTGACAAGAAGATTGCATTCATGATCAAGGGCTTTGTCTTGTTCACTGTCCTTGTTATAGAGAATGTAATGATGTACCAACCAATATCCAGCTCACTTATTGTTGTGCACTCGGCTTTATTTGGATTCTTTACGAACTTAGAAGGATTCTTAGGTCATCAGAAATAGGAGTCTTTTTTGTTGGAGGAATAAAAACTCCTTAACGCTTCTTCAAAACCTCATTGAGGTGCATGCACGCCATGAAAGTTATAATATTTACATGTAGGTAGAATAGAATTAATAGGCAGAAGTGCTGTGCCCATGCGTTCATCATCATCTCATTAGAAATATTATATAAAAAGCCTTTCAAGAAATATATTACATAAAAAAATAGAAGTGCAAGAGAGCTCATATATTATAAAACTCCTATTAACATCAATTCCTTATCCAAATCAAATCATCCGAGTCGTTTCAAAGAGACCACATGGACTCTTCCATCTCACCCCTATCCTATCCGATCCCATCCTTTCCTGACCCTCACATCGATAAGCTCGGGCTTATCCTATAGCGTACGTACGCTTTTAAAATTTCAACGTGACAAAATCATTCTGAAGAAAATCCACCATGCTTCCAAGGATATTAATTCTCACTCTCCTACCTGCAGTAAACTATCAAAAACTTTATATTCTATGGCCTGGTTCGATGCAAACCATTATTGTTTAATACGCAGTCACAAGTTCAGTATATATTCAGAAACAATTTGGCCAGATAAATATAATATCGGAAATACTTAAAAATATTAAAGACTTGCAAAAATTTTGGAGAAGTTACTAATCTAATTATAGTAGGAAAAAAATGATTTTTGAGTCTTTAGATATCTCAAATTTATCCGGTGACAAATTGATTAGTTCTCGTCGGAAACCTTAACTATATAACAAGTATATATAGATATATAGTTTTGGAAAGCAAAGATGTCTAGCTGGCACCAAAATCTATATTTAACTAATCTTTATCTACTAATAATTAAGGACTCTATTCTTGGAGGAAGTCCAGTGTTCGGATACTGATAGTAGCACGTTATGCCTGTTGTTCAAAAGGAAGAAGGAAAAAAAAGGGAAAAGGAAAGAAAGATGATAAACATTATATATATATATATATATATATATATATATATAAAAAGGATATCTGAAGCTTGTCAATGGAGTTGCACGTGAAGGGATGAACCATACGAGTCCAAAACAAGATTAGCCCACTGGGACACACCATCGGCGAAACCCATGTGCTCTCCTTCTCGCTACACTCCAATATCAACCATGTTCCAAGCACAGACAAACACAACGAACTTTGGAGCCAGTATAGCAATTTCAAGTAGTAGCCAAGGATAGTAAACAAGCCTCAAGTAGATGCGATGATGATAAGACTTGCTGGGTTTTTTTTTTTTGATGGAAAATAAGACTTGCTGGTTAATTATGCCATTGTTATGGCCAGTGGATCGATATTCACCAAAGAAACGTCTCCAACTTATTATTAGAAGATTGGATTCGCTCTAACCTGAGTTTTTGCTGTTTTGTATTGGTAACCTGGTGACTTTGATGTGTTTGTTGTGGTTCTCTGGTGTTTCCTGTGCCTGGAATAGCCTTTTGTACTCTTGTTTCATTCATTATCTCAATGACTTACAACTCTGTGTGTGTGTGTGTGTGAAGAAAGAAGAAGAAAAAAAAAAAAAAAGAAAAGGTTCAAACTCTCAGCTGATTGAGTCGGTGATCCCCAGTGAAGCCTACAGAATTCGACCTCCTCGATGAACAATTCAACCACGACAGAAGCACCTTCAAGACTAATATATACTGTTTCTCTACCAAAAACAGTTTAAGTCTGATAATTTCCAGCAAGACATGCATGCTCTTCTCCGGTTTGCCTGAGAGAGATTGCAACAAACTACATTCCTGATACGTACAGCAAGGCCACTAAAATAGGTTCATAAACATGGACATTTAACATGTTCAAAGAGACATTAGCATTCCTGTAGACCTATATTATTGCTTGCCACGATTTTGCTAAAAACAAAAGGCAAGAAGAAGAAGAAAGAAGATACTGTAGACCTATATTATTCCTTGTCTAATGAGAGAATGCATTTATTTAATTAAAATGAAAAGTGTATTTCTCGATATCAACAACAGTCCAGTTAAGCTGAGAGTTATTAGTTCAGAGCAGCTTGGACTATTTTCCTAGTTCCCAACACCAAACATTCATCACAAGAAAAGAAAGTAAGCTCAGATGGAGCTATTTTAGTAGTTGCAACTGATTTTGTTCCTATGTCAGTGAGAGTGCCCACTGCCCAATATGATATTGTTATGAAAAAATAATAATAATAACAAGAAGAAGAATAAAGGATCACTGAAGTTAGCAGCTCGAACATCGTTTCCATATTTAGTTATTATAACATCTGAAAAGAATGACACTCTGTGGAAATTGACTTTTTATTTTTGAGGGAAATATTGAGACAAATTCTTACAACCATTTTAGTGATTAGTGTGGATTTGTCGTGGTTTAACAACCACATAACTCCGTGCCTGATATCCAAAGAGGAAGAACAGAATCATTTGGTCCCTCGTCGAGGGGGGAGCAAGCTGGAACCGAAAGCTCCCAAACTTAGGACACGGCATGACAGGGATTACCATGTGGTTTTTAATGAAAGGTTTGCACACAGGTTTGGTAGTTAAAGGCAACCACTGCTCTCATGGTCCTCTTGATAACTCTATGACTAAAGTTCTCACGTGGATGGCAGGACCCCCTTCAAGTAAGGCTACAAACTTGCCATCAATCATTGGGCCTAGGTGTCTTCTGAGGTGACCACGTCGACACCGACGACACCTCATCTCTCCCTTGTCTTGTAATGCATGGGGTTGGCACCCCTCTCCCATCCATCTTGTCACCGGAAACCCCACCTCAGATTAAACTAAGGATCATGTACGTGGACCTTCTCCACGGCGTTTGGGTTAAGAGCATCCCATGACCTTGGAGGGACCATTTCGGAGAAGAGAGCCAAAAAAAAAAAAAAAAAAAAAAAGCAAGGTTAGGTTGAATTATCAAAGCCATGCCCCATCATACAACATTCAAATGCACCATGTTAACCCAAAGTATTTGGTAGGATGACTCAAATGCATGCATCAAATATGGATCCTTTTTTTTTTTTTAATTTTTTTACCAACAAATAGGAGCAGAATTAACGAAAGTGCATGGTATAACGTTGGAAAGGTTTAGAGATGCATTCGAAGGAGAGGTGTCGACCGGAGAAGAATCTAAGAGAAGAGAAGAGAAAGGTCATTGCCATATAACCATAAGAATAGAGAGTACTTAGGCTGGATTCATGTGATGGCATTTATAGAAGGTTTGGTGTCTTGTTCCCCAAAGAGCACATGGGAGGGGGCTGTCCTTTTTATGTAGGTTGGGAAGAGCAAAGGGTGAACGTGCCACCATGTGCTCCACCAGCACAACCTTACTTCCCCGTTACAGTACGTACGTAGTATTTGCTTCTTGAAAGTCATTTAATTTGAGGGTCTTTACCATGTCCTATATAGAAACTAAATCTACTACCTAGTTATTGGGGTATACCTAATTATAATACCTTCATTACTTCTTTCTTACTTCCCCAATGAATTAAAACATCAGTCATTCCAGATATTTCCCTCTCCAACTATCAATCATTTTTGTTTATGGGCTGGCCTCCACCTGCCAAAGGACTGCTCGAGATGGATGAGCCTCCGAGCTTTAATGAGACAAGGGCAGGAAAAAGTCTTGGCTCTTCTGCCCTTTCTACCCTCCCTAAGTGCTTAAATGGAGGTCGCACAGCTCGGTCCTCGACCATACCGAAGCTCTTAGCACTTCTCAAGGTAACAAATTAATAGCTTCCTCCTCCTACTTCCTGGCCACCACCTTCGTTATCGATGTCTATCCTCCATGTCTATTCTTCGTAACGTATATTCTTCTTCCACTTGATTACTGGTTATCAGCATTGTTTCTTCTTTCCTCGATCCATTGTTATAAGAATTAATTCCTCCTTCATATATATATATATATATATATATATATATATATATATATATATATATTCAGTGCATTAATTACTAATTGTTGCTGTTATCGTTTTTTCGACTGATTCTTTAATCAAAAAACAAGAACAAATTAACACAAAACCTGCTTCGACCGATTCATTAATTTAATATATCGTCCCTGCTGGTTAATTTTCATGATGGTTGATCGATGTTGTGCCTTTTTTTGTAGTTCTTTAACTAGCAAGTATATATAGTGGTGCCATTTCTTGTAGTGGTCTGTATAATTACCATCTTCTTCGGTGCAGTTCTTGCTTGGATGGAAAAGCAGCAAAGAAGCAATCGAAGGCGGGTGTATTCAGTCGAGCCGAATGCCTTAGTATGTGCAAACTTCTCGCAGAAGTACATCGGCTATCTCTTGCCAGCTCTTCTAAATGTCACCAGCATTGGCTCCTCCGGTAGAAACAAAGATAATAAGATCAAGAAGACCATCAGATTTCAAGTAGACATGGCACTAGTACTGTCGACCGGCGAGTTCAGATGGAGCCGAGCCTTGAGACGCAAACTCGAGCAAGGCATGGACCCAAGAAAACTTCACAACACTGCCACGTTCGAAGCAACCACCATAAGTACTTTCGATGTTCGAATGCTTGGCCAATTCTTGGTATGCCCGGGAGGAATTCCTAAGCCAGTCGATAATGTGGAGACACGGATGAACTTAAAACCAACTCCTGAACTAAATGAAAGGAGCAGGTTAAGAACAATCGACCGGCGACAAGGTGCTCGGAGAAAGAAAATCATAAGGGAAGAGGAGATTGATGACCACTTAAAGATACTGAGAATGCTTATACCTGGTGGGAATGAGATGGGATTAAATGAATTGCTCTCTGAGGTGGAGAGTTATGTGGTATGTCTACAGTTGCAGGTGAACATCCTTGGGTCTCTCGTTGGTCCACACTAAAATCTTAATAGTCGTGGCCTCGGTCTTTTCAAGGACTGGTCCATGTTAAAAAGCAAAGTTCTATACTTATTCATGTTTATATTGTTAGCATGCGATAGGGAGTACGTAGATAGAATGTGGAGAAATAGGTGGAGACTATTATTGCAATTAAGTAGGTTATCGTTGGCAAGCTACAGTCAGCTTTGTATGTCAAGTTTGTTTTAGTAATGATGCATGGTGCAATAATTCAAGATATATAATATACCTCTAGTTTTGAGCTCTTGATAATAAGAGCTATAAGTGTGATGCATCAAGTAATGTGTTATTCCACTACTCTATCCTCTCAAAAACCAAAAAAAAAGAGTGATATCATATCCAACTTATAATAATATCGGACATGATATTAACAGATTTCTTCTTTAATTCTACGATGTAAATGATGTAGAGTATAGCATGCTTCGCAGTTGCCATGTTTTGGACTCACCAGGCAAGTGGTGTGGATAAGGCCTTGCAACCAAGAACATGAAACAAAGTATAAAAGGTAAAATGAATTTATCTACAAAAGGCCATTTGATTAAAATATGATACACGGCCACTTGATTGTCCAAATTCCATTGATTTGTCTTATCAGCAAGGTTTCACATTAAAATTGTGGTCGAGTTAGACAGCTCAACCACAATAGAGTAAGTTTATACTGAAATTGAATTGATGGAGCGAAATAATTGTCCAACCACCTAGTTCTCATCATTTGTCCAAAAAATTATAAAAAAGGAAGAACTAAATCCGTATATATATATATATATATATATATATATATATATATATATATATATATATATATATATATATATATGGGACTCGGTTACACAAAGCTTGGAAAACTTTCTTTCAGGTAAAAGAAAAGATAAATCTTATTTGAAAATAGACCGGTCAACAAAATAGTATATAGATTACACTCATAAAGTCATCAACGAATGATGCATTGACTCAATGACCATAAATAGGGTTATGACAATACAAGATTTATATTTTATAACTTTTGTTTTTTAATGTTTCTTTAGCATGAATTATTTTTTTGAGATTTTTCTTAAGAAAAATTTTAGCACATGTTTTGTCTCTTAATTATTCTACATAATTATCTAGTGGACTAGAGATCACCAAAGGACAAAAATGAGATTTATTTCTGCAACAATTTGCATGCTTGGTAATGCAGATTAAAAAAAAATCTAAATGCATTGATGCGGGTATATATCTGTATTGCGATGTCTCGGCACCGGTACCCCGTCCCGCGGGTAAAGTGATGTAGGTATTGTAAGTTGATCAATGCCTTTATTTCTCTGTTGATTCATCAAATACCAAGAAATAATAAGGTAATCTTTAGATCTAGCCCTTTTTTGAGGAACAAAATCTACCTATATTATTACTTGTTTTTTCTCTCAGGATCAAGTCTCCCATATTAATGAATTAATACAGGATACTTGCTCGAGTACAGCAATAATTAATGTTCCAAGGAAACCGATCAACATCTCAACAGAAAAATTTCCAGCTAATTTGTTCCAAACGGCTACTTGCCTGAGAGTGCTGCTCAGATGTGAAATCAAGACACCTTTGGGAAAAATGGCAACCTACTATCAGACTTAAATCCCTTGCTTATCATTTCAATAGCTTGTTGCCATGCATCTTTCCATTCTTCTAACATTTCTAAGCGGTTGGTATAAACAATACTTGTTTCAAGCTTACAATAATATACCTCTTCATATATTCTTGCCATCTCCAGTAAATGCTGGCTTCGATTCACATTCTTACAGTGTTAAATCACTCTATTTAAAAATGATAAAATAACCTCGACCTGATTTTTTTTTTTTTTTTTTTTTGTATAAGCGTACAATGTGAGAAATTTCTAGGGTTTCATTAATGCAGAAGCAGATGCATGTACGAGGTAATGAGACCAAGAGCAGTACCGTATATGGTTCAAGTATTGAGGTAGGAGTAAGAACATAATCAGACTTCAAACAGAATGCTTATTTCCGATCTATTAATTCCAGATTTAAAAGGCCCTGTTCGGTCCTCTTCTCTTTGCTAGCTACTTCTATGCATACAACTTTTCCGTAACATCTGCCCTTCTTTCATTTCTAGCATCGCTGCAAACAAATCTCATTAATCAACCTATAATTCAGGTATGTATCTGAACCATTTTTGCAAGATTCTTGGTTAATTACCTTTGTCCGTAAATGTAATATCTAAAAAACAATTGAAGGAAATAACGAGCAAAATATTGGAGCTTGATATGAACTAATTATCATATGGAAGAGTTTTTAAGGACTCATTGGAATGGTGAGAGAAGTATTACTCAAGAAAGCATTATTCAGGAACCAAAAGTGCCTCCATATGCCTCAAGATTTGCCAGGAACGCATCGTCGGACATAACATAGTGAGAGCTGATTAATTTGCTCAGACCAAGATGTTTTTTTTTTTTTTTTTTCATTTTATTTAAGTGTTAAAACCATGGATGTTTAGACACTGCAGGATAATCTTTGGCGTTTCTATTTGCAATAAACAGTTCAAACTGTCAAGCATTAAAAAACAAAAACTCAAGCATCCCTCAACTCGCGTCAGACAACAAGATAACTAAATAGAAGAGACTGCTGAAGCCCTTTGAGATTAGTAACAGACCCGTGACTTTGCTCAAAAATTTATAAACTTGGAACTACATCCTATTTCGTTTATAATGCATGCTCTGATTAACCTAGAAATCTATACCATATTAGAAAGAGAATTGAAGTCCTTTAGGTCAGTCAAACTTGCAAATAGCCCCAAATTCCTCTCTTTCTACTCTAAGAAACCTATTCCGCTCTATCTCCCCCTCCCTCTCTAACAACACATCGCCACCAATATTTATCTTCATTTTATCATATTTAGTTTTTTATTCTATTTTTTATTTGTTTAATAATATTTACATTTTTTTTATTCTTTATGAACATCACAGCTGCCAACAAGCTAATTTGTCAAAACTAATGAAATGTTTTAAAACCAACGGATGTAAGTTATTGATGACCCTAGCATGACCTTATGACAAAGAATACGTACAGTTAAAAACAGCATGCATATTGAGCTATCTTATATGGTCGATCAAATCTGAACTTGAAAGAAAACAAGAATAACGAAACAGAATTTTTCATGCTATTTTAGTCTCGTGTCCAAGTCAAATGTGCCAATGAAGATTCATTAAAGATCACGGACATCTACATGGAGTTCATAAGAACGAATGGATTTCAGCTCCAATAACATAAAATTAGTCGATTAATTCCAAATAACAGTCATAAAGTACCATAGGTTAGTGCTCCGAATCTATGTGGAACGCACAGGAGCCATCGGCCTAACTATTTGGATCCAAGGAAAACTAGCAACAGAGCATAAGAATGCCCTATCCTTTGTCAAGCATCCCTTTGCATGTCATCATACTGTGTATTTCTTTGGGGTGGTGTCAATATCAAGCCCTTTCATCCTGGCCACTGATCCCACATGTCCCTTAAGTGTGTGGAGCTCCCTCAGCCTGCAAATTATGATCAAAAGGTGGAAAGATTCTGAGTAAAGCATAAAATTTATAAAAGATAAGAGGCCCATTAAAGTCATCTCTCAAGTATCATGACTTCATGAGTGAGCTACACCAAATTGGGCACAGAGATATCTTCTTGATGCAAAGAGTTCTGGTAGAATGATGAGTTAGGATACTTGCTGGTTCAAGTATTCAAGCATCCTTCAAAAGGATATCTGAAAGTTATTTTCACCAACAAGGTTCTTCTGAACTTTGTAGCATGTGAAGGAGAAACAGTTAACTAATCAAACAAAAGCCATGTACCTTGCAACATCAGAAAGTCTCCTAGCTTGCTCGGCAATCTCTGAAAGCTCCCTGTAGCTACTCCAGTCGGAGAAAAGGGTGCCTGTTTCTGGTGCTTGGAAGTCCATGTTGAGTGCTTTGCAATGTGACCCATTGGGCTTCTCTTTCCTGTATTCCATAACTCTTCTTGCTCGTGAAGGCAGTCTGTCGTCCATGATAAGAGAAACAGGGAAGAAAACCTGTATTCCATAAAGAAAGAAAGAGCCACACACTTACTCCAGAGCTCCTTTACTTGCTCGATGCCAGCTTCCATCAGTATCAATGTAGGTGAGTGCAGTTCGCTTGTCAACAGGATTGAAGGGAAGAAAATGCACTTCAACAATACCAGCTCTTGCCTCGTTAATACATGTTAAGAACAACATTAATTATCACATCAAATATGAGTTTCTCCATGTATGAAGTGTTGAATTTGAGTATGCAATTTCAAGAAATACCTCCTTTGGGTCGGCAAGCATCCCAACCATTGCAGCATCAATTGCACCCTGATTTTCTATCCTTCATGCTCTCGCCGCTAATAAAATCACATGCTCCTTTTCAACACCTTTAGCAAAACACCTCAATCAGGTTTTTGTCAATGCTCAGCTTGTTGAGGGTCAGTGTCCCAGTTTTATCACTGCAGAGCACGTCCATGCCAGCCATTTTCTGCATCCTTTTAGTGATGGCCCCTTGCTGGGAGAGCCGGTGAGACCTGATTGGCAAGGTCATAGACAAGACGCTGGGCATGGCTATGGGTATGCCACCAATATATTATCCATTCCATCCCTGTATTTCTGGTGAGCATATATGACAATTGCCTTAACAACAATTCCAATTACAATGCAAATGATGCAGAAATTTCCGATGGACCTAAGGACATTCTGAAAATGGCCTTCTTGGTTGGTGCTATATACTAGATGGGGACACCTGCCTAAGAAGGTATAGAGACCGGTGGCTATGACAACTGCCTCAATTTCACCCTGCTTGTACGTGGAACCAGAATAGATTAAATCCCCAGGATTCGTTGTCATAGGAAGGCATTCTGATGGGGGACCCAGGAGCTTTCCGATAATCCAGGAGCCATCCGATGATCAGATCTAGATTGGAGCATCAGCAAGAGGGCGCCACATGAAGCCAATTACCTTCTTGGACGCCACATCATCAACCTCCTTTTTGGGCACCAACTAATTCAACTACTTCCGACCCCCTCAACTACTTGGAACAACTTCCCAACTACCTTGCCATGTGCAATGCCACTTTATTCTCCACTTTACCCTCCAACAAGGGTGCCACATTAGCAAAGAAAGCTGCATCACCCCACCACATGTTCTAATTGGTTGCAACCTACTATGGTTACAACTAATTCTAGTTTTTTGTTACAAGTCCCTAACTAAACTAGTTAGTAGTTAGAACTAGAAGTAGTTATTACAACTAATTCTTGTTTCTTGTTATAACTCCCTTAGGTTAGTTACCCCATCCTTATATCTTGATTGGAGCCTAAAAATATCCTATCAACCCTTGTAAGAATCAATCAATCAATGGAGATTTAAATCAGCTTGAGTTTTTCTTTCTTGGTGAGGGTGTGATGCCTTTTTGTTTGTGTTGTGGAGAGGGTATGATGCCCCTCTAGTTATCCCCTTTCATTTGATTCCACCTCCATGACCTTTGAGATTTACCTTCACGGCTCCGTTAGTGAGATGGGTGGGATGCCCTAGAGGTAAGATGTCTCTCCGTGAATATGAGTCCCAAAGCTCATGAGAGTTTCCATTTTCTTTACCCCCTCTATTGCCTTTGAAATTTATCCTCACGGCTCCGTTAGTGAGATGGGTGGGATGCCCTAGAGGTGAGATATCTCGGTCGGATGTCCTAGAGGTGAGACGCCTCTCCATGAGAGTGAGTCCCAAAGTCCATGAGAGTCCAAACTTATGTCTTCCATTTCCATTGTTTCCTTCACCACCTCCATAGAAGAAAGAATAAAAGAAAAAAATTCTAGTGGTACCCTAATCCTTGGTGACTTCTTAGCTCGCCAACGATCCTTCGTTCTTGTCCCGCATCAATTTTGGTATCAGAGCCGGTTGATTAGGGTATTCTATATATTTCCCTCTTATTATCTTTCCTTTGCTTATTTCCCCCTATTCTCATTATTCCCGCTATCCCGACCTTATTCCTCCTCTATTCCGAACTTATTCCTGTCATCTTCTTCCTAAAATTGAAAGCCAAGAGCGCCCGATCCACCACCCATAGCCCGCCACCAAGCTCCCTTCACCGTCGCCGCCACTCTCCGGTCCAAATCTCACCGGAGAGCCCATCAGCAAGTCTCTTGCTTCTCCGGCACGACCGACCCCATCTCCGACCACCACACCCGCGGCAAGGTCCAGGCCCAACACTCCTCTGCCGCCGCCGTCCTCCTTGCCCCATGCAGCCGCCGCCGACGCCGAATGCTCTGAAGCTCGGCCACATCGTGCACATAGAGATCGACCTCGTAGCCGCCCTACCGGTCTCCTCCTTCAAAGCCCCCTGCTCCTAGCCGATCAACGCCCAGCAGCCGATGGAACCCCATGTCGCAGATCCGGCCGCCCGTGCCCCCCACCGAATCTCCCCGTGCCCCTGCAGCTGCCACCGATGCTGGTCCATGAACCTTCGGTCTGCCTCCGCTCCCCTTGAAGGATTCCAGCCGTCCATCTGCTTCGCTCTCAGATCGACACCTTGGATAGATGCCAGCCAACCCAGTTAGGAGATCGCGTCCGCCTCTGCTCGAGCCGTCCACCGGATCCTCCAATCAACGCCGCTTGCAACTGAATGGAACAGCTGCTGCTCCCCATCGTGCCGATTTTTTTCTTCGTCTCCGATTGACTCCGGCCGATCTTCATCGATGCCGCCTCCCGCCGGATCTCCACCCTGCTCCCCGTCAACCACCCGTCCCCTCCCGTTCCGTCGTCCCTGCCCAGCACCATCACCGGCGAAGATCTTCGCCGGATTTTCGTCCCTGTTCCACATTGCGACGAACCGTGAGAAGGAAGAAGCACTGCACGGTCGTGAATGCAAAATCCGACTCCTATTGCCGACTTCAAGTCCCCACGGTTCCCAAGGTTGCACGGATCTCAAAGTGGTTCCAAAGATGGTGAAGCACGGATCTCCAATCTGCAAAGATCTCAGAGCAGAGCCTTTTTTTATTTGATTGGGTTCGGTTTCACCAAAGTCACCGCTGATCCAAACTCGACGGGATCAAGTTTTCCCCACTCCAAGGGAATGATGGGGGACCCGAGAGCTTTCCGATAATCCAGGAGCTATCCGATGATCCGATTTGGATTGAAGCATCAGTAAGAGGGCACCACATGAAGCCAACTACCTCCTTGGGCGCCACATCATCAACCTCCTTTTTGGGCGCCAACTAATTCAACTACTTCCAACCCTCTCAACTACTTGGAACAACTTCCCCACCACCTTGCCATGTGGAATGCTACTTTATTCTCTACTTCACCCTCCAACAAGGATGCCACATCAGCAAAGAAAGCTACATCACCCCACCACATGTGCTAATTGGTTGCAACCTATTATGATTACAACTAATTCTAGTTTTTTGTTACAACTCCCTAACTAAACTAGTTAGTAGTTAGAACTACAAGTAGTTATTACAACTAATTCTTGTTTCTTGTTATAACTCCCTTATGTTAGTTACCCCATCCTTATATCTTGACTGGGGCCTATAAATATCCCATCAACCCTTTTAAGAATCAATCAATCAATGGAGATTTAAATCAGCTTGAGTTTTTCTTTCTTGGGTGTGATGCCCTTTTGTTTGTGTTGTGGAGAGGGTGTGATGCCCCTCTAGTTATCCCCTTCCCTTTGATTCCACCTCCATGACCTTTGAGATTTATCTTCACGGCTCCATTAGTGAGATGAGTGGGATGCCCTAGAGGTGAGATATCTCTTCGTGAATGTGAGTTCCAAAGCTCATGAGAGTTTCCATCTTCTTTGCCCCTCCATGGCCTTTGAAATTTACCCTCATGGCTTTGTTAGTGAGATGGGTGGGATGCCTGGACTAACAGGTGAGATGGGTGGGATGCCCTAGAGGTGAGATGTCTTGATGGGATGCCCTAGAGGTGAGAAGCCTCTTCATGAGAGTGACCCAAAGTAAATGAGAGTCCAAACTTATGTCTTCCATCTTCATTGTTTCCTTCACCACTTTCATAGAAGAAAAGAATAAAAGAAAAAAATTATAGTACCCTAATCCTTGGTGACTTCCTAGCTCGCCAATGATCCTTCGCTCTTGTCCCGCATCACATTCTCTAGTCAGTACAGATTGATCAATCTTTAGTGGATCGCCCTCAAGGACGCGTGCATCAGCTGGAATAATATCTCCAAGTTTGATGATGATGATATCACCAGGAACGCGAATTGTTGCATCATCCTCGCTCCACTGGCCACCCCTAAGCACCTGCAGACATTGCCATGAGTGGTAAAATAAAAAATAAAAAAAATGAAAGATTTAAAATACTGTAAAGGTATTTTAGTCATGTCTTGTAACCTTAGTTTTTGGAGCGAGATTAGCCATGAGAGCAGCCGCTGCATTACCAGTATTGTTATCTTCAATGAAACTAATGGTGGAGTTGATCAGGAGCAGCATGATGATTCCAATGAAGTCCTACCAATCACGAGTTCTCCTGAAGCCATTTGCCAATGCAATGACTGCTATTGCAGCTACTTTCATGACCCATGAGAGGGGACGTTGGGTTGAACGCCTCGATTTGGCCCCCGAAGAAGTCCAAGATAGGTGGAAAACCTAGTGAAAAGCCTACACAGAAGTCCAACATAGAAAGAGAAAAAAAACTATTTTGGACCTTGACCCACAAGCCTGCAGACCAGATTGCAGCCCAAACCACCAGCCTAGATGCACGTACGCACGGCACGAGGCCCAACATGGGTACGCGGCCCAATGCATGCACATGCCAGCCCAAGCCTAGGCAGGCGTGCATGTAAGCAAGGGCACGGTCGACTCAGGCCCAAGCCTTGATGGTTTTTCGCCCCTTTCCTCTTCTATGTTGCACCACACGAATCCTGACATGAAAATGATGGTCCACAGCGTGCGTGAGAGAGATCCGACAATTGCATGCACATCCTGCAATGATCGGACGGCCCAGATATGATCCTTGCATACTTCGCACAATTTTGCCTGATCTGAGCATGATTTTTGGCATGATCGAGACTGATCGACAGTCATGAAGGTCTTTGCAATCAGACGATGATCGGAAGAGCTACAAGATTCCGATTTGGATGTCATTTGGATTGTTGGACTTTTAGTGAGATGATCTTCGTTGTAGAAGCTATAAATTCATGGGCAGAGTAGCAGGCTGGGTGTGAGGATCAAAAAAATGGTGAAGGATCTTCAGTTGAGAGCTTGTACGAGAGATTTTGGAATTTCTTGTTAAGAAATTTATACAAGGATGAGTGAAAGTTTCCAATCTTGTAAGTTTCCTTTTTTCTCATAGTGAAACCTTGCATGTCCAATTAATTGTCTTGTATTTTATTTCTCTCTTCTTCCTTCTCTTGTAGTATCAACATCGACAATCGTGACCATAGGAACGGGGATCCGTATTCCGCACAAGCGACCCTGATGTGAGTGGTATCAATGCAAGTTAATATCCCAACAATCGGTATCAGAGCAAGTTAATACCATAACAACTGGTATCAGAGTCCCGAAATGTTCGTGTTGATCGACATCGAAAAAAATGACGAGTACAATCAAAGCCAACATCAATCGGATTGATGAGAAGAGCAATTTCTTCTTTTGGCAGGCGAGGATAAAAGACATGCTCATCCACCAGGGATTGATAGATGCTCTCTTATATGAGGAGAGATCAACCACCATAAAAGAGAAAACTTGGAAGCAGCACTAGATGTAGGTAGTCAGTCCAATCTGCTTGTACCTGGTAGACGAGGTAGTGATCTATGTACTGCAAGAGACTTTCCAATGGTGCCATGGACGAAGCTCGAGGAGCTGTATATGATGAAGTCTCCCACCAATACTGTTCCTTCGAAAGCAATTTTATAAATTATGAATGATCGAAAGATAGAGCGTGCAGGAGCATTCAAGCAACTTCCAGAGGATCCTTACCGATCTCCTTGATGTCAGTAAAAAAATTAAGAAAAAGACTAGGCACTAGTCTTGCTATCATCCTTATCACAGTCTATCGAGTCTTTGGTGACTGCTTTTCTAGTAAGAAAGTACCATCAAGATGGAGAAGGTCATCTTGACATTACTCCATAACGAGATTCTCAGGTGGAAGAACCATGTTTCGAGTTCAGGTAGGAACTCAACATTGACAGTTTCTGGAGTAAGCGACAGAAGGCAGAGTGACAGAAGATCATGAGATAGGCGGTCCAGATCGAAGGATGCAAGTAAAATCAAATACTTTCAGTACAACGAGTTAGGTATCGTGTCAGAGATTGCCTGCAGCTTAAAGATTGGACGAGGGTTGCTGCGATGGTAGCTGATGGCAGCGATGATGGATACATTAGTACTGCACTCATAATATCTGATGAGGTATCTCCTTCTTTCTAGTAAATTTTAGATTCTGCATGTTCACATCACATATATTACAGAAAGGAGCTGTTCGACTCTCTGGAGAGCAGAGGAGATGCTATTTATTTACCAGACAGGTCGAGCTGTGTG
Organism: Areca catechu; assembly: GCA_021397845.1. Classification (NCBI taxonomy): domain Eukaryota; kingdom Viridiplantae; phylum Streptophyta; class Magnoliopsida; order Arecales; family Arecaceae; genus Areca; species Areca catechu. Next base: position 16,615,556 of record CM038045.1, read on the forward strand.
ATCACGACTATCGGGACAGTTAGCTTGGAGGCACATGATGGGACAGTAAAAAAATTGAACGAGGTTTGAAGCATTCTCAATTTTTATAGAAATCTAATTTTTTTTTAATAAATTGGACTCAAACGGCTACATGTGGAGAACCGGTAATGGAATCCTGAAGATCTTGCATAGTAGCAGGATCATTTTACGAGAGAAGCATAGGGATCACTACTTTTTGATAGAAAATCCAGTACGAGGTGAAGTGTTTGGTGTAGATAGGAGTCCAGTACGAGATGGAGCTCAAGTAGCAGGTAAATCGGATACAAAACAAGAGCCACAAGAGGACGACAAGGGATATTGCAAGGTGAAGTTCCTATTGCCGCGGGAGACTTTTCTAAACAGGTCTCAGGTTGAGGTGGGCACAGCACGTAATGGAGATGGGATCAAGCGTCTAGCTCGACTCCCATGTTTATCCATCCATGTTCAGGCATTTGTCCCAAGGCATTGGAATGCGAAATCCTTCAAGAAACTCTTAAAGTCGGGTGAAGACCAAACATCAAGTCAAGGTGGAGGTAATTGGATTGAACGTCTTGATTCAACCCCTAAAGAAGTCTAGGACATGTGAGAAACCCAACGAGAAGTCTATACAAAAGTCCAACCCAGAAAGAAAAAGAAAAAAATCTATTTTGGACCTCGACCTGCAGGCCAGACCATGGCCCAGACTGCTAGCATAGGCACACACATACACGAGTGCGTGACCTAGGTGGGTGCACGGCCCAATGCATGCACACATGTTGGCATGGGTGTCGACCAAGGCCTAGGTGGTTGCATGCATGGGTGGGCACACGACCGGCCCAGGCCTAAGCCCCGACAGTTTTTCATCCCTTTCCTTTACTGTGTTATGCCGTACAAATCCTCACGAAGATGGTGGTCCACAGCATGCATAAGAGAGATCTGACATCGTGCGTGCATCCCGCGATGATCGAACTGCCCAGATATGATCCCGGCATGATTCGTGCAATTTGGTCCAATCTAAGCATGATTTTTGGTGCAATGGAGATTGATTGACGGTCAAGAAGGGCTCTATAGGTAAACCATGATTGGAAGAGCCACAGGACTCTGATTTAGACATGATATGAATCGTTGGACTTCTAGTAAGATGCTCTTCATAGCAGAAACTATAAATCCATGGATAGAGTAACAGGCTGGGTGTGAAGATCAAAAAAGTGAAGGGTTTCTAGTTGAGAGCTTGTACTAGAGATTTTGAGATTTCTTGTTGAGAGATTTATATAAAAATGAGAGTAGAAATTTTCAATTTTGTAAGTTTATTTTTTTCATAGTAAAATCTTGCATGCTCAATTAATTACGTTTTGTATTTTATTTGTCTCTTCTTCCTTCTCCTGCGACATCGACATCGATGATCCTGATCCTGGAAATGGGAATCCGTATTCCGCACGAGTGAACCTGACATGGATAGTATTAGTGCAAGTTGATATCCTAATAACTGATATCCAAGCAAGTTGATACCATAGCAAGGGGATTCCATGTAAACCCCAAAAATTTGAGAATTTTATATTCTTGCCATTAAAGAACCACATAATCATGGTTTCAATGAAAGACAAAGGAAGAATAATAGGGTGAATGATTTGATGAGCAATACTGACCTTTTTCTCCTTGAGCTTGTTTTTTCCTAAAGAATTGGATCTGGTTGGCTGCTTCATGGGAGGATAGGCCTTCTTTGGTACATTTAAGATGCTAAAATACCTCCTCAATAGGAATTTATACCTGAGGTCATGCCAAGAAAACCATTAGATTGAAATCAGAAATCTACTAGGATCTTAGAAGCAATGAACTTCATTACAATTAATGGCACATAGAAATATGCAATAGATTAAAAAATTAAACAATAACGGTTCTATACCTATGAATACAACCTACATCTTCTTAAGAAGTGCAGAATATGTAG